>JBAWJQ010002696.1:0-626375 GCA_037783105.1 Bactrocera zonata | reverse complement strand
GTGCAACGACTTTTTGTTTGATGATAAGAGATATTTCGTCTTGCCTTCGTTCATTACCAGACCCATTTGCTTCATTTTCTTATTCATTCTGGAGAAAGCAGAACTAACAGCGCAGTTGTTGAGGCCAATGATATTAATATCATTCGCGTACGTCAGAAGATGTACACTCTTATAGAAGATGGAATTATTTTCTCCAATAGTAGGTTGAAGAAGTCGCACGAAAGGGAGTCGCCTTTTCTGAAACCTTGCTTGGTATCGAACGACTCGGAGGGGTCTTTTCCGACCCTGACGGAGCTTTTGGTATTGCTCACCGTCAGTTTACACATAAAAAAGTTTGTTGCAATCTAAGAAAATTTTTAAACTTTTTTCATAAGGATTAGTCCGGGTCATATTTGATCTTGAGTGTATTATATGTAAATATTTTTAGTTAACATATTTTTCTGTCATTCGGCTTATTCGCGTGTATCATTCTTTCTGTAGAAATGCATGAAAATGTGTTAAATCGTAGCCAATGCAATTTAAACGCTTTATTTTTTTTCCTGGAAATTTGGGATAAAGTTAAAAACTTCCTTTTGCGTTCCATTTCAACGTCGAAGGAGTCTGAGTCGCAGCTATGAGTACATACAAATGCATTCGTACTAAATGCACTCACTATTTATATCGCTATTTGCTCAATAAACGCCCGAATAATGTGACCGAAGCGTGCTATTGCGCCGCTGAAGCTTCTTCAAAGCACTTTCATGCCCAAGTGCCATGCTAATGAGCCCTCAACTAGTAGACAGCCTGTCTTGCAAAGGAAACCGTATGGCGTTTTCCAGTGCTGTACAAAATAATCTTCCTTCCTTTTTGCCCGTTGTTAAAATTGCGGTTTGGAAAACCGGGTGGCACTTGAACGCTTCGTTTTGTCAATTATTCACACACGAGGAGTTCTTCAAATAAAGAGTGATTATGAGGAAATCAGGCGCATTTCAATTATATACGCTACTGGGACAATTTATTAATACTTCGAATGCAATATTTACGAACTTTACAATATTTTTATGCAAATAATTCGTTTTCAATGTTGAAAGAAGCGCCGATCAACGCAATGCTTCCAAATAATTATACTCTACAACCAATTGTCACCTTTCTGATACTGTGCCACAAAAAAATTCCCACTTAACTTCATAGCAGAGTGACCGAATGCTCAGTGATTAATGATTTCCTCCACATGCTGTGGCCACAAGAGGCAGGCTCGGGCAGTCAGACGGGCAGGCAGACAGCCAGTAGTAAGCTGTTAGATGAGATTTTAATCGGCATATATCCGAAACGATACATTTTCCCAATTAGTTGAGGGTAACATTGCGTGCCTAGGGCCAGCATCATTCACCTGATAAATGCATCTCACTTTTGCTCTCACTTCATAGTCACTACGAGCGTATTGTTTTTATAACGCTACATAGCGGTGACGCACAAGTGGTTTTCATACGATGATCTATCGTTAATTTACGACAACAAACACTCTTTGTGTTAAATATGTTTATAAGTAAAAAGTAGGCAATCGTAAGTGGCTCAACCGCGCTGAGGTGAGAATAAAATAAGAATATAAATGTGCTTATGTAGATAATGAAATAAAAATCACACAAAACTGTAGAATAATGAGCACAACAGGTTGTTTACTGATGAGGTTACTACACAGCCCTCAGTGTTCGAAAATATAACGATTGTCCGTCATTCAGTCTGACGAGAGTCGTGAAAACAAATTAATCTTCTTGCTTCGTTTATTACATCCATCGCCCGAAAATACCGCTTGCTCTCTTAGACGTCGACTCAAAGCCGACGCTATGCACAGCAGGAGGAGCAACATTTTGTAACGTTACTTCGTATCCAACAGATGTCTGAGCTCAGCGGCTGTGGCTCAGCTATTAAAAACTTTGTTTAAAGTCTGATCTTTGCTGTTGTAGTGGACTGTCAGAGTTCAGCTCACAGTCGCGTATGTTTCTGCTCTTCGTATGTGATGTTTTTTTGTCTTTGCGCCTACTGCCACCACCGTTGCCTTCTGTTTAATGATCAATTTGTAGCCTCTTCTGATCGTACCGCCAGCGGGCACACACCATCACCGCTTTCACACCCTCGCCCCTGGTGCAATGCGCTTGCCGGCAAACTATTTGCCGCCTGCCACCACTTGGCGCACACGATCTGCCGAACTAATGACTTTCGAAAGGTGGGTGTGCTTGGGTATTGCGTTTGAATATACTCGTATGTGCTTGGGTTTTCTGGTTACGAATTCAATTCAGGAAATATTCGACTCTTTATGTCAGTCAGTCAGTCTACGGTTGACGTACGAATGACGAATGTTTGTTACTTTCGGCAATTTAGCAGACATTTGGACTACGTTTGCAATGTGCATTGGAATTTCGCACAGTGTTTAAGTTAAATAAATTATTGGTTAACACTGATATTCTTCAATCTTACCTCAGCTAACATTTATAGAAAAGTAACATTATATTTAAAAGAAAGAAATATCAGCTTGAAACATTTCTCGTATTGGGAAGTGTACGATTGAGATGAGACTCAAATTTGCTACGTGTCCCAATTCATAAGCTGTGACACCCACAAAATCTAACATACATATGGTATACATATAGTATGTATGTAGGTAGAAAAATATTTTATTTCGAGGAACCTCTGTAAGAAGCTTAAGGGGTTATATCCACTTGGGAATTTCAAAAGATCAATTTTTGTTTTTGTATCTGTATAACTACTGTGTATTGAATGTATATGAAGTTGATGATATTTTTCGAAAATTTTACGATGATCCGATGAATAATTTCAGAGATAGACGAATGTTGAACTGTGTAATCACCTTCCGACGCGTTTTTCTCAAAACGCTCTTTTCAGAGTCGGTGAGAAACGACCGATCGACTTGATATACGAATGTAACGAACTCCGTATTTGGTAGTATCAGTGCTTACCGAAAAGGTTCCTCGGTTTTCTCGAGCGTATAACCCGCCTATCGTGCGAACGATTACAATATCTTATAATTTTCTCAATTTCTCTTGCGGAGAAAGGTTCGGCCGGAATCCATACCCAAACTCGAGGGCGCAATGGAAGATCCTCTTTGTCCACCGAGCTCATCCTAGCCCCCTTTCATATCTTTTCTCCAAGAGATTCTTTATAGAGAGGCACTCTTTATGAGCTGCTGAAGCCCATGATGCCACCCGGCACTTTCATACCTTGAAGGGGGTCCGGGATTCCTTTCTTGAAAATCGCGGAAATTGCCGCAGCTACAGATAGTACTTGCTCAGCCTATCTGTCGCCGTAGCGCTCCAGATTTTCGGCTACCATAGGACGGACCTCTTTTTTCTAGCTGAAGTGTTGCGCTTACTTTTTGAGTCTTTCGTATTGATACGTATAATGACTTTCCCTATGGATTTCAGATCTGAAGTTCCGCTGCTGAGTATCTAGCGAATTTCGCATCGTTCTCGATGCGCCTGCTCATGTCGATCAGGTTACTCGGTAGATTCCTAACGGCTCACTCCGTCTTTTCTTTCCGTAATGTATAAGGTGCGTTCCAAAGTAAACAGGACTTAAAAAAAAAGAAAAACAAAACAAATGGTTTTTTCTTTCGGCAGAATTAATTTATTTTATTCAAAATAGTCTCCTTCTGCTTCAATACAGCTCCTTGCACGGTCCAAAAGCAGGTCGAATGAGTGTTTTAGCTCGTTGACCGGTATGGCCGCCAGAATGCCGGTGCAAGCCTTTTGAATGGCCTCTACGTCTGCATAACGCTTTCCTTTCATGGGCAAATGCATTTTTCCGAAAACGAAGAAGTCGCACGGTGCCATATCAGGTGAATACGGGGAGTGTTTAATGGTTAAAATGTGATTTTTGGTCTTTAATGATGTCCTTCGAATGTTGGATTCTGAGCAATTTTTGGTCGTGAATCAATTTGTGCGGAACAAACCGTACACACACCTTTCGTAAGCCCAAATGTTCGGTCAAAATGCGATAAATCGATGTTTTGGAAATGTTCAATTCCATTTCCATGAATTTCAATGATGATTTCGGCTGATTTTTGATGAGTTCACGCACAGTTTCGATAGAATTTTCGCTGATCACGAGAATTGTTCTGTAAACCACTATCTTAACTTGTATCTACATGACAATATTTTTTCACCTTGAAATTTAGGTAAACTTTTAATTTTTTTTACGGCTTTTAGGGCATTGAAAATAAATTTCAGTGACAGTTGTTCGACTGCTTTGTCAAAACAGGCAAGGACCTCGTAGAGCCATGTGATATCAAATGAGTTTTCATGTTTCAAAGTGTAATTCGTGCTGTAGACCTTAGCGATATTTTTTCAAGAGTGGCTGGTGCCGCAACAATAGAGCCGGGTGTACAGCATTCTCAAGAACGAGAGTAAAACGAAGTACCTCTGTCATTAAACAAAGGATGTCAACGATTGGGAGACCACGCCATTGTTGACACTTATAACTTTGAGCTAGTGAAAGGCTTCGTCTACCTAGAATCCAGCTTAAATTTCAACAACGACCTCAATCCCGAAATCAATCGAAATCTCTTACCACCAGACGCTATCATGGGCTCAGCAATCAATTGAAAAGTAGAGCCCTCTCTCGTAAAACTAAACTGACGTTTATAAGTCACTCATAATATCCGGTCTGCTGTACGTATACAGTGCAGAAGCATGGACGATGACGAACAGCGTTGAGCATACTTTAGAAGAGAAAAGTTCTCCGATGGATTTTTGGTCCCCATCCTGTAGAAGAAAAATATTACCAAAACTCAGATAAATAGTTATAGATTAATTTCTACACACTCGGAAAACATCCCATGGATATTGAAAGTTTTGTGTGTAGTCCTGAAATAGTTCACCAATGCCTACCGATGATTTCGAGCTGTCAGTGAACCACTGCATTGAGCGGTTCCTCAGTTGTAGGTCAAGCTGTGAATCATTCCAGTCAGCCTTACTACCGAGAGTAACTTTGAACTTCTTTGTGAAGTTTATACTTTTCAAAATGCTGTCTCTTGGAAGGAGGGCCAGTCGTGTATCACACCATTTGTTGAGACAAAATTATCCTTCCTTTTCTATATCCCTCTGCAACCATGAGAGCAGACGCAGCCAATTCTTTGCAGTTTTGGGATTTCTTCGATGCCCAAGCAGTCTACAAACCATAATTGCTTTTGCTACTTTAGACAGTGTTAGTTCCACATTCCACCGTAAGGTGGAGTCCAATGTGAGGCCTAGGTAGTTGACCTCATAGACATCTCTAACTCTCTGCCGTCAAGGGTTATGGTCGTTAAGCCCGGAAGGGATCTTCTTTAGATAAGATAAAGAGACGATGGTTGTTTTTGCCGGGTTAATACTTAATCCAACCGTATTGCACCATCCTTTTGCTAGGCTTAAGCCCCTTTGTACTGTATTGGAGAGAGTATTCTCGGCACCCAGTTGCAGTGCCAACCTGATAACAGTCTCTTCGAAATTATAGCACCCAACTCAAATATCGTATATTTACGAACCCATACCATTTTTTCCTCAGAACATAACACATTTTCATCGAAAAAACTCAATATAATATAATCGGCGAACAACAAAGACATTAAAATTAGAACATTGCTCTTCTTAAAAAGAAGAACATAATACATATGTTGCACGGGCATTGAGGCAGACGCCAGCAGGGATGTTTCAAGTCGCTTCAGTGAAACGATCACGGCTTTTGATGATCTTGTCGTTGTGAAATCAGTTTTTGGACGACATTTAGCTTTAGATGAAATGCGATAAACGCATATCTATGTGTGTGTGTGTATGTGCTATGCCAACAATAGCAACACTAATTTCCGTTGACTTTTGCCTTTGGAGGAAGAACAGTCGAAACAGCAGGCAACATGCTTTTAGGGAAATTTTCGCGCTAAAAACGGTGGACGCGCGCTGTTTTCATTCCACGAAAAATCAAATGACATTTAAGGACCCTACTAACTATTTCTAGGATGTATATTCTAGGATGTATGTATGCATAAATTTTCTTATATAAATACACATACATATATATTTGTGTGTGTGCGCTGTGTACTAAATAACTGCAAATAGGACTTGCATTTGAAGTTCTATGCTTATGAGTTTGTTTCTGTGTGAATGTTTGTATGTGAATGTGTGTGTGTAGTTTGCGCGTCGTTATGAGCTCCAGCAGCGTGCCATGAATATGCTACTTAGAGGTGTTTATGATGCCCACCTGCCGAGCGATGAACGAAACGCTATTTGCAAGATATTTGGAAACTATCTTGTCTAAGGAAGGTTTTATTTGCATTGCAGCGACAACTGACTAGTTGGACGCGTCAGCGTTACCTGTTCCGGCTTTAGCCAGCTTATTGTATATGAGTTGTTGGTTGGTTGAGCGCGCGAAAAAGGAAACAATATAATTGTAGAATTGCGCGTTTGTATGAAAATTTAGCGCTTCATTACAACGTCAATCCGGCATTTGTTTGGCAACAAACACAACATAATTGATACAGAAGAATATCTCCCATTGGCGGTTGTTGCAAGGAGAAAGGCAGCTTTGAATGCGCATATTAGTGCTGCTAATAAGAGGAGTGAGCAGGTTCTTCTGACTTTCATTATACATATATTTCCTTATTGATATGATGAAAAAGTGCTATAGATGCATTACATAATATGTCAGCAGAAAATGTTGAAATCTTTCTTACAGAAATATTAAAAAAAATTAAACTAAAAAAAAAAAATACATTTTTTATTGCAATTCAGCAGCTATGAATGCCGTTAGTTGTTAGTGTTAGTCCTTTGTTACGCTTTACGCTTATTTGCCAAACAGTTTGTACAACTTTAATAGCTGTAAATGACAAATCAATTCGTTGTGGCAAGTAGCGAAGCCACAACGCCTGTCACGCTGTTACCAGTTGCCAGCAAGCGCATGTTGGATGCCAATAAATGCTGCCACCTATTTAACACAAATTTACACTACCAACAACACACACACCCACACATGCCAGCATACATAGGCGCTTACAAACGCTTCGATAAGGCCGATTGTCATGTCCTTGATCAGATGTCTTAATGATATTATCAGAGTATCGTTATGTGTGTATGTGTGTGTTTGCGTGTTGGCCTTTCCTTCTACCACACTCGCTATGACAAATTAGCACAGCGAGCCTTGCTCCTCGTATTGACACATCCACCAGAGTTTACCACATACCAAGCAATGTTGACATCGGTTAACCGAAGACCGACCACTATTCGGCTGTGCAACGGTGTAAATTGAACGGTGCGCTTGAAGTTATCCAAATTCGAATTTATCCAGCAATTTAGTTGCAGCATGTGGTAGGTGATGTTGGGATATGTGTATGGTTTTCGTGGTCAATGCAACCTTGAGGTGGACCACTGTGGACACTGTGACCAAAAACATATACTATATACTGTTGCAATTGAAACCGAGAAATTTCGGTTGACACGGTGGTATTTGATTTGGTCAAAAAAGTTTTCATGTTGTTATTGCTATTGTAGAATTGCTTAATATTAACAGTGTGACATTTTATCCCATATGTGTGGTAGAGCTTCACCTAATAATAGGCTTTGATGTTGATCGGGAAATTAATGGTTTTCCGAGGCAGTTTTAGCTACAAATATCTGCCGAATTTTAAGAAAAAAATTTCGTTCTCAAAAATGGGTTTAATTTTGAATTAGAAATCCGTTTACAATTCTGTGTTTTTGGATATTATTTAAACCTCGCTAGTAATTTAGTTTCTGATATCACTAAAAAGGCACTTCGAGAGGATACCCTCAAGCCAGGGTACTGTTCCCTTTATTGAGGAGTCAATGTCAAAGGTAGGCCGACGACATTATTATAAGGACAAAAACCATATTCGCGAATACTCTCTCCAATATTGTATAAAGGGGCTTAAGTCAAGCAAAGGGATGGTGAACAGTTGGGTTAAATATTAGTCCGTCAAAAACAACTACCACATTAAAAAAAGATTCCTTCTGGGCTTAAGGACCCTAATCGTTAACGGCAGAATTAGAGTTGTTTAATGAGGTGCACTACTTAAACCTCACATTGAACTCCATTTACAGTGGCCGGCATGTGGAACTAACACTGCCTAAAGCAAGAAAAGCACTCATGGTATACTACTGTGCCCAAAAAATAAGGTGACATTTGAATTTAAACTGCCCGCGTCGAAGGATTCGAGGAATTATTTTTTTTTAGGTTAGTAGCACTGTCAGTCACATTTATGTTAAATTTCATGTCAAAATATTCATTAGTGTTTGAGATACGTGTCGTTTTGTGAGCTGTTAAAAGTGAGTTTTTCGTTTTTTGCGATGTCGAAATTTGTTGAGCAAAGAATTTGCATTAAATTTTGTTTACGGAATCAATTCTCTGCTGCGGACACGTCAAGGATGGTGCAGAAAGCCTTTGGTGATGAGGCTATGTCTAAAAAAATGTTTACAAGTCGTACATATAGTGAGTTCCAAGCCGGCCGTGAACGTGTCGAAGACGAAGAGCGTCCAGGACGACCATCAACCTCAACCGACGAAACTCACGTTCAACAAATCAAAGATTTGGTGTTGAAAAACCGTCGATTAACAATTAGAGACCTTGCTGATGAAGTTGGCATATCAAAAGGCTCAGCCAATACCATTTTGAAGGATGTTTTGGACCTCAAGAATTTTTTGGAAAAAAGGTGTCGCGTTGAAGTGTATGAAACGATGCTTTCCGACTACCAGTGTGTCATGAAACGCATTATAGCTGGCGATGAGACTTGGATCTATGCTTACGACCCCGAAACAACCGATCAATTGAGCAAATATCGTGTCAAAAGACCGAAGCCAAGACCAAAAAAATCGCGCCAAAGTAGTTCAAAAATCAAGGTCATGTTGACGGTTTTCTTCAATTATCGTGGTGTTGTGCATTATGAATTCCTTCCAACCGGTCAAACAGTCAACAAGGAATATTATTTGGACGTTATGCGTCGTTTGCGTAACGCTATCCGCCTAAAAAGGCCGGAATTGTGGAAGGACAATTCTTGGTTTTTACACCACGATAATGCACCATCCCATACTACCCTCGTAATTCGTGATCATTTCGCCAAAAACACAACCCATATCGTTGAGCAACCACCATATTCACCTGATCTGGCGCCGCGCGACTTCTGGCTGTTCACCGAGCTCAAAAGACCGCTCCGGGGACACCGTTTTTATACGATAGAGGAGATTCAAGCCGCAGCGAAGACGGAACTGAAGGCCATCCCGGAAAGTGACTACAGGAAGATTGGAAAATCCGTTGGCATAAGTGCATTGCATCGGGAGGGGATTACTTTGAAGGGGATGAAATTGATTTGGAAGAATAAATAAAGAATTTCAAAATAAATACAATGTCACCTTATTTTTTGGGCACAATAGTACAAACTTCTGGCCGGTAAATCCTGGGGCCGTAAGTTGAGCATTATTAGCTAGCTGTATACGATAAAAGCGATTGCTAAATAGAGAACGGTTATGATCGAAGAAATCACAGACCTCTGACAAGATTGGTCCTCCTGATACAAGACTGGTCCTCCTTCCAAGGGACGGCGTTACAGAAAGGATAAACTTCACAAATAAGTTTAAATTTACTATCGAAAGTAAGGCTGACGAATGAATCTATGAATCTCGAAAATATCGGCAGGCATTGGTGCAGGTTCGCATACCAAGCTTTCCATTCCCGTGTTATGTTTTTCGAGCCTTTTTCAAGCAGAGTTTTTTGCTATAACTAAGTGTGTAAAAAATAATCTCCAACGAAACTATCGTCTATACCAGCGTACTGTTATAGTCAAGGGCGCTAAAAGCAGTCTCAGCCTATAAGATTAAATCGATATTGGTGCAAAAGTGCATAAAACAGGCATAATTTTGATGCCGATGCATATTTTGGTGGGCGGGGACGTGATGGCGAACGAACTCACCTGCTCTGCTGCGGCTTCTAAGATAGTGGGACCACAAGAAGCACCTGTTCAACATGGGCAAGACCTCTTAAGCTAACTGTCAGTTTTCCGACAGTTAGCCGAAAACTCCTGAGCTCCAGATTGTAAATTGCACAGCCATTTGTAGATGCAGGCTTAAGTTTCTTGATTTCATACATCTGGAAAGGGAACACATCACTTCAATAGCGCTCAGCAAGTTTCTACACTATTGCATTATCCAACTGGTTAGACATATATACACATATACATATGTATCAACACAGGTTTTCAGTATGTATGTATGTATGTATATATTTCGAAACGTCGGCACTTTGTTGCTACTCCAGAAAGATTGATGGAAATGTTTCAGTTTGGTAACGAATAAAAGGACTGCACTTGAATTACAATAATTGCTTACTTATATAGATATAAATATGTATTCACTTTTTATTTATATTCACTTATTACTATTCCTCTGGTCACATTAATTTTTCATAAGTCTGTTCGCTTTCCTTGTTCTTTTGTGTTTTACAATTTCCGCGGTGGCGTCAAAGTTAATAGAAATTATTCCAGATTATTAATTGAGTTTACTCGATACATTCGTAAGAGTCTTGCTTAGGATAGGTATGCGTCTCTGCTAAAGGTTTGATGTACATACATATATCGGTTCCCTATAACAATTGTTTCCTTTATTCCGATCGTTTTTTATTTTTGCTGCAAACCACACAATAGACCAGTTGTTGCGTGAAATTTTGTAATTAATCAAATTCACACGCTTCGTCATTCTAAAACGTTAACCACTGACCTAATGAATGGTTACGAAGTGGTAGGTGGAAAGCGTGAAAAGGATATGCGTGAAGCTACGCACCTTTAACTTGTACAAATACTTATGTGTGTATGTATGTATTCGTCAATGCAAATATGTGTGATTGTAATAATTATGCATATTAAGCATATAAAATACATAACTAATGCAGCCGGAAGTAGTTCTCTTGACTATGGCATTAGAGCTTTCGTAGTTTCACGAAGTATTTTCTTATTAGAATTTAAAGGCGACCTTTCGACAATAGCTAGTGGGTGTTAGACCAGTTTGCGGTTGCTTTTTACTTTTTTTATACGATGATTATGTGATCAAGAGCTCACTCTATTTCATTTAAGGGGTTACATGGGCTTACGGCGTTTTAAAAAATCGATTTTTTTTATTGTCTTATTAAATTCTACAACACCTTAAGAATATTGTCCTAAATTTGATCTGGGTAATAGTTGTGGAGATACAGCCTTGTGAACTTGTGCGCTCGAGGCTAGCTAGGCTAAATGCGCCGTCTTCAAACGCGTTTTTCTCGAAACTGTTTTTGAACTCGGTTGGCAAGATTTCTCGAGAACTACTCTACCGATCTTCATGACACAGGTCCTTGGAATATAATTTATAAAGACTTGGACAAAGGATTTTTTTCGATTACAACTATTTGAAAAAAATTGTCGAGAAATTTTCACTGAAATTTTAATTTTTTTGTAAAAATGTCTGCTTAAAAATCAATTTGAAGTTTTTCTTCTTCGTCTATGCTCGTCGTTCCATGTTAAGGTTTTTACTTAAACACGTATTTTTTCACTTTATATGATCCTGTGAGAAGTTATCCTGGCAACGCGGGCGCAGCTTTTTTCCGAGGGCTCACCGGAAATAGCGTCGCAATGGCCCAGTTTAAAATATTTTTTCCCAAAATTTTCAGAATTTTTTTGTTAATAGTGTATGTTTGTAACAATAAAAAAATTATTTTTATATGAGGAATAAATTGGTGAAAAAAGGCGTTTTTTTACCCGAGGGAACTCATTACACAAGGATGTTAAGATAGTTTGTATTTCATTATACTCTAGTTGGCAGCTAACACGGTTTATGTTTCAGTAAAAACCGTTATCAAGTATTTCGCATTTCATATGGGTGGCTTTCGCTATGTTGGGACAAGATAATGATTATAATTGTTATTGGGTTCTTGAAATTTACGTTCGTCCGTTACCGTTGATCATCACCTCATCGATTTATTTCGTTGCAATTTCGTTCAAAATACAACTAAATCTGTAGTTCAGACAAATCTTTAAAATCTTTATTATCGTCTTTAATATAGTCTCCTAAGCTAACACAAGCTTGACAATGCTTAATCTAGTTTTCTGTGTACTTATTATAAACATCGCCTGGTTTCTGCAAATTTTTGGGCCACCATTTGTTAGATTATTAGACAGTCATATTTATAGTATAAACACATGTCTGGTCATTAGTAAAGATGTGTTAGAAGAATGTATGAGCCTCAGCATCTCTTTTGAGAGCCGCTTGTGAAAAATATTCAGGTCTTATAGTGCGAATCTAGTATTGGCATGTTTCATACCCAAAACATAGCTAATGACAGCAACTTGCTGGAATTATTTAGCAATTGTCAAAATTGTCAAATTTTATCAGTGTGTTCAGTAAGGTTTGCCATTTCATCATGTCACGTTTTACTTTGGTACAACGCTTGGAATTTGACCAAGAATTTTTCGTGAATTCCCGTTCTCTGGAAAACCCAAAATCTTTTCGGATGAGGCCCATTTCTGGTTTAGTGGCTTCGTCAACAAATAAAATTGGCCCCATCGTCGAGTAGTTCAGGAAAGGCTTTGCCTAAAAAACAACCGTTTAGTGAGGATTGTAGTAAAACGGCATCATCGGGTCTTATGTCCTTCGAAATAAAACATGCCATTACCATCAGTAGCGAGTGTTATAACACGATGTTGACCGACTTCTTCTTCTGAAATTTGATGAAATCGACGAGTACGATCTTTATTTCCAACAAGATAGTGCGTCGTATCCTGTTTCATGTCTAAATATAAACACATTACGTTAATCGTTAATTTCAAGAAATGGCCTAGTCAAATCGCTGCCAAGATCATACCAGGCGAACACAGTGATTGCGGTACGATATTGGTTGAAAATTTGGCCAAAAGCTCACGAAGAACCAATGCGGTATGCGACGGTGTGCTATTGTGCTGTAAACACCAAGAGTTGTAATCCCATAATTCTGGCGATGAATAACTCCACTCAAAATACGTATAATACTCAAATACTCCTTGTGCACCATACCTCGATAATCGAAGAAAACTGTCAACATAACCTTGATTTTTGACTCGCTTTGACATGTTTTTTCGGCCTTGGCCCACCTTTGCCACGACATTCGATCCATCGATCGTCTGTTTCCAGGTCGTAAGCATAGATCCATGACTCATTGTCAGTAATAGTACGGTTTTTGGCATCCAGGTATTCGGAAAGCATTATTTTACAGACGTTAACGTGACGCTCTTTTTCGAAAAAGATATCTAATGGTTTTGGAACCAATCGTATTTTCATCTTTCTTAGGTCCAAATGATATTTCAAAATGGCTATGGATGGATGCCAGTTAATCGTTTATTCTCAAGCACCAATTATTTTATTTTTTTTACGTGTTGATCGACAGTTGATGTTGATGGCCATTCTGGATGTGGTCAACGCTTTCTTGACTCTCTTTGAATTATTTGTACCGATCAAAAACACTTGTTAGCGACAAACAATTATCACCGAAGGCCTTTTTATAAATTCTGAACGTTTCGGCAGCAAAAATTTGATTTCGCACACAAAATTTCCTGACACTTCTTTGTTGAATAATTTCACTAATCGTAAAAATTCCCGAATGCACTTTATGTACTTCAGAAAGACAAGCATATCTAAACCTTAATGATAATTGCGTTGTGACATTTGGCACAGATGTCACTGATAGTCATAGCAACCTAGAAAAAAATATTGGAACGAATGGGTTTTCGTACGAAATTTGAATTAAAAAGTCTTACTATTTTTTCCCCACAGTAGTTTACCGTCACTATGGCCTAAGGTAACACCCCATTTTCTGTTCAGATCGGAGAACGTTATGAGACTTCTTGACAAATTATCTGCACGAAGTTTGGCATATACATATCTGGTATTATTTTCCAAGGCAACGCTCTAATCAAATAAATTGTTTAGATCGAACCATTATAGCACATAGCTGTCATTCAAACTGACCCATTAAATTAAGGGGTTAGGCCCCGTTAGAATTTTCAAAAAATTATTTTTTTTTACATTTTCGTTAAGTGTAATATCTTAAAAATATTCTCTGAAAATTTCATGTTGATCCGATAATTAGTTTTTGAGTTATTGGAGAAATAAGAAAGAGAGCTCGGGCACTTCAAAGCGCTAATGTAAAACTTTAAACTCGTTTTTCTCAAAACTATGTTTTTTGAATCGGTGACAACCGTAACTCAAAAAACCGTTCAGTAGATTTTAATGAAATTTAGAATACATAATAAACTAGGGCCTGATCGAAGGATTTTTATTTTTTCGAAAATTTCGATTTTTTAAGGCCAATTAACTGTTGATTTTTTCGCTAAAACTTAGAAAAAAATTTCCTGAGGCCGCCATTTTGTTAATTTTGAAGAAAAAATAAAATCCTTCGATCAGGCCTGGGATTATCTATTTATAAAACAATTTTTTTTGTCGGATTGTTTTTAGATGAATCTCCAAGGACTTATGCTTGTCACCGCAAGTACCTTTTTTTGGAATAGGGTCAACACAAACAACTATAACTTTGGAAATTAATTTTTTTTTTTTTTTGAAATTTTCGTGACTTCAAGTCAACACATCCTATAATAATGCCACATTACTACTTTTGTAAAATATCATGATTTAGTAGCAAAAAAAAATACTAAAAACTCTCATTTTTTCGTGCCTCTGACTACCCCTAACCCCTTAAGATAACAGATTTTTATGGAAGATCTGTGCAGAGTATTATAACTTCGCATCCATGGATCGAGCAATAAGTACTCGTACCTAATGAATTATACGCTTAACGTACTCGGCTACGCCAATTTCCTTTCAATTATAGAGAAGAAGTATCCACATGAATAGCAAAATTATTCGTTAATTATGTATTGTACATATAATTTAATTAAATAATAAAACTAAAAAAGATTGAAAAATTTATAATTTGTTGAAAGTATTATGGATTTCTATTAGGCCTATAAATAATAATTTTTATATGTATGTGGGTATATTCGCTGCCTGTAGCTATGCATTTAATTGCATTAATGCTAATTTGAAAATTAATATTTTGTAGTATGTTTTTCTCACATTTTTTCGTTAAAAAAATTTCAGCGGCAAACGCTTATCGGTCAAGCCATTCGAGGCGGTCATTTTGTGGGGCCATTATTTGTAGCCTAATTTGAACAAATCATCAAAAATATACAAGAAATTTGCTCAAACAACGTGTTAATGTTTTGTGCGTATGTATGTAGTTAAATATATATGTATATTTGTCTGTAAATATTTAAACACACAAATACCTCAAAAACGCCCACTTAATATTACCGTATTAAACATTGCGGCTTTGTGCTGTGGTTCACCGACTCATAAAACAAACACGAAATAAACCTCATGCATACTTTAAAATAGTAGAAACAGAGATGGAAAATGTTTTCTTGAATGCGATTGGCTGACTATTAGTAGTTGCGTTCGAAAAACTAGCTCAAATTTGTATTTTTTTTTTAATTTTTTCTTGTTGTATTGTATTTTGTTGTTGGTATTTTCTACATTTACCTGATTGCACCGCTTGCCTCTTGAGTGCACCTACATACATACAATTTGACAGCGATGGCGGGCATCTTGAAGAAACATACCAACACCAATAACAACATTCGTTTGTCCAATGCCGGTTTTATGGGTAGTTGTTGTTTTACCACAAGAAACCTATACACACAACATATGTAAACGCCTGCCCCGATTTGAACACTCCAGAAACTTGCACGAAGAGTCGACGATCTTGACATAAGATCGACAAGTTAGTCAGTTATGAAGTTGCTACGAAACAGGCAACACAACATACGCAACAAATTATTTCTGTTTCGTAGATTTTCTATGGTTGTTCGCCTGTTAAACCAATGAAGTGTTGTGTGCTGTTAAGTTTTTTTTTGTGCAAATGGAAAAAATAGTACAAGAAACTAACGGTATTTAAATAATAAACCAAATTGTACACATATTAAAGTTTAATTATATTATAAACAACAATTTGTTTAAACATAAGTGCAAAAATAAAAAAAAAAAAAAAATAAATAAAAACTTTTAATGACAATTTTTGTAGCAGTGGCGTAATTTTTTTTCGAATACAGTTATACCCACTGTTAAAGTGTTTAATAAAAAAACTCATAAATTTCACTTGGAGCTGAGAAACGATGACAGTAACTGCCTTTGCGGCCGCAATGCACAGACCCTTTTTCAATGGATACGCCACCATGCAAGGTAAGTGTCAATAAAAATGACAAGTCGACGATTTTCTTATTACTAAAAAAATTGAGAAGGGCATTGTGTGTGCGCATTTATAAATAATTTAATTTTTGTTTCAAAAAAGTTACCATAAAAAGGCGATTAAGTAATTTTTGCTATGCAAAAAATATAATATAAAAATAGTTAATTTTTTAAACCACTTTTACTATGCAATAAATTTATAAAAAAAAAAAATTATAAAAAAGTTATAAAAAAAAATAATAAAAAAAGTTATTTTTTTTTAGTTTTTACTATAACTTATAAAAAAATTTGTTCATTTTTTTACAATTTTTACAATGTAATAAATTTATGTATTATGAAAGTAGTTCATTTTTTTTTTTGTTTGAAGATTTTGTGAAGTGAGCAAAATACTTAAAAATTTTTTTTAATATTATTTTAAACATCAAATTTCAATTATGCAAAAATAAAATTTTTGATTTTTTATGCGATTTTTTTTTTAAATGAAAACAAATTCCTTAAATATAACACTTAAATTTATTTTATTATTTCTTAAATATATTTTAAATATTTTTATTCGACTTAGAATAATTTTAATTTCAAATTAACATAAAATTTAAAATTTTTTGCGTATTAACTTTTGTCAAACACTATTTCAACACCGTAAAAGTTGTTTTTCACTTTTATTAATATTAATATTTATCACATTCCTCCTAACAAGAAGCTTTACACAGATCATAACAGAGTTCTGTTATGTCTTAAGTCTGCATACGCCCTTTTACTAATATAGAGCGCTTAAAAAAGTTTGGGAAACACTGACACAATTCACAGCACAATATCTCATCTTTCCTTAAAAATTTTTAAACAAAAACTCCACTTAAAATAGTTTCTTACTGCGTTCACTAAGTAAAATTTAACAGTTTGTCATTTACCATAGTTCGGCTATACACTGTACTGCTATCTTACATGTCGCTTCAGCTATTAACACCATTAACAGTCACAGTTGGTAGTATGTTGCAGACAATCGTGTGACCTTGCGCTGTTCAATGTTATTGCTCGTGTAACTTCCGTAGAAGTCAATTGTTGTCATTCGTTTTGTTTACATTTATATTGCCTTAGAATATGGAAAAGCGAAAACATTTGACATTTTTCAACGGCGATGGGTAAACTGACAGATTGCCTACTAATAAAGGGCATTAAGGAAGAAGAAATGATTTTCAAACATCAAAGTCACCTGGTAAGTGTTGAGTGTGGGCGCGTGCATGCATGCAGCTACTAAGAGATAGCTTGCAATTCCATTTTACCTGAACTTAGCGCTATTCCTTTAAGATGTAGCCGTAGGCGCATATCTTAGGGTTCCTGTCGTGTTCCGCGCAATTGGAAAATTAGTTTTTATTACACACTGAGCTATTGTGAGTACGGGAGATGAGTACATTCCTGAGTTTTGAATGTTTTGCGCACACACATGCTTATATTTATTTTGGAAAATCTGCTTGAAACCGTCGTAATTTTTCATATATCGTACATATGTAGTTTTTGAAAGAGAGTAGCATATATTAACACTAAAATGTTTAACTTTCTAGATGCGGGACAAGGACGCGTCAATCAATTGGGTGGCGTGTTCATAAATGGTCGCCCTTTGCCGAATAATATACGCTTGAAGATCGTCGAGATGGCCGCCGAAGGTATACGCCCATGCGTAATATCCCGTCAGCTGCGCGTATCACATGGTTGCGTTTCGAAGATACTCAATCGTTATCAGGAGACCGGTTCTATACGTCCGGGTGTGATTGGCGGTTCTAAGCCGCGCATTGCGACACCAGAAATTGAGAATCGCATTGAAGAGTACAAACGTCAGAATCCGAGTATTTTCTCTTGGGAGATACGAGATAAATTAATACGTGATGGTATTTGCGATCGGACCACAGCACCTTCGGTCTCCGCGATTTCGCGTTTGGTACGCGGTCGTGATGCGCCCGGCGAGGATGATGGACAGAAGACACAATCCGGTTCGGAACATTCACACAAACTGTCCGATGAGGAGGCATCGGATTGCGAGAGCGAACCGGGAATAGCGCTGAAGCGTAAACAGCGTCGCAGTCGCACCACTTTCACAGCCATGCAATTGGAAGAATTGGAACGTGCCTTCGAGCGCACGCAGTATCCAGATATTTATACGCGCGAGGAGTTGGCACAACGCACTAATCTCTCCGAGGCACGCATTCAAGTATGGTTCAGCAATAGACGTGCACGTTTGCGTAAGCAAAACACTAACGGTTCATCGCCAGGCAGCAGTGTTAGCGCCATGACCGGCAGTTATGTGCCCCATCAACTACAACCAGTTGCTGCTGCCGCAGCGGCAGCGAATAACTATGCCGCAGCGGCTGCTGTTGCCGGCATGTTGCCGTCGGTCTCGTCCGAAGCCACAGCAATGGCTGCTGCGTATCAACAACAAGTTTATGATTTCTATGCTGGTCATCCCACGGCACCAGTGGCCAATCTAGCATCGAGTCCTATTGTACCGGGTACCGCTTCGATGACGCCACCGCATCAATATTACGGTTCCGCTACCAACTATAATTTCCCCTCACATAATCTACTGGGTAACAGTTCGAATGCAGCAACAGCGAGTGGTACCGATGTTACAGCAACGTTGCAGTCGCAATATCAATCTATATCGCCGTTGATGCGCTCAAGCAGCAACAATAACAATAACAACAACAACATGAACTCATGCCATAGTAGCAATAATCATAATATCAATTATGCAACAGAAAACGCGACGGATTCCAACCAGCTGTTGACACGTGATGAGAGTCCCAACGCATCGGTGTCGCCAGCCTTCGGCACTACTGCCAATAGCAGTGGCATACAATTACCGCCAACACCCAATAGTTTAACCGCCGTTATTGGCAATGAAACGCATGTGAGTGGCAATACTATTGGCGCAACGAGCGGCGCAAATGCCGCGGAAGAATTGCAAAGTGCCTTGAAGACAGAACCACAACAAATGCAACAGCTTTACGGCAGCTGGAATGCCTCGATGGCGCAGCAACAAACAACATCGAATGTCAATATATCAACCACGCGACCCACAGCGCCACTCTCGCCGGAGGACTCGTTGAACTCGAGTTCATCACAAATGCCCGAGTCGGCGGCGACGCATATGATGTTCCCACATCAGCGCGATTTCACGCACAATCATTCGCAATATGCACCACCAACAGCATCATCCTTCCACACGCATGCGCATCACCATGCCGCTGCCGCCGCACAATATGCCTCATCGCATTTGGGTTTCCATCACAGCCCGACGGCGACTAATATGAGTTCCACAACCAATGGCGGTTCGTCTCACTTCATGCAACAGAACTTCGGCAGTGCAGGCTTTAACTCCTCACCGAAAATGAATTATCCCACGGTGCCACAGCCATTCTATCATTCCTGGTACTAAGCTGGAGTTTTGGGGAATTTACTACTTTGTATATTTTGAACTATTTGTAAATAATGTGTAACGTTTTTTATTTTTTATTACATAACTAGTTTAGTACTTGAGTTCAGGTGTTATGAAAAGAGGCTTTCGTTTTAATCATTTGTTTTAATAGTATATGTAGGATCTGCATAAACATACATATACATATCTATCTAAATAAACTAAGTGAAGTGCTGCTGATATTAGAATATTAAATAAAATATAAACATCGTTAAAAATTTATTCTTAAAATAAACTAGTTTGCCATTATTTTTAGAATAATTAATAGAATAAATGCAAGAACATAATGCTTTAAAATTAAAAATATTACAATTGTGTGTATTCAATTTCTCTTTACATTTAGCATAATAAAATATAAAATAAAAACCAAAATTTTATGAATATACCACATTTGCTTTATTATTGTATTATACTACATTTTAAATATTATTAACATTTAGTAGCTTTTTACTTAAAAATTATGATAAATATAATAAAATATTGTTAAGTTATTGTTCAATAGATGGAAAACTATAGAAAGAGCTGAGATGTTCGAGCTTTCGAAATATTTTATTTAAATGAAACTATTATAAACGGCAGAAGTATTAATAAAAAGTCGAAAATTATATTATTATGCATTTTTTCTGCACATTTAGTTGTGGTTCGATAATAAAATTGCATGTTATTTAAGTTTTCCTCTTTAAAAAGTGCATCTTGAGTCTGGATGAGTTGGCAATTGGTCGCTTATGTGATTATTCGGAGACAACTGATCTGATCACTATCACCTCGATGAAGTCACCTTGTAACTTTCAAATCATATCACTTCGCGGGGTGAGCGTTACCCAAGCACTGGCCAGGCACGCCGCCTGCCTTTCTTATATAGAGCCAGCTGGCAGCTAGCAACCGTTGAAGTCACTCATGACTTTCAAATCACATCACTTCGCGGGGTGAGCGTTACCCAAGTACGTATACTGGCCAGGCACGGCGCCTGCCTTTCTTCTACAGAGCCCGCCGGCAGCCGGCTACCGTTGAAGTCACCTCGTGACTTTCAAATCACATGACGTCGCGGCGTCAGCGCCGCCCAAGCACTGGCCAGGCACGGTGCGTGCTTTCTTTATATAGAGCCAGTTGGCAGCCGGCATCCCTTGAAGTCATCCTATGACTTCCAAATCAAATCACATCGCGGCCTGAAAGTCACCTAAGCGCTGTTTAAGCACCGTGCTTGCTCTACTTATGTATATAGAGCCAACTAGTTATGGTATATTTACTGTGATCAAATTGAAAGGTGAATCGACATTTTTTTTTGTAAGTTGGTAGTGACATCTATGCTAAATTTCAAAATATTTTTTTTGTGAGGCTCAAAAAGTGAATTCTTCGATTTTTACTCTGTCTGAATTTATTGAACAAAGAATTGCGATAATGCACCATCGCATACTGCACTGGTTGTTCGTGATCATTTCGCCACATTTTTAACTAATATCGTGCCGCAACCACCGCATTTGCCTGATTTACCATCGTGTAATTTCTGGCTATTCACATGACCACTCCGAGGACACCGTTTTGACTCAATTGAGGATATAAAAGCTGAATCGAAGAAAGCTCTGATGGCCATCCCGACGGAGGATTTTTCCAAGTGCTATGATGACTGGAAAATTCGTTGGCATAGGTGTATTGCAGCGGGAGGGGATTACTTTGAAAGAAATAAAATGGAAAAAATTCACTTTTGAATTTGATCACAGCAGTATATTAACCTCTATGTCATGATAAATGGAACAATTTTAGATACATAATAAGAAATGTTGTATTAAAAATAGCCAGCAAGACTATTTCTTTTTTTTAAGAGAATATGTAAGTACATATAATCATTACTTATACTGGAAATTAGTTGATAGGCTTTAGAAAATTTCGATTCCAAACTATTTGATTATTATTAATTAATATTTTTCTTTTTTTTTAATTGCAGATCTTTCTATAAAATGGTTCACAGTGAGTCCTAGGTTAAGCGAAATATATTTGTAATTAGATCCAACATGTATAGTTATATAAATGATCAAATTTAAGATTTATTGGTTACATTTATATTGGTTATGTCTGACAGAGAAAGCTGAAAATTTTATGCTACATACATATGTACATATACGAGGTTTGACAATTAAGTAATGAGACTGATTTTATTGCCGCGCTTGTAGTAAACCTGTGACCTTGAAATTCCCTTTCTTTTTTACCGGCATCCCTCCCCTCTCCATTGATATATGCACCATCACTCTAGCTTGTTTAGTTCGCCTGCTGCGTCAAGTTGTAGTGCTCCTCACGAAAATGGAAAAACGAAATCAAGCCCGAAAAAAGCTCGCATGAGCAAGTCGAAGGTGAAAACGATGATTATTGCCTTTTTTGATAGCCGTGGAATCGTTCACAAAGAATTTGTTCCACCCGGGGAAAATTGTGAGTCAAGTCTACTATTGCCAAGTACTCGAAAGATTGCGAAAACGAGTCAACAGGGTGCGCCCAGACATCGCTCGTAACTGGATCCTTCATCATGACAACGCGCCGTGCTACACTCAGCGTGTCCCAGTATTTGGCCTCTAAAGGGATCGCCGTGTTGCAACAGCCGCCTTATTTGCCCGACATGTCACCCTAGGACTTGTTTTTGTTTCCTAACACAAAATCGGTGGTCAAAGGTACCCATTTTGAGTCGTTTACAGACATCCAGGCGGCCGTGACGAGGATACTCGCGGACATCCCAGTCGAAGCGTTCCAGAAATGTTACGAAGCATGGAAAACGCGCTGGAATCGCTGTATAGCTGCCCAAGGGGACTACTTTGAAGGGGGTGACAGATTTGTAGAATAATTTTCAAATATACGGTTTTTATGGAATCAGTCTCATTACTTAATTGTCATACCTCGTATGTAACATGATGTAGTGAATGGTAAGCAATAAAAAACTCAATTTCGATTTTTTGATGATACGTTGTTTTGCAATTCAGGTGACGATATGTATTTCCGTTTATGTATGTACTTATATATATTTTTTGCAATATTTTTCATATGTAGATATTTATTTTTGTATTTTCACCGTAAACTCTCTGAAAGCAGAACAGTAATTAATTGCATAATATTATGTGCCCCAAATTTAATTGTTCTTGGAGCCTTATTTGGATTGAGCGCCGTTAAATTTATTTTCGTCAATGTTACAAAGATTTATGGCTGATATAAGCGTCAAAAAAGCCATAAAAAATGCCAAAATGTGTGAATTTCCTAATTTCCACGGTATTCATTGATATAATTTCGCCATATAATATACTTATATACAAATATACCCACACAAGGATGTACATAGCACTGTAATTGATTGATTCATTATCTGCTAATTGGGCAATTCTAAATGTTCACACTTGTAACAGCATTAAAAAAAAAGTTCCACAAATCTGTTGATCGTTTTTGTTTAAATGTCCAAAGTTGTTCTGATTTATATCTGCAATGACCTTTTCCTGATTTCATTACTTTTCCAGTGAAGAAATAATTCGTCTAAACGATTTTGCACTTAAGCAGAATTAGCACTTAACGCTCACTCACCACTTGCCGTAAAAGAGAGACTTGCATACATTCCGTGAGTACACTTGTGCACTAATCCACATTTTGGGGACGACTTTTGATTTTTGGAAAAGATTTCCAATTTCTCCACTTAAATAAATATTGACTTTGTGGTTTTAGCTGGATAAGTTAGTTGACAGTGCAAATTTACTTATTCATTACAATTTTACATATGCTTCTACAATACTTATCTCTTTTCTATCCAATCTGGCGCCTTAGAACTCTAGAGATCACAAAAGATGATCTACTTTGGCATTTACAATAGGTGTGTTTACATTTTGGACGTTTGCAAAATTTATAACAAAAGACAAAAATTGCAAATCATACTTTTTCGCTACCGTTTCGGCCATTCTTGGTGAATTTTGCACGATTAGGAGCATCGTGCTAGTGCGCATGGTGACTTGCAATATATAATTATATACATATGTATAGAACTACATAAATACTTAGATGAAAATATTGAAATCAGTAAACAACAGGTGAACATGAAAGTTCACGATGCAGATTGGTAAGGTGGTGTATGTTCTTGTATCCTGAGGTTATATTAAGTTTACTACAAGGAAACATCGGAGATCCTATAAATGGTACGAGTATGTACAAAAATGATCATTGTGACGAGCTGAGAGAGGTCCGTCTGTCTGTATATACGCGATCGAATGCCTCAGCTTTGATATACGGATCTAAAGAAATTTTCCTCAACTCTATTTCCTAATCCTGACATATGAAAAGTTATGTCAGGATTATCAAATATCGAACCACTATTTATTTAATTTATTTTCGATATACGTTTATTCAAGATTATTTTCTTTTTGACACGACCACGAAGGTATTGCACTTCTTTACAATGTCTTATATAAAAAGGATTCGAACGGCTCGGAGAGGTCCTTCCCGATCCTGACGGAGCTTTTCGTGTTGACCAACGTCAGCTCATGGCTCAAGTTTTTCTAGGCCGATAAAAATTTATGGATCATAGCGTATATGAACAGCTGACTGTACTAGATTTGTTTAAAAACTATCGCGAATTTTCTTAAGGGGGTATTCTAAGCTAGAAATCAAATTTTGGGCAGTTTTTTTGAATTTTATTTGAAAAAAACCAAAAAATATTTTTACTATCTATGTTTTTATGGTGTTTTTATTGATATCTTAAGAATACAAAAAAAAATTTTACAAAAAAATATTAAAAATTAAAATAATTAGAGGGGGGGTGGGGAGACAGGTGTAAAAAAAAAATGGCGCATCCTGGTGACATTAATCCTGACTCTTCTGGTGGTCTGAAAAAAAAATCAAAAGAAATTCTTGATCAGTAAGGATGCTGTTATAGTCCCTACCTTAGGGAAGACGAAAAATGAAATGGCGACTGCCTGAAAATAAAAATCATTTTTTACGCTTTTTTTGAAATTCCTGAATTTTTTTTAAATATTGAAAACAAAAATTTTGACACGATGCTGGTAGGAACGATAAAGGATTATGTAAAAAAGGTTCATACGAAATTTCAAGTAAATCGGTTGTATAGAACTTGAGATAATGCCGGTACCGTGTGGAAAAAAGTAGTTTCGAGAAAAACGCGTTTAAAAAAGTGAGTCCCGGCCGAACCGGGCTAGGTACTGCGTCACTAAAGTAACTGTAGCTCTTAAATAATTTTAGTTTTTAAAAATCCTTTGGAGGATATGTTCTTAAGGGTCTAAACTTTAAATATATGCAAAAAATCGAATTTTTCAAAATTCTAGAGTAGAATACCTCCTTTAGAAAGCGATATTTTGATATTTTTTTCAGTCCTCAAAACAGTCGGACAGAATTTTCTTCGATTTAGTTCATATCTCCCCAATCTTGTCAAAACATCGTAAGGACGCCTTTTCAGTTTTCTGAATAGCCAAAAGTCGCACAGACCTAAATCAGGCGAATACGGTGGTTGCGGAATGATGTGAGTCGAGTTTTTGGCAAAAAAATCGTGACTAATCAAAGCAGTATGGCATGGTGCATTTGAGCGATATTGACATCAAAGGCACAAAACATGCATAATATTCAAATGCTATGACCGAGGTCTCTAACTGTTAATCTACGATTTCATCTACGTGAAGGTTGATGGCCGTCCAGGGCGCGGTTCGTCGACGTTCACGGTATACTTTGAACTTCTAACGGGTCCGCATAATACTATTCTTTTCGCAAAAAAAAAATTTAACCAAGTTTGCCGCTCAATAAAATGAACCCTTGAAAAAATCGAAAAATTCACTTTTGGTCCGCTCCATCGTCATCGATTGGGGAATCGGGTTGACCATCTCCTAATATAATGCTTTCACAGCCATTAAGCAGACTGGAAAAGTGTTCCCTCCATAATCTCAGTATGATCTGGACATCAGTTGCTGGATAACTTCTGGGGTTCTCCAAGAGAATACTCCGGTATTGAAACCTTTTCTTAGTCGCCACATTTTTTTGTAGAATTTACACCTGTCAACCAGCTTGTCAAGATCTTCGTACCTATCTCTTTTTTGTCTGAAAATGCGTCTCGCGAGTAGAAAATCTTTCAGCTGTCTGTTGTGATTGCAGCTTCTCCATTTATCACTACATGATCGATCTTTTCGATCCGGGGATAGCCAGGTAGCTTGATAATTATTCCTACGATGGAATCTAATACTACCCCAACGAAGTCGATCACCCTCAACTTTCTCATCATGGATACTGAATTTACCGACCGTTGCCTTTGTCTTTGCCCTCCCTGGCGTTAAAGTCGCCAAGCCCGATTTTTACATCGTTGCGGGACATAGGACACATCTTTGCTTACATCGTTCTTCTCTTCCGTCGGAGGGTGGGCGACGGAGTCTCTCTCCCACCACGAATCCACCCTATACTTAGCTGCAAATAAATTTTACGAATAATGGCTTCTGGTAATTGATTTAAAGTTGACCATATCATGTAATGTGTAAAGTGTGTCGAAATATTATATATCACACTTATTGATAAATTTAAGTAAATAATAGCTTTTTTTCTTGAATCGAATTTTCCGTGGCAATAATTAAAAGCACATTTTCTGCAATTAAATCTATGGTAGTTACAATGCATCCAACTGTTTTCCAAATTTCGATAATAACCCATCCGAATTTCAGATTTTCCTCATTATTGTACACTTGCTACTGGTTCTTCAAAAAATGCTGTTTTTATTTTTGTAGATAATCGTATATTTTTTATAGCAGAAATCGATTTGATAATTAATGATTTGGCAATTATACTTAAATACATACATATGTACAAATGTAGTCAGCAATATACGCAACATATAGACATTCATACTACACTTAAGCGGCAATTCACCCACTGAGAGCAAATAAAGCCTAAACACACCAAATTTCAAGTTTTACTTGCAATTGGCATTAAGTATAATGCTTTTTTTGTTTTTGTCTATTTTTTAATTTGAAACCGCAGCTCTTTCAACCGCAGTGCGGCAGTTAGTAAGTCTGTCGGGTGAGCAGTAGCAAGTTAATTTTCGGTAGCGTAAAAAAATTAACAACAAAAAGTCATATTAATGTAAAAAAAAATGATAATTCTGGCAGCGAAGATTAATTATGTATTATTTGTGAACATGTGTTGGTGTGCGCCTAATGTCGGAAGCTCTGTTTCTTTGTAGCTATAGCTTTGGTCCGCAACAGCGTGCTGTTGGACACTCGAAACCTGTTCCGCACTTTGATACAAGCTTCATCTTTTCTGAAAAATAAAAATATTAAACTTTTGTGGGGTTGGGGAGTCACTACCAATGTCTACTCTTTGACCAAATTAATGAAGTTTAAACTGTTAGAAACACCGCTGATTTAACTACAGCGAGTACCCTACTCACTCGCCGCAGCTGTTGGTTTTAGCGGATGCTGTTTGCTGCCGCGATGTTCGTTGTACAGCTGTTTAACAGCGAACTACAACAACTTGCGCGTACAAGTATGTTGTTAAATTTGGTTGTTCTTTAGACACATTTTCGGAGGTGTAGCATTGATTAATGATGTATTGTCTCAAAAGTGAAGTAAATTCTATGAGAAAACGTTTTCATTATCTACAAAAATATGTTAGAGCTTTCTGATTTTTTTCTTTATAAATTGCATATTTTAAAAATAAAAACATATTTGAAATTAGTTTTGAAGAAAATGGAAAACGAAGCAAGATTTAAAAATTGCGGGGTTTAAATAACATGATTTTATTAGCGCTCGTGTGGCAAAACATTCTTGAGGGTTAAGAAAAATAATTTGAATAACAAGTTGAACATTAGAGAGTTCGATCTTAAGAGAGAGAAAGAAGGTGCTTGCCTTAGCTTTTTAAGTTAAATTTTCTAGAACAATATGTTAATATTTTGAATTCATGACCATGTATTCCAAAAATTCATATTTCATATTTATAGAAGTGGTTTACTTTAAGAGCAAAGTATTAGTCGTTAGCCTAATCAATATTTTTACGAAGTATCCTCGTTGTTTTTATTCATTATGATCAGTAGTTTGTAGTACATTTGCTTTTTCACTTTAGGCTGGTGTCCATCACGAATTGTGCCGTCGGTGGTCGGTATTACTTTATCGAAATTCATGTTTGACTTTTTTTGGGGAAAAATAGCGTGGCATTAATTAAAAATAATTTGTATGCAAGTTTTGATTTTGATAAATAAGTTTAAATGTCATATATACATACATAGGACCCATATAAACTATTCAGTCAGAGATTGTAGCAATGTCTTGGACAATAAAGGTGTTCGATGTTCCCTACTTTTTTAAGGCGGTGTTTTACTCTAGAATTTTGAAAAATTCGATTTTTTTTTCATATATTTAAAGTTTAGACCCTTAAGAACATATCCTCCAAAGGATTTTTAAAAATTAAAATTATTTTAAGAGCTACAGTTACTTTAGTGACTCGGTAGGTAGGTAGACTCACTTTTTTAAACGCGTTTTTCTCGAAACTGCTTTTTTCCACACGGTACCAGCATTATCTCAAGTTCCATACAACCAATTTACATGAAATTTTGTGTGAATCTTCTTTATATAATCCTTTATCGTTCCTACCAGCATCGTGTCAAAATTTTTGTTTTTACTATTTTAAAAAAATTCAGGAATTTCAAAAAAAAGCGTAAAAAATTATTTTTTTTTTCAGGCAGTCACCATTTTTCAAACAAAAAAATTTTTTTTCGTATTCCCTGATTTAGGGACTTTAACAGCATCCTTACTGATTAAGAATTTCTTTTGATTTTTTTTTTTCAGACCACCAGGAGGGTCAGGATCAATGTCACCAGGATGCGCCATTTTTTTTACACCTGTCTCTCCGCCCCCTCCCCTCTAATTATTTTAATTTTAAACATTTTTTTTCTGTATTCTTAAGATATCAATAAAAACACCATAAAAAATGGATAGTAAAAATATTTTTGGTTTTTTTTTTTAATAAAATTCAAAAAAATCCTCAAAATTTGATTTCTAGAGCAGAATACCCCCTTAAAGAAAAATACAGAAAATTCAAATTTAATGGGAAATGTTTATTATCTTTCGAAAGAACCTTTGTTTGGCATTTTTTACTTTGTTTTTGAAGATTATCTATTTCAAATGTTGGCCATCCAATCGCTTACTCGTTCGAGTATTTTGATTGATAACTGGCGAATGACAACCGTTATGCTTTGCTCCAAGGCCTGATTCGAAGAAGGATTGTCCGCCCAGACTTTAGATTTTACATATGCCCACAGGAAAAAGTCTTACGTTCTAGAACGTGAAATTATCTGGACACCGAAGTATACTCTTAATAAATCCATTGATTGTTGAAACCAAATGTCGCCGAGATCCCAAGCTTCAATATCAGGCAGCAAATATTTGGTTATCATGGTGCGATAGAGGTCACCATTGACCATTATGTTCTCCCAGGCATTATTTTTGAAGAAATATGGACCGATCCACCGGTCCACAAACCACACCAAACCGTTACTTCTTCTGAATGAAATGAATGAAGCTCTTAAATCTGTTCAGGTTACTCTTCGCCCCAAACGCGAAAATTTTGCTTGTTTATATTCCCGTTGAGCCTAAAATGGGCTACATCGCTGAACAAAAGTTGGTTCGAAAACGTCGGCTCTCCTTGGAACTTTTCAAGAAGTGAAAGTCGAGCGGCTTCAGTTCTTGCACGAGCAGTATTTTGTACGCTTTCATTTTAAGATCTAGACGTAAAATGCGCCAAGTCGTTCCATACGTCAGTCTAAGTTGCTGCGAATGGCGCCGAATCGACTCTCTACGGCCTTCGTGTATACTCTCAGCTACGGCTGCTCTATTTCCTACAGTGCGTGCTGGACGTGGTCTATTGGGTTGAATGTTATTCAATAATGAATGCTGAATCTCAAGATGGTGTTGCGAATAGTACGCTCAGTACGTCGACAATGCTGACTACGTGAAGTTTCTTGAAAAAATTAAACGATTTGAAAACATTGTTCCACCGTAACTCTTTCTATGATGAAATGTCGCGTGATCTGTCAAAAAAGGCGTCTTTTTTAGCCTTTAACCTCTACTTGGATCACACGTTATTTTATAATGAAATTCGCGAATATATATACTCGTATCAAATTAAAAATTTGCAGTCAAAGACTTTATTTTGATCGATCGTTTATATTATATAACAGCTATAACCTACTGTGGTCCAATATCAGCGATTCCGACAAATGAGCAGATTCTTGGTGAGAAAGGGATGTGGACAAAATTTCAAGTCGATTTCTCCAAACGATCGAATATACAAGTACATACAGACAGACTTATCTAAATCGACTCAGCTCGTCATGCTGATAATTTATTTACATAAAGGGTACACCAAAAAAGGCGACGTTTTCGTCAACTTTCGATGACGTGGTGGAGCATTTCTTGTGAATTTGCATAATAATCTTAGAAAATTTTCGAGCTTTGTGAAACGTGACTTGATGAAATGGCAAACCTTACTGAATAGACTGACAACAATCCGCAAACAAAAATGGCCGCCACGAGTTGTCAAAATCACGTCGTCCATATTGTTAGAAGCTGCAGTTTATAAGGTCTCCGACGTTTTCTTTGTAATAAACATGATACTAGGTAAATTCGTTCAGTAAACAAGTATGTAGCATATGCAAGAAGAAACTTTCCGAGTTAAAAAGTGTGATTTAGATACAATTTTCCCGATATCAAATATTAGAACATATATGCTTATGTTTGAAAATATCGCTTTAATATATAAAAGCGCGTATCCCGAAATAGAAATTTGCTCCAATTGTGTTTTTTTCAAGTCCCTATATACCTAATATTAGAATTTCTGTGCAGATCATCTGAAGAATATTGAAATAAGTTCACATAAATCTTACAAAGGTGCACGCATTTTTACAAAAGAAGTTTTTTTTTATCTTTTTTATATCCTTCATTTACTAGTTCTAAAATAATTATGATTCATAAGTTTCTGATCATGTAAGAATACATACAATACTTGATTATGTGCATACATAAATACCTCCACTTGCTGTGATCGTCAGCTTCGTAAACTACTAGTCGCTTGCTTAGGTAGCTAATGTTGAACTTGAAGGTGTAAATTTAACTTCCGTATTCTGTTATACTATGTTTTCAAAATCAAAATACCAGCATACAAACGCCTTTTCAGCTTTTGCTTGTAAACAAGATCAAACACGCCATTCCTTTACTATAGCAGTAATCCTCGAAATGGGGCGTTCACAAACCACATACAACATTTACCCAACACATTGTTCTGTCAAAATAAGGTCAATTAACATAAAACAAATACAAGCAGTGGAGCGCAAGAAGAAAGATTTCCTGCCAAATGCTGACGGTCGCGCAGGTAAACACAGCGCCGCAGAGTAGCGGCTGTACTAATGTTTTCAGCGAATGATAAAGCGAGATAAAAACCGTGAAAATTCTCTGACTAACTCTCTCATACGTAAAGTGATTATAGCGAAAAGAAACCCTTCTACTATGATTTTCTCCTCTTTCGAGTTGTTGCAAGAAGTTGGTAGTTGAAGACTAACTGAAGGCTTATTTGACAGTCTACGTATTTTTCCTAAGTGTATAGTTTAGCACTCACCAAAGCTAGCACGCTAGTACAGGAAGAGGAATATGAGTCTGTCACCTTTGATGAACACAAATTTTTACAGTTTACCGTTTTATGTTGTACAAGTATGTTGTTGTATGTATAGTACAATAGATTATCCGCTCTTAATGGCAGCAAACTTGATCAACAATGGATTTGTTTTGAAATACTGAAAGTCCTTAAGTCAAGGATAACTGCTTTTCGGTATTCGTTTTTCGTCGTTAAGTGTCGAATATATACATATGTACATATATGTATAAAGTGCAAAGGCAATAGAAATACATATAAGGAAATGAAAAGGTACTAAACTGAATTTTATTTTCAAGTACAAAATACAGTGTGTTTGAAAATTGTGTAGACGATGAAGTGTATTTTTTAAAGCATATATTACATTTCGAAGTTTCAATAATTTATATTAGTCCTAAATAATAGTTTCATTCTTCTAAACTAATCGAGATATATACAAATATATACCTATGTATATTAGGGTGATTCAAAAAAAATTTTTTTTTTTCGATTGGTACTCGGAAAAATAGGTTCCTAGACACCTCTAAGAAAGCCTATCCAAAAACCTATGAGTTTCATCGTTCTTAATAATTTTTTTTATTGAGTTATAAAATTCATAAGAAATAAAAAATTTTCCCAAAAATAATCAAAATTCAACTATTAATATCTTTTAAACGGTTGGGTTTACGAAAAAATCATGGGAGACCTTTGTTTAGGGCATTCAATTTCCTACAAAATCTAAGGACCAAGATATTTTTTCAAGTAGTTGGAAGCGAGATATAAATTTTTCTATCTGATAATAAGAGAAAATATAAAACTGTATGTAGGAGGACCTTCCCGTTACAATTAAAAACTCATATTTGGAGAGGCTTTCTTAGAGCTGTCTAGGAACTTATTTTTCGGAGTACCAATCGAAAAAAAAAAAATTTTTTTTGCATCACCCTAATGTATATGGAGTTCTATGTACAGTATGGTTTTCCAAGCCCCTGTATACCGAACATTCGAACTTCTGTACCTACGTCTGAAAATATCGGTCTAATATTATATATGGATAAAATCAGTTGAATAATTTCCCGAATCTTGGTTGGTTGAAAAGGGAGACGAATTAGGTCCATTCTCCCCCAAACCAAATTAAGAATATCCAGCAATTCAGAAAAAACTGGTACTGGTACCAAAGTCTCTTAAGTTAATAAATACATTTCATTATAGCAAGTCTCATGTGGCCGAAGGATGGGCATTCGTACAGATAATGTTTCAGCATCTTATCATCATCCGCGCATGCTCTGCATTCCGCCGACTCCACTTTTCCCAATTTTCTGAAGGTAGGACCTTAAGGGTAGGTGTTCTGTGATGACCCCTCTCTTATTACTAAGCTCCTGTTTCCCTAGAAGCGGAAGTTTTTTGGTCTGTCCACCATCAACACTACCCCAAAATAACTTCGTGGTATACCCCGTGTTTGTATTGTTCCAAGACCCGACGTGTTCCTCTAGGGTCCATTGTCACAAATAACCATTGAAATTGCTGCATGGTCTAGGGCAGTTTATGAAAATTGTGTCTCCAGCTGCCACGGAGCGGGCCAGCTGATCTGCCTTTTCATTTCCCTCTATATATATGACAGGTATGATAGGAGATGATATGAACCGAGTTACCTAGTGAGAGTCTAGTTATTGCCCTCTTGCATAACCTTACACCAGTTAAACTTATTATTGGCTTTACGAATAATTGCTATCAACTAAAAGGTTTATGGCGTTTCTGGTTAAAGTAGAACCAACACCTTCTTTTATGCCCACAATTTTCACCTGACAGACTGAACTTAAGTCATTTAGTTTAAAGCTACTTTCTGTGTATGGAATACTACAAAAGAACTCCGCTCCAGTTCTTATTTCCCTTTTTGATCCGGCCCTTTTCTCGGTCACATTGTCAATTTAGTCAGAGGTCTTTAACAAGGTTGATTGTGATACCATGCCCGTGATGACGTCGTGTCTGACTCCAATGGCCCAAATTCGTGAGCCGGCTTGCCAAAGCATCGGTTATACTTCACTTGTATATATAATCGCCGAATGTTGAGGATAACCTCCAGAGCTTCAGTTGACGTAGTTTTCATTGCGTCTGTAATCCTCAGCAAGCAGTGCCGTTGCACCTGTTCGACAATAGACCTTACGGGTCGTAAAACCCAATTTGGAGCAATGGCCCTACTGCAAGAGTAGCAGAATCGAAGGGCTTTGGAAGCTCTGCCCTCAATGTGTTCTCACCAGCTTATTTTTTTTTTTATAAAATGACTGCGAGAAATTTGACAAAGCTTGTGAGTACCCCTGAGGAGGGGAGACATAATTTCGAAATTTTGCGACTGTGAAAAGACAAATTTCGGTTTTCTTTGGATTAATGTAACCCTCCGCCCAGTTGGTGGAGATATCAAGACCCCTTTCTATGAACCGGGATAGGCGATTAGGATACATTCCCGAACAGAGGACAGAGAGATCGTCCGCAGAACAGACGACCTTAAAATTCCCCCTGTCGAATAGAAATATTTATTCAGTAATTAAAGTGACCCAGAGGCAAGGGGACAGTATGCCTCCTCGCATCCAGCAGGATGTGATTAATGTCAAATGAAGCAATAGCCAATTTCAGAGTAGCCGTATCAGAGTTATTCAATGAACCTTTCACGACCCCTTACCCTAATATATCCTAATATAATGATTTCGTGTCGCATTTTATCGATCTGATTCTGATTAATTACAAACGATTTACAATTTCGGCAGCACCCGAACTTAGGCGAACTGATTGACGAAGCATTAGCTTAACCTATAAATTTGATATTTATAGTTTGACTCGTCCAGCACCATACTTTTAGTTCGCAAAATCGTGTCAAAGTTAAAATGGCACTAAATTACAACACTAAGTGTATTCAATCAGATTCCATAATTGACTTTAAGCATTTTCGCGTGTGCACTGGCACACTAAACATCGGAGTTCCGCGAATAAGAACTCTTTTTTCCTTTAAGCCCATTCTTATATAACTGCCTTTGCCTGCCGCTGTTAAGTCTTCAACACTTTCCAAAAACTATAAAATACTATATCCACTAACAATTCAAATGTTATGTATTTACATTTTCGTTTTTTCCTAAACTCGAACTCATCAATCGTATTGTACAAGCGCATTGTCCTCTGCTGCTTATCCTTGTATTGGCAGCCATGCACGCACGTACACGTAAATATGTATTTTATGAATATGTTTCACTAGCCTTTGGCAGCTACACACCTTCACGCATTCATAGATCCATACATAAGACTAGTTGACTCGCTGCCACACGCTGCGACTTTAATGGCTCTATCGACATGCACTCGCCAGGTTGTGCCCAAACAGTTTCCAGTCGCTGTTTGAAAACATTTCGGTTTACAGCAGTCACTCGGCACAGTGCCTCCTTGCAAGCAATAAATAAGTAAATATTGGTGTGTGCTTATGTACTGACAATGTCCTTGCATACTTGCACATTATTTATTATGTGTACTGCTTTGTTGTTTTTGCTGTGTCACATTGTTGCAATTCACTTAAGATGAAATTAAATTGTCAGCGCGACAAGGTCGTTGCGATCATTAACAGATGATCGATACAGTAACATAAGCATGCCGCGCAACTCAACTGCCGAAGGTCAATGCACAGTTGGTGCGAACATCCAAACATCGGAATTGTCAACACTCCAAGCCACCCACTGACTTGTCGTTTCGTCCTTTGCGCATAGCTCCTATTTGTTTGCGCTCGTCGCTTTCGTACTTTCGCAATATTGTTGCGCTCACAACGCCAACAATTCGCTTGCATTTCGTGCAATCGTCGCCTTCCTTCGGCTGGACTTCGTTTTTTCATACAATGTACATGTATGTGCATGTATGCATCGCTTTGTTTGTTGCCGCTAACTCAGTTTGATTTCTATTTACGTTGGAAATTCAGTTCAGGTTTTGATCTTCAAATCACTCTAATCGATTATGAATGCTTAGTGGGATCAATCGTTAGCTGGGACGCGGCGTGTATTCGCAGTGGAGCGTTGTTGTGGTGTCTTTCTGTTTGGGTGAATTTCCAGCTTCCTTATGGACGGTATTATAATAAATAGTTTTTGTGTTCGTTGGAAAATGGTAGTGATTTTGTGTGCGAGTAGTTGGATACGCTATAAGGCGGGTAGGTTGGAAAATTAAATTCGAAATGGTCGTGTTGGAAGTTATGTGGTTTTCACTGAATTTGTTTTTCGGGTTACACAGTATGTAAGGAAACAGTATGCTTGTATGTATGTTTTTTTATAGGAATATAGATTCTAAAATAAGCAATATATTGTGATAAAAAACATTTCATTTCAATGAGTAAGTCAAAAAATCCATTAAGGGGTTACATGTAAAAATTGTAATATTTTATTAGAATTCTTTATTTTTGCAAGCATACACTAATAACAAAGAAATTCTGAAATTTGTGGGAAAAAATGTTTTAAACTCGGCCATTTCCGGTGATCCCTCGGAAAAAAGATGCGCTCGCGTTGGCAGGATAACTACAGGATCAACTAAACTGAAAAAAGCGTAGTTAAAGCCTTACCTGAGAAATTGAACGCAGAACAAAACTGAAAATTGGATTTTTGGTAGTAATTTTTATAAAAAAAAATTAAATTTCTGTGAAAATTTCGCGACTTTTTTTTAATAGTTTTAATCGAAAAATTCTTGGTCCAAGTCTTTGGGAAATTTATCTCAATGACCTGTGTAAAATTTCATGAAGCTCGGTTGAGTAGTTCTCGTTCTTGCCAACCGACTTCAAAAACAAAGTTTCGAGAAAAATGCATTCAAAGACGATGCACTTAGCCTAGCTAGCCTCAAGCGCACAAATTCTCAAGGCTGTATCTCCGAAACTATTGCTCGGATCAACAGGACAATATTCTAAATGTGTTGCAGAATTTAATAAGACAATAAAAAATTGATTTTTTTGAAACCCCTAAACTCATGTAACCCTTTAAATATAAGTGTGGTCTACGTTGTGAAGAGCCAATCTCACCGCTTTTGGAAAAATCAAAAATTGCCGAATTGCATTCAACAATTCCGTGGGATTACAATATCTTAAACATTCAAATTATTTAGCAAACAAGGTATCTTTTCTCTTTCATAATATGTCTCTTATAAAGCTACCTATATGTTAACTTTGGGAAATTCAAGGGCTTTAATGCTTTAATATACCTTTATAACTTCCGCATTCGCTTATTTATATGCTTACATGGGTGGAAGTCCTTTTCATTGAGGGTGTTTTCTAACGTGGCGGTTCCCAAACCCAGCCATACGTAAAAGAATCTTTTCTGGTCACTTCCAAATGAACTTCTGGTCACTCAGAGAACTTTCCTAACTTGCGTAAACTTCTACACGTGGCTTCATCCTCCAAGAAGAAGAAGAAAATGCTACTTATTCTGAGATCTAAACAGAGAATCTCTCTGCCATTTTATAAAGTATTTTAATCCTGCAGTCTAAAAATATACTGAGCACATTTGGTGCACTAAACTGGCTTCTTAAATAATGAGGATCAGACTGCTTACAAGTAGACGCTTTTACCCGATGCGCTGTTAAGAACCTTCGAGTCGATACATCTTAAAATTCCTATTGGTTTCGCGAAACCATTACATCTCTACTTGTTCCACCGTGTATATATTTCCAACTTTCTCTTTGATCACAGGACATTCATAAAAAGTAGCAGAAGATCATTGTTGAGGGCGATATCAGTTTCTGTCAGTATACTATATATGTATTGTATCCAAATTGACTATAATATAAAGGGTTTTTCAATAAGAGCGCTACAACCGTTTTGGGATATCAATGAAATTATTTATTCCTGTGAAACTACGTTCGATGCCATTATGTATGGAACTCGATTTCTTTCTTGCAGAAGTCCAGACGCTGAACCCAACTTTCGCCGGTTTTCGAGCATAAATCGGCCGATACTGTAGCAATTTTACGTTCGACATTCGTACGAAGTTCATCAATCGTCATTGACTTGTTGGCATAGACAGTAGACTTGACATAGCCTCACAGGAAATAGTCTAACGGCGTCAAAACGCACGGCCAAGGTGGCCAATTGGCTGGGCCATTTCGTCAGATTACACGTTCACTAAACTCAATAAATCGATTGTGACATTCGCTGTGTGGCTTGTAGCGCCGTTCTGTTAGAAACACATATTGGCCAAGTCCATAACATCCATTTTGAAACAAAAATATTCGGTTATCATTGAGCGGTAGCGATTTCCATTCACAGTGACATGCCGGTCTTGATCATCACGGAAGAAGTGCGGCCCATAAATCGCATCAAACCGTAGTTTTTTCGGAATGCAATGGTGACTTTTCGCTGCGGCAGCAATATTTTCGACACTACGAGCACTAGCCTGTGAATTCAAATTTTTCCACCAGACGCTCAATTGTTGATCTGACAGAATGATTATGACGACCATAAATTGGACGCAGGGCTCTTAAAGTTGAGGCCACTGATTTCGAATTTCCCTGGTAAATTCTAATATTTATACCCTGAATAGGGTATATTAAATTAGTCACGAAGTTTGTAACACCCAGAAGGAAGCGTCGGAGACCCTATAAAATATATATATAAATTATCAGTATGTCGAGCTGAGTCGATTTAGCCATGTCCGTCTGTCTGTCCGTCTGTATATATACGAACTAGTCCCTCAGTTTTGAAGATATCGTTTTGAAATTTTGCAAACGTCATTTTCTCTTCAAGAAGCTGCTCATTTGTTGGAACGGCCGATATCGGGCCACTATAACATATAGCTGGCATATAAAGTGAACGATCGGAATCAAATGCCTGTATGGGAAACTTTCACATTTGACAAGATATATTCACGAAATTTGGTATATATTATTTTCTAAAGTGACAATGTAATCTCCGAAATTGTTCAGATCGGTTAACTATATAGCTTCCATACAAACTGAACACATAGTTACTAACGGAAATGCACCTGTGAAGGGTATTTAGCTTCGGTGCAACCGAAGTTAACGTTTTTTCTTGTTTTTGTTTTTTTTATTTGACAAATTATTTCCTCAAAATTTGGCATGGAAACGCTACAATATCCGAACAAACCAAAGTCCTTGTATGGAAAACTTTTTTATTTAAAAAAATCGTGGGCGCCAGCAACGGGTAAAGAAATTAAAATGTTTAAATTAGCCGACGGTGAACTTCAAACGCTTAACAGCAAATTATACCGTAAAAGCACACCTACATACATACTTGATTTTACAAACAGATATGCTTAGACTATTATCTACATAGTTTGTACATATTCATGCGCATCAATACAATTAATTCCATAAAAGCGATATTTAATGATTAATGATAACTTTTATACATACCAGCACTTGCAGTGTTAAGCTATTAAGCCATATTTTATTCAGAACCTGCACTCAAATCATTTGCAGCTAATATCCTGCATATGTCGGGCGCACTGTACTATATACTATATGTATATGTATTACTGAGCAATCACATATGTATGCATGTGGTATTTAAAAGTCATCGCTGAATGCCTCCCTTGTGCCTTTCATGCAGAGTTGTTGATGATATTGGCGATAGTGACCGCTAACTCCACCACATCAACGCCACACTTGCCGTCGCCGTCGACTATGCGCCACTATCAGTGTTAATGGTTTTCCAGTGCGGCAAAATAGCGCAATGCCAATTCTAGTTCTTACCAGCATTTCAGCTCATTTACGGTAAATGCGTCAACTGCGGTCAGTCGGCCAACACCACTTGACTATTTCCATGCATATGGCCATGCACGAGACTGCTCATATGTATGTATATATGTGCATATGTATAAAATAAACTTATACGCATGTTGACTTACCGACATTAGTGGCTGGTCATTGGTTTCTGTTTGGACGGTGGTTGGCTATTAGGTCGCTTGGCTGGTGCTGTGGGATTCCTTAATTTCGGACTGCGTTCGGCTGACGCCTAGCGTGACGATCGCAATTGCCTTTATTACATTATTATTGCGCTGTTTGTGTGTTTGTGTGGCGCTCAACGGTTACGGTTACGCTTTTACGCAAAACAAAAAAGAATAATAAACAATAACCAAAAAATAACTAAAGAACAAACATACACTCAGGCATAACTATGTAAGTCGGCTGTAAGGCCAACAAAAATAGGCAAGGAGTCTCAGTCTGAAGCACTAAACCAAAGCTTAGGTGTTGAAGAACACACACTAGAGGAGCCTAGGCATCGGACTTACCTGTTTGTGTGTGTGCGTAGTGTCGCTGGCTAACTAAATTGGCAATCTGCTAACGCTAAGCGCTTGTTGTGGGCAAGAAATTTGTTGTGCGCTGAAATGACGTTGGCAGGCAATAACTTTTTATATTCTAATTAGTTCTATATTTTTTTTTTGTATAGTAGTTTGTTTTTCAATGTGCAAAGTTGTTTAAGATGGCATGCGGCAGGTAAGGTTAACGAAAATGTTGCATGCACGGCAGCCAAAGGAGTAACGAACGACATTGTCCGATATTTAACAGCGTCGTTGAAAGCCTAACTACATACTAGGCAACCAGTTGTGAAACGTATAAATACACAGCAAGAGGCACACACATAAATATATAAGCAATGCAACGGCTCTCCTTCACCCTAGTCAGCAAGGACTTTGAAAAATTTTCTCATATGATATTATCAACCGATACCACTGGATTTATTGAAGGTGCTATGCAACATTTCCATACTGATATATAAAGTTGAACTTTTATACTGTATAAATACAAAGATAGGTATTTATATTAAATTACAGCCTGTAGGTTTTTTTTCATTTTTCGTAAATTAAGGTTTTTGGTGGGTTTGAAATTTTCAAAAAATCCATTTTTTGTTTTTTCTCTTATTAAATAGTACAATATGTTTAAAATATTCCTTCCAAAATTTTAAATCGATCCGAATAAAATTCTAAGAGATGGACCCTGCGGAAGTTTCGCCCATCAGGCCACGCCAGTGTAGCGCACCAACTTTAAACACGTTTTTCTCAAAACTCCAATTTTGAAGTCGGAGGACACGATTTCTCTAAAAGTTATGGACCAATTTAGTTCGAATTGTGTAAACACCTTTAAAATAACATTATCTAGTTATTGAACGAATGATTTTTTTCATTACAACTTATTTTTATAAGCCAATAAATGGCGAAAATTTTACCAAAAAATGAGATTTTTTGTTCAAAGTCTGAGAAAATATGAAAATTTTAGCATTTTTGTTTACCTTCGCTCAAACACGAGATTTACAGCCATGGACACATAAATAGCACACTTGGTCATCAAATATGAAAACATTTATTTATTCCTTAGGTTTATCACTTACGGATTTAAAGAGGAATGCGTTTTATTTTAAAAATTATTCACTTTAATATAACTATAACACTGAAACAATAAATATTTTATTATCGCCAAAAAAAGACGAAAACATCAATATCCTATATGACAGCTTGGACACATAAATAGCACAATCTGAAAAGGGGTTTAAAAATAGGTACAAAAATTTATAAAAATTATTAAAAAATTGCAAAATATTGTTCATTTCGTTAGTATTTTGTGCTGTATCCATCATTTTTAAGTATCCGCTCACATCTTTTCTGCATGCTGTCCACCAGTTCTTGATATCGTTCCTTTGGGATTGAATACCAAGGCTCCTCAATTCCAGCCCATAAATTATCAAAATTTTTGAATTTTTTGCTTACTATTTTGAACTTTATATCAATTCATAAATTTTCTATTGGTTTCAGGTTTGGGTTTTGCGCAGGCCACTCATAAATTTTAAATTTTTTATTGCCGAGACCATACTTTACTACCTTTGCGGTGTGTTTCGGATCATTGTCTAGCATAAATGTCCAGTTTATGGGCATGGATTGAAATACATTTTATTTTTCAGTATATCCAAATACTAAAACTGGTCCATTTTACCATTTATTCGAACAATTGGCACTATGCCATGCCATGAAAACACGCTCCAGACCATGATACTTCCACCGCCGTGCTTAATGGTTTTTTTGGTATACCTAGGTTTAAGGGATTGACCTTGTGGACGACGTAAAAATGATTTTTCAACTGGAACCTTCCTATTTATCTTGGTTTTGTCGTTCAAAAACACGTTCTTCCAAAATTGTGCTGGTTTGTCTCCGTAGGCCTTTCCAAGTGCCAGTCGAATTTTGATGTGGCGTTTTGACAGGAGTGGTTTCTTGCTGGTAATTTGTCCAAAAAGTTGAGATAAGTTGAGTCGTCTTCCTACAAGCTTTCTGGACACGTCTACCCCATATTCGTCATTAATTTCGATCATAATTTCTCTGGTTGACTTAAAAGGATCCGCTTTGCTCTTCCGTACTATGTATTTGTCAACACTAATATCGGTTTTACGTGGTCCTGGTTTTCTTGGTATCTTTTTATTGACACAAGGTGGGTCTGTTTTGTTGCATAAAGAGCATTTTATAACATTTTTGGAGAGCAATATATTATTTTAGCAATTTTGACAGGATTTTTTCCTTTTTTGCTCATATTGGATATAAGGACTCCCTTTTCCGGCGTGGAATGTTTTTTTCCTTCTCATCTTAATGAAATATCGATGAAATAATTATATATTCGCAGAATTAAATTAAAAATATGCGAGAACCTCACACAAAATTAAAAAAAAAGTACGAACTTAAAAATGTGCTATTTATGTGTCCACCTCAAATCAACACTATACGCAATAAAATTGTCGCGTACAAAATTTAATAGAAAATAAACAGTATTTTTATGCAGGGAAATGAGCCTCATAACAGTGACAAGTAGATACATACCATTATTGTTCAGCTACTTTAGGATTAAAAAAAATTAGAATTAATATGGGATTCAGATGTGTGCTATTTATGTGTCCATGGCTGTATATGTGTACTAACGGAAGATTTTTGGTGTTTTAAGGAGGTATTCTACTCTAGAATTTTGAAAAATTCGATTTTTTTTCATATATTCAAAATTTAGACTTTCAAAAATATGACCTTGGAAGGATTTTTCAAAAGTCGACTTATTTTCGGAGATACAGCCGATTTTGTGAGGAGGCGTCCGTGTTCACTAGAATTTTCTCCTGAACTTTAAACGCGTTTTGCTCGAAACTACTTTTTCCCACACGGTACCGGCATTATCTCAAGTTCTATGCAACCGATTTACTTAAAATTTTGTGTGAACCTTCTTTATATAATCCTTTATCGTTCCTACCAGCATCGTGTTAAAAATTTTGTTTTTATTTTAAAAAATTCAGGAATTTCAAAAACAAAGCGTAAAAAATGATTTTTATTTTCAGGCAGTCGCCATTTTTCAAGAAAAAAATTTTTCGTGTTCCCGGACTATAACAGCATCCTTACTGATTAAGAATTTCTTTTGATTTTTTTTTCAGACCACCAGGAGAGTCAGGATCAATGTCACCAGGATGCGCCATTTTTTTTACACCTTTCTCTCCCCCCACCCCCTCTAATTATTTTAATTTTTAATATTTTTTTGTAAAATTTTTTTTCTGTATTCTTAAGATATCAATAAAAACACCATAAAAAATTGATAGTAAAAATATTTTTTTTTTTTTTAAATAAAATTCAAAAAACTGCCCAAAATTTCATTTCTAGAGTAGAATATCCCCTTAATTTTTAATGCACTAATAATAAAATATGCTGTCCACGGCGAGATTAGTCAGTTTGTACGTCAGCTATATTCTATAGTTGTCCGACCTGAACAAAATGTATATTCGGAGATTTTCACGCCGCCTTAGATAACAATCTGTGTGTGACAAATACCATGAGAACATCTTCTAAAAAAAAATCCATATCAGAACTTGGTTGTGATCGGTTAGTTCTATATCCTAAAAATTTAGGGACTAGTTTGCATATATGGGATGAACAGACAAACATACACGGCTTGATCATCTCAACAAATTACGTTGATCATTTATATGGTACTCGAAAAAGTCTTTTCGTATTTTGTCAATAGATGTCGTTGCAGCCGTATATCTTCAATGTTATCAATCTCATTGTGTCATACCATATAATGTCGGGAAGGTGAGATTTTAAGCTTCATTTAACCAAAAAAAAAAATAAATTCGGGGAAATTGGAAAAAAGTTACAGCTGTTCAAAAATGAGTGATAATAATGAAAAAAGTTCGATATATTTTGAAATTTTTGCATAAAAAGGGAAAAATTCCACCAATGAAATTTATGAAGTTTACGATGCTGTATCAGTTCGTATAGCACAACAATGGTTCGCCCGCTTCCGTTCTGTAAATTTCGATGTGAAAGATTCACCTCACTCTGGTCGACCTATCTTTGAAATAGTTAGTGAAAAAAGAAAAGATTGACCAGGACCGTCACATAAGCAGCCATAACATCGCTAAGGAACTTAACATTCAACATTAAACAATTTTGAACCATTTAAACAAAGCTGTCTACAAAAAAAACTCGATGTTTGGATGACACTTGAATTGTCTGTGAAAATTTTAAAGGACCGAATTAACATTTACGATTCTTTGCTGAAACGAAATGAAATCGAACCAACTGGGAGAGTTTGGCTGGGCAGTTTTGATGCATCCAACATATAGCTCTGACCTGGCACCATCGGACTACCACTTGTTTCGATCAATGCTGAACTCCCTTAATGGAGTAAAGTTGGCTTCAAGAGAAGTCTGTGAGAATTATTTGTCGCAGTTCTTCGCCGAGAAACCAGAAAAGTTTTACACTGATGGAATAATGTCTCTAGCGGAAAAATGGCAAAAACTGATCGACCAAATGGTACATATTTGGCTCATTAAAGTTCGATATAAATATAAAAAAGTTGAAGTTTGATTAGGAATACAAAAAGACTTTTTCGACTACCCAATATATCTATATGTATATACTATATAATATCTGCTATACTTGTATAGCGTCTCCGAAGTTTTCCTTTTCAGTCCTAATTATTTTCAGCCAAACAATTATTAGCAATAAGCTTTATGTTAATGAAAAGGTATCCTAAGCTTTAATTGTATGCCACTCGGTCGTATCATTTTACGTATATTTATAATTGTTGCGAAAATTTGTCGACCCTTTGGTCTAAGCGTCTTAAATTATTCATCAAGTAGTTTTAGGGAATGTTGTTGGCTAACTACTGTTAAAAATCCGGGTTTATTTCGGTACCATAGATCCCAGGATATAAATATTGTAGTAGAATCAACAGTCGTCGTCAATGGTCCATTCGTCGATACAATTCGACAAAAACAAGAATTATCATCTCATTTTCTATTATTATAGTTATACACTCTTCTAAGTAATAAACTTGTTAACCTATTAAATAAATCTTTTATTTTTCATTATTGCTACAATTTATGGTTTATCGCTATACAAATCCTACACTTACAAATATTCACAACCTGTCTTCATTAACTCTTTATCACAATGTATTGCGTCTTGGAGAACAACTAAAACGTGGCGGAACGGCAACGCTTCCATTTGCACGTTGTAACTGCAGTCACATCGTCATTTCTGGCACGTCCGCAATGTGGACACTTCTCGTCGGGTGGCTTTTTCCAACGCACGAAATATGTTTTATAAACGACAGCGTGAATTTTGTTTTTGGGCTTTGGCGCTTTCGTGCGCTTGAAGAACCAGCGAAACACGTTTGTGCGCCGGTTTGTTGCCTTGCTTTCCACTGGTGATTTGGTGTTGTCCTGCCGAAAAACTTGCTTCATATCCAAGTCATCATTATTTACCCAGGCGGCGTTTTGTTCTAGCGAGACTGCATCGTGCAGAGATGTCTGCAAAGCACCACCGAATAAAGGTGGTGTTGGCGCCACTTTCGAGGGCGTATTTAAAGGACTACCAAAAGCGCCTTTATCAACTTTGTTGTCATTCTCTATACCCGACAAGCCATTCTCGGCGATACGTGCTGCCTTGAAACGCAGGTCCAATGGTTCCGCTGTGTCACTTTTACTAGGTTGTATTGTTATCACTTTTCCGGGCGCTTTCTGTTTCCAAAATAATCCGAAAATTGTTGTGCGCGTGTCAAACACCTCAGCGGTTTCATTTACGCGCCAACAATGCGCTAGTGGACACTTTAGCGTGGAATGAGTTTTGTCAGCGTTCGTGTTCGCAGCTTCTTCCATTTTCACCCTACTCACGGTTGTCAAGGGTAGTACGCGTCGGTTTCTTTGACAGGGAAAATAACGCAAGAAACCCTTCCGTTGCGCACAATTATCACTGGATCTGTCTTCTTCTTCAGCAATCGTATCCATAGCGGCCACATGTTCCATTTGAGATGCAGGAATCTTTACCAAAATGTAATGATCATTGACTAAACAAATCTCCGAGACACGTTTCGGCGGTGTAGTGTTAGTCGTACTGAAGAAATCCGTTACATTGGCACCCTGATAAGCAATGAAATCGCCACGTGCGAGTAAATCGTCTGGCAAGCGATAAAAGCTTTGACTACTTCTAATGCCACCGGCCCCCGAATTCGGAGTGTTCGACGTGGTGACGCTGCTATGACTCAAAGTGTGTGCAAAACTCTCGTCAGAGTCATCCAGCGCAAGTTGTGGGTGACGTATTGATGGCTGTAAGCTGCCTGATTGGCATTCGTGTCTTCGTGTCGACTCTTCACTATGAATTTCACGAAAATGGACATGTTTTCGGCGTGTTGTATCAGCTGGAGCAGACGAAATATATCGAGTTTTTTGTATATTGCGCTGCACTGACATTTTCTGTTTGAAACAAAACAAAAAGATTGCTATTAAATATATACATATGTATATGTACGTGTGTGTGGTTGGAAATAAAATGTTATTAGGGTGGTGCCATAAAGTAACAGAAGCATTATTTAAAATTTATAAAAATACTTAAGGTTTAAACTATTTCAAAATTAATTTAAAAGTCGTTAAGCAGGGTTGCATTGGAGTTAACAATTAAAAAAATATATATATTTTTTAACTTTAACTATTATAAAAATATATTTTTTTTTAATTTTTTTATTTATAAAAATATTTTTTTTTAATTAACAAATAAAATTTAAATATTAAAAAAAAAATAAAACTAAAAATATTAATTTTTTATTATTTTTTATTCCCGAAAATCTTAATTGAAATTAATTTTTAAATTTCTTATCTCAAATGCCGGTTTGAAAAATTAAAAAAGAAATTTTGAAACCCAAAAATCGATTTGAAACTTAAATTAAAAAAAAATCTTAAATACCGGTTTAAAAACTAAAAAAAATAGTATCCACATTTAAAACAAAAAAATAATAAGTAGCGCCTATTGGTCCGGTCAAAATAGACATTAAAGGTTAAATAAAATAAAAGTTTATGAATACGAGGTTTGACAATTAAGTAATGAAACTGATTTTATTGCCGCGCTTGAGGTAAACCTGTGGCCTTGGAATTCCTTATCTCTTTTTCCGGTATCCCTCCCCTCTCCATTGATAACATGTACCATCGCTCTAGCTTGTTTAGTTCGCCTGCTGCGTCAAGTTGAGTAGACGTGTGTTTGTAGTGCTCGTCACGAAAATGGAAAAACAAGAGCAACGCGTCGCGATAAAATTTTGCGCCAGATTGGGCGAAACAGCTTCGGAAACGTAAATTTGTAAGAGTGTATGGTGGTAGTGCTCTTAGACCCGGAAACCAAACGCCAAAGTTCACAATGGTTGTCTCCGCGCGCCCCCCGCCCGAAAAACGCTCGCATGAACAAGTCGAAGGTGAAAACGATGATTATTGCCTTTTTTGATAGCCGTGGAATCGTCCACAAAGAATTCTTTCCACCGGGGAAAACTGTGAATCAAGTCTACTATTGCCAAGTACTCGAAAGATTGCGAAAACGAGTCAACAGGGTGCGCACAGACATCGCTCGTACCTGGAACCTTCATCACGACAACGCGCCGTGCCACACCGCCCTCAGCGTGTCCCAGTATTTGACCTCAAAAGGGATCGCCGTGTTGCAACAGCCGCATTATTCGCCCGACATGTCACCCTAGGACTTGTTTTTGTTTCCTAAAACAAAATCGGTGGTCAAAGGAACCCATTTTAAGTTGATTACGGACAATCCAGGCGGCCGTGACGAGGGTACTCGTGGACATCCCAGTCGAAGCGTTCCAGAAATAATACGAAGCATGGAAAACGCGCTGGAATCGCTGTATAGCTGCCCAAGGGGACTACTTTGAAGGGGGTGACAGATTTGTAGAATAATTTTCAAATATACGGTTTTTATGGAATCAGTCTCATTACTTAATTGTCATACCTCGTATGTACAAAACATGATTAAAATAGGATACCAAAACTCCCCATCTTCTCGGTATATGGAAAAAAAATACAATTTAACAAAAAAATTTCGAGACACGTTTTCTATTTTCCACGGAACCTGTAAGTATGTACAATTATCTATAAAAATTCATTAACATATTTTTTTTAATTTTTTATACATATGTATAATCGCTTTCTTTTTTATTTTCTAACTTGAAGGAATAAGTCAAAGGTGCAGTTTAAGCTTGCTATTATTAGTTCATTTGATCAATATCGTAGGACGGCTAGATATTTTTGAAACAGGCAGGACCAAAAAATTTATAATTTTTTTATATTAAGGCGTATTTTTTCATGATATAAATAAATATAAACGTTTTATAAGTAGTAAAAATTGCAAATAATACATCTCACATTTTAAATAAACATATTTCCATCACCTAAAAATATTTATATTGACAAAGTTGACACTTGAGTATAAAATAAATTTAAATTAGATAAAATGATGCTAAAAATAGTAATGAAAATAGCGGAACTCGCATTCACTTTCATCGTCCGCCATCGAACAAACTGATGAAGGCGTGTTTTATTTATACAACAAATCTTGAATACACATTTAATGGAAAGACACCCGTTTGACCAGTTGCTGAGTGCAAGAGGGAGGAGCTAAAGCGCCGAGTTTGTAAGCAAAGCAAATTTCTTACACTCAATATGTTAAAACCTTTAAAATTATACTCAATATACGATTATCTTAAAATACCATTGCATACTTCTAGGCAGGCGCATGCTGCATTCGTATCACAGGAGGCTACCGTGCGTGTAGGTCGAAGTTAGGCGGTTAAACTTTTCACAAATGACCGTTAGTTTAAGTTTTTCATTTTCATTTTTCACATATGTAATTATTTAGCAACAGTTGCACATTCACCTTTACACCAAATACTCTACAATGTTTGTTGGTAGTGGTGAAATATTATTTATTTCCTTTGTGACACTGCAGTATTTTATTTATTGAAGCAAAAGCAAAAAAAAAAATAAATAAATTCACGTTGCCGCAGCGACATTGAAGTAGCGGTGGCAATGCCAATAAAAGTTCAGCACGCACACATACATACATACATACACTTGTATATACTGTATTTGTACAGCGCAAAGGCAACACACTCACTTCACTCGTGTTGAATTGTAAACAACAAACCGTCTATGAATTTCTGTAAGAGTCAATGGCACTGTGCTGATTTTCAGAAAAAAAAATGTCATTTGTTGTTATTGTAGTTTGAGTTGTTTATGTGCCTTTCACCGCAGCTGCAGAATTTTTCATTTCACTACATATTTTTCTGACTTCACTATTGTGAGTGCTACGTACGAGTATTTAAAGGTTCTTATTTGCTGCGCACACGAAACTCGACTGAAATTTGTTGAATTCTTGGCGCGTTGCAAAGCTCCTAGCAGCGGCACACTGGCACACTACATACATGTGTGCATGTGTATGTGGCAGTTGTATATGTTTTATATTGTCGAGTTTTAGGCTGCATTGGTGCAACTAAAGTTACGAGACCTTATGGTTTAAATGCAATTACATACATATTCATATAATCAAACATATCGACAATTAAAATGCAAAGGAACGTAAATTCAGATAAGAAAAATAGAAAAAACGGCAACTTCGACTGCAGCGAAGCCCTAATACTCTTCACTGGTCTATATTTTATGGAATAAAAGGTTATACAAAATCCTTATCTAGATTTTGGTCGGCCAGTTTGTATGACAGCTATATGCAATAGTGGTCCGATCTGAACAATTTTTTCGGAGATTATACCGTTGCTTTGAAAAAAAGTTCATGCTAAATTTCGTGAAGATATCTTGTAAAATAAAAAAGTTTTCCATACAAAGAATTGATTTCAATCGATCAGTTTGTATGGCAGCTACATGCTATAATGGTCCGATTTGAACAATTTTTTCGAAGATTATAATACTAAACGAGGCAATAATTTATGTTAAATTTCGTGAAGATATATTGTCAAATAAACAAGTTTGCTCTACAAGGTCTTGATTTTGGCCGGCCAGTTTGTATGGCAGCTACATACTACAGTAATAGCATAAGAGCGATTCCGTTAAATGAGCAACTACTTAAGAAGAAAAGAACATCTGCAAAATTTCAGATCGAAATCTCAAAAACTGTATGATTAGTTTGGGTGTATGCAGACAGGTGGACCATTCGCGCTTTTGCTGTGAACTTATGAAAAGTAATGTTATGTTATTTTGTATTTTAGATGGCGATATGTGTGTATGTACATATATATATTCATATGAACTTGTAAAAAATATCGATATACATACATATTAATGTGTTTTTTGAACAATACATCTACTGCTGATAGCTTAGTATTTGTAATTTTTTACCACATCAGCTATTGAACGAAAATCTAACGGTAATGTCCCACATAAAGAAAATGAACAAGTCATATATTTTATATTTAACGCTTTTACCGAGCAACAACAAACTGAAAGCTGGCACGAAATTTTAGTTGAACGCCAATAGGAAAATCTCTTTAAGATAGAACAATCATATATGCACAGTAAATTCCAAAAAACGTTCGAATGAATGTAATAGTGCTGACGACGATAAAATAAAAGCAGAAAAAACATACCCAATTGCTGCTGTTAACTTCCATTAGCAACAAGCTTCAATATTTCGAACAAATAATACGCGCTAAACAGGAAAATATTCATAAAACTACACTTTTCGAATATTTCTTTCCAATATTCGGTAAAACAATATTCATATTTTTTCCAGAAAAAAAAATTGCATAAAATTTGTCGAAAAACTTATCTTTACTTTATGCATTACTCTACAATTTCCTACTGGGTTCACACCAAGTAAGCATATGCAGTCATTTGAAGTTGTACTCACACAAAATTAGTGTTTGTTGTTGTCTCCATTTTCGTATTCGAAGTGCTGCATTATTATTCGGTTGTTATTTAGCCAATATCAATAATCAAAGTTAGAGCATTCAATGAATCATTAAAACACGTGCTACAACACTACGCCCACACTACTGTATGTACATTCATATGTAACTATATATCTGTATGTGTGTAAGTACTTCCGCTAACAGTGTTTCGTTTTGGCTGTCTCAAGTAGAAATAACGTTTTTTGTTGGAGATTTTCCAAAAATATTATAGGGGTATTCTCTTGCTCTTGCAAATCTCGGTGCACGGTGCAAGCATTGCAGATTTACAACGGCACAACAACAAGTACACGCAGAAAAATATTTGCAAGGGCTGTGAAATATGTCAGACCAAAACCCATGTTTATTTGCGTGCAATGTCACGCAAAAATAAAATTGCAACCCTGTTGTAGTTGCCATTTTACATAAAGACATATTACGTCGTTAAAATGTTGAGGAAGGTAAGTTTAAAATAGATTTTATAATTTTTATTTAAATTATAAAGATTTGTTACAGTTTTTTTTATTAAAAATGTATGGAGAAGGTACGCTTATTCACAATAGCCATGCATAATTGTCATTCACAATAAATTGACCGAATCAGTCGTTCATATATCACTAGATTTTGCAATGGGTGCTCTCGTGCCCTTGTATATTTCGGTATAGTATTTTTGCAATCTGTAATCTTGCAAGAGCAAGAGAATACCCCTTATGTGTTTGGCTGCTTGGTGGATAAGGAAAGCACGTACTGGCATAACGCAGGCGGCCGCACTTAGGTCGTCATTAGGCCCATTTTGTTCCCGGATAGTAATCAAATTAAGCCTTATTCATCAACTCAGTGGAGTAATGAGTGACTTAAAGAGTTTTGTTTTTGTTCATCTAGGGGACTTTACTTCTCAATTGCCTACTCAGTCCGAAGTAGCACATGTAGGCTAGAGCTACTCTACATTGGATTTCGAGGCTGACATTGTTGCTGCTGTTAATATTGATTCCAAGATAGACGAAATTATGAACGACTTCGAAGTTATGACGTGGGAACCAAGTCGCAAGTGCGACGATTGTTTGTTTGATGACAGGAGATATTTCGTCTCGCCGTCATCCACCACCAGAGCCATTTACTTCTCTTTCTTATCCATTCTGGAGAAAGTAGAACTAACGGCGCGGTTGTTGAGGTCAATGAAAGCAATATCATCGGTGTACGCCAACAGCTGTACACTCTTATAGACGATGGTACCTTCACTATTTAGTTCTGCAGCTCGAATTATTTACCCCAAGTACTTTTGAAGAAGTCAGACGAAAGGATGTCGCCTTGTCTGAAACCTCGTCTGGTTTTGAACGGCTCGGAGAGGTCCTTCCCGATTCTGACGGAACTTTTGATATTGCTCAACGTCAGTTTACATAGGCGTATTAGTTTTGCGTGGATACCAAATTCTGATTTCGGAACCTAAAAGCAGCTCCTTTTCAAAAGCTGTCAAAAGCAGTTTTAAAAACGACGAAGAGGTGGTGAGTGTCATGGTAAATATCCGGTAATTGTTGATTTTCCAGGTCTAAAGCCACACTGATAATATCCAATCAGTTTGTTGACGGTGAGCTTTAAACTTTCAGACAATACGCTCGATAGAACCTTAGATGCGTTGTTGAGGAGACTTATCCCACGGTAGTTGGCACAAATTGTGGGGTCTCCCTTTTTGTGGAATGGGCAGAGCATATGCAGCATGTTTTCGTCCGACCATATTCTACAAAGAAGCTGATGCATGCTCCTTATCAATTCTTCGCCGCTGTGTTTGAATAGCTCGGCCGGCAATCCGTCGGCCCCGCCGCTTTGTTGTTCAGACGGGTAATTGCTATAAAATTTAATTACTACGAAAAGAAAATTGGTACTTTAATATTAAATCAAAAAATCAGAATTAAAAATAACTATAAAATGTTATAAGGGGGTATTCTGGTCTAGGATTTTGAAAAAATCGATTTTTTTGCATATTTTTAGACTTTCAAAAATATGACCTGACCTTGGAAAGATGAAATTAAAGATGATTGAAATTCGACTTATTTTCGGAGATACAGCCGATTTTGTGACGTGACGTCCGTGTTCACTAGAATTGTCTCCTAAACTTTAAACGCGTTTTTCTCGAAACTACTTTTTTTGAGGTGGTTGAGATGATATCTTAAGTACTACTGAACCGATTCCTTTGAAATTTGGTAAATATCTTCTTTATACAATGCTCTATCGTGTCATAGCGTGTATTCCAAAAATTTTGATTTGAAGTATTTTTAAAAAATTCGAAAAGGTCGAAAAAATCGGGTAAAAAAAATTTTTTTCAAGTCGACGCTATTTTGTTATTTTTTTTTTTTGTTGAAAAACTTCAACCCGACAACGACATCCTTACTAATGAAGAATCTTCTTGTTTTTTGTGTTTTAAATCTCTACAAGGGTTGAAATCACGTCAACCAGGACGCACCGTTTTTTTTTTTTGAAGTCCCACTCCACCGGCTCGACGAATTTTGTTTTTTTTTCTTGCAATTTTTTTTTATATTACTGAAATGTCAATAAAAACATATAAAAAATGGATAGTAAAAATGTTTTTCATTTTTTTTTATCTTAGTTTAAAAAATGACTAAAATTCATGCGTCTAGACCAGAAAATAAAAAAAAGTTTTGCTTTTAAATCAAAAGCAATGAAAATGGTTTAATAAGAGAATGATTTACATTTTTGCAATTTTGTTTTTATAACATTTTTAAACACTGTGTGTAATTGCTTAATATCTATTTGTGTGCTTAATCAGTACATCAACTAATATCATATTTTTTTGTTTCACGCGCATACTTATATTCTTCTTGTATGCACATACGTCACTGCATATAATGTTAGCTTTGCTGTCGAGTATTAAGCTAACGAAAGAACTGTGTATACACATACCAAGTATGTGCACAATGTAATAATAAAATAAATAAAATGCACAATGTAAATATTTTCATGGATAAAATCAATTTACTTTTTACTCTAAATAGATTTCCTTGTTAAACTTATTAGCTTAGAAAGCTTGGGTTGATCTTCTTCTAACTAAATTAGTGTACGTACTATGTGCTAATGGTTGCTCAGTTAAGTTTTATATGTTGGAAATTGTGCTGAAAATTTTCTGGAGATTTTGAGAAATAAACAGTTTCAATCCCTGCTTGGTGTTGAAAATTTTCAAAAGAAAATCAACAATTTCCCCAAATTTTTATTTCTACATTTACATATTTTGATATATAGAATATTTTTGTGTCCAACATGTTTAACAGTTATTATTGTTTAACTAATGCTAGCATGCACTTTAATGACATACATAAGTATGTACATAGGTACATACATATGTACATTCACAACACAGAAAAATATGAATGTCTAAATAAATTACATGAGATAGGCGTTTAAACACCTCTATGCCCTTCAAGTGTACTTTAAAGAAGTTGTTTTTGGTGGCTGTGATTTATGAGACTCCATGAAACCAAGGTCGCAGCAATAAATATTTGTACTACATTTTCTATCAGTTTCATGGTATAGTCTTATTTCTAAAATAATAGGCGGCTTAAGGGGGTATTATAGTCTAGAAATTAAAAAAAAATCGTTTTTTTTATATTTTCAAAGTTCAACTATTCAAGAATATGTGTACAGGAGGATTTTTCAAAATTCAAATTATTTTCGGAGATATAGGCATTTTCCTGATCCGCCATCCAAACTGGTTCGGGCGGAACGCGAAACTTTAAACGCGTTTTTCTCAAAACTGACTTTTTCGGAACGATACCCACGATTTCTCAGGTTCTACTGGACCGATTTACTTGAAATTTTTAAAGAGTCTTCTTTACAAGCTGGTCTATGATTGGAGCTAGCCCCATCCCCAAATTTTTATTTTTATTATTTTTAAAAAATTCGAAATAGTCAGAAAAAGTGATCCAAAACAACTTTTTTTAGGCAGTCGCCATTTTGTGAAAAAAAAAAATGTTCCCACTTTTCCGTAGTTCCGGTCATTGCGAAATTATTCTAGATTAATAGTTTCTTTTTCTTTTTGGTTTCAGATAACTAGGAGGGTTGAAATCATGGGTATGGTCACGTGGAAATTTTTTGAGGCCCCCCACTTCGTCCGCTCACAATTTTTGAAATTTTTTACTTTTTTTGGTTTTTAATTTTTTTCTCTACTCTTGTAAAATTAAGAAATAGCTGATAAAAAATGGATGGTAAAAATATTAATTGCCTTTACTTACGACACTTTAAAAATTACCTGAAATTCATGCTTCTAGACTAGAAAAACCCCTTAAAATTTAATTATAATAATTGTTTGCTACCTACAATAGAATTAAAAATAATAAAATAATAATAATAACAAGTAGGGAAGTGCTAAATTTGATTGTAACCGAACATTTCATACTCTTGCTACTTAAAACAAAAAATCGGAAGTTCCAAGAAGATCGCGTTTAAAGTCAAATTTTGGCTCAATGAGTGTGTATACAAGCAAAATTGCCGCATTTGGGACGAAGAGCAACCTAAAGAGATTTAAAAGCTGCCATTTCATCAAGAAAAAATAACGGTTTGGTGTGGTTAGTGGGCTGGTGGAATCATCGATCCATATTTCTTCAAAAATGATGCCAACGCCGTCAATGGCGACCGTTATTTCGTCAGGATAACCGACTATTTGATGCCTGAAATTGAAACTCCTGATCTCGGCGACATTTGGTTTCAACAAGACGGCGCCACTGCCCACACAAGAGCATTAATCAATGGATTTACTGAGAGAGCACGTTGATGAGCAGATAATTTCATGTGTTGGGCCGGACGATTGGCCACCAAGTTCGTGTGATGTCACACCAGTAGACTTTATTCCTGTGGGGATATGTAAATTCTAAGCTATATGTGGACAATCCCGCTTCGATTCAGGCCTTGGAACAAAACATTACGCATGTCATTCGCCAATTACCAGTCGAAATGCTCGAACGAATCATCGAAAATTGAAATAAACAGATGAATGAATATTCTCAGACGCAGCCGCGACCAATATTTGAAACAGATAATCTTGAAAAAGTAAATGTCAAAGAATGTTCTTTCGAACAATAATAAACAGTCCCCATTAAATTTGAAGTTTCTTTGTTTTTTCTTTGAAAAAGTAGAGAACCTCGAAATGGATCACCCTATATATGTATAAAAAAAATTGCATACATTCCTTTCCACACCTGCATTTCTTTACTTGCTTTCGCCTCATTTATACTATGTATGTTTTACGCGCTTATTCGCATTCAGAAGCATAACAAAATTAGCACTTAAGTACATACATACATATTTACGCACCGGTTCCTTAATCGCGCGCATGTGCTATGCTAACTTCAGCATAAGCCCGCTGCATTCTTCTGCCATGCTAACCTTGAAAAGCGCAAAAGTTGTCGCGATAAGCAGCAGTTCAGTAAACAGGAAATGTGAAGGGACTACAAAGGAGTTAAAAACCTTAAAAAATGTACACATGCAGCTATCGATACATAAAAAAAAAATAAAAATAAAAAATACTGAAATGATCACAAAGTAATGATAATATTTATATATTCATGGCATATCCCAGTGAACAAAATGAACGTAGTGTGAATGTAAATAAAATTTTATTAAAAAAAATTATCTGAAGAATTGATTGGGGTTTCTAAATTGTAATTGTTATCAGTATTTGGCGTTAAGGACCGATTTCTTATTGCATTCTTCAATTAAGAATTCCCGTAAATCAAATTTCAGAAAAAAATATTGTTATAGGTTATGTTGCATTACTTTTTAGAATATGCTCCCAACCTAGGGAAGATACTATATCTCGTCACATTAAAGGTTTTTCATATAAGGACTTGAATTCGATTGTTCAGTTTATGTGGTAGCTATATGCTACCGATATCGGTGGTTTTGACAAATGAGCAGCTTCTTAAAGAGAAAAAAACGTGTGTCAGACCGAAGTCAGACAGACGGACATGGCTAAACAGATACCGCCTGGTCGCATTGATCGTTTATATTGGTTATATGGAGACATGGTATATCTCCAGTGCTACCAATCTCATTGTATTATACCATACAGTGTTGGAAAGGTGAGATTTTAAGCTCCATTTATCCAAAAATATATAAAATTGGGGGAAAATAATGAGTGAAAATAATGAAGAAATTCGCTTTATTTTGAAATTTTTGTAAAAAAAAGGGAAGAACGCCACGCAAGCCACCAATGAAATTTTTTAAGTTTACGAAGACGATGCTATATCAGTTCGTGTAGCAAAACAATGGTTCGCTCGCTTCCGTTCCGAAAATTTTGATATGAAAAATACACATAGCTCTTGTCAACCTATCGTTGGAAAAGTCGAAGAAATCATGGAAAAGATTGACCAAGACCGTCACATAAGAAGCCATGACATCTCTAAGGAACTTTACATTCATCGTCAAACAGTTTTTAACCATTTAGAAAAGGCTGGATACCGAAAGAAGCTCGATGCTTCGGTAGGCTCAACAAATGGTCGCAAAGCCAGGATTGACGCCTCGAAAGGTTATGATCCACTATGAGTTTCTCCAGCCTGGTCGAACGATTGATTCTACATTTTACTGCCAACATTTTACTGCCAACTCGGAAAAAACTGGGAGAGCTTGGCTGGGAAGCTTTGATGCATCCACCATACTTCTATATCGGACTATTATTTGTTTCACTCAATCCCTTAATGGGGTAAAATTGGCTTCAAGAGAAACCAGTTTTTCGCCAAGTAACCAGAAAAGTTTTACACTGATGGAATAATGTCTATAGCGGAAAAATGGCAAAAAGTGGTCGACCAATATGGTAAAAATTTGGTCCAATAAAGTTCTTTATAAATATAAAAAAAAAAAGTTGAAGTTTGATTAGAAATGCGAAAAGACTTTTTCGACTACCCAATATATATACAGTGAAAGCTCGCTAATCCGAATTAATGATTGCACACCCCAATTCGGATTAGCGAAATATTCGGATTAGTGGATAGGTTATATTTATGTATTTTATTTCACATAAGATGACGTCATTCGAAAATAAAACTCGGGATAGTATTTCAGAACTAATTTTATTTATTATTATATTTTTAAGAAAGAATATTGCTTACACTTTATTTATTATGATGTTTTTTTAACGAAATTTGTGATGCAAGTTTGTTTCTGTTTCAATACACATCATTCTAAAGCTTTATTACGCATTTCCTTGAGTAGTGATATTTGATCAGTGTCTATGCCTCGTTGCTTTGCCCAATCTATACTTATATTTAAAGCTTGTACAGCTTCATGATTTTTAACGCGCTTAATCATATTAGATTCTGCTTCTTCGTCTTCTGTAACCAATTCTGAGCTACTACATGCAACCACACTACTGCCAGAGTCATTAATCCAGGCAAGAACTTCATCTTCAGAAAGTTCCACGTCAGTATTGCGGCAAAATAAATTTGTGATTGCACGAAATTCTTCAATTTCTTCAAAACGAGCCGAAAGGTCACTCTCCGGTAATTCTTGTTGTAAGACTGACAATGGAATGTTATCTTCTGAAGCCCATCTCTGGGTATAAATATTTTTCCAACAGGACTTTAGAGTGGAATCCGATACCCTGTTCCAAGATCGCTTAAGCAATTCACAAGCGTCGTACATACTGAATTGTTTCAAAAAAATGTCAGTACTGTCTGATTCAGAATTGACCAATTCACACAAGAGGTCTTTTTTGTAATAAAATTTAGTCAGGCGTATCGCATTTTGATCCATAGGTTGGATAATGCTAGTACAATTTGGAGGGAGAAACATAGTTTTATATTGTCCACATTCAGATGCCAACGGCTCCCCATGACATGTTGCAACGTGAGAACACGTTGAAGCAGGCTTTCTACGTTGTTTGCACTTATGTATGTCAAAACAAATATGTGCACCTACGCTACAAAAGGATAAAAAAATTAAAATTCGGATTAGAGAGCGGCAATCAATGCGGACTATAGACTATGCAACGCGTACTTTATTCAATTCGGATTACTGGATAATTCGGATTACACACCGTTCGGATTAGCGAGCTTTCACTGTATTTATGGTCTCCGGCGTATCCTTCTTGGTGTTACAAATGTCGTGTAAGCTTTAGGGCACGAAGATTGATTTACTGATTAGTGTTGTTGGTATGAAATATAAGATACAAGCATGTTTATTGCGTCAAATACATACATACATACATATATACAAACATACATATGCACATAACTCAAATTGCATGCTGTTGCCATTACTTTACTGTTTATGCCGAGAACACTGGTCTTGTTTCTGTTGAAAAGAGACACTAATTGGAGTTGGTCAGCGCTGACGTTGGGCAAGGTCAGTGTAAAGCGCTGAAATTATTAAAAGGAAAAGAAAATATTTACGTGCATGAGCACGCACAGTGAACGTGTGTACATATTAGTAAGAGTTGTTTTTTTTTTATTTTTGTTTTGTCGTGTTCTAAGAAAGATCAAATAGTGTCAATTGAAAGAGTCAACAAAAGTGCGAAATGGATTGTCGATACGAACTTTATGTGCTTGCAGCAATGTGTGTACGCGTACATGTAGTATATATGTTCATACATATGTATGTATGTATATATGTATGTATGTAATTTTTATTATTTTAATAGATATTCTCGAACACTTTGATGGAATGTTTTTGCAAAAATAGATTAGAATTGACTTTTATACAAAGACGACTTAAATTAAGCTTTTATTGTTTATCGTATGTAATATAATATATTCGGTAGTCGAAAAAGTTTTTTCGTATGTTGTCAATAGGATAAAATTAAATTCGAGAAAGTTGAGAAAAAGTTACAGTTTTGAAGTTTTTGTATAAAAAAGGGAAGAATGCTTACAAACATACATACATATGTACATTCAAAAAAAAAAAACGATTTCGAAAATATAAGCGCGCTCAACACATTCCAACTAGCGGCCGCATCTGGTTGGCGGCAACTGCACTTGTCGGCTTTGTAATTGTCACAGAGCAGCTTTTTGATGTTGTCACTGCAAATGTAAGCCAATATGTAGAAATTGAGCAAAAATGCGCAAAAAGCTTGCATTATGCGATGCTTGCCAAAAGCCCCGCACTCAGGCCGCAGTTAAGCCAGCGGCCAACAGCGCAGCACCAAACAGTTTGCATCGAACGGCGGCCGATGCAAGTTCAGTTTCCAACTTTAAACCGTTAAGAAAAGTACACAAACAGACTGGCGACTACGCGGACAATTTAATATTCTGAGCCAACAAAGATTGTGTGCTGTGCGCAGAATTTGAGTGAGGACAAGCCTTTGCATACTAAAAGCCACAATAAAAACAGGAAAAAAATTACTAAAACAAATATGTACAACAGTGATTCATAGCATTTGTTTTTGTAAATGCGGCGCAAGTGTAGTAAACAAGAAGAAGAATTAGCTACAAATACAAATTGTGAGCAAAATTTCAGTGTAAAAATAAGTATTTTTTATTGTTTTTGTATACTTTCAAACGATTTTATACTTTCCTACATTTTCGTATATAAAAGTATATATGAATGTATACACGGACATTAGCCTGCATTGTGGCGTCTGCTCGACTGTCTGCCTGTGGCTTCGTTACCCATTGGGGAAACCAGTAAAAGGCCCACATTCGCTGCAACAAATCCACCAAATCGGCACTTCCACTTCCGCATTTTCATGCAGCGTGCACAAGCATGCACAGACACACATACATATGTGCTTGCAAATGCTCGTATAGAAATATATATTTTTATTCACAAACTGTAAACATTGTTGCTGTGTAAACCTACTGCTGTGTGCCACTGTTGCAACAAGTTTAGTGTTGCACATAATGTCAACAGCACAGCAATTACGATTACTGTAATGTAATGGTAACGACGTTTGAAGCCAGTTTCCCATATATGAGGCAGTGCAAATAGCGATTTAGGTTTTTGCAAATATTTATTTTGACTTAATTCTAATTTTTTTCGAAGCAACTGGGAAATTTAGGAAGTTCACCGTTAAATTCGCACTTATTTTGAAAATAATAATTTTTTCGGAATTTTACTAATTATTTATTCCAGCAAAAAATTATTTTTTTAGTAATTTTCTTATTTTTCTTTCCCTTAAATATTGAAAAGTACTGCTCTTTTTCCGTAATGCCAAGTTTTGACCTTTGGTAGACCTCCAGCTTGGAAGTGCTTAAAGAAATTTCAACTTAAGTGCTGTTATGCTCGAATTTGTTGTGATGTGAGGACTAACTCAGTGTGTGCTGAATAAAATTCTTGAATTCTGAAAAAAATCTGATAGTGCTTGGGCCTCTTACAAATTTCTGAGGTTATTTACAACAGAAAACAAAAAAAATATGTTAACTTCGTATGCACCGTAGAGCGTTTCCATCCAAGAACTTTAATTTGATCGATCTTTTGTATGACGGCTATAGCTATAGTGGTTCGATTTAAACAATATATACGCAGATTATAGAGTTACCTTGAACAATAATCATTGACAAAACTTCGTAAAGATATGTCGCCAAATAAAGAAGTTTTCCATACAGGAACTTGAATTTGATCGATCCATTTATATGGCAGCTATATACTATACTGATCCGATCTGAACGATATATCCGCAAATTGTACCGTTACCTTGGATAATAATCCATGACAAATTTCGTCAAGATATCTCGTCAAATGAAAGGGTTTTTCATACAAGGACTTGAATTCGATCGATCAGTTTTTATGGCAGCTATATACTATAATGATCCAATCTGAACGATATATCCGCAGATTGTACCGTTACCTTGGACAATAATCCATGAAAAATTTCGTCAAGATATCTCATCAAATGAAAGGGTTTTCCATACAAGGACTTGAATTCGATCGATCAGTTTATATGGCAGCTATATGATACAGTGCTCCGATATCAGCGGTTCCAACAAATGAGCAGCTTCTTGGGAGAGAAAAGCACATACATATGTAAAATTTCAGATTGATATGTCAAAAACTGAAGTTCGCGTATATACAGACAGACGGACTTGATTAAAACGACTTAACTCGTAGCTGACCATTTATGGGTATATGTTATAGGCTCTCGGACATTTCCTGCTGAGAACTTAAGATATACCCCACAGACCGCTTGACACCTCAGTCGCAAATTTTTTCTTTAGATTTGTTAAATAGTGTAATTACTATACTGCGAAGAGTCTTGGCCAAAAGCATAAAATTTATCTCTAAATTATCAGATTACAAATTTAAGTTAAAAAATTTCCACCACGTACAGTCACTTTAGTCATTTTAGTAACTGGTGGTAATTTGACCCTTACCTCCTTTTACTGCAACACAAAAAATTCGACGTTTTAGTACATTTTTACTATCATTTTCGGTTTTAGCAACCCAAAATTAACAGGAAACAGCCTCTAACAACACAGTCGTCAAATAACTGTTAACTAGTGTCTCACCAAGTCATTAGCAATCTTTAAACGGTACATTTATGCACTATTTGAGTTTTATTTTATTTACACACATTAAACTAGTTCACACCGCAAACACGTTAATAGAACTTTAGCTAAAAGCACATACGCTTCTTGAGCCGCTAGCCACTTTTCTAAATTTTTTTCACAACAATCCACAACAAAATTGAACAATTAACATACCGCATGGGCAAACAGTTGCAATAACACACAGCAATTATTTGCAACACATCCAGGCATACAATTATCGTGTCGGCATATCCAGTTAGCACCAACGACAGTTGATTTACCCCTCCCTCTGCTGCTAGCTCGGCCAAAGCACCAAAGCAAGCAAGAGGCGCGCCACTGGACACTATTCAACGGAGTAGCGGAAAATTATTGCCGACTACGTTGCAACGCAAAAATTTCGACGGATTTGCGCATGTCTAGCCAACGCGTTTGCCGCTCACCGCGACGCATAAAATCGGATGCACAAGTGAGTTGGTGGCGGTGGTGATTTGCGCAAACCGCAGTCTAAGCATTCGCATTTCATTTTTGCAACATTTAGCGTTGCATTAGAGCATAATCGCACACAGTTTTGCAATTGCAACATGCAGTAATCGCCAACCGGTCTGACGGACCAGTTTCGTTCGATTAGTTCTCTGTCTGGCGACTTGTGCAAACGAAAGTGAATGTGCTGACGGCTAAAAGCTACGTTTCGCCGGCTGGAAAAAACATAAACAAACTTTGCTAGCGGTAGTGTTTGTTGTAAATATTTACCTGTTTTTATTGTGTCTGTGTGTATTTGTATGTTCGTTTATCCATATGTGTTTATACATATTTACGTATTTGTAGATTCAGTTAGCCTAGGCGTGGACAGAGCCGCAAGAAACCATACAAACGTTGATCACGTGTGACTGCGCGCCTTCGCAAGCCCCTTTTGTATTATATCGTATAAAATATAAAAAAGTTGCAACATGATTGAACGCGAAGTCATACAGTAAGTAAATATGTGCACAGTATTTTGCAATTTAATCGATTTTTGTTGAATGTATAACAATCTTATAAATATATATATTTTTTTGTATTTGTATGTATGTATGTTAATATTCAAAATTAACGGTAAACACTTTGTACATATTATTTTTTAAAGTACTACATAGTTTTTTTTTAGTACTTGAGCGTTATTGGGTGAAATAAAATAATTATATTATTAAATAAAATTATTCAAACTTATTGTAAATATAATAAAACAAAAAAATAACAATTGCTATTTATTTTTTTTTATAAAGATATAAATCTTAAATTTTTTTTTTTTTTTTTGAAATTTAATTTATATTCCCAAAATCGGAATTAAAATTGGAAATTTAATTGTTTAATCCCAAAATCGGAATATAAAATTTAAAAATTAATTTTTAATCACAAAATCCGAGTTAAAAATTGGATACTGAAATTTTTTTAACTGAAAATCGGAAATTGAAAATTTAATCTTTTAATTTGAAATCAAAATTAAAAAACAAAATTTATTATAATAATTGGAACAAAAGTTGGAAATTTAATTTTTTAATCACAAAGTCTGAATTAAAAAATTGAAATTTAATTTTTTTCCACAAAATCGGAATTAGAAATTAAAAATTAAATTTTTTATTCACAAAGTCGGAATTAAAAGTTGAAAAATTAAATTTTTAATCACAAAGTCTGAATTAAAAAATGGAAATTTAATTTTGTAATCACAAAGTCGGAACTAAAAGTTGAAAAATTAAATTTTTAATCACAAAGTCTGAATTAAAAAATGGAAATTTAATTTTGTAATCACAAAATTGGAATTAGGAATTAAAAATTAAATTTTTAATCACAAAATCGGAATTAAAAGTTGAAAAATTAATTTTTTAATCCCAAAGTCCGAATTAAAAAATGGAAATTTAATTCTTTAATTCCAAAATCGGAATTGGAAATTGAAAATTAAATTTTTTAATAAGAAAATCTGAGTTTAAATTGGAAAATTATTTTTTAATCACAAAGTCAAATTAAATATTGGAAATTTAATTTTTTAATCACAAAGTCGGAATTAAAAATTATAAATTTAATTTTTTAATCACAAAATCGGCATTAGAAATTGGATTTTTATTTTTTTAATCTCAAAGTTGGAATTAAAAATTATAAATTTAATTTTTTAGTCCCAAAATCGGAGTTGGAAATTTAATTGTTTAATAAAAAATCTGAATTAAAAATTGGAAATTTAATTTTTTAAATCAAAATTGAAAACTGAAAAACATTTTTTTTTTTTAATTTAAAAAGTAAATAAATTATTTTTCAATTGAAAAGGTTTCATAAAAAGGTATAGAACGGAAAGATTAACATTTTTCTAACTGAAAAACTATAATTAAATGTAATTAGATGTAAATAAAACAAAAAGTTTAAACTATTTTGAAATCTTATTAAAAATATTCTAACCTTTAACAATGATAACAACAATATTTTAAGACATTTATTAGTAAATTTAGTCAATTATTTTTTAAAAAGTGTTTGAACATCTTTGGATCATTTTTTTTTATTAATTTCTTTAGTTAGTATTAAAATTTTAATTTTTTAATTAATGGTTCGATTTTCGGGATTAAAATTTTTGGTATTATTTTTTATTTATAAATAAAATTTTTTGTACCAACCACTTGAAAATTATTTATAAATAAGATACTAGTTAAATTAATCTTCTGTTGTATAATATGATATTTTCACATCTTTATATATGTATACCTATACACATTTATGTATGTATGTACTTGTATGTAAAGCTCGTAGTATAATATTTGTTTGAATGTTAACGGCAAACTAAAAATATACATTTCCGGACTTCTTTTATTTTACACTCAAAAATATTAATAAATAACAAATAAATACCTAAATTGTATGTACTTTGGCATTATTTTATTACTTATTATTACAATTTTTTTAGTTTATTATATAAAGAAAACCCCTTTCTTTATTCTTCGTATTTAAGTATTAAAGTTATAGGCTATAAAGAATTTTATGAATCAACAGTCTTGAGGCATTGCCACAAATACTTTTTAATTTGATAGAAATCGCGATCTTTTGAAAATTTTTTTTCAAGTACTTTTCGGAAACATTATGCAACTTCTAGCTCTTTAATATCAAAATTGCACATCAGAAACTTAAACTGCATTTTCATAACACAACATCTTTTATGATCGTAGCAAATAGCAATAAAAATTTACCGGCTTACGACCACGCCACTACATAAACAAATGCTTTGTATGCTAAGTAAATATGCACAAACTACTCCTACCAATTTATTTAGTTGGAATTACTATCACGTTTTGGTTACATTTACTACGATTAAGCATATATACAAACAAAGAAACATTTGTTTTGCATTCCATTAACCAAAGTAGCGCTCATATTGAATATGTTTCAAAAACGTAGCTTGAACTTGAGAGTATTATCTTTCCACTTAGCCAAGCACTTAACACACTTTCGATTTCCACGCTAAACACCGCCTACATTGCGCCATTCGCAATTTTCCGTCGGCTTGGCATACAAATTCACTAATTAAATTGACAAATTTTGCATTGCATTTATGCATGAAATGTAATAAAACATAAAAAAAATAGTCATTGCTTCACATTTGCGTGTGGTTATTAGGTTAATTGATTTTTAAACCATTAAATTAATATGTTTTTTTAAACTCATGCAAATTTTTATATTTTCCATTAAATACTAATTGCACTTGTTGCCACATTATCTCCGCAATCATATCATATTTGTTTGTGTGCGCGCCTGCCACTGATGTCAAAACACTTCCATCCTTTACTTTGTTCTCTATACATAATGGCGTTGCTTTTGTTTACGTTTCGATAACACATTTGCCGCCTTCTTGCCGGCAACAAGTGCCTGATTTTAGTAGTGAGAGGAGGTGCGTGTGGATAAACAAACACACATATTTATGTATATATAAAAGTTTGCTGGGTTGTGTGCTTTTATTGCGGCCAACAATGGCGTGACATGCAAGCTAGTGGGCTATAATAATGACCGGCAATTACTAGAAATGCCTAATCCATACTTTAACGACATTTTTGTTTTATTTAATATTGTTTTTTTTTTTTTATATCAAAGTTTGTTATTAGCTTAATTTGCTCGGTTTTTCTTAATTTTTAAATGATCGTCGCTGACTATTGCGAACAACGGCATGTTTATTTACATTTCATTCAAAACGAACGAGTTTTATTCGTTATAATTTGAACTAGTTTTACCATTATGGACGAATGCCAAAATATTGAATCAAAATCAAGTGCGGGTTGCAAATTCTTAATAATATTTTGTTTAATTATTAAATTACTAAAAAAATATATTTCAATCGGGGTCAGCTAGGCGTATGAGAAACTTTAATGTCGAAGAAAAAAATCGAAAAACGAAAGCAACACAGGTGTAAATATGTAAATACATCTACATACATACATATAAGAGCACACGTCATTGAAATATTTAAGTTTTAAGGTGATTTGTAAACAATAGAATATAACAAAACTAAAATAAAAATTTGAATGCATTAAAGCGTGCGTACGTGCACATATTCATTTTTTCAGCACAAATAAAACTTCAAAACGCATAATGGACATTATGCAGGATATAAGTGAATTCTTTGTGGTGTTTGTAAAAATACTCTTAGAGTTATTGCATAGTCTTTTTGAAAAGCTTATGACCAAAAAGCTGAAGGATATTAGCGGTGAAATTATATTGGTGAGTATTTGTCAGTAAATTATTAAATGTTTGATTTTATAAAAAAAAATTTCCATAAAAGTAAGCAGAAAATCATATTTAAATTTTAAATAAACTCTTTAGATAACAGGCGCTGGACATGGCATTGGACGCGAATTGGCGCTGCATTATACCGCATGGGGTAGTGTTGTTGTCTGTGTCGATATAAATGAGAAGAACAATGAAGAGACTTTGAAGAAAGCTCAAAGACTTATGCAAAATTCTGTTTACGCTTACACGTACGTAAACTGCTGATAAAATATATAAATAATTTTACTGTAAATAAAAATTATCTTGTTATAGTTGCGATGTTGCGGATCGTGATGCGGTTTTGAAGCTAGCCGCCAAAGTTGAGGCTGAAGTTGGACGTGTCTCTGTGTTGGTAAACAATGTCGGCATCATGCCGACACATCCGCTGGAACAACATACTGCTGAAGAGATAAGACGCGTATTCGATATAAATGTCTTATCGCATTTCTGGACACTTGAAGCATTCCTGCCGCAAATGAAGCAACAAGGACGTGGTCATATCATATGCATATCCTCGATTGCCGGAGTTGTAGGGCTAACAAATTTGGTGCCATATTGTGCAACTAAGTACGCTGTGCGTGGCATGATGGAGGCGTTACATGAGGAAATACGCGAGGGACCTTACAAGGACTTTGTAAATCTTAAAACTGTTATACATGTTATCCAATGAGTATTTAAGTAATTATCTAATTTTTTAATAGATAAAAATGACAGTTGTTTACCCCTATATGACCAACACTGGTCTCTGCAAACGGCCAAAAGTGAAGTTTCCTTCAATGCTTGGCCTACTGGATCCCAAGGAGGTGGCCAAACATATTGTGGAAGCACACCGTTCAAATGTTAATGAAACTACAATACCTGGTAGCCTGCTCCATATCAACAATTGGTGTCGCCTGTTGCCTTTGCGTTGCGGTCTTTTACTTAAGGATTATATAGATAGTGGTGTTGAATCAGATTTGTGAAATTGCTTTACCTACAAGCTAAGCTAACTTCAATGTTTATTTTCTAATTGGTTTTGTATTATAGTGTGTGGTTTTTGTTAGTATATATTTTATAAAGTACAATAAAATTTATGTTCCGTTATAAATGAACAATAAACAAATAACGAGCAGATTGAATACAAAGTTGTTAAAACAATAGCAGCAATTTTTCTTTTTTTGTTTTTATATAAAAATGAAGAATTTTTTGATATCAGATATACAATCAGCTGTTTTGCACCGGCTTGGAAAAGCTACCATTTTTAGAAACATTTTCCAAAATATATTTTCAGAATTGTAATAAATACTTATTATATTACTGAGAAATTGTATTTCAGGTATTATTTTTACCAAATAATAATATATCATAAATGTACCGTAATTATGACAAATTAAATTTTTTCTTCGCTATTTTTTGCTGTGTATATAAGTCACCCTGCATTTTTTTCATAGCAACTCTGTCATTGTTGTCAAATCCCATCAGCTGTAAGTAGACAACAAAACAAAAACGATACAAAGATATAAAGTTCAATAAAATTGTGTATATTTATCAACTCTTTGTTAGTCAAAAACAAAAATTAATTTTGAACCTAAATTTTATGCAGTGTAACTGCGAATATGTCATGTGAAGTCAAAACGTTTGGAGAAATCCGTGATTTCCATAAAGTGCAAGAATACTTCGGATTGAGTCATGGTAAGAGCGTCGCCTCTATCGAATTCCCAAATACATTTATTTGAAAAGTAAAACAAAAATTTATAACAAATTGTATATGTTTAATAACATTTTCAGACGAAAATTGGTTAAATGCCATAAATTTTGCAATTTCACCAACGGGTGAGCTCATCGCTTTGGGACAGGGTGAAAAATTAGCGTTACTCTCATCCCAGTGGGATAATAAAAGTCAAGTTAGTACTTATGTACTGAGTTGGTGTGGTGAGCTCGATGATCCCAATCAAATTATTACATCTCTACTGTGTCTGCCTATATATGGCAAGGGTGTTAGCGCAGGCGCCGAGTGGACTTGTATTGCAATTGGACTTAACTCAGGCATGGTGCAATTTTATACCGACGCTGGCATTAAAATATTTTCACAATGGTATAATAGTATATTTTACAATATATGTAGTAAAATTTATATTTTCTATTGTTACGCAGTTATCATGAAGATCCTGTTCTCTGCATTAAAGCGTACAGTCCGCCTCGACATTCCGAAGCCGATTCTTTCTTATACATAACATACAATGAATGTATGTGTATTATTAAAGGCTCCGATATGCTACCACTTTTAGTTAATATGCGTCTGAATTTCAATCGCACATATGGACGCAACGCAGCACTTGACACTTCGGGACTACCCGCCGCCGACTTGTTGCAGTTTCAAAAATTTAAATTTTCTGGCCAAAACGGTGCAATTATTAACGATGCCGTACTCACAGGTTCACGTTACGTTACAATGTATGATCATATCATTGAACAGGCGGTTGGTGTTGGTTGTTATGCCAAAGTGAATACAACACCTGTTCAACATTCGATGGTGGTAGGTGTGGGTGCTGAACCTTATTTAGGTTTTTACTATGCAGAAGAAGGTTATCGAACCACAACGCTAGGTGAAGTAGCCAAGGGAGTCCTAGACTTAACGTATCGTAGTGTTTGGGGTAAACTATTTGGCCAGCCAGAGAAGCCGACTGACTCGTCAGCTACGCATGCGCAAGAGTCGATGATGCGTACGCGTTGCCGGTTTCATGATGGCAAACGTGATGGCTACACAATAGCATTGGCGCCGAATGGACAGCTTGCTGCGGTAACCGACAACTTGGATCGGGTTGTGCTGGTCGATCTGCGACGTGGTGTATTGTTACGCGTTTGGAAGGGTTATCGTGATGCGCAATGTGCCTTTGTACCAGTTAAAGAACGTTCATTGAAAGGAGTAAAAACACAACATCGAAAGGCACTTTTTCTAGTTATTTATGCTCCACGTTTAGGTTGTTTAGAGATTTGGGCATTGCAAAACGGTCCAAAGGTGGCAGCCTTCACGGTCACAAAGAGCGGACAATTAGCATATAATACGCATGGCCTGATGGGTGAGTAAACATACCAAATAAAAAATTAAATTGTTTGGGAATTTTTATTATTTTATAAATTTTGTTTTAATATGTTATCTATATTCTTAAGGTTTTTTTATTTTATTTTTTATATTACCTATTTTTTCTTTTTTTATTTTTATTTTTTATATTACTTATTTTTTCTTTTTTTATATTTATATTTATTTTTATTATTAATTTTTTATTTTTTTTTTATCAATTTTTTTATAATTTTTTTTTTATTTAATTTTTCTTGAATATTTTTTTTGTTTATATACATATTTTTAATTTTATGTAAAAGTATATAAATTTTTTTCCTTTTTTTCAGGTGTCACACCCGGTTTAAAGGTAAAATCATCTACGCCGAATTATTGTCTATTCCTAGACCCCAGCGACAGCAGCGTAAAAGAGGTGCAGATACCCTTTCACTTCGCCTTAAGTGAGACAAACTCTAAAACCTCACGAGACATACATTTGTTCCGGCGTCTGAAGAATCTCTTGCGTAATTTGGATAGTACTGCCAATATCGAGGAAATTGTCAAAATATCAGCTGAATTTCAAACAATTGAAGTACGCCAACAGTGTTTGGACATGTTGAAGAAGAATAAGCAATTAAAACCTCAAATATTTCATAAAATTATGACTGCATTCGCCGACACATTGCTGTCGGAAGTCACCGATGACGATCAAAGTGAAGCGAATGCAGAGCGAGAAAATTTTAAAACCATAATAGACAACTACCAACGGCTCGCAGAGTTTTATTTAACCATGAAGCGACCAACTGAGGTTGAATTTGATGATTACTTAGATCTGGACGACTGCGATTTGGTGACCATAAATCAAATCATATTGCTGCTTGGCGACAAATATGCAGAATTGAGTCCCAACGAAAACAAAGCTGGCGCACAACTCAGCGGGAAAGTCACATTCCAGGAGCAGTGTCAAGAAGATGGCGACTTTGTTGACTTTTTGAGCATATTCAAAGTGGATGTTAATGATAAGCTAACATTATTGCGTGAAAAGATCGATAGTTTTGGTTACATCAGTGGTCAGCTTTTTAAGGAGTTTTTCGAACGCGGTCTTTGCTTCGAGGAGCTGAAGGCGGCAACTGTTAAAGCGAAGATACCCGCCGAAGATTTGCTGATATTAGCGCTACACTTTTGGATGGATAAACCTTTTCGTTACCAGAACTGGTATTATTCTAATATATAAATATGATAATACGCCTTCCAATTCGCCAAAACACTTTTCTTTTTTCAGTGATGAAGTTATTGCGGATATGTCACGTTTGGCAGCCATGATAAGGGCGATTTGCGAGGTTGCTGGTGATCGGGTAAACGACTATGCTTATAATGAAATTTCCCAATGGTGGCAGGATATACGCGAAATACTTTTGGATTGTCCAAAATCGTTTGGTTTACTAGCGGCAATCGTTTGCAAGTCAGTTGCAGCCAAACTACGTCGCGGATACAGAGAGGTACGCCAAATAGTATTTAGACACGGTCTATATAGGTAACCACTTTTTTCCATTCCTTAGGGCTCTTGTGACGAAGGTTCACAGACAGAAGAGGAAGACAAGTGGGAGCAAATCTCACACGATCAAGCACAATGGGGTTTACTCATAGGCAAATTGGAAGACATCTCAATACTAGGCGCCACAGTGGAGTAAGTAGACAAATATTATTATTATTTTACAAAATAAGTAAAGCGCTTGCGTTTCCAACAGGCATCCAATTCTATGTAACGAACCCGTTATGCCTGAACTGCCTTATGAACCGCCAGATTGCAGTTTGAAATACATTGTCAACGGCGGCAAAGGTATCGTCACTGATCTTACCGCCAAATGGTTAATTAATTCACGTATACATCCAATGAAAATTATCCCAACCGATTTGAAAGTAGAAGAAAGCAATGCACAAGAAAGCTCTCCGACGCCGACAAATAAAGAAGTGACAGCAGACAAGGCAGCTTCGACACCAACTGACAGCGGCGATGTTGATCAATGCTTAGCCAGCAATGAGAATGCTGAGGATACTGCCTCTGATCCAGTGCTTACAAAGTTACTGCTCTTACGTGAACACTTTCCATTCAGTTTGGAGCCCGGCACGCTACTCAGTCTTATGTCGTGGCACTATATGGTGCATTGGAGCAAAAACCTGCCGCTTTTGGAGTATATGCGTGCATCACTCGCTTGCCTGAGCCAATTCAAGCCGGAAGATTATGCGCTCAAGCATGGCATCTGTTGTATGCTTTGGAATGCCGCCTTGAAGTATCCACTGCAATCGACTATGAAGTTGATACAAAAGGCGGGACGCTTGCCAAAAGATAAAATGTGTCAACAAGACATTGAAATGTCAGCGGCTTTGGTACCCAATTTCCTAGAATTATGTTTACAATTTTTAGAACATTTCATAAGCTCACTGGAACACGACAGTCGTGAATTGAAATTCGAGGAATCGTTAACCGAGGGTCCGCTGCCCTTACAGTATCTGGCACTGCAACAACACAATGCCATTGAGGAATTACTACATTTGCATTATGAGCTTTGCGCTGTGTTGCACCTAATTGCCTCGCTGCAGTTGAAAATGCCTAAACCCATAACGAACGTATTCGATGCCATGGCAAATAAAGCGTTCTTCAGTGATATTAACAAAGAATTGCCCTATGAACTGCCAGAAGCGGATTTGGTATTGCAACAACAACGTGAGCATTTTCTATGCAAGGCTATAAGTGCCTCAATGGATTTGATACGCGAAGACCTGGAACAGCTGTACACACAAGAGCACATGGAGTTCATGGCGAAGATTATGGGCTTGGCTGAGCGTTGGAAATTGAAGAAGACAGCGCTTATACGTCAGCAGGTACGCGAATAAAAAAACACAAAAAGGAAAACAACAATAACACATATTTTATTTACTTTAGGCGGTGGAAATGTACGCGCATTCTTACGATGCGCAAGGTGAAGTGCTTTTGAAACAGTTACGAGACGATGAACATGTTCCGCGCTTGCTGCTTGAGGTGGCTGGTAAACGCTTGAATTTGGTAGCAAACAAATCGCGTGATGCTTATTTGAAAATTGCTTCGGTGGGTCAACAGCTTCTGCACTACCTCGATAGACTGGTATGTACAATCATATTTTTATAACTCCATGTATATGTATATACCTTAAATTTACCCAAAATATTTAAAGCGTGAGGCACCCAGCGGCACCGTTCAAATATCTGCCTCCGAAGCCAGCGAAATAAATATAATTGACTTGTCGAAATTGGTGACGCATTGCTTCGATTTACTCTCACAGCGAGAACCAACTAAATATGTACATATTGCCGGTCAAATGTTTGATGCCTGTTCTATGTTGCAAGATTAGTTACGTAATAATATAAGTCTATCGAGTTATATAAACAATGCACAATTATTTTGTTCTGTAAGGTTTTAGTTTCGTAGGTTTTAAGTTATATACGATTATATGTCATGTAATCAGTTAAATATATTTTTTTGTTTATTTTATAAAATAATAAAAATAGATCGTACGCAAAGAAAGTTGTTTAAAGATTTATAAAATATCTAGAAATAAAAAACATTTCTTATGCGCCACTCATCATCTGCATATTTTCATGTAAACACAATATTCATGAGTCTCGTTTCTTTTGTCCTGGTCGCTCCTTCTTGTTTGGATCGTAGAATTCCATATAGTCTTCATTGTTTATGCGACGTATGGCCGGCGGTGTGGGTGGGCGCTCAATATCATCTGCTTCGTGTATCCGCAAATGTGAAAATACCGGTATATACGACAGTGATGTATCTAAATCGATGCGTTGCTCTGTAGCACTTCTGCCGGGCAAAGCGAAATATTTGCCAAGTATTGGTTCCCTCAGTGGCTTGCCATACATACGCGCAGTGGCCTCTGCTTCGACAGCTTCCTCATCCTCGGCACCTTTGGGATCGTAACGTACAGGTCGTTTGTCTTCTTGTACGCCAGAGATTACCTTTGGGCGATAAAGATTATAATTCAAGTAAAATTGTGAGTAATTAAGTGCATATAATGGCTACAAAATTATTGATTGCACCAAATAATGTTTGTGTGCACTTTGGACATTATTATTATTACATAATTTACGTATATATTGTTTAAATTATTGATTAGTTTTAATTTGAGTGGAGCCGCTCACTTAAATTTTGATTGTATATAAATTTCTTAACATTTTACGAAGGCTTCTAAACTATTTTGTTTTGTTTTTGTGTGACATACATATAAACAGCATTTACATTTTCCGTTTCCCCTCTCTAAATTTCAAATTTGTCTATAATTCATTGCTTAAGATTTTTTTCTTGGCAGCATTAATAAACACCACCCTGTAGTTGTTTACTTGCGTTTCCGTACAGCTAACGGGTTTTAACGAATGTCAAACAACGCGCCAGTATTTGTGTATAATTGTCCGAATTTGCGCGCACAATTAATTCTTACAAATTGTTCGCAAAATGTGTAATTTGTGTAGTAATTATAAAAAAAGTGTTCTAATTGCTTGCTAAATGTTTAAACATTATCACAGAAGAAAGTGCATAGGCAAGAAAAGGCTTATTTGAATAAATGCGATGGTGAATATATCGTTGCTGCTGCGTGCAGTGAAAATATGTCTGTGCAAAATGTATCATCAAATATAAATATAAAAGCGAAGTGTTGCGTAATTGACAGTAAATTTGAGTTAAGAAATCATTAAGAATATGTTTAATGTATATATATTTATAAGAAGTGTAAATGAAGATTTTGTGTGCAAGTAAATCCAAGTCAATGCAATTCTTATAAGCCGTAAGCATACATGTGTATGTGTATGCATGCAAGCAGCTGTCAAAGAGGCTGCCATTTGTGATAAAGAGAGTGTGTGCCGTGTTTCAAGAAATTTATGTGCTATAAATTATTATTTTGTGTGTGTGTTTCAACAAAGTGCATTTAAGTATTCAAACGCGAATATTAATGTTTCAACCACGCAAATGCTGATATAAATTCAACAACGTGAAATAAAAGTTTGGCAGCCAGTTGAAAACGAGTTAATTTAAATTGGTAAGTTATTGTTATTAATTTACTAGGTTATATATTATTTAGACTTCTTATTTTAGAAATTTATAATTTATAATTCAAAAAATATAAAAAAAATACAAGAATTGGTAATTGAAAATGCAATATTCTCACGAAACCTCTTATTTTTAAACTTCCGAAATATTTTTTATACCGATAAACTCCAAGTCTAGTATTCGGTATTTTATAAAAACAGACAAGATTATAATTTGCAAATTTTGCAATTTAAACTTTAGTTTATAAAGTGTTATTTTAACGCCTTCAGAATTTAAATAACTGATGTAGACACCGTTTTTAGATCAACGCCAACAGACTGTGGCATAAAGTTTTCCCTACACTACAGCTTTTAAATCGCTTTCTTATCCTTAACAAAAAAAAAAAAAAAAAAAAAAAAACGTTGAAAATCTTTTTTTTACTTAAATTATTACCTTCATTGTTGTGGAACTTGCCACCTTCTTAATATCAGGCGGCATACGATATCGCTGATCCTCCTCCACAGATTCAAACGGTGACAACTTAAGCCAAGGTAGGGGTGTACCCAAAGTACCCAGATAGCGACCGCCTAGAGACCAAAGGCGACACGAACAGTCGTGACTGCCGCTGGTTACGAAGATATATTACATATTGTAGAAAATACATAGGGAATTCTGTTTATAACACATAAAAATTAAAATTCGTTCAAACAACACTTACGTTAATAATATTTTTGGTGTATTTATATAGACTATCGAATTGACCGCTTTTATATGCGCTTTATATGAGCTCAACAGCATTGGCTCTGGCTGATTTCTAACTATGCGCTTTGAGCGTGTTAAAAAGCGTTCCTTGCGCAAAAATATGAACTGCAAGCGAAGTAGTGGCATACAAACGTGCTGCTTCTCGCGCTCCGGTATGCTGGCATAGCCAAGTCATGCAATAAACAGAAAATTGCTCAGTAAGAATAATAAGTTTCTTATTTGGTATGTGGGTGATGCAACAGGTAGCTGGAATTTATATGGCATACCACATGCGACAAGTCAAAGTTCAGTTATGCATACTTATAATAACCAAATCATAAACCACAAAAGTCGTTAAAACGTCAACAGTAGTTTACATGTGTCTTACATTTTGACATGATTGTTGTAAGAATACGGCTGCAAGTCTGCATTCATATACCTATCTCTATTATAAGCACGCACACATGCACCTATGTTTGTTTCAAGGAAAAAATTTGAATATTACATTTATTTACTGGTACGCCCGTACGCCATTTACTAAATTCCTTCAGTGCAGTGAACTAACTTCTTGTTAAATGAAACACGCAAACCAAAGTTTACCAAATGATATGCAATTTACTTCTATAAATGTTCCTATTTATGCATACATATGCATGTACACACATTTTGTGGCCCACATTTTGCTCTGTGATTGCTTTTCTTGTTGACTCCCACGAAAGTTTGCTTAAGTAGTTATTTCTTGTATGCGGCAATTCATAAAATATTGTCATAAATTAATTTTTTTCCGATGTGCATATGTACGTATGTAAGTATGTAAGTAAAACTGTGCAAATTATTGTAAGTTAATTTATTTTGTAATTGCTATTCGTATCACTCAAGTTTATAGACTCTTTCTTGATCGTGACTGTAATCTCCTAAGGTTTTTGGTAGGAATTTGCGAAAGCTATCATTCTTCCTGTCATTTACACTAATTGAAAGTTCTGTTCACATGGTATTTCCACACATAGAGGGCTTCTTTCTAGAGGATCGCAACGCATTTCCCATTACCACCACCAGCTGGCGCAGGTATCGTCAAATCAGACGGACAGGTGGTCTTAAGACCTATCAATCTTCTTGTGCTGATGAAAAGCATCTAAAGCATTTCAGACTTCGACGGAGCCAATGAGCTTATGCATTAAAGAAAGTTCCTCTATCTATGAATCAAAACTAAAAGGCAGGCCTTCTAGGACAATGAAAATAAGGAAAAGCGAATATTTCGTTGTCGTGGCATGCTTCCCTTGCGTTGTTCGGTAATAAAAGGACGAGACATTTTATTTCGCTTACCAATAGTTGAGAACATGCCAAATCTTAATATAACCAAACGCCGTGCCCGTAAAGAGATAACGATTCTTCCGATCCGTTGCCATTGTTAGAACACAGTCACCCAGTGCGGTGACTCGAATTGAACTCTTTGAGGTAACCGCCGCGCTGATGATGCGAATACACCTGAATTACGCCCGTGTCGAGTGCGACGAAAATGCTACCTAAAAATGTAAAAGCACACACAAATATACACATACGACTATTAAAGACTTTCCTCCGTTCTATAAACGCACCGTGCTCCTTTGTCATTGGACGCGTCTGTAGAAAGAGCACAGCCTGCACGGAAACGGGTCTGCTGGAACGCAACGACACTGCATATGCCAAATCATCACGAATATCAGCATCGGAAAAGGTGCGGTCAAATGAAGTGGGTCTCTTGTTCAATTGTGTTTCGATTTTCAGTATGTTATCCGAAATGGATTTGCGCACATAACGCGAAATGCTCAGATGTTGTGAGACACGCCTACCGGATGCATCCGCCTCGGAATCTCTGTGTTTCAGCTAATCATAGAATTGCGAAAACAATTGATTTTAAATATAATTAAAAAAATGGGATTGCGTCACGTTGTACCTCGATGAAACGCGAAGGATCTGCTACGCTATATCTACGATATGGTTGACCGGTTTCAAGCTTCCAAAATATTAACTCGCCGGAGTAAGTGGCGGTTACGACACCCTCACCTAACTTTACATCCGCACAAGTGATATCGTCATTATGGAATTTTGTCCATTTCTTTGGATCACCATATTCTCGTCCTTCAACATCATTAAACTCCGTAACTTGTTGATCCCATCCAACTGCTAATATCCTATTGAATAATTTAATATGATTTTAACGAAGATCATAAAGAAGAGGTGATGGTTTCTCCACCTATAGTGTTTAAAGATTTGCTTTAAGAGTTAGCGCTTCATTTTACTGACCTCTCAACGACCCAAATTACGGCCGTGACTTCATGCTCTGGTTTTATGCTCATATTACGCATGCAGACTGCGTTATTGTAATTCCATATTTTCAAGGAACCATCCCGAGCTCCGGTCAATAGAAATTGCTCCAAAGGATCAAAACATGCTGCCGTAATTTCAATGTCAATTGTTTCGCCATATTCCATTTTCGTGTGACAGCTCTTCATAATAATTTTACGACGTCCGGTCCATGGATCCCACACTATTATGTAACTATCCAAGCCACAAGTGACCACATTGCGAAATAGTCCATTATAAAGTACTACGGAGACGGGTGCGGCGTGTGTATTACCATCGGTGAGGTCAACACGAATGCGTGCGCAACATTTTATACTGATCAGCTTGCGACCACCAACGAGCAGATCACGTGACAAGGGATGATACAAATAACTCAAATCGGTTTCAGAAGCCAAAATGCGTACTAAATCGCCAAAGGTCTGCAGCAATGTGTACTCGGTCATGTGCCAGATTTTTATAATTTTATGATAATCGACGCTATAAATTTTCTTCTCCTCGGCTTGCACGAAGATATAAACAATACCGCCATTGTGGCCGGTCAGAATACCAGATGGCTTACTTGAAATGTACACATCCCAGACACGCACAAAGGTATCAGGTCCACCAGTGACAACGATGTTATTTTTTTCAGCGACAAAAAATGTTGAAACGCCCTAAATGATGACGGCACGTTATCACAGATCAGTATGACCAATGTTAAAAATAGCATATACCAACCATTGGTATGCGGAAATAGGTTTTATCTTCGCCGGAAGCTATAATTAAACCCGGACAGCGTGCACGGTACTTCTTCGCATTGCGATATTCTGCAGCCACGAACAGTGAATTCATGCGAATCGAAAAGTAGAGATGCTGTATAAGCTCACTGTGGATATTTGGATATTCACGAACGCTCATTAAAGGTAGTTTACCCTATTTGTCGAAACAAGGGACATAAATTTATATACATATGTATGCGCTCGGAAAACGGAACTCACTTTAAGAACGTCGGACCAGAAGAGCTCAATGAGTGCGGCACCGGGTTTGCTTTGAAATGGTCCACGTAGAAATGGTGTGAATTCCAGAATTCTTACATTTCCACCGAAATCTCCGAGTACCAGTCGCGAATTAGTCTTCCCTTTCGGATGAAAACTGTAGGACATGCAGCAGACAGCAAAGGGTAAACTCCGAATCACAATGCGCAAAGTAAAGGTAGAGGCTACTGTTTCGTGAAAACGTAGTTCACGTTCAGTGGAAGAGGTACAAACGATACTGACGTCGGAGAGCGCTTGTACTTGGAGTATCCATGTAGCCATTTTGAGATTGACTTGAGATTTACAAAATGAAATGAAGGTTAAAATATTGAATAACAAAGTATAAAAGACTACTCCTCTGCATTCATATGTTTTCTTAAGGAGCTAGCGTTCGGTAAATGTTCTTACGCTTTAGCAAACTTACTACTATGGGATACACCTGTACGTAGCGGTTCAAGCAAATTGGACCAAAAACGTACTTGTCCCTCACGGCTGGCTGTTATCCACATGCCACAAGCCTCGGGGGAATCTTCCAGCGCTCCATTGAGTTGCTTTCCAATATCTTCCTCATCAACATCATCGGATTGCACGCGCAATAAACTTATGGAACAAATTGGTGAACGATGCTCTGACTTTTTAACTATTGGTGCTGTCGATATTGGTAAAATAAGCGCTTCTTTCTGGGTGCTGGGGTCGTCTTCTTGAAAGCCAAATATCAAATATGAAATGAGTTCATTCCAATCGCACAGAAAGTCACGATTCTGATTGATTTTCAAGAAGAGACGATTATATTCGATGTCAGTGAATTTTATATTGAGATTGTCAAAAACTTCTCGCAATTCTTTTAGGTTGAGCTTTTGTAATGGATGAGAGAGGAATTTGTGCCTTATATATTCGATATCTTCCGCTTTAAGCCATTCATGTAGACGCTCTGGACGTTCAATGCTAATGGAATGACCGGTTGAAACTGTTTGATAGTCGATTTCTTCGTCGACGAGAGAGTCATTTCTGCTAGACATTATGAAAATATATTTTTCTCCTAATTTTTTTCTTTTGTTTTGTTTGTGTTCCGATAAAATATTGTCAATGCAGCACAGAAGGAAAATATTTTTTAAGAAATAAATTTCCATTACCATTCAATTCTCTACTTGAGCAATTTTTGTTGAGTCTAGTAAAATTTCAAATTTAGAATAATAATACACCATTTATTGATATTCACTCAACTTATGCTACAATTTTATTTTTCAAAAGTAAAATAAAAAAATTATGCAACTACTTAACTATAATAACCCATTTAAATACAACGCGTTATTAGATCATTTATCGCATCACCTCGATCGCCATACTCGCCTCCTCTTTTATAAGGCACGGAAACTTTGTTCTTCCATCCATCCCGGGGACTGGAAAGCTATTATAAATTATTATTATTATATTTATCGTAGAAGAAATATAATTTTGTTTAACTTACCATAAAACTGCAAAGGAACAATTTCACAGCATCGAAGTTTGGTCCTACTGTGTAAATTTCATGAATTATATCTTCCAAACAAATTATTCCTTTGTCCCCAAGATGTTCTTCTACCATAGCGTTAGATTGTATGGGCGTTTTCCTTGCATTGACACGCGCAAAACCTCTCTTAAATATCAACTCACGTATTGTGCTTAGTGATGGATAGCCATAGACTACAAAAGGTTCTATAACTTTGAGCAATATTTGGGTTTCCTTATCGTTGCGCAGAAATACAGCATTGTGACGAGTTGACAGGTGCAATGTATTTAAAATTTTATTTGTTGTTTCGTCGAAAACCTTTTTGCTGTTAATGGAAATATGTTACATATCTCTATATTAAACGCACTAACTTTTTATTTACCCAGCGTGCCTCATAACCAAAAGCAGTTTTTCATTTGTCTTCTCAGGTTCTTTGAAGTCAACTATGTTAGTGCGACGTATAGTTTGCTTAATACGTTTTGCTGTACGCTCTGCTTTAAGATAATTCATAACAAATGATTCCGGACGTCGGAATTTGTGATGTCTCTTCGCTCCTGCAACCCTCTTAGTTTTCAAAGCTTTCTTCTGTTCTAGTGTTGCTTTATCTTGAAGAATGCGGCGTTTACGATGCGCCAGCACCGACACGGTTTTGCCTGGTAGCTTATTAGGCACTGCGTATCTGCAATTTGATGGAAATAGCAAAATTATTATAGTTTCCATGAAGAAACGTTTTTATTTACTTACTTGTCCGACATTTTAATGTATTAAATATAGATATATCCTGCAGAATATTACAGAAACGCACTGCAAAAATTTGTAAACACGTGTGGCAAATGAAAGAACGAAATTTGAGCGAATAGGATGAATTTTTGACATAAACCGATGACTTTTATGTACTATTCACAATAATATAATTTGTTTTTTTCTTTTTGTGAACTGACAAATTTAATCAGCTGTTTTTCATTGTGACAATTTTCTTTCAATATACAGCTTTAAGTCCAATATTTTGGAATAATATATTGGGAAACATATTGTTAAATCAAAATAGAATTTCAATATGATTTTACTTGAACAATATGAGCAGCAATATGCTGTGTTGATAGCGGAAATCACATCTGAAATAGCCCAACTAAAGCAGTTGAAAGGGGGTAAGAATTTTGTAAATAAATCCTGTAAGATTAAAATATGACTGTTCCTTACAGTGGAAAGACGAGATCTTAGCTCTAAAATAGATGGAAGTCTTGCTGAAGCACATGAACTGTTAGAACAAATGACTTTAGAAATTCGCGACATAGACGTAACATTACGCCCAAGTTTCCAAAATAAGGTCAGTTGTGCACAGGTAGAATTAAAAAGGCTTCAAAATGATTACCGTAGTGCTAAAGAAACTCAGCAAAAACAACATATGACAGTTTTAGAATTGGGCGGTGGAGACGGCGACTATTATGATGATGTATCCATTGGTAATGATCAGCGACAACGTCTATTAGAAAATTCGGAGCGTATAGAACGAACGGGAAATCGTTTAGCTGACGGATATCGCGTAGCGCTTGAGACAGAAGCTTTGGGAGCGCATGTGCTTAATGATTTAAGTCATCAGCGCGAAGTTTTGCAAGGTGCGCGTTCACGTTTGAGAGAAACTAACGCAGATTTGGGAAGAGCTTCAAGAACACTAAATTCCATGATGTTACGTGCATTGCGAGAAAAGGCTGTATTATATGTAGTTGGCGTGTGTTTTGTGGTCGCCGTAGGTGTAAGTCTCTACTTGACATTTTCATCAAGTGCTCCTACCGCTTAATAAATTTATTAAGGAATTATTTTATTGGTTATATTACTTTAGATAATATTTTATGTATTTATTTATGCAATCGACTTTTTTGTTATACATTCCTTTCGGTTTATGATAATTTATACCTTGTTGAAGTGTAAAAAGTATACTTTTCAAACGAATAATCGTAAAACCTTAAAATAAAAACAATGTCGTTATTAAATGAAATAATCAAATGTCGTTATAAGTTTTATTATATTTGATTTTTTTATTGAATTCAAAACTAAGCTGTGACTACATTTAGTTTATATTCCTATGAGTATTTGAGATAAATGAGTTTCTTATTTTAAAAGAACCCATGCTATGTATTTTTCTGTAAGTGGCTAATTTTATCGATATAAATGTTACTTTTGTATAAAAACAGTATTCTTGCCCTTAGCCAGTTTAATTCGACAAGCAATTGAATGTTTTTTTTTGTTTGACTTGGCTTCTGATCCTTTCTTCTCAGGTGTTGAAAATTTGTTCTAAAATCATGAAAGCTCCAAGAATGTTGGACGGATTACAACCAAAAATTTAAATAACATTAAATGCAATTTATGTTTTGTTTTGTGACATTACAAATTGTTGTTGTTTGTGAGTTTTCGGTGACACAAAATAAAGCTTATTACAAACGGTAAAAATAGAAATATTCGTAAACACATACAAGTTGTTTTGATATAGTTAACATAAATACGTTTTAACATCAAATAATAAATAAATAAATATATACATATATAGAAGCGCATTCTACTTCTAACACCACCGTCCATTCGTTATATGAAGTTCGCACCTACTTCTCTTTAACCGAACTCCACATTCCCCATTTGCTAGCAAATGCATTGTGAACTTTCTTCATTCGTATCAGCTTCGGCAGCTGAGTCAATTTTGAAGCTGTGCTGTTCCAATGCCTGTAGTTCCATTTTAGAGCGATTAGCATCAACAAGAATACGAGATATATCACGGAACATTTCCTCAACACCATCCGAGGTTTTGCAGGATGTCTTGTAAGTAGCACTAATTAAACTGTGGCACTGTTCACAAAATGCTTCTACTTCAGCATCGCTCACTTGTGGTTCACGCTCGGCCAAATCACTTTTATTGCCACAAATGAATATTTTTGCATTTTCAGCGTAAGTTACAATATCTAGTAAATGTTGTGACAAGGAATGAAATGAGGCGGCATTATCCATGGCAAAAACGAGTATGGCACCCTCAGCAAATTTGTAATAAGAAGATGTAACAGACGCAACACGTTCCATACCGCCGGTATCCCATAATTGTAGCTTGTTTTCACAAAAAAAATATAAGCGTATTTTAATTTTGTATAATACAAAGTGGCTTACCTTGATTTGTTTATCACCGACAGTATAGTCACGGTCTATATGATCCAAGCCTAATGTTGATTTGCGATCTGTGTCTGTTACTGTTGTTATAAATGGGGGAAAATCATTGTGTTTGTGTGCCAAAGATAATTATAAGTATTTATTTTGCTTTCCATCGTATTATACAATTAAGCCTACAAACCAAATGTGTTGTTGGTGAAGCGACGAAATAGTGAACTTTTTCCCACACCATAATCGCCACAAAGTATCACCTTTTGCTTCGGTATGCGTACCGTAGCCATGGTATCAGAAATTTGTATCTACAGCTGCACTTAGAAGCCAGATAATAATAATTTTGATTATGGTTAGTTGTAGTTTTATGACTGCACCTGTGAAAATTTGTTAGTTTTTCTTTAACCAATTAGCCGCACAAAGCTACCACTTGTTTACGAAACGATGATGCTTTTTCATTACGAGAAACCTATTCACAATTGAATTTTGATATAAGTGAGAACAGTTGCTGTCTGTAAATTACTGTACACAACAAGGTACTCTGTTCTACTGTTCTGTATTCTATTGTGTAAGTCAGTACGAGGATGCGCAAAACCATTTTGTTTTGTATTTTTTTTTTAACCGTTATTAATGCTATCTCATAAAAGACTTGACAGTAAACGGTTTTCACGTCTTTCGGAGTTTGCTATTTGTTTGTTTTTTTTTTTGTTTGAGTACGAAGTTTTTATTAGAAATAATTTGATGTACAAGTAATTCTATGGCGTGGAAAAGTTTATTTAAAATTCATTCGCCTACTTATAATCCTCTGTTATTGAAACTAAAAACTACTTTTATAATATCCATTCATATGTACATGTGTATGTATATCACAATTTAATATTATAATTGGGTCGATTTTTTTTTGCGAAAAATCTTCTATGGATCATTCTAAACAACATTACCTAAGGGGCAAAGGGTCCAAAACCGGTTTCGAGCCAACGATTTTTAAGGCGAATTTTAAAAAATTTGAATAATCGAATTCGCTGACTCGAAATCGCTTTTAGACCAATAGTCTCTTTGGTAAAAACGTTCAGAATGACCAGTAGAACATTGCCCGAATACGCGATTTTTCCGTTTTTGGGCCCCTGTAAATCCACCCGCTCTAATGTAATTAAGCACTTGCCATTTTATTTGCTATTTGATAGACTCTACAATTGTATATAATTAGTTCACATATTTTGAAAAATCCCTCTTTTAATTTATGTATACTCCTCTCTATTAAGTCACGCGTGTTGTTGTAGCTGATAAGAAGCTACCTAGCATATTTGCCAATAAAAGGCTTGATCAACACCGCAATCCGGGCAGAAGGTAATTCAAACACTTTCTCGTCGCACGCGACTTCGAGCTGAGTAAAGAAGTCTATAAAAAATAGTAACATCATAGATAAAGCGCATTGTCGTTGAGTTTGGCCCATTTTCAATTTTGTTTTATACGCGAGTTTACTTTTTTAGTGTTTAATTTTATTGTCTTAAAATGCGGGTCGAATTAATCTGCACAGCAATTCTGTTGGCAATTTGTGTTACAGCCACAACAGGTAAGTAAATAATATAAAAAATATATACATCTATATGTATATGTATGTATGTATGTATATAATTTAGTTGATTCAAGAGAGTTCATGTTAAATTTCATTGCATTACTAACATGTCTTAAAAATTTTTTTTAATTTTTTTTTTTAATTTTATTTAAATATTTTTTTTTTATAAAAATATTTTTTACTATATACATACATATGTATGTAGATATTCATTTTCATAAACGAATTTTTCCCCGCTTTGTTCTTCAAAAACTGTTCTCAGTATAAAACAATGGTAATTTATTGGTGATATAATTTAAATATTTTTTTATGTTTACTGACATTGTTTGCTAAATTTCTTTGTGAAAAAAATTTTATTTCGATTTATTAAAAAAAAAAATACGAATAGTATTGAGAAACCTTAGATGCTTTGCATATTAATGCATATTAAAATGTCAAAAGTTCAAAAAGATTGAAAAGTTATCGGTAAAAAAAAATTGTGATAAAAAGCCAAAAATTTGAATGCCAAAAAATTCATTAAAAGTTGATTTAATCATAAAATGTTGAAGTTTCAAGCGTAATTTCCCATCATAATATTATTTGTAAGTGCTGAATAAAAAAGGTGTAATAAATATTTTTTTAAATGACAACCGTAACGGCGTTAATACCTCAAACTGATTCGCTATAATTTAGTGCAGGATAAATATTATTTATAAATTGACAGATTCATTATCAAATTTATAGTGCTCTTGTTTACTAAGATATATGTACATATTTATTTTGATAAGTGCTTGTGCGCCTGTCAATGACTCTACAAATACAAATATTTATTATCTTATTTGCCGCGATAAAATATAAATTTTCTGAAAACGAAACTGATACATTTACGACAATCCTTCAGTAGTTTTAAAGTTGTCTTAATTAAATCAATGGAACTTATCTCAAAACTTCCAGACAATTTTTATTTATTACCATTGCTTGTCTTTTGTTGAGGAAATATAATAATAGTGGATCCCTTAGACCTGCAATAAATTTTCTTATGCTAAAAATAATAAAAATAAATTGTAGGGTTTCTCCCGTCATTTAAAGTTATTAAAGTCACGGTAATGTCGCGGTCTGACGAATTAAGAACACCAACTATTTAATATCCTTCAAAGGGAATCATTTCACACACATACACACACACATACTTCACTGCCGCTTCACGTAATCACTTATTTCCCTCTATTTATACATACGCTTCCTCCCTGCTTTTGTCGTCTAGCCAAAACCGGCTATGGCCCCGGCGAACAGGATTGGGGTTATGTCGATGTGCGCACTGGCGCCCATATGTTTTACTGGCTATACTACACCACCGCTAATGTGAGCAAATACACCGAACGTCCGTTGGCAATTTGGTTGCAAGGTGGTCCCGGTGCTTCGTCGACTGGTTATGGCAATTTCGAAGAGTTGGGTCCACTCGATTTATATGGCAATTACCGTAATTTCACATGGGTTAAGGATATGAATGTGCTCTTCATTGACAATCCCGTTGGTAGCGGTTACAGTTATGTTGATAGCGTGCTTTACTTAACGAAAAATAATAATGAGATTGCCTTGGATTTGGTACGTTTGATGAAGGGTTTCTACCAGCAACATCCCGAATTCGAAACTGTGCCTTTGCACATATTCTGTGAGAGTTATGGTGGTAAAATGGCACCAGAATTCGCTTTGGAACTGTATTATGCTATTCAACGTGGTGAGTTGCGCAGCAATTTGACCTCGGTGGCATTGGGTGATCCATGGACGTCACCGATTGATTCCGTTTTGGCTTGGGCGCCATTGTTGCTGCAAATGGTAAGTATATACTCTTATATATATATATATATACTTGTACATACATGTGTTTTTATGTTTATATTATTTAAAAATTATTTCAACAGGGCGTTGTGGATCAAGATGGTTATGAAAACATTGCCGCTGCTGCCAATAAAACGGAAGATTTGATCAATCAAGGAAAATGGACGCAAGCCACTAACCAATGGGGTGCTACACAATCTGTTTTATTGCGTGAGTCAAAGGGTGTGGACTTTTACAATATCGAGACACCAACTAGAGGTGATGCCTATGCCAACGTATTATTGAGAAGTAACAATATTAAGGGTATGTAATAGCATGCTGGGTATATGTGTACTCGATCTGTTAATAACAAGAACATCAACTATTATAGATTTAATGTACCGCACAATGGTACAATATGATTATGATATCGATGAGGATCGCGATCAAATCTTGGAAGATTTAATGCGTGGCCCCGTACACCAAGCTCTAAATATATCGTCTAAGGTACGATGGGGTTCCCAAAGCAGTGTCACTTTCACCAGATTGAGTACAGACTTCATGAAGCCAGTGATACATATCGGTAAAAATATGCTAAATTAATTTGAAGAAGGAGATTCGCTTAAAAATACTTCTTTCCTTATACGCTTAGTCGAGGAACTTCTCAACAACACAACACTGCAGGTAGGTGTCTACTCCGGACAATTGGACTTGATTTGTGCCACTCCAGGCACAGTTAACTGGATCGAGAAAATGCAATGGAATAATAAGTCTGCGTACGAGGCGGCACCACGCGTTGGCATCAGTGTTAATCGCATTTTGGAGGGCTATGAGAAGACCGCTGGCAATTTCACTATGTTCTGGATCGATCGCGCTGGACATATGGTGCCTGCTGATAATCCTGCTGGCATGGGCCATATTTTAAGGAAATATACCAACTTTGGTTGAGAGTTAACTTCAAATACATACTTAAAATAAAATCAATAGCTCAATTTATTGCATGAGAAATCATTAATAAACCGTTTATTATTACAAAATCTACGCAAGCTGAAATTTTTTTCAATTTATGATATGAAATTTTCAAAGTTTACGAATATCGCAAACAATTTTCAAATTTGAAAATGTTAAGAGTGTGCGTAGAGTGGCATTCATTATGTCGTTCAGTGCTGCCAAGTTTCAAATTCATGCATGCGAAATGTTCAGCCGCCGGAAACTGACAGATGTTTATAATTTTTTTGAGAAGTGTCATTAAATTGAATAAATTTCTTAACAAGTGCAAAAAATAGATTAGAACACAAAAAATTAATGAGAAAACTTATTTTTAAATAAAACCAGAGAAGTGAGATAAATGTGTTAATGTAAATAAGCGCTCATAATGTAGAGTTATATGTAAATGATTTTCTTTTACGAAATTTGTTTGGTTGACTCTGGAACAATCACTTCCTGAGTATTAATTGCGCTCCTCTATTGATTTCGAAATTACAAGGTATTTGACATAGCTTTATTTGCTATATACGTATTAATGCCAATATAGATTTTGAGGCTCTTGCTTGTTGTAATAAAATATATATTCAGGACAGAAATAGCTATTAACTATAAATTGGGACGGTTCATATAATACTTCACTCCATTCTCACAATAGTCCGTTCTAAGTAAACAGCACGAATTTAGATTGCCGGACAAAGACTGTCAGCTCGACAGCATTCCTCCGAATTACTTCAGGAAAATTCTCACTAAGCTACAATAACAACATAACCTTTTTACCAACCTAAAGCGTTTAAATGATATGTTTCTGTAGTAAAGTACAAAAGTATTTATTATTTCTATATTTTATTTCATTTATGATGTTATTTTTAAAAATACATTAATGCGTAGTAAACTGAAACGTGTTGCTCAGTTTGAGTGTTCTGTATATGCGGTTTTGAAAATTCAAGTCAAATGCAACAGGAAAATATTAGCTCACTTAAACACAATCGAATCGAGCATTGCGCCAAGGCATTGCACAATGTTGTTTTGCATAACTTTGTCGACTTTCTCTTCCAAATGCCGTTTAGGATCTTGTTTACCAACATTTTTGATGGCCAATTGCTCAGGTGTCATTTTCTCTTCGTCTTCGAGCGACTAAAAGTTGCAAATTAGAGAAATACAAATATTAGTAAATTTCAAGAATTTAGGTGATTTATATTGATTAATTACCTTATTATAGTTTTTGGCTAATTCGAGCATTTCCTGCACGGTACTTTCATTGATGGAACAATGTTCATTGTAATCCGCCAATGTGAGTCCATCCTTCCATGACTTCTTGTGCAAATTCAATAGCATCTTTTGTTCCAACTCATTTTTACGATAATTAATACTAATTGAGTAGTAATGGCGATTCAAACCATGAATTAAGGCCTGGACTGAGGGTTTTTGCAGATGTCCCAAATTTGAGGTTGTCTGACGAGGCTCTTGACCCAGTACAAGCATATTCGGGTTGATTAGACGGAAGGCATCAATAACTACTTTACCCTTCACCGATTGTATCGGATCGACGACAACGGCAACAGCGCGCTCCGATAAAGCCTCGAAAGACTGTTGTGTGTTAATATCCACACCGGATAACCAACAGCCAAAACCAGGATGTGAATGGTACCAGCCAACCACCATTTCTGGGCGACCAGTTTGTTTTAACATATCCAACATTTTTGCTTGAAACACTGGATCGACAGCTTCAACAGAGACACCAGTACCAGTTTGTGGCATAGCAAACACATCGATTACTTGTACTGTGTAATCATCGACGAATTCGCCCAACATCAAACCCATCACTTCCATGGGTACGCCAGCTCGACCATGTTTTAACATTTTTAATAACGCCAACGAGGAAATATATACTTGTTCGGCGGTATCCACAACAGGAGCATCTGTTGGTGGTGGAGCTTGCGGCATTGCGCCACCCAAACGTAATAAACGATCCATGCTGTCAATAATACAAAAATGTTGACATTTTGTTTGATTCAATTTTTGATTTATTAATTTACCTTATTTTTGAAATATGTAGAACTACGAGTTGTTGAATAAGTTAAATATTCCGGTTATATTTTGCCAGAAAAATGTACGAACACAACACAGCAAAATTTACAAATGTCACTCGACAACTTTGACAGCTGCAAATGTGCACCGTCACAGCGATGCGGTGTGTTCAACGCAAAATTGTTCATTCTGCGTCGAGCGTGTTCAAATGAGTGGATAGCGAAAATCGGTTTTTTGCATTTAAAATAAATATATTGAAAAAAAAAATTATCTTTGTAAATTTATTATTTTGATATTATTCATAGCAGCACACGATTTTTGACAAATATCCTTATGTCATTCTTTTAATTTTATGTTAAATATATTTATATATTACAAATACTCGTATACGTATACATATGCAATTGCAATAATGGCCAACGAACGAGTGTTAAAACACCGTTCCGCTAGAAAACGCACGGTTTTGTGTACCACGAACTCGCTTTAGAAATGTGATGACATCTCATTAAAGATAATAATAAAATTAAAAGAATAGAAAAATTAAAATGCATTTTAATTGAGAAAAATATTATATTTAACTTATAAGTAATATGCGATTATTTTTATATTATTAATTTATAAAAAAAAAAAATTAGTAAATATGTCACAATTTTTTTAATATTTATAGTAATACAAATTATTATTTTTTATTGTTTTTAAAACTCTGTTGAGCGGCTATCGCGGCTTTAAATAATAACAAACAAATTTTGCGTATCTCATTATAATAATGAAAGGATTTCAATTAGCCGTTATGCCTAGATATTAATGCATTTATATATGTATGTACGCATATACATATGAACATTTACTATGTACATATGTATGTATGTATGAGAACGGTAGTAGTCGATGTGCATCTCATTTGAATTGTAGCGCATTCACTTATTGGATCACAAACCGCAACGGTTGATGCTAAATCAGACAGTCAAACTATACAAATTACGCAGATAGGTAGTCAAGAGGCAGATTGGTTGAAAAGAGGGCACTTCGATACTAGATAGTTAGTGTAACTACGACTGCCATAAGTATAATTATCAAGTTGCAGGTTTGTTTTAATATCTTTCATCGTCTTTGCTTTCTTGGAATTTTTTCTTTCGTACCCACAACCCACGTACATGCGTATGTATCATATTTGTCCAACGCTTCGAGGCTTTTTTCGAGCGTTACTCTACCCTAAGTGCTCACAAACTTTTTGACTTTTTCTGCTACTATAATTATTTTAAACTAAAGGTACTATTGCATGCGTGTAGTAGTGTGTTTGTGTGCGTGCGTTGTGTTTTCTGGACATTTTCATTTTTTAATTACGTTTAATTTTACGTTGTTGTTGTATTTTGCCATGACTTACAACAGTTCTGTTTTCCACGATTTTTGTTACAGTTTTTTTTCCTATACAATCAACAATCGTAGTCTGCAAGTCACATTGCTACATACCGACTTGAGCCATTTAGTAAGCTGTTGTGTTTTAATAAGTTTGAAAAGTTTCAGTTGCACTTTGTTGCCGGATGAGCGCTGTTGCTCTCGTAGTGAAAGAGTGAATATTGGACTAATAACTTTAACTTTGAATCAAAAATTGAAAATTTTGGCTTTTAAATTTTTACAAAAAAAAAAAAAAAAACATTAGTGATTGGTAAATGCAAATTGAAAAAATTGCTAAATTTGAAAATGAAAATTTCATAATTTTTTTTTTTTCCAAAAACGTAGACTTTTGTGCACGTAAAAGTGGAGCCATTTGTATATGTGGCACATGTGTTATATTGATTGATTGCTGACGATGCAAATTGTCTACAACTGACTGCATTGTGATTTAATACACATAAAGATATTAAGCAAAATTGCAGCCTTCGCATATTATATGGTACATTGACAGGTAAGCGCCGCGATGGTATTATTAATATCAGTAAATATGTGACCATATACATACAGACTTACCATGTAAGGTTTGTTATTGCATTTGCAGAAGCCAAACAGATGCCTAAGCTATTTAAAAATAACAGAAATATTGAAAAGTGTCAATAATAATAACTACTTATATAGGCAGTTACTTTTTACTTCAACTTAAAAGCTAAGCTGAAACCATTTACCATATAAGTAACTGATTTAAAGAAAAAAAATACTTTGGTTGCACTGAAACTGCATTTAATACCCTCCACAATTACAAATACAGTAGATTTTATACAAAAACTTGATTTTGAACGTTCAGTTTGTATGACAGCTGTATGCTATAGTGAGCCGATCTAAACAATTTCTTCGGATATAATACCGTTGGCTATAACAATAATTTATGCCAAATTTTGTGAAGACATCTTGTCAAATAAACAAAGAAAAAAGAGAAAAGGACGTGTGGACTCTGTTTAGGGTATAAAAAGTTGCTTAAGACTATAAAGTTTTGGAAAAAAATATTTTTTAAAAAACTTAAAAAAAATACCTTATGCATTTGTATGTGTAAAAATACAAGCCAGTTATTTTAACGGAGCACACATGTTTCACGCTTCATTTCGTTTATTTAATATTTTTCCATTTAAATTGAAATGTTGAAAACGAACTAGGGTAAAAATTACAATATTTGTAGGCCAAACACAGCTGAAAAACAATTGCACGCACACATGTCAATATAACCCTTCACAAACTCAGACACTTGAATAAAATGTAATAATAAAGATATGCATACCATACATACATACACACATAAAGATATACATTCTATACATACATACATACATATTTACATACATACAACTATTATTTTGGAAAATTTTTTTTCAAATTTGCAAACTGAAAATAAAAATTTTATTCCTAAAAATATTTAGTATCGTCTTTGTTAAGATGTTTTTTCCCCTAACCCAAAAATCTATTTACAAAATATTTATATACGCTAAATTTAACATTTGCCAATAAGAGCCGTCTACATTGAGTTTTCAGTCCCCCTAATAATAAAAAGTCGACCATGTCAGGTATGAGTGTGTGAAGCTCGTCACAACGAGAATATCTCAAAACCTTATCAGGAATGAGAGACAATAACAACACAACATCGTGATAAGCAAAATTGCAACATCTGCCATTTAAACACTTGGCGCTCAGTAAGCTTTTTTGGGCTTTTAAAATAAAATCAGGAAAGGTAAATTGAACAATAAAGAATTAATTGGAACACATAAATATTTTTAAACTGCGAAAATTACATTTAAATGTGCTTTAGTACAAACGCAGGGAACACGTGAACTTATTCTGCATAGACAAGCCTTGAGGGTGGTCCAAAAGTGCTACGGGATTTTTCTTTAAAGATATTTAGATGCTTAATAGTCACATGAATTTTTGAAATATGCTTGAGAAAAATATTTCTTATTAAAATTGTTTTACGTACTTAAGTTTTTGTGGTGTAGTTAATTTTGAAAAAGCTTTTCGAAAATTAAAATTAGATTTTTTTCTATATTTCAATCAATAATTTGTCAAAAACGCATGCTAAGATGATGTTTTTTGTCATTAAATATATGTAAATAAAAATAATTTGACTTTATTTTTCAAATCGACTTGGATTTGAAATTTTTTTCAAAAGATTTCAGATTTTATATTCCAGAATTTGAATAAAAACTATACACGTGAATTTTTGGAAAGTGCTTATACAAATTTTTATATTTAAGTTGAATGATGTTTTTTTTAATCGAAAAAAATTTTAATTTTTCGGGATTTCTATCTAAAATTTTAATAAATAAAATTCATTTTTGGAATATGCTTTCGAAAAATATCTAATAAAAAGTATTATATTTAGTTTGAATAATTTATTTAAAAAAAAATCAAAAAAATTTTCAGGATTTCTATTTAAAATTTTACTATAATAGTCAGGTGACTTTTTGGAATATGGAAATTTGAAAAATAAATATTTCTTATAAAAATTTTAATTTTTAATTTTTGAAATTTTGTTTTTATATTTAAGTTGAATAATTTATTTAAAAAAATCAAAAAATTTAAAAAATTTTCAGGATTTCTATTTAAAAATTTACTAAATAATAGTGAAGTGACTTTTTGGAATATGGAAATTTGGAAAAAATATTTCTTTTAAAAATTATTATTTTTAAGTTTTTGAAGTGTTTTTTTTTAATTTAAAAAGTTTTTCGAAAATTTAAATTAAACTTTTTTCTACATTTCAATTAATTATTTGTTAAAAAGACGAGCTACGACGATTTTTTATCATTAAAGAAAGCATCTATTCCGAATTTTTGCTATATCTTTAAATAAAAGTAATTATAATTAATTTTTTAAGTCTACTTGAATTCGAAAAAAAAATTTCTGAAATTAAAACTGACCTTCGCTTATAAATTTTATATTAAACACAAGTGATTTTTAAATCATTGGATACAAAATTCACTAACTTTTTTATTTATACTTAATTATATTTAAATATTTAATTTATTATTTATTTGTTTGTTTATTTATAATGATATTTAAATACTTCACCTTCATTATTTTTTTTATAATATTCAAATTTCACATTTCCAAACAAATTTTATATAAAATGCTTTCATATAAAAATTTCAAGCTTCAAAAATTATTGGCTCACCCTAATGCATAAACACATGCATACAAAACGCGCCTATAAAAAACTTCACGGCGAGGTGAATGTTTTAATTGAGCTTTTAAAAATATTAAAAAAAAAACCGCAAAACATACGAAACTGTGACAACGATAGCGCTGTGCTATGGGAACAGTAGATTGCCGTCTGCCGCAGACGATCAGTAGTATCGCGGTCTAAAAAGCTAGTCGGGTATTAAATTTGTATACGCAATGGGCTCACGTTGTAATTTTATAACGAGCATGTAATTTCGTCGCGAAAAGCGGTGAAGCTCGTGTTTCTCTCAGAAAAAAACAGCAAAAACAATAATTTGTAATATTTTTATGAAACCGAAGTGCCACTTAAGTCAAAAGGTTAATAAATGCAATGATACAAATGAGTGTTTCAAGATTTTTAACCCTAACTAACAGAATATTGCGAGGTGGATGCATGAAAATGACATTCATTAGCCTTGCTGCTGAATATTTATTGTGATGCACCTAATTTTTGTTTGGAGAATGTACTGTTGTCTTAAACAATAATCAGTGCCGATTTTCGTAAAGATATCTAGTCAAATAAAAAAGGTTTTCATAGAAAGGCGAGATTTTGATCGACCGGTTTATGTGGCAGCTATATCCGATAGTGAATTGATATCAGCGGTTCCGACAAACGGGCAGGTTCTTAGAAAAAAAGAGTGTTTACAAATTATCAAATCGAAATCTCAAAAACTTAGGAACTTAGAGTCTTTTTTTCCTAGGAACCTAAGAACCATGGGATATGGGTAAATCGGCTCCGCTTGTCTTGCTAATCATTTATTCTGCATACATACATTTTGTACGTATGTACGTATATTTTATGTACGTAAAATGTTTGTAGCTACTTTTTTTGATTTAAGGTGATTATCAATTGTATATAAAACGTAATATGTGCTCACTTATAGATAAATGGCTTATCTTATATACTATATTGAAATGTATATATTTTTTAGCACTTAGATACATTAAATAGAAGCAAATAGAAGAAGAAGTAAGTTTCCATTTAACTGTGCATTTTGTAGGTGCGTTCCTTACAAAATTTTATCTTCATTAAAATGCTATTCCTCTACAAGATTGTGGGTGCGTATGTTTGGTTGACTTTTTGCTTCTAGGTTTCTTTGTTTAAACTTACTTAAAACTTTTTTAATTTCATATACTCTTTTACAAAATCATTAATGTGAACACAATTGTCACTTCTGTTATTATCGACATTTCAAATAGGTGGTAACCCTTCTCTGAAATATTTTCAATTGTAAGCATTTTAAATTTACTTAAATATGTTATAATATTCCAATTTTTAAATTTAATTTTCTAAAAGGTTTTAAAGGGTTGCCATTTTTTTGAAAAATAATTTAAACTGTAAACTCTTTAAATCAATTTTTTAAATACAAAAAAATATCTCTGACATAAATATGTTTGAACATATTTAAATTTATCAATTAATCAATTTAATATATTGAAAAATTTGAAATATGTGGCAACCCTTTTTAAATTTGTTTACAATTGTAAACTTTTTTAGACCTATTTTTTAAGTACAAAAAATATCTCTGACATAAATATGTTTGAAAATATTTTAACTTTTCAATTGATCAATTTAATTGATTAGAAAAATGAAACATGTGGCAATCCTTATCAATATTTTTTTACAATTGTAAACTTTTTTAGATCTATTTGTTTAAATACATTGTAATATTTCAATTTATCAGTTTAGTTGTTCAAAAAGAATTAAAGCGTTGCCACATCTTTATCAATTTTTTTTTCAGTTGCAAGCTTTTTTAAAGTTATTTGTTTAAATATACCATAGTATTCCAATCTTTCAATTTATATATTATAATGTTCCAAATTATCAATTTATTTTATTAAAAGGTTTTAAAGGGTTGCAACATCTTTTCAAAAATATTTGTAATTGCATGCTTAAATTTAAACAAACTTACTTGTTTAAATATTTTATAATATTCTAACCTATCAATTAATTACATTAAATAGAATCAAACATGTGGTAACCCTTCTCTAATATATTTTGAATTATACATAAGCCCTTTAATCCTATTTGCTTAAAAATATTATAATATTCCAATATATCAATTTAAATTTATCAATTCAAACTAAAAAGTTTTAAAGGGTTGCCACATTTTTTCAAAAATAATTTCAATTGTAAACTTTTTAAACTTACATATTGGTTTAAGTATATTATAATTTTTCAATGTATTATTTATGTATTTAGATTAAATAGATTCAAACATTTGGCAACCCTCCTCCAAAATATTTTCAATTGTAAGCTTTTCAAGCCCATTTGCTTAAATATATGTATATAATATTAAAATATATTTCGATTTACCAATTTAATTTATTAAACAGTTTTAAAGGGTTGCCACATCTTTTCCAAACAACATTTTCAACTGTATGCTTTTTTAAGTCTATTTGCTTAAATATATTTATATTCAATTAATCATATTAATCGATTTAAAATCGAGGTGGCAACTCTTTCCAAAATTTTTTCATTTGGATTTAGTATTGGTAAATATTCTTATCCTAGTAATACAGTGATTTGTTTATTGACTTAAATTTTTTAAACATTCAAACATGTGGTAACACTCCTTAAAAAAAAATTAAACTGCAATTTTTAGGTTTGGAAAATTTTCCAGAAATAATTGTACTATTTATTAATAGTATAAGTTTAAATATACATATACATATTTACATATGCATGTTTCCATACAGTATTTGGTATAAGCAATTATTCTATTAAATTATGATTTTGTAATTAAATTATAATCAAATTTGAAAATTATATTAATTTGAGGCTAAACATAATTTGTACACAATAACAAACTGATCTCATTAAATAATGACTAATCATTAGTTAAAGAGCTATTATTTTTATATATTTTGCCATTAAAATTATTATTAGTTTTAGTGTTAATAAATACGAGTAATTGATGCTTTAACTAAATGCCTTAAACTCAACGAACCAATAATTAAATGACGAACTCACAGCTTCTAACCCTTTGTGCTGCTCACTCAACCTAAATATTTTCATATATGTGCATATGTAAATGTATATGTATGTATGTATGTGTATACCGCATTATGCATAGAAAGCTGGACCATCCATTGCATATGCAATTATTGAAAGCTACCATTGATTTATTATATGTATGTATGTATGTATGTATGCATGTGTGCGGCAGCAAAAGCGCGAAAATGCCAACATTAACACATTAGCGTTATACAGGAAGTTCACGTGTGTTTTTGCGCTGTAGCTTCCGGTCTTGCAGCTTTTAGTTTAACGGCTTTTACCACTATTTACTTTACATTGTTTTTCTCAATGGTTTTTTTTTTGCTATTGCTCTTTCGTTGCTTTTCAACGCAACACAAACGGTGTGAACGTCAAAATGTACCGCAAAGTGTGCTGATTCCGCTGTGTTGTTGTGGTTATGAAAATCTTTCGACATCTTCAGCTTGTACTATGCTACTTATTGCACATTTTGTTGCCACAACACGTACAATCCATTGTTACACAGCTAATATTGTGTGTTTGTATATATGTACATATGTACATACAAGAGTATATATAAATACAATATATTAGTGCACAACTGTTAGCTGCTTCATTTTCCTTCGACCACTTGCTTGGTATGCGGTTGCCACATTTCTCGTCCAATACGATTTTATGTGCGCAATTTACATGCAACACGAGCAAAATTGTGGAAAAGCAAATATTTTTGTATATAATATATATGTATTTTTGTATGCATTATAATATATATTTATGTGTGCACATTTTATGGCTAGCTTGTGGCAAGTGTGTAAGCTCATTACTGCGCTTAACTGCAATTAACTCTAATTTGCACAAAAGTGTGGAGAAAAGCGTGGCTTTGTTTGCCTAAAATCTCGTTTCACCGTCTGCGCGCTCTTAAGTATGATTTATTTACTACGCTTGCTCTAATATTATGAGTTTAAAAATTGTATGCATATAAGTATGTATGTGTATATACAATACATACATACACATATTAAATATATAAGTATTTACTGCGTCTATTCACTTGTGCGTGGTAAACCGCTGTGTTCCAATTTATTGGCTGTCTCGGATTTTCACTTTTCAAATAAGCAAGGCAATTAATTGGAATTTTAATAAATTTTTCGCGTTAAAATGCGCCATAAATTAAGACAAAAAAAAAAACAAAAACAATTGCAAATATGTAACTAAGCCAGTTGATGAATTTACGTGCTTGTTTGCGCAAATTTATTGGTAGCAAATACTTGTTTGAACCGCTGATTTATACTCATGGTGTTTGCATTGGCTAAATTGAAAGAAAACCGTTCATGCGTTAACAAACATACCAACATGCACATATGTATGTATGCAGCTTGATTTGTTGTGCAACTGCATAGTGTTTGAAAGACGGCGAAGCTTTTTTATTATTAACTAAGCGGCAATTCGACCAGTTTATTCACTTATTCACTTACATATTACTTAATTAGTTGTTTTTTAATTTCCTGTATACAAAATTCCATACTATTTTACTAATATTACTACTCTTTTAGCACGATATCTGCATATTAAATTATAACAATATTGAGCAGGGTATACGAGTATTCAGTTGCCGCATGTCTGTATTTACGCGAACTATGCTCCCCAAGAAGCTTCACATAAAGGGTTACATGGGTTTTCTCGCGTAAACTACAGCCTTTTTCAACAATGCTTTTTTCATTTCAAAAATGAAATATTTTATTAGAAGTTTTTATTGTTACAAACATACACTATTAACAAAGAAATTTTAAAAATTTTTGGAAAAAGAATATTTTAAACTCAGCCATTTCCGATGACCCCTCAGAAAAAATATGCGCCCGTCTTGGCAGTATAACTCCTTGAAGGATCATCTAAAGTGAAAAAATACGTGTTTTAGTTAAAACCATAATTTAGAATCTGGACGAAGAAAAAAAAAAAAACCAAATTTTCAGCAGACATTTTTCCAAAAAACTGAAAATTTCAGCGAAAATTTCGCGAAATTTTTTTTTTGAAATAGTTGTAATCGAAGAAAATCCGACGACGTCTTTAAGAATTGTATCTCAAAGACCTGTGAAAAATTTCATGAAAATTGGTTAAGTAGTTCTCGAGAAATCTTCCAAACCGACTTCAAAACCACAGTTTAAAGACAGCGCACTTAGCTTACTTAGCCTCGAGCGCACAAGTTCTCAAGGCTGTATCTCCGAAACTATTGCTCGGAACAACTTAATAGTTTAGGACAATATTTTAGAAGTGTTCTTTAATTTAATAAGATAATAAAAATATTCCATTTTTTGAAACTCGTAAACCCATGTAACCTCATAAGTCGGAACCGCCGATATTGGACCAATATAGTATCGTTCACCTTGTATGGAGTAGATACAAATCAAGTTCTTATATGGAAAACTTTTATAATTGACAATATATCTTCATGATATTTGGTACAGATTATTGCCCAAAGTATTTAACAGTACAATCTCCGTACAAATCGTCCAGATCGAATCACTGCAGCGCAAAGCTGCCATACAAACCGGTCGATGAAATTCAAGAGAAAGATGTTTTCATACCTATTTATTCTATAAAGAAAAGCAGTTGTGAAGGGTATTTAGCTTCGGTGCAGCCGAAGTTAATGTTTTTTCTTGTCGTTTCTTTGCTTCAAAGGCAGTCGAATTACTTGTTTAACGATCACGGCGTTAATTAATGCAATTGGTTATGTGTAATTATTTATCTCATTTTTTTAAATAAATGATTAAAATGTAAATGAGATGTCGTGAAGAAATTTATAATTATTAAATTTATGTGTAGTATGTAGCTATTAGGTGCGCAACTAAGTTCCACCTGTTTGTCAATAGACGGTTTCCGCAGCTAATAGTGATTGATTTTGATTTACTCAAAACGGGATAAACTTGACCTAGACATTTGAAAAAAAAAACTGCGTTTCCAAATTAAATTTGACATAGACTTTTGGTTGGGTGAATATGTCCGAATTTTTGCCAAATATTCGTCATTAATGGGAAATGTCGATATTATTCTTTCAGTCAAACAAATCGGTGGTTGAACCACATCAGGAACTGCAAAAAGTTTATGAAGGTGCTGCCTCAAGTGAAATAACTTGCTGTGATTGGTTTCGTCGCTTCAAAGACGGCGATTTCGATATTAAGGACGGACCGCCTGAAGGAAGGCCAAAAACCTTCGAAGACGGTGAATTGTAGACGTTGCTCTATGAGCTTGCTTGAGTATTGGGAGTCACCCACCAAGCCATTTCATACCGAAACTAGAAACTATGGTGCTTTATGACCTCAGTACCAGGAGAGGCACGAAAAAGTGGTTCTGCTGCAACACAACGCTCGGCCTCACGTTGCCAAATCCATTGAAACCTACCTGGAAACGCTTAAATGGGTAGAACTACCTCCCTCGCCATATTAGTCAGATATTACTTAGTCCGATTATTAACCGATTGTCCGGTTGTTGACACATGGTGTGGCTCGGAAGCAGCTTTACTCACAGGATGACATCGAAAAATGTTTTGATCCTTGGATAGCATCAGAAGATAAACAGTTTTAGCTTAATGATGTTCGAGCCTTAGCCTTCGGCATCATCAGTGTGGTATGTGTCACTTGCAGGTCACTGAAGACCCCCTATTTCGTTCGATTTTTCTTATTGAGAGGTTTACATCTCCGCATTTGCTTTTTGTTGTGCATTTCTGGATAATCCTCTAGTTTGCTTCACTCTCCAGCATGACGCTGATTAAATTGTCCCCGTTCAATGGGCCAACCAGGTCTTCTACGCCGGTATATTCTCGTTGCCATCGTACACAAAAGAACAGTAGGGTTGTGTAAAAATCGACTTATCCAAATTTACGGCTTGTCCATAAGCTTAGATCTTTTATTATTGGATGTTTTCTTCCCACAACTTTTTATTTTCAGTCTTACTCCTAGACAGTTTACTGCTTTGTGTCCGTGGTCGTTTGCATACTTATTTCGAAAACTATGTGCCAATTTATTAGCGAAGTAGCTCTGTTTTTTCGTAGCGAGCTGGAGGTAGTGTGAGTCGAGCCATGCTTACGTCTTCGCACTTATTCTGTGTCTCTTGCAGTAATTACTGCAGCAATGCAATCCGTCTAGCTAATTAAGTGCAATTCCTCTGGGATTTCAAGTTTTAGTATAGCGTCGTATCTGATGTTCCAAAAGTCTGGGCCTAGAATGGATCCTTGTGCTGTTCCTGACGTGACCGCTATCTGTGGTGATTCCTCCCTAGTTAGGTACAATTCTGAGGTAGTCGGGGATTATAAGACTTTTTTCAAGAGCGTCAATCATATCCACCCATCTAGCGCTATTCGGCCATCTAAAATCGCCAGCAACATTAATTTTTTGGCTTTTCGCCATCTGACTTCTACCGTTTCAATAATGCATTTTATAGCTTATCGAGCTATGTATTTTAAAACTCCTAGATACATATATGTCTTAAATGATAGATGCGTATCAAATTTCAGACTAGCATGAAAACCGATCACCAATATAGGAAAACATTTCGTATCAATTCGGTTCGCCCGGATAAAATTGACCAGTCCGATTTAATTTTAATCAAATGGTAAACTGAGCGTAGAAATATTTTCGAAGAAGCTCAACTACTGAAAATCGAATAAAGTCTTTCTAAACTTTGGAATCTGATTTGAAAGGTAAAAATTAATATACATATTTCGTTATAAAAAAAATTATATTAATTTTTTTTATTTTAAATTCCTTCATTTACGTAGTTTTTTATATGGATTCATTAATCGGCATCACCTTTAAACCATTAATTGCTCTATCGCTTGCTCATTACTCCACATTCATTTATAGCAAATCGCATAATTTAGCATCTAATAAGCCGTATTAGTAGTGTATAGACAGGAAAATGGTTTACGAAAAGAAAGGAAAATCAGAAGTGAAGTAATTACAAGAAAAATATAAATAAATTGTTTTCAAACATGAAACAGACATTCACTGCACTTGTTGTTGCTTTTTCAGCCGCCACAAATGAAAGTTTTAATTAGCTGGACCTGAGAAGCGCCAAATGATGCCGACAGGCAATTTTTTGCTTTTCATAATAATTAAGTTAATTAATCATGCTTTTATGCTGTTGCGCCAGTTGCAATAGTTCGATTCGATTTTACTTTGACGCTTTCCACTGCAAGTTGCTTTAAATGCCATGCAACTCAGTCTCTCACACAAATACTTATAACTACAAACACAACTAACTGCTCTCATCTTTTACAGTTGCAGTGACGTGACAAATCAATGACATCATTGTCAACGGCAACGACAGCGACAGCCACGACGCTTGTCGAAACGTCATGTGTTGCAACAACGACCGACGCGGGAGGGGGCCTGAGCGACAAGATGGCGGAGGCAGAGGGAGCGGCAAAGCAAGCGGTGATAAGTAACAATAACCCAATAACCGATATTGTGAAAGAAACTAATGCAATGACGGCTGTAGCAACAAATGGTACAACAACAACAACAGCAACAAACACACCTAACATTGTAGTGGCAGCCGTGAATGATGTAGCAATCAAGCAATTGCCTTCAGGGGCAACAACAACACAACTCACAACGAGCGCGAGTAAAATACCACACTTGCAGCAACCGCAACAACAACAACAACAACAGCAGCAGCAACATTCGCCACAGCACTCACATGACAGAGAATTGAAACAGTTATTGCACTCAACCGATCCACTACGCCGTTCCGCTTCATTACGCATGCGCGGCTCAAAATCAAATCTATTAAACAGCACTGAGCATTATGTGGAAATGGAACGTAGCACGCGCCACCTGAGCAATATGCCGAGCACTACGGCCAGCCGCTACAACCACCCACTCACAGGAGTGCTTGAACCACACCAACTGCAACAACAAAAACAACTATATGAGCGCCATGCCACACACGCAGCCGGTTCGCTTGGGGGTGCAGCAGCAGCAGCAACGGCAACGGCAATGCGTCGCAAGGCCACACTTTTGTTTGGTTCGGCGGTGTCCACGCAAACACCCGCTGTCACAGTTGGCAATCTGACGCGTTCGCAATCGCTGCGTCGCAGTTACCTAAATTACAATTATAATTCGCAACAAAAATCGGTCAAAACGGATGCAATCAAGGATCAAGGCACTGGAGGCGGCTCATTTGTTGACTCTGGCGCAGGCACTGAGGCAGCCATTAATGGCACTGCAGTAGTGGATCATGTGGATACGCAGCATGAGCTACAGACGAATGGTGTTGGTGAAAACTGTGCCGTCCCAAATGGTTTTATGCAAAGCAATGACATAATGTACAAAGGTGATGGTGTTGGCGAGCAGCGCAGGATTGACCGGGATATGCAGAGAATGGTGAGTGAATAGCTTTCAGTTTAATTAAAATATTTTGCGTTTCTTGCCTTAAAAACAAATTTATTTGCAAATCCTTTAAATGCGCTTAACCAGCTTGGAAAGGGATACGTTATGAGATTGGGAGTTACGAGTTCTATTGATTTTCTGACACCAGTGTCGAAAGATTTTGTAAGCGCATATACTATTCTTACCTACGCTCCCTTACAGCAGAGATATGATACATATATACATATAAAAACAGTTTTCATTTTGCCATATGGTTGTAAAAGACTCGCCAAATACGTTAAAAAAATTAGTTTGGCTAGTCGTAATACTAGATATGAATTTGATAGTGTTTTTCGCTGTTTTTAGGTCACAGGAGAATGAGTTTGAGAGCCAAAACGGCTTGTGCTGTTTGTTTGTAGCGTTGTTGATATTTAAGAATATTTAGACATTTGTGTGCGAACTCCTTAGAGCTTAACGACCTCTCAGAGTTGTATTTAACATCGTTTTGGTTTTTACATTCTACGAATTCTACACCAATACCAATACAAGATTACAGTGCATACAATTAATATTCTAATATCGTAACTGAAAATACAAAATAACGTAACTTCACTTTTTAGGCGTAGAAAAAACGATATGGCAGTCGAAAAAGTCTTTTCGTATTTCTAATAAATTTTAAACTTAATGTTTTTTATAATAATACTAATAAGTACATAAGCAAATATGTACCATTTTGGTCGACCACTTTTTGCGATTTTCCCGCTAGAGACATTATTCTATCAGTGTAAATCGAAATGTCGAAATTTCCAGAACGGAAGAGAGCGAACCATTGTTGTGCTACACAAACTGGTAAAGCGTCGTCTCCGTAAACTTCACAAATTTCATTAGTGGCTTGCGTGGCATTCTCCCCTTTTTTATACAAAAATTTAGCGAATTTCTTCATTATTTTCACTCATTTTTGAACAGCTGTAACTTTATTTTCAACTTCCCTGAATTTAATTTTTAGTTAAATGAAGCTTAAAATCTCACCTTTTCAACACTATATAATATGACACAATGTGATTGGTAGCACTGGGGATATACGACTGCAACGCATCTATTGACCAAATACGAAAATACTTTTTCGACTAACCGATATATTGGTTATATCTGTGAACGGAAGCTTGGAATTTTACAATATTATGTACATACATATATTAACTCAAATTCGAAGTTTTTGAATATACGTTGCTTTGCATTTCAAGTGACGATATACAATTTTGATTTATACAAATTTTACTAAAAATTTATTTAGTTTTAATTTGTAAATTTTGTTATTTTTGTTAATTTAATAAATATGTAGAAACAAAACTTACTTATTTTAGTAATTAAATGGCCAAAATATCTAATTTACATATTTACATAATTTACCAGCGCAATTTCGGTTTAAATATGCTAGCTCCATGTTTCCTGCTTCCGATTTGCTTAACTTCTTCCAGTACAAAACATACCTGTAAATGCCAGAAATTTTAAAGCATGAAGTACTAAGTCGAACATATGTAAAATAGTCGAATTAATTACTACTTCTCGTCATATTTCTTAAAATATGAACTAAATATTAGAAGAAAATGACATATGTATGTTAAAAAAGGTCCATGAATATAAATTTCAGTCAAATGAAAATATCTTCGCAATGTATAAGACTTCTAAACTTCCAATTAACACCATTTAGCTTCAATTCGTTAAATTTTGGAGAGTTGTGTATCGAACAAGCAACTGGTATAAGTCTCATAAACTGGCATAATTAGTAGAAAGAAATAGAAAGTAGTGTCTGAAACAAACAGCTGCTAAAATTTACATAAAGTGGTATAATCAAATAAATATCACAGTTATACCACTTTAATGATACTCTAATAAGAGCGCAGAACTCAAATAAGGAAGCCGAATCCGAATTAATCATCTTCAAACATAATTTATTTTCAATTCGTTAAACTTTGGAGAGTAGCGTATCGAACAAGCGGTGGTATAAGTCACATAAATCGGCATAATTAAATTGATATTAGTATTTCGAACAAGCAACAGGTATAAGTAATGTAAACTGATATAATCAAACAAATATAGCAGTTATACCACTTTAATGATTCTCTAATAAGAGCGCAGAACTCAAATTAACAAACCGAATCCGATTTAATTACCATCAAACATTATTTATCTTCAATTCGTTAAGCTATGGAGAGTAGCGTATCGAACAATCAACTGGTATAAGTCATATAAACTGGTATAATCAAATAAATATAGCAGTTATACCACTTTAATGATTTTCTAATAAGAGAGAAGAACTCAAGTTAACAAGCACAGAAGTGCTGAATCGAGCATGGCTGTTGGTTATGCTCATAGAATACTCCCTAGATTTTTTATTTGAATTCAAGGAGTGGGAAACGACCTTTCTGTAGTAGGTATAGGAATTTAAAATATGGCAAATATACTAATTCTTAAAAGTTTTGGATATTATGTAATATTTAAATATTATTGTAAACCACTGTAGGTTCCACAGAAATTTCGCTATAAGTAGCAGCTGTTCTTACATCACCTTGTTCAAAACAACAGTAATTTTCATAGCTATAGCTTCTTAAATAAAGCTTCAGTAGAAGCCGAATAAACGACAAAACTCCCTATAGCCACACCACCCCATACTATATGCTCTAAAAAAAAAAAAAAAAAAAATTTGTTATCTATTTGTAAACATGGAACTTCAACAGGATACAAATAATACTCATACTGCTGTGTGTTGTTACTTCCGGTGAAATGCGAAGAGCTTGCCACCACCAAGTTGGGCGCTCAGCCTTCACATTTCCTCTCTCTCAGTTCTGCGCGCTCACAAGTCGGTGCAAAATTTTTAAGGGTGCTAGTTTTGTTGATATTTTCAAAAACATAAACCCACAAACTTTGGAAAATTGTAATATGTTTGTATATACATATATCGAAAGAAAGAGAGAGCGAAAATGGTGAGAAGAAGCACAAAATGCCACTCACAAACTGAGTGTTTCAGCAATTCCTGGCATTCCTTTGATTGTGGTGCTTGGCGCTTGTGGGTGCACAAATCTCAGGTGCACACTTAGTTGATTTTCTGTTTTGGCGTAGTGCAAGTGTCAAAAATATAAATAAATTGCTGATAAGTGTTGTTAAGATTTTCAAATGTCTAAACTTGTATTAATTTTTATTTTTTGCATTTAATTTATTTTGTATTTTCGGCGCTAAGACACACGGTTGCATTTTAAAAATGTTGTTACGCGAAGTTAATATCAAGGACTCAATATAATCGATGGTAAATTGTGACAAGTTTTCAGTAGAAAAGTTTTTTTTAAATTTAAAATAACAACTAGAGACAATAAAATATGTTAGTTTTGTTTTTGTTTACTGAGAAATAGAAATTAATAGCAGAAAATAGCTGTATAGACAAAAAAGTTAAAATTTGATGGTTTGGCATGTGTCCTTACCATACAAGGTATGTATGTATGTATATTCTCACACAAACACCTTTCAATCAATCTCTTCCTTCCGTTTTCGCTGCTAAGTATCCTGCATATCGATTTACTTACCACATACAAAAATTACCGTTATATGTATGTACATATGTATTTCTCCTTAAAATATGCAATCACAACATTGCCTATAAATGATAAAATTGTAAACGCTCATTCTTTAAATATTATTAATATTATCAAGTGATTCCTGTCATTCAGCGCCCCGAACTAATTTGTAACGGAATTTATAGTTTCGTTCCCTTAATGGACTTTTATTGCAATACTGGCAGCATGCCAAATCACAAAAACCTTGCAGGATAATAACGAGCGTCCACACGACAAATTGGCTGGCAAGTTTTAGCGCACTATCACATACTTACATCCATACACAGTTGTGTGCATTCATTTAAAACATTGCAATCAATGGTTCTCATTTCCACCGCTTTCCATTTCATAAAAGTAAGATAAGTTCGTGTTAATGGAAATATTTCCCTTAGTTACTTTCTTTTTCATATTTTTTCTATATTTATTTACGCGCCTATTGATGTATAGGTTTATGTGTAGGCGCACGCTATAGAGTTGTCATTAGTTTTTATATCGATTTTCTGTGCTGTGAGCATTCAATTATTTGCCCACACACGTGTACAAGTGCTTTATGTGCGCAAGCACACTTGATGCTCCTCCATACCTTTCCGGCCGTTAGCGCAACTATTCAGGCTACCTTCTAATAAAGACTCGTTTCGCGCTGTCAAGTGTTGTAGTAATTGCATAATTTAATATCTGCACTCAAAAGACTAGGCAGCATTTCTGGCCCCTTGGTTGGGCTTGCTCTATGGATGAAAAAGGAATTGACATATGCACTATACACATATATACATACAAACATGAATATGAACCTCTGAATTGAGTCTGTAGGAAATTTGTAACTAAATAACAATTAAGCACGGAGAAGTTAAACATTTGGACAGTCCAATTTTGCTACAGTGAATTCGCTCGGGACCTGCATTTGATTGGTTTATGTAATTTTATTTAAAATATTCATTAAGTGTGGATTGAATTTCATTCTTCCATTTTTCATTTTTAACAAAACCTGATTGAGGTAATGCCTCATCAGTATCTGCCAATTCTTTCTGTTTTGATCACCATGTCTTTTATTGAGGCTTAGAATCCATTTCGTAAAAATCTCACTCTTCATCCATGCTCTTTTCTGCCTCGGATTCATGGCCTTTCCGATTATGAGCAATTTAAGCTTTTCTGATCCCGCCATGTTGCTTCCCACCAGAACAGTTATTCTCGTCCTGCTTTGTTTTTCCTGTACTTGCCTGAAATTCATGGTGTCCTTGTGCTTCAGCAAAATCTTTAGCCCTTAGCTTTAATAGTAATCACGATAAAGGAAGATTCTTACTATGTGAAACGGCCGTACATTACGGCACTGTTTTCAGTATGCAGTGTGCGTTTGCTTCTTAACACCAGAAGTGCTAGAGAAAATATATTTGAAATAATTCGCTATATGGAGACAAGAACTTATGAGGCTTGAAATTCTAGCTGTAAAATTTGTTCAATATATAGGGGACTTCACTGTATAGAAATTCATACACCAAAAGTAGAGGGAAAAATCTTTGCCTTCGAAATTAAGGGGTTGGGGTAGTTAGAATTTTAAAAAAATTAGTTTTTTTTTGCATTTTCGTTAAGTGTAATATATTAAAAGTATTCTCTGAAAATGTCACGTTGAGCCGAAAATTAGTTTTTGAGTTATTCGACAAATAACAAAGAGAGCTCGGGCACTTCAAAGCAAAAAGGCAAACTTTAAACACGTTTTTCTCAAAACTATGTTTTTGAACTGGCAACAACTGTAACTCGAAAGCCGCTCAATAGATTTTAATGAAATTTATACAGCTTTTAGAATACATAATAAACTCGGGCCTGATGGAAGATTTTTTTTTTCAAAAATTTCGATTTTTTAAGACCAATTTGATTTTTTCCCAAAAATTTAGAAAAAAATTTCCTGAGGCCGCCATTTTGTTAATTTTTGAAAAAAAGAAATCTTGCAACACCAGATTTGACATCGATTATTATCCAAGGCAGCGCTACAATCTCTGAACCACTATAACTATAGCTAATAGCTATTCAAACCGAATGATCAAATTCAAGATAAAGATATTTATAAAATTTTATGTTTTTTTTGGCTTATATTTGAACAAAGAATTACAGAATAATTTCAAAATTTAATTCGGCAACTCCTTCATCTACCTCAAAAAACTTGATGGTCGCCTTAAGTAAACTTTATTTTAAACGTAAAAGAAAATACAGTTAAAAATTAGTTCCTTACTAACTCCCTTTTTACTTTTATTGAAGTAAGCTCAGAGCTAACTGATCAGTTATTTGACTTTTCGATGTTAAAAATTAAGCCGAGCCTTACCGTCCTGCTGATACTGCATTTTTATGATCAAATCAAGAATATCTATGATATAATATCAGTTTTCGATATACTACTGTGCCCAAAAAATAAGGTGACATTGTATTTATTTTGAAAATTCTTTATTTATTCTTCCAAAACAATTTCATCCCCTTCAAAGTAATCCCCTCCCAATGCAATGCACTTATGCCAACGGATTTTCCGTTCACGGCCGGCTTGGAACTCACTATACCACTTGTAAACATTTTATTTTAGACATAACCTCCTCACCAAAGGCTTTCTGCACCATCCTCAACGTATCCGCAGCAGAAAATTGATTCCGTAAAGAAAATTTAATGCAAATTTTTTGCTCAACAAATTTCGACATCGCAAAAAACGAAAAACTCCCTTTTAGCAGCTCACAAAACGACACGTATCTCAAACACTAATGAATATTTTGACATGAAATTTGACATAAATGTGACTGACAGTACTACCAACTTAAAAAAAAAATAATTCTCCAAATCCTTCGACGCGCGCAGTTTAAATTCAAATATCACCTTTTTTTTGGACACAGTAGTATTTTGAATTAACGAGAGCATCCAACTTTATTTATAACCTCCTTCAAATCCTATAAATAAACCTTTGTATATACTTAATAAGTTACTATTTCCTACAGGGCAGTAGCAAGTAAGCCAAGCACACTTCTGCAGGCACATACTTACATATGTACATATGTATGTATTGCATGTGCTTACATTTGTGCAAAGAAAAGCCTATTTTTATGGCAGGTAAAGTGTCACTCATTCAGGTTTTTTGACACGACCACATTTTCAAAGGTTCTTTTTTCTTTCGCTTTCATATTTTACAACACAATTCGCATGAAATGTTTGCAAGCACATACATACATACATATATACATAGAACTAATGACTTTGCATACAAGAAGCTGGTAGTACTTTCATACATATTTGCCTATTCATACCATAGTAATTTATGTAGTATTTTCTCGTCGCATAGTTGCATAGGTTCTCACGACTTTTTTCGCTTTTCTATATCTACAGTGATATCTACACTCGTAAGTGTGCCAATATGGTTGAAAAAGTTCTGCACTAAAACATATTAACCTACTTTTTATTTAAAACTAAATACCAACATAAAAATTGTTCATATGTATGGTATGTTAGGTATACATCTGGTATGAGCAACTTTAATACTGGTCGTCAATATTTGTGACAATATAATATTCATGTATAATATATGTAATATATGTATATAAATATGTGTGCTACGTATAGTTATATTCATGTAAACATAGCCTACAAACCGTGGTTTTAAGCCAAATCAGCTCTACATATTTTCATTTCTTGATTTCTGGCCATAAAAATGCAATGACAGTAGGTCAAGCCAAGACATATACTCAAACATACATAGATAGTATAGAATGTGTGTGTTCGTCACTCTTAAGAAAGAAAATCAAAATTCCACGAATCGTTCCCATGAAGTTGCATTAATATAGATCTATTCTGAAATTATAATGAAGTCAATACCATCAATACGATTTTTATCGTTCAAGATTAAATTTAGGTAAATAATAATAAATGTACGAAGTATATCCTCCGGTTCTCTACGAAGTATTTGATATACTATTTCATTGATCATCGTTATCATCATCATCAGCATAAACCCTGAGGACCGGAATGTTGCCTTTGCTCACAAAATAAAACCCAGTGATCCGCTGGATTCAAAAACCATTTCCTTATTTTATTGATGGAATTACTATTCGTCCCGAGAACACAAACGGCTCCATTAATTAGTCTCTTGAAGTGTTCATAATATACCAAATAGTTGAACTTAAAGGTCTCTCTAATCGCGCAAGTCTTCTCCATTAATTTATACTGCTCGTCGTATACTATCCTATACCGAATTTGTCATCCGAGACAAGATACCATCTGATGAAATGACCTGGATTTTCACGTATTTCAATCTACTTTTCTCCTCATGAGCTAATACAGAGTGATCAATTTCGAATCTCTACTTTTTAAAGAAAAAACACGGAAACTCCAAATTTAACGGGAAATGTTTATTATCATTCGAAAAACATTCTTTGGCATTTAATTTTTGAAGATTATCTCATTCAAATGTTGGCCGTGGCTACGTATCAGATGATCCAACCGTTTAGTCCAATTTTTGATGACTCGTGGCGAATGACACAAGTGATACAAGTATTTTTCCCCAAGGCCTGAATCGAAGCGGGATTGTACACATAGTCTTTAGACTTTACATATCCCCGCAGGAAAAAGTCTAACGGTATGATTTACACGATCTTAGTGGCTAAACGACCGGTCCAAAACGTGAAATTATCTGCTCACCGAAATGTCCTCTCAATAAATCCATTGATTGATGCGATGTGTGGGAAGTGGTGCCGTGTTGTTGAAACAAAATGTCGCCGAGATCATGAGCTCAAATGTCAGGCATTAAGTAGTCGGTTATCATGGCACGATAACGGTCGCCATTGATGATTACGTTCTCATCGGCAACATTTTTGAAGAAATATGGACCGATGATTTTACCGCCCCATAAACCACACCAAACCGTTGTTTTTTCTGGATGGAATGGCAGCTCTTGAATCTCTTCAAGTTGCTTTTCGTTCCAAATGCGACAATTTTGCTTGTTTAGATACCCATTGAGTCAGAAATGGGCCTCATTGCTGAACAAAATTTGATGTTGAGATTTTTTACTATATCTCTGAAGCCAACTTCATGATTTTCAAGCACTGCTTCTTTAACCTCTTCGATGTTATCATCATTAATGTCTTTATAACCTTCTCTGAATGCTATGTGCCACTCAACTAGTCGTCCCAAATCACTTCTGTAAGATTTTCAATGATTCTGTAGCCGTGATTCCACACAAAATTTCAAGTAAACTCGTTGAATTTTTTTTTTAAGGGTCAAACTTTTTTCGCGTGGAAAACAAACAGCTGCCATACCAAATTTTTTGACATATGGAGATCTAACTTCACACTAACATAAAAATGTTTAAATGGAGCAGTCCGGGTCAAATTTGATCAGATGTTTAAATATAGTTTATCCTGAAATTACACTTTTTAGACGCTAATCACGTTTTTCCTGCTTCTTAAAAAAGTTCAAATGGGTCAGTCCGGGTTAAATTTGATCAGATAGTATAATATGGTTTATATTGAAATAACGCTTGTTTAGACGTTAATCATGTTTTTCCTTCTTCTTAAAAATATTTAAATGGGTCAGTCCGGGTTAAATTTGATCATATGGTATAAAATGTTTTATACTGAAATTACACTTGTTAAGGCGTTAATCATGTATTTTCTTCTTCTTAGTAGTATTAGTCCAACAAATCAAAATAAATCTAGTAGAAGTAAACCCTTCCACATTGGCTTGATTAAGACTTTCCATGTAACTGGAGCACATAAATATGTATACAAAATTAGCTAAATGTCGCGGTGTCTAAATTGCAAACGGTAAAAGGCATGCGAGCTTTGTTGGAAGTCATACAGTTTGGGTAGAGTTTGAGACAAGTCCACTAATGGCCACGAAAGAGCGTTAGCGTTAGAAGACACCACAAGAAAGGCGTTGATAAAAATTAAATAATTATGGAGGAAATTGCAGGTTTATGCGGTTGAAAGGTGTTGTGGTTAAACGGCGATGGACTAAGCGCATACCGTCGAGCCAATCAAGTGCACAAGAGCAGTAGTAGTTGTTGTTGTTTGCCTTTCGGTCACACGCTGCAAAACGGGAACACTAATTTGCTAATCCAAAGTTTTACAATTTCGCTTGTGCATCCATTCATCAGTTTAACTTTTATCTAACTGCGTCCGTCCGCGCGTCCGGCTGTGGCACGGTCCAGCTTATCGGCACATCCATCACTCGAGCAGAAAATTGACCACAACTATTTATGTTACAGCTATTAAAATGAGCTCGCCGACACTGTTTTGTAGCACTTGATTTTCTTTTATTTCTAATTACGAGTACATATTTACGAACTTTTTTTGTTTATATTTTTTTTCGGTACGATAATCACTTAATAGTGCTCAGGTTTGAGCTTTAGTAGCAGACGTAATTTTACGACTTCAGTGCGCTGCGAATGATGCGATTCATGTGGTTATTTCTCAATTTACAGTTTGCCGCAGCATCGGCAAAACCAAAAAAAAAGATACTAAATTAAAAAAAAAAAAACAAAAAATGAACTTCGCTCGAGTGGTTTGCGCGGTTCGCGGTGGCTGCGGCACGCAAACATTGAATACCTAATTTCGCTGTCTGTTTTGCTTTACGATTACCATTTTAAGCAACATTAAGCATTGCAAGCATTCTGCGCAGCTTGCAGCAGTAATTCATCAACAGCGAGTAACTAAATAGTTCGTCATAAACATTGTGAGTAGAGCGCGGCTGTAGTGGTCGCTGCCACTTATACCCAGTACGCGTCGGTTACCTTCACATTTTGTGAAAACAAAAAAAAAAAAAAAATTATGAAAAAAGAATAACAACAAATTGCAAGCCAATCGACCGCTTAGTAGTAATTAACCACAAAAATAGCAACAACAGCAAGCACACACTATCAAAATCAACACAATTTAGCTGGTAATACATGAATAGAAAGTATTGAAAACATTAATTTGTTAGTACACATCTACATACGTACGTACAAATCATAAAAGAAAAATTAAAAATATTGTAGCTTTGCGCACGTTTGTTTGTGTTTTTGCGCGCTGCCCATTGTCCGCTGGGCGTCGAATGCGCTCACTGCCCGAAAACTAATTTTTCACTTTAATAACATTTCAACCTTTCTCCACGCCGCACACACAGTCTTTGAATCTGAACGGTAGTGGCGGCGAACGTTCGACAACAACGACAACAAAATCTACAGTAGGGGCAGCAACAGCAGGTACACCAACTGGAAGCGGAAGCGTCGGCAATAGGATAACGGCAAACACCGCATCCACACCGAAAACGCCAAATAACGTTAGAGTCGGCACGCGTTACGTTAAATCTTCACCGACTGCTGCACAGGAGACGAAATTAACGCCAAAGACACCGCCCGTCACACCGGATTCGCCGTGCACGTACCTGGACGATGATTTAGATTCGATGTATTCGTTTGCGACTACAACTTCCGGCCGTTCGACCATGTCATGTGAGCATCCCTATGTGGCACGGTAAGTCTAAACACCTTTTGTATATTTAAGTAATATACCTAACGTCTCTCCTGCCGTCCACAGTAATGGCACTACGTTTAGCGGCCGCAAGATGAAATACGTTGTACATTGCTCCAACTACGCAGGTCAAGTGGGACCCGATTATTTAACGCCTACACAACGTGCATCACGTCAGATACGTCGCCTCAAGGAGTTACTATGTATGGCGCGGCAAGATCTCGAGCAAAAAGATTCGGAGATATTACGCCTCACACGTGAAGTTGTCGAGTTGCGTCTGTTCAAAGCCTCGTTGAGCTCACCTGAAGAGCGTTCTGCCTCGAGCGATGCCGTTACCGTACGCGAAGCTGAACTAAAGACGTCCCAGGATGTTTCGCCGATTGTTGATATGGTCGATGATGCGACCAAATCAAGTCCACGTCATATACCCAATCAACACTTGCATCATCATCATACACACAGCCAGCATTTGCATCACACACAACCGCTGACGTCGGAAATGCAAAGTTCCTTTGCCGATTCGGGTCATTTCGAAGATTTGTCGGTACATTCGAAGGATTCTTATGCTGCCCATACACAGGATATTGCGTGTGGTAGTGACGAGGCAATTGTCGCCGTCGACGGTAAATGTCACGATGAGACCTGCGCTGCTGGTGGTGGTGACACCGAAGAAGACTACACAGCCACCATTAAGAACTACGAGTTGCAGCGTCAGGAGCTCATACGCATGTATGAACAGAAAATCGAAGAGTTGATTCGTACACAAGATGGTGCCAGCAGCGAGATGAAACGTTCACACAATGACAAAGTGGAGGCATTACTGCAGAAATTGGCGGAGTGTAATACACGTTATGCCGACATTGTACCCGACTATGAGCACGCCAAAGAACGTATACGTGAGTTGGAGAAACAGTTAGAGGATTTGCAACGTAAATTGGCCGAACATGAGGATAAGCAGAACAAAATGTATTTGCATATGTACCAGAAGGGACAGGAAGCAGAGCGTATTTCTCGCGCTGATCAGGTGAGCTGTTGACGAATGTGGGGTTATGTAGATATTTTGGAAAGCAAGAATAAATGTGGGAGCACTTACAGGTTTAACGTAGATACTAGAAAGAGGGTTTTGTTCTGAGCTAGGTTTTGATCCAGGATACCACAGTAGATACGTTGAGCATTGGTTGAGAGGAGTTCAGCTCTTTTCATGAAAATTGCTTTTGAACATCTCTTCTTTTGAGATTTAGAAGCATTTCAACGCGATAAGGATTTTACTCATCCTATACGGGGTTTTTTTTAAATTTTGAACCCTTATTTAAGCAAAACGTATAAAATAGAATAGTATTTACCAATCTTTCTGACAATTTGTGGATTATATCCAAATAGCACTACGTCGGCCAAGAATGAATCAAGCCAATTTTTGATACCTTCTTCTGCTGTGAACCGTATTGCAGTGAGGGTACTCTGCTTCGCTTCGAAGAAATGGTAAACAGAAGATGTAAGGTTTGTGCTACAAGTCGAGTGAGGAAAAACTTCCAAACTGTTGTTGCCAATTATTTTTTAACCGGTCTTGCAATGTGAAGCCGAGCTTTGTTATTATGGAGAATTATTGCCTCATGTCTAGTCGTCAATTCCAAATTTTTTCGGCAATCGTTCGCATTAATTTAATGAGTTGTTGCCGGTAGTTATCCCAAGTAATGGTTTCACAGTTTTGAAACTCAAACTAGAGAACAATATCTTAGTATTTGGCCTTGTCGTCAATTTGCTGTCGATTTTTTTTTTTTTTTTTGGAGTTTAGTGCTGTCGTAATGGATTCATTTTTCATCTCCAGTCGCAATCCGATGCAAAAAGACTTCTTCTTGTAGTGTTCAAGCAGCATTTCTGACAAGCCAAATCGTCTTTCTACGTCTCTTGGGTTCAACTCATTTGACATCCAAATTATTCAGTTTTTAATGTATTCAGCTGTTTTTAAACGTTTTAAAATTGCTGCTTGAGTGACTTCCGAAAAGTCTACAAGCTCTTTTTGTGTTTGGCAACAACTTTCAAGGGGTTAAACTTCCAGTTCCTTAGTTTCAATCTTTTGTTTTTTTGTGCGCCGAGGTTGTTCTTCGGTACTGTGTGCTGTCCACCTTGCCTTGCCTTGCTGTACCGTCTTTTACTATCTATACTTATATTATATGTGAATACTAACGGTATTTTTTCCTTACTTCTTCTTCGTCTAATGGCAGGCTCTCGAACTAGCTTATCGAGCACCGGATAACAAGGTGTCCATCAATGAATTGTTGCATCAGTTGCAGAGTACACAAGATGAATTGGAAAATATACGCGTAAGATTTTTCAAAATATTTTTCATACTATTTTCAATATTATTTTGCATACTACATTTTATTGCATTGTGATTCTTAAGTGTTTTTCGTGTGTTGCATATATTTATATCACTATACAACTGTACTTACATACATATGTAACGGTATATGTATTACGAGTTGCGTTCGACACTTTGCATTACATTCATAGTTGAATAATTCGTTGGCTTTTATGTTAATTTTTTAATGTGAGTGATGTCTGCCTAGCAGAGCAACTGTTGCATGGTGGCAATTTGGCAGCAATAGAAAATTCATAGTTCATAAAAAATCATAAATAACATTTTCATAATAAGCATAACAGAAAACTTAATTGATTTTTTTATGATTGCTGAGTGTTTTTGACTTATTTATTAACATTTTATTTTGATTTGCGTGAACCACCAGCATAAATAACATCATTTCATTTGAATTAACATAAACATTTGTTTGAGTTAATTTGTTTGCAAGCAAATTTTATTATTCAATCAAATGCATAACGAAGCGAATGCAAAAATTATTATTAGTTGTTAGTTTTAAAATTTTTATATGGTTTGTAGTTTAGAAAAAAACAAAAAAATTATAAAAAAATAAAAAAAGTTAAAAGCAGTTTATGGCAACAAGCAACAGTTTAATTTTATATATACATATATGTATTTAGTCGAGTTTTAATAAATAATATTTACTAAGCATAATATTATTGTATTTATTAATCTCTAATAGTGCAATTTTTCTTGCAATTATTTAGTTTTATTGTGTTAAAAGTACGCATATTTCATTATTTATTCATGTTTAAATGTTTGTGCTTCTAATTTTTACTATATTTGCACAATGATTTTCTGATTTCAATTAAAATTTTGACAGTTTGCTGCAAAGCGTTGTATACAAATTTGTTTCATTTAATTGGAGAGAGCAATATTTAATTAGAGGTTTTTTTTAATAAAGCGTAATTCATGTATATAGCGTTAAGAAAGCTGATAAAATGTATTTTTGTAAAATTATTAAATTTAAATTAAGAAGTATGCCTCAAATATTGTTTTAAAAATGTAATTTCACATATAAATTAAATAAACATTTTATGTTATTTTTATTGGAGGTTAGGTTTTCATAAAACAATATTTGAGGCATGTTTCTTATATAATATTTTATTATTATGAAGTTTGCATAGGTAAAGCAAAATAATTAAAAATATACATATGTAAATAGAGATCCTTGATCATTTTATATTTGAAGTTAGGAATTTTTAAAAATGTTTGCTGCACTTTTATAGTTAAATAAAAGTATTTTTTTATCACCCACTGCTCAGTTAAAAATATAAAATTTTGAAATATTTTTTTATTTGAGGTTAGGAATTTTTCAAAAAATGTTTGCTGCAAATTTATTGCTTAATAATAATATTTTTTATTACGCAGTTCTCAGTTCTAAATAGAAATTTTTGAAATAACTTTTTAGATATTTATTTAAGAACTTTTTTTTATTTGAGGTTAGGAATTTTTAAAAAAATTTTACTATTTATTTGTTGTTAAATAATAATGTTTTTTTTTATTACGCAGTTCTCAGTTCTAAATAGAAACTTTTTAAATATTTTTTAAACATTTATTTAAGAAATATTTTTTTATTTGAGGTTAGGAATTTTTTAAAAAATGCTTGCTATTAATTTATTGTTAAATAATAATGTTTTTTTTTATTACGCAGCTCTCAGTTCTAAACATAAATATTTGAAATATATTTTAGATATTTTTATATTTGAGTTTAGGAATTTTTCAAAAAATGTTTGCTGCAGATTTTTTGTTAAATAATAATATTTCACTGTTCTAAGTTCTCAATATATATTTTTTAAGAAATATTTTTAATATTTGAGGTTAAGAATTTTTAATGCTATATTTGCCGCCTATTTCTTAAAATACAAAAATAAATAAATTAGAAATAGACACCTTTGAAATACAATATTGTTTTTTTTTCTTTGAGGTTAGGAATTAAAAAAAAATCTGGAATTTTATTGCTAAATAATAATATTTTCCTATTTCGCAGTTGTCACTTCTAAATAGAAATTATTGAAATATTTTTTAGATATTTTTTATATTTGAGGTTAGGAATTCGTAAGAAATAGTTATTAAATAAGAAATAGACACCTTTGAAATACCTTTTGAATATTTTTTTTTTTTTTTTGAAAAAGATAATAATAAAATTAAATATAGAATATAATAATATAGCAAAGTTAATAAATATGCTTATAATTAATTAAGTGCAGGTCATAAACCGAGCAAGCTTCTCTAAAAGTTTAATGTGCGCTCAAAATCTTACTTTTTGTTTTTACTTCAGCATATTTTGCTTTGTAATACAGCGTGACATTGAAACAAAATTTAATTAATTTTTAAAAGTTTACTCTACTAAACTTATGAACTTTTCATTTGCCACATTTTATCAGCTTTCAATAATGAGGTTAGTTTGACCAGCTTCGAAAGTAGCTGGGGTTCCCCGCTGTGTGCAAAGATTATGAAATTTGTGCCATATTATTGAGTATGGCAATGCAAGGAGGGCATGGTTAAAAAAAAAAAAACTATTATTATTATTATTTAATAAAAAGCAGTACACTATAAATAAAACTGTTGAAAGCATTATAAACACACATACACACAACTGTAGCTATAGCTGCGCAAAAAGTGCAAAATAAACATCTATTTTTTTTTTAATATTTGCTTAATTATAGAAAATGCATGTCTACAGTTTAAAAATTATCTAACTAACATGTGCAAAGTACGTTTGTTAATAAAATTATAAATTTAATGAAAAGTAACTGTAAAAATACACTATATATATTGTAGGCATACATATATACCCTTGATTTGCTTAATAAGCGTATATTAACAATTTTCAATTGATTTTTTTTTATTTAGAATTTTGCGTATTTATCTATTGTTAATTATTCTTAATTAGTCCAACTAATTTCGTTGTGAAATTTTGTAATTATCCACTATATCCACTTCTAAACTATTTCCTTTGAGACTCAACTTCTTTGAAAACTTACTACAATCAGACATACTATGTTTTTGTATCTTAAAAAAAAAATATCTACCATATATATACTACATATATTTTATAGGCAGCTGGGTGTAGAAAAGAAAGCGGCAGTAATCATGCTCTCCTTACTGCAAAAGAAGCAATTTCGTTATGGGTTCTTGGCGCCCGGAAGGTTTGTAAATTTCTCGTAGTTTAGTATACCGATTCCTCAATATTCCTTTAAATTGTTTTTCTCCTTATTTTTATATGTTTTTTATTTTATTATTCTTTTATAGTTATTTTAATTTCTATTATATTTATTTTTATTTACTAAAATATGTGAATCTCCTGCGTTTAATTTACTTTTCGGCATTTGTTTGGGTTATTTCTCTTATTTTCGTGTGCTTATTTGTACTTGTATTGGTATAGTATTGGTGTTGGTGTTCATATTGATTTTTTTCGAACCACATTTTTGCTTTTTTTGTATTCTGTCATTTGGTTTCTTCGGTGTTTTGGTTGAATTTTCATATTTCACGGCGATATTGTTGTTTTTGTACATTACATACATTCGTACCATCTCTGGGAAGTGGCGTCAATTCAATTCAAGAAGGTGTGGATTATTAAAGAGCATGCTTAAATTAATATTTGAATAGAATATTCTTGTTTGATAGCGTCTATAGAGTTTGGAGGACGATTCTGAAAGACTACTTAGGTGTATTAAAATTTTTTTTTAACTCGAAGTGCACTAATATTGTTTCTTAAACCTTAATTTTTCGAATGTTAGCAAATGTGAGATTTATGAACAGGCAGTAGATTGAATAAAATATTTTCGGCTAAAAGGTTATATTTTCGGAAAAATTTTTTTGTTACTAAAATATGTTGTGCTAAATTTTATTTTTTTTGTCTAAAAAACTTTTGGTCAACAATTTTTTTACTAAAAAATTTTTGGTTTTTTTTTTTGATTAAAAAAGTTTTGACCAAACATTTTTTTTGCATTAAAAAAGTTGTTTCTTTATTAAAATAACGCAAGTGAGCTCAAAATATGGACAGTGATCGATTTTTTGTCATGCAAGAGACAGGCTGGTGTATTTTAAAGATAAGCGAGTTACTATTAGGTAGTGTTGACATAATGGTTCAATGAGTTAGAATATGTTGGGCAAATAATTATTATATTGTACATACTATACATACTTATCTACGGATGTATTAACGTATTAAGGGGTTAAAACCATTTGTAAGACAGAAAACATGTTTTTTTTTTTTAATTAAAAAAAAAAAATAACAAACTCAAAAGCGAAAAAAAATATAAATACAATGTATAGGGTAGTCGAAAAAGTCTTTTCGGATTTCTAATCAAACTTCAACTTATTTTTTTTTTTTATAATTATAATAAGCTTTAATCTCCAATTTTCTGGTTTCTCGGCAAAAACAGCGACAAGTAATTTTCACAAGCTTCTCTTGAAGCCAACTTTACTCCATTAAGGTAGTTCTGCATTGAGCAATATAAATGGTGGTCTGATAGTGCAAGGTCAGTATTTCAAGCCAAGCTCTCCCAGTTTTTGCTGAGTCATCAAAGATGTGTGTGGTCTAGCGGAAGTGGAAGACGAAACCCTTTCTGTTGATCAGTTCTGCTCATTTTTTTCGATTGCTTGCTTCAATCTCATCAGTTGTTGACAGTGAATTGTAGAATAGAAGAGTAGCTTATATTGGATGATTCCTTTCCAATCCCACCAAACACTCAGCATAACCATACGAGGCGTCAATCCTGCCTTTTCGACCATTTGTTAAGCTTAATTATGCTTGGACCATGATCTCTTCCGCACATTATTGTCGTATTACTCAATATTATTACTATATAGAGCAGTAATTATCAAAGGACTCGTAAAAGTTTTGATTGGCAGTTCCCAAAAAAACAGCTTGTTTTTTGTGTGAAAAAAAAAAACACTTCAAAATGTTTTTAAAATACGAAATTAGTATCAAAATTATTATCTCATTCCCTTGATTATTACCTACAAAAACACCTAAGAGGATCGTGTTATAATTTCAAATCAATTTGTAAAGTCGTTTCGGAGAAATTTTCCGCAATCTGCCAACTGTGTTTCAAGGAAAAAACGCTTATAGTTTTGGCAGCCGTTTATACTAAGTTAAACAATTCTTCCAAATATGTCTATATCTTCGAAACAACTTATCGGATCGCCTTTAATTATTCAGACAATATTCTCAAATATATGTATACTGGATATATATTTGAAAAAAAAAAAAAAATCAATCTTCAATTGGTTATAGCCCCTTAAATATCCCTTAACAAATCCTAACTTACTTAATTGAGACTCAATTTAAGTTAAATTTAAATACCATATAATTTCAAAAGTAATTATTTGCATTTATTTCGTAAAATTCATAATTTCTGAGAGAAAAATATGGATCAAGGTATGTAGTGCCCTGTTAACTTACACTTGTAATCATAGATAATTAAACTTTATAATTTTTTGAATGACTTAGGCGTTTAATAGTCGCAAGAGATATAATTATAACTACATTTAGTGTACATTAAAGGTATTGCCAGTTTCTAATAATATAAAAAAAAAAACGCAACGAAACCGAAAAAATATACATATATAGCATGTCATATTAAAAAATCAAAAGGTTTCAAATCACATCACGCATTAATAACTATTTACTATTCATGTCCGGTAATATTCATAATAATCGCAGATGTCTACAATCTAAATGTCTCATTGTAATAATGCTCATAAAACATCAAATCTACATAAATATAATATGTTTTTATAAATTCATGCATTTTTTTTACAAATTCTTGCATATAATATTTATTTTGTAGGTAAATGGTTTGAAAATTTCATAATTATCAAATTCGCAGTCAATTAGCACAAATCGTTTTAGTTCATTTATTGTAAATACTTTTTACACGCAAAAATTTCAAACATTTTTTTTATTGAAATTTAATTAATTTAATTTTCAAAATCAACGAATAAAAAATAAAATTTTAATTTTTTTAAAGAAAAAATAATGTATGTAAATAAACAAAAATTTAGCGTCAAACAAAACGCGCTCACTTTATACTGTTATTTCCGTTCCTTCCCGCACGTGCAGACAATTTACCGACGCCTGCTGGAGGCGCAAAAGAACCGCACCCATGTCGACCCGGAGGTGACGCTGCAGTTCCTCAAGAGCGCCATTTACTACTTCTTGACCGACAAGGAGAACTCACAGGGCCACTTGCAGGCCATCGAGAGCATATTGGAGTTCACCGAGGCGGAGAAGACCAACATCAATAAGGCGCGCACGGCCAAGTAGAGAGCGTGCGCAAAGTAGCGGTACACACATATAAAATACGTAACATACATACACACACATACATATAAATACATGCATAGAAGCAGCAAGTAGTTGGCCGAAGCGGAGCTGCTTAAAAGACGGCGCTATTTCGAAAACCAAATTCAGCTTTGACCTTTGACCGCTTGGTTGAGACAAGTTTTTAATTAGAAATGCGATATATATATATTTTAAAATGCAAATATTTCTAGGACAAATAAATTAATTAAAATTATAAAACATATATACTACTAAAATTCAAGTGCAGTAGGCGGCTTATGTAGCAATACGTACAGTGGGCGGTAAAGAGAAAATAAGACAAAAAAAAATATATATATATTTCGAAATGCGAACGTTTAACTTTCATTTTATTTTAATGTTTTAAAATAAATTTTGTAAAGTTTTTTAGTTACACATGTTTATTTATTATAAAAAATACATATTTTATGGGGTTGATATTAGCACGTTATGTACAATGTATGTAAATGATAATTTGAATTGAAATAAAATCGCAAATCTCAGTTTCATTTATTTTATGTTAAATGAAAATATTGAAATGATATTGACGTCCTGTTGAAAATAAGAAAAAAAAAATAAAAATTTTTAATTGCAAAAAAAGAAACTTAATTGAAATTGGCAATAGTAATAGTATGTAATTGAAATTATTTTATATGTTTCGCCACTAGGGTGGTCAAAAAATATATTAGGGGCCACATCTGCTATGAAATTTTGAAAAATACAATTTTTGATTTATATCTTTAAAAATGGCATACTGAAATGGGTATCTCAAATAGTTTTTGAGCTACAACCATAGTGGATAGCCGTTCAGTTCATTTCGGTAGAGCTGTTTATTTTTAAATGTGTTTCTCCGCTACACTGCTCCAGAACGCGGGTCATTGGTGACTATTTATTTGACCAATAATCGATCGATGACTTTGTCGTGAATTTCGCCGCAGATTTCCTGGCCTACTGGTGAAACACTGCGTCGTTTAGCCCCTCGCCTCGAAGAGACTGGCACAGCACGGAGTAGCCGTTCTGCAGAGAATATTGCTGCTGTTGCAGAGGATGTCATGGAAGCGCCGTCGACATCGACCTGACGACGTGCCACGCAAATGAATTTACAGCGAATTTTGGTACAAGATTTGAAGATTTTTCCGCACAAATTTCAGACGGTGCATCAGCTGTTAGCTGCTGACCACCAATCGCGTCTAACATACGCTCAAGCCATCCTTAATCACCACCAAGAGGAAGATGATTTTTCATCAAAAATAATCATGAGTGTTGAGGCCCATTTCCATCTTAGCGGGTACGTAAATAAGCAAAATTTACGCTTCTGGGGCACTGAAAATCCGCGTGTAACCCACGAAGAGCCATTACACCCGCTCCAAGTCACTATAGGGTGTGCTGTTTTCGCTGGAGGAGTCATCGGATCTTTTTTCTTCGAAAACGTCGCGGGCCAAACGGTTACTGTGAGTGGTGAGCGCTACAGAGCAATTATCAAAGAGTTCTTTTTGCCGCAAATTGATGAATTGGGATTGGAAAACATATGGTTCCAACAAGACGGTGCAACAGCACACGCTGCATGTGCCATAACCGATGTGCTGAAGGCCAAAAAAATATCGGAATGTTATTTTTGCGCCACCGACATATTCGGTTATAAGGTTTGTTAGAAGAACAAAAATCAATATACAGTTACTCACAAAAAGAGTATACACAGGAGTTCGTAAAAGAAATACACAAGCTATCGAAAATTTATTGGATGGAATTGAATTTTTTTGATGCACATTTGGAGACTGAAATCTTAATAACAATACTTCTACATAAAATAACTTTTTTCTTTAACATTAACCAAATTCTTAAACAAAGAACTAAATATATTGATAAAATTGGGTCACAAAATTGAATATACATTTGCATTTTATATGTGGCATCTCTGGATATCTTTTTAGAGTTATGTGATCATGCTGACATTTAAATACGTTTTAAAGTTTTTGTCGTGTATTATCGTTTGATACGCAATTTATTGTATTTTGCGTATTATTTTCGCCATGGCTTGTACTAGAAAGGAGACAACTATGGAAATAAAGGAATTAGTGATAAAATTGTGCTGTGAAGGTAAATCGTACAGACAAATTGGTGAAATTATTGGTAGACCTCATTGCACAGTCCAAAAAATTATAAATAAATGGAGATATGAAGGAACATTGCGAAATTCCGGTGGGAGAGGAAGAAAAAAAATTTTGACTGAGGTTGATGAGCGTAATATTGTACGTAAAGTGGAATTAAACCCATAGATAAGTGTTCCTCAACTAACGGTTGAAGTGTCAAAAACAATAAATAAACAAATATCAACTGAAACAGTTCGTCGTGTTCTTCGCAAAAATAATTTGCATGGTCGGATAGCACGTAAAAACCCATTTATCTCGAGCGTAAATAAGAAAAAACGGCTTGAATTCGCGAAAGTTCACGTTGATAAGCCTTTAAGTTTCTGGGAAAGTGTAATGTCCACTGACGAAACAAAGATTAACATTTGGGGATCTGATGGACGACAAATTGTGTGGAGAAAGCCAAACACGGAGCTAAAAAGTAAAAATTTAGTTGGGACAGTGAAACATGGCGGTGGTTCAGTTATGCTGTGGGGGTCTTTGGGAGTTAATGGAGTGGGCACCATTCAATTTATTGAATGCAACATGACTAAGGAGATTTATTTGAATATACTAAAGTCAAATTTACGTCCAAGCATGGAGAAAATAAAGCTTCCGTCAGCGTTTTGGTTCCAGCAAGACAACGATCCAAAACACACAGCGATGATAGTTAAAGAATGGTTGCTTTATAGTGCTCCAAAACAGCTTAAAACTCCTCTACAATCACCTGATATGAACGCCATAGAGCACTTATGGGGAGAACTGAAATCTGAGCTAAAAAAATCCAGTCCCCGTACCAAAGAAGAACTAAAAAAGGAGATTATAAAGATATGGGGCGAAATATCACCTAATTTTACAAAAAAGCTGGTAGAATCGATGCCTAGACGGATGCAAGCTGTAATAGATGCAGCAGGTGGACCCAAAGCTTATTAAGTTAAAGAAAAACAAAAGTTAGTTGGCTAAAATTGCCAATTGACATTTTAAATTAAAAAAAAAAACTGACAAATACGAACGCCAAACCCTTTGAGGGTCTTACTATACTGACCTAGTACCATCACCCGGACTTGGAATTTCTGACCCCATACAAACTGCCCAAAGCAATAATGCACTATTTGAAGAAATATTTATAATTGTATCATAATATTACATAGTTACCATACAAACTGACCGTTCAAAGTTCTTGTAAAGAATTTTTTGTATATGTGAAAGGTATTACAGCTTCGCTATAACCAAAGTAAACATTTTCCTTGTTTTTTGCTGAAATTGTTGATAATTTAATTTGTCGTTATTGAATTGATAACAAAGTTATGCAATTCGAAGTCGTTAAATAATTATAGCAATTAGTTAAAGCAGAGGCTTGTAGTGTTGAGTGGGAACTTGTACCTTTGAACTTTTTTTCTCATAGCTGTTTATGACAAATTTTTTCGATTTGTTTTTTTTTTCTTATTTTTATTACAAGTTGAGCTATTAAAGCGCCGCATTTTCTTATTTTGTCATGAACGTAGTGAGCGTCGCGTTTTTAACCTCAAATTTTACTGCTTCGAGCCAGAAATCATTTATTCTTATTCATATATCCATCAACCGTTATTTAATTTTTTAATTGTACTTTTAAGATGCAGTTCTGTAAGTAAGTTATTTTATAGAAGTTTTCAGTCGATCTTCTCCGTACTATTTTTTGACAATAAACGCCAACCATGTGGAATCCGCGAATCACTTGATCGTGAACCATATTTTAAAAGACGGTATGGTCATTCCATAAGGAATTCGGCGTTAACTGTTTATTTATAGCGACTTTAGCTTACCAAAAATCGAAGAGTATCACAGCGCGAAGTACCATTTACGTTGGTAGTCAAGTTTTCTTAGATCCATGCTTAGATATTTTGTTTTGAAATATAAAATGAAATAGCAAAGGATTTTGTTCATTTTGGAATCACAATTTATTCAAAATTATATGCTTAGTTTAAAGAACTCATTTTGCTATTCAAAAATTTTTTTTAGATTTTTTTTTTAAGATTTTTTTTATAGATTTTTTTTGCTTTTTTGAAAAACACTTATTTCCGGTTTATTATTAGAAAAGTCCAACTGGTATTATTTTTATTGCTTTACAAGTTATGTAAAGCTATGAAGTTTATAGTTTATTTGAGACACTTGCACAGACAAATTCCAAAAAAATCGATTTAATTCTTTTGTACCCTACCATAAATGAGGGTTGTGTTTCTAAAAAACTGCATACAGTTATATCATAGAAAGAGTTGTTCAAATTATAACTAGCTCAGCTTCTTCACCATTCTCAATATATTCACTTTTGTAAGTGTCGAATAGTTGACGTACAGCTTCCACAACTTTTGCGTGTATCTCTTCGATGTATGCTGAGTCCGGATTGGTAGTTCTTTTAACATCAATGGGACTGCCTACTACGGAAAGAAAATTGAAAATTTCCAATTATATTTAACGTTTATTTTAGAAAAACAGCTTAATATTTTTTTAAAGTATTACACAAGCCTTACCCACAACCGTTACCCTCTTCTTATAAGGCAGAAAATAGTTTCCACATCGACCTTTCATCAACATAGGTGTGAAGTCCAAATGTGTGCTAAAAAAGTTTTGTATTACTCGAAACCAAGGTTTATCGAGTGGCGTATATAAATCATTTTCACCGAAACCAAAGGACGGCACAATTGGCGAACTATAAGAAGTTGCCAATAAACATTTTCAGGAAATTACAAAAATATGGATGATGACTGCTTACCCCGTTTGTATGGCCAATTTGACAAAACCGAAACGTTTTTTCAACACAATCGTATGTTTGCCCGGTTGAGTTAGCAGACCTTCTTGTTCACCGCCCACCGCCAGAGCAATCATATATGATGTAAAGCCATCTGCATTATCAGGATGTGCTGGCTCATTCGACTTATTTAAATAGTATGATAGTGATGGCTTTGATGATGATACTAAGCCAAAACCACGCCATAATTCGCGAAAAACTGGCGTCCAAAAATTAAGGTTTAAAGTGGCGACCTTTGGTCGAATACCGGGAAATAAACGCATAAATTGCGTTATTGCGAGCTGCATATTCAAGGCTAAGCCTACACTGAAAGTCATAATAAATGTTGGCAATTATTTCTTAAAAGAAAAGTCGCAAAAATAGTATTGATGTTTAAGGAAAATTCATCCTAATTTGCAAAGGCGATTTCTAACCTATAAAATATTGGGTTGTTCGATAAGTAATTTCGGTTTTTAGTGCAATTTAAACACGATTTTTTTATTGTGTGTAACATTTTATGAAATTATACATATATTCTCTATTTTGATCCAATAACCTTTGCCATCTTTCGGGCGAGAGATTAATTCCACGCACATAAAATACAAGTATTTGATACTTGCAGGCAAAAAACTGGTTCTAGTAGTTTCTTGGCGTCCTGATTTGAGATAAACGTTATCCAATCAAAAAAGTTTGCAAAGACCGAAACTGCCAAGTCCGAAGCTTTTGGCAAGTCATCAAACTTGTACATATGAGATCTTGCATTATTCTGATGGAACATAATAAAATTTCTATTGAGCGTTAGACAAATGTAATCTTTCAATAAATATCCCGACTTATTCGACGTTTAATATCGAAAGACGACTTTATTTTAGTCATATAGGCTTCACAAGTAGATTCAGAATTTGGTGTATCCTCAAGATCGCAATCCCCGGAACAAAATTCGGCAAATTATGTAATTTTGTCATTAGCGTTCGGTCAACACATCTTTTCCATACACTTCACATAGTTTTCGCCTCACTTGAATTGCATTTTTAGCCTTTTGATAGTAAAACAATAAGATAAAAAATCTGTTTTCGATCTTCCATCTTCGATAGGACACCAAACAAAAACTTTTCCAAGAACTGTAAAAAAAAATTTACAAGTAAGCTTTACGACACTAGCTGTTCAAATATTATATATAACGGTAAAGCGGTTAAATTTAAAGTTGACTGCGTAAAACTCAATGAGAGCGGCTCTTGCCATCAAACGAAATTACTCAATGAACGGCCCAATATATCCCTGAGCACTTCATTGTTTCAGCGACTCTGTCAAAGGTTCTCTTTAATATTATACATATGTGCTATGTATTATAGTATATATACAATATATAATGTACTTACAATACACAGTGTACTTACGACAATATTCCATGTGGAAAATATGCTAACAAGTAATTACGATTTGGTGGAATTTCGGCAGTCTTTCGTATTCTTACCGGAAAATATTCGCGCATGATACCTAAACCGCGCTCCGAACGTAATAGCATAAGACTAAAATACGAAAAGAGCATAAGAAATATAATAGTTTTTTTTTTTAAATAAATAATTTCAGTAAAGCTTGGAGATATTCTAGCTTTTAAAAAATATGGGTTTTTTAGAATTTTTTTGTACAGACATTATATTGATTAAATAAATAATTTGAACAGAGGATACTTAAAATATTTATTGAGTATTTTCCAGGCGTATTTTAAGAGTATTTATATCCACTTTTAAGCGAGAAATGCGCTATGACGCGCCCCTTAAATACTTATGCAAAGTAAATGATTACTAAAAAGGTCAACCAATGATTTCGAATACATTCAAAAACCTCAAAGAACCTCAATTTTATTTAAACTATTTTGCGTACTCAAAACTTACCCGTTGCCATCGAAAGTATTGTGGTAGACGTGGTAGTTGACCAGCACGTATATTAAGTATATAATGATCGCAGTTTTTACAAGTAAACGACCAAAGAGCTGCACATTGATATTAAATACAGAATTATTACTTTTTTATAAAGGTTATACTTTAAAAACACTCACAAGTCCTTTTAACGTATAATAATGTGCAGCTAACCACGAAAAATAGAAGAAAAGGATATATGTTTGTACTAGAATGGTTCGTATAACTTCTTTAAGCGTAATCATTTTGTTGGCATTCAAAGACACACTTCAACAAAGTATAAGTTTAATAGCTTTTGTCATAATTTAAATACAAAAAACCACTATGTGTAATATGTGAAGTCGAGATTGCGACTAGACTGTAGGAAAATTGTATCAACACTGAATCTGCTATCACGAGATATTTGTCATTAAGCGGATAACCACAGCTGAAAGGAAATGGCTGAAGTGAAAATGTGCCGATTTATTTAAATATTATAATTTCCATTGAAAATGCATTTTCATTTGAAAACAATTAAATTCGATGATATGTTTAATTATATATAAAATATTATATAAAAAAAGAAAAAAAATTCTCATAAATAATATAACAAGCGGATATATAGTAAATACATGTAAACGTGCGCGGCATATGCGTTTCATAAGGTAAAAAATTGTGTTCAACTACCAACAAAGCTCTTATTTGGCGTAGACACCGCTTATGCGATTATAGCCGAGTTAACAACAGTGCGCCAGTCGTTTCTTCTTTTCGCCACGTGGCGCCAATTGGATATTCCAAGCGAAGCCAGGCCCTTTTCCACCTGGTTCTTCCAACGGAGTGGAGGTCTTTCTCTTCCTCTGTTTCCCCCGGCGGGTACTGCATCGAATACTTTCAGAGCTGGAGTGTTTTCGTGCATTTGGACAACATGACCTAACCAGCGTAGCCGCTGTCTTTTAATTCGCTGAACTATGTCAATGTCGTCATATATCTCATACAGCTCATCGTTCCATCGAATGCGATATTCGCCGTAGCTAACGCACAAAGGACCATAAATCTTTTGCAGAACTTTTTTCTCGAAAACTCGCAACGTCGACTCATCAGTTGTTGTCATCGTCCAAGCCTCTGCACCGTATAGCAGGACTGGAATTATGAGTGACTTATAGAGTTTGGTTTTTGTTCGTCGAGAGAGAATTTTACTTCTCAATTGCCTACTTAGTCCGAAGTAGCACTTGTAGGCAAGAATTATCCTGCGTTGGATTTCCAGGCTGACATTGTTGGTGGTGTTTACACTGGTTCCAAGATAGACGAAATTATCAACGACTTCAAAGTTATGTCTGTCAACAGTGATGTGAGAGCCAATTTACGAGTGCGACGACTGTCTGTTTGATGACAGGAGATATTTATTCTTGCCTTCGTTCACCACTAGACCCATTTACTTTGCTTCCTTGTCCAGTCTGGAGAAAGCAGAACCAACGGAAACTTCGTTTGGTATCGAACGGCTCGGAGAGGTCCTTATCCCGCGGTAGTTGACGCAGATTGTGGGGTCTCCCTTTTGGTGGATTGGGCAAAACACACTTAAATTCCAATCGTTGGGCATGCTTACTTAATTGAAATCGAGAAACATAAGCAAGATGATAGTCTCGAAAGTTTTAAAGAAGTTTGGCCTAAGCCCCGTTTTTGGTAGCTTTCAGTCTTATCAGCCACTTTGAATGGTTGTCAAAGGTTATTTTATTATTATAAAAATTAAAATTCTTAATTGGATTGAATGTATGCATGTATAAGTGTACAAATAACAACAACAAAACGCATACGAGTACTTAGAGTAAACAATTTTCCAGGTTATGCTTTCTTGTGATTCAGAAACGAGCAAAGTGCGTTAATACTATTTACAGATATACATAGATGTTGTTAAAAATATATTTAATTGGAATTATTCAATTAATTGGCCAGGCAAACAATAACGCATGTTTTTAATAAAGTAATTAATTCTACGAATAATATCACTGCATACTCGGCTGGACTGGCTGGTGGACATACACAGTTTTTGTTTGAGATATGAAATCATTAGACTGTGGACATAAACATTTTTTATCTTATTTATAATCGGTAGAAAAGATTTCTCCTACACTTTTCGAAGCTCGTCTCCAGAATCCTTATACATATGTATGTATATCACAAATGCTAAAATATTTCCTTACAGCTGATATTTCTGCAAAAAAAAAAACTGGCAAAACAGCTTCCTCTTTTCGACGACGTAAAAAAACACTTCCTAAACCAAAACAAGAGTTTCAAAACTTTCCTGCTTTTGTAGTAAACTGAATTTGTATTCAAAAACATGAGTTTCAAAACTGTTTACTATTGTCGTTATAAAATAAATTCAAAATATTTTCAGCAGAGCACGTATATTTATAAATTTATATTTATATTTATAAATATATATATATATAAATTTATATTTATAAATATATATATATATATAAATTTATATTTATAAATATTCTGTAGAGCATTTTAAAACACAGGGTGTAAAAACATATTAAATTTTGTAGACATTATTGTTATAACATAAAATTGTATATACAAGACATAATTTTTTACTTTTACAAGCAGTAAACATAATAACATTTTCAAACTTAATCATTTGAATGGCTGCAAATAAGTTTCGCCAGATAATTTTTTATGTTTTATATGCAACACCCTCTGTCACTTTATACTTAATTTTTAATGCAACTATTTAATTTCTGCTTTCATACAAGATATAGCTGGCAACACTACAACTGCACCAGTCACAAACGTCAAGTGTCAGTCATTGGATGAAAACGAAAAGTAATCGGCGGAGAAATTTAGACGGAAAAAACGAATTGTATTAATATATACAATTGTTGCAGAAAATAAAAGAAATTTTATTGCAAAAGTGTGTTTTTTACTCCATATACGGTATATATCTTAGTAAATAAGGAGCGTAGAGTTAATGTACGCGTAGTGAAAAGTGTTTAACTGGTAAGGAGCTTGGCCAATTGATTATATGGGACAACTTTGGAAAATTGTGTGTGTTTTGTGAGTCCGATGTATACGTACAAAAGTGTGCAAAAAGCCTGGTGACCAGTCAGGTAACAAATGCAAGTATAGTATTAATTTCGTCGTCGCAGGACTATCCACCTAACTTGCTAATCAGAAACCACATTTTATGCCAATTAGAAAACGCTTAGCTGGTATTGTAAATGCATTGCTATCAGTAAATATTAATTTTTTTATGCAAATGTTTAAACGAAAATATTCTTGGGTTTGTGCGCAACTTCCGGTGCTGTAATAAAGCAAAATATTTAACAAGTGGCGTAAATTGTTGCTCTATTCATATTTGTATTGTGCACTTTTTATACAGTTACAATGCAAGCGGTGGTACTGGCAGATTGCTGGATAAAAAGTCAGTAGTCGCGTGTATGGAGAAAACAAGTTTACCTGTGTATATGCAGTTTTGCCTTGTGAACGGCAAAGTAAATATAATCATGCTACTATTCGACTGTAAAGATATAGAAATATTGTGATTACATGTGCGCAAAGATTCGAATAAGAAAATAACAAAGAGCGGGCTTGGAATAGCTGCAAATATTAATATCAAAATATATTGGATTGTATGAGGTAAGTGTTGTATTGTTGTTTGTTGATTAGATTTATTTCTTCCTTGCCATTAAATGTGGTTGTTTTTTCATGTGCAGCAAAATTTTTTTCTTAAAGAAATATGTATATTTAATTTTAGAAAATGTTTATGTTTGCTATAAGCATCCAAATTTTTAAAGATTTTTAATTCCTTTAATATATTCATGCCGCGAACGCTAAATACGCAAGGGAGCGTATAAGCTTAGAAGAAAAACTTTATAAAATTCCACTTAACACATTTTGACAAAAATGTTTGTAGAGATTATTTCATTTTTTCGATTATCAAACAAGTGTTTAATCAATTTTAAGTCCGGCTAATAATGTACTACATTCATTTATATATATTTTATACATAGGTAGATATCGCATGAGCCACTGCAAACCGGTTAGTCGGCATTACACAGATTTTTGTTTATATTGTAGTTGTAATTTCTTTTAGTGTAATTAAATCTTATTCTACTCTTTGGTTTGCTCTGTCTTTCAAAGCCTTGGCTTTGTATGATGAATTGCTATTCTAGCCTTCGACATATAACCACAATTATATAGTTACAATACTTATTTCTGTATTTGTACATTCATATATGTATTTTCTTATCGTTAAATATTCCTTTGTGTTGTACATTTCTGAATAAAAAATTAATGCGGGCCCGCAAACGTTAACACACTGTCTGTATAGCAAACATACATATATATATATTTTTTTTTAATTTCCACAAAACTTCACTTTTTTAATATAAATATACATTGACGTGATTGTTACTTTACCTCACCTTGAAATTGCAGGGCTACCGGTTCGAAAGATAGCCAAGGGTGGCATCTTGTCTTATCTACCTTCTTGGCAAGTAAAGTAAATACATATCTTTTAAATATTCGTAGCTGGTGGGCATAAAATAAACAAAATTCCATCATATCCCTAAAAAGCATTCTGCGACATGCGATATACAATAAAATAGCCAGCACCAACATGCTAAACTATTCCTTCTACATACATACTATACAAACATACACCATATACTTATGGGTAGTTACTAGTGCAGCAACATGTTGCTGCTGGCTTTGCCACCATTGGTGGCAAGTACAAAAAGGCTATTGCCTGATACATATAAGTAAACAATGCAATGCCATCGCTACTAGAATGCTGTCGAACTGGCTCTTTGCAAGGTTAGCGTCAGTAATTTTTGTTGGATGCGCCTGAACTGGATGCAGTATTCCAGTTACCATGTTATTATTTACATATGTATGCAGACATACCACACACGCTATAGCATGCTGCTTTGCTTTTTTACAGGTTGGGCGGTGATAATTTTGCTATTTTTTTAAGAAATCGTGCACCCTTAGTATTTTTTAATAAAAAAAAATCTTTATGCTTTTTATTAAATCTTTCATGTCGTCTAAACATATGTATGTATATGTCTGTGTATTTTAGCCATTCGGCTGCACCACAGCTATGATACCTTTCACTGGTACATTTCTTATATTATAAAAGAGTATCAAATAATCGTGGTTTGTCCTGATTTGATTTGTTGTTGTTGTAGCGGCATAAAATATTTCTGAAGTAATTTCGAAGATCCGGGTCCGTTCCGGTTACTTAGGCCCGACATTCGTGGGAACGGTCAGTTTGGGTCGGTCAGTTTGTATGGCAGCTATGTACATATACATATGTCACCATATCAGCGAAGATTGCCCAATGCAATAATCTGAGGCGAAATTGGGAAGATATCTGGTCAATATACAGTTTCCTGGGAAGAAAAGGAAATGCCTGAATTTCAGATCGTTATCGCTAGTTTACCCACAGAAAGACGGACATGGCAAAATCTATTCAGAGCATATAGTTAACCATTTATGTATACATATGTACATAACTATATATGTTTAGTATAGGGTCTTCGATGTGTCGTTCTGTTCAGGGTATAAAAATGTTAGCAGAAGTTAAATAAGCAGTAAACCTAAATATGTTCCAACTTTTATTCGATATGTACGGAACTTGTAATTTTCGCATCTCCACTAAAACTGCATTTTATTTTAAAATCACTTATTTGTCAGCTTTTTAATCCCTTCCATTGATTTTTTATTTTTTAAATATTTTTTTTACCGCAAAGCGGCACTAACAAAGTTTCTATGACAATTCACATCATCGCGTCTTTTTACGCCAATCCCACTTGACACTTTTCCGGCTTTCCAAGCACATAGCCTAATATAGACACACACACACAAACACATACACGCCCGTCCGTCGTACCGCACACGGCACAAAAAAGTGCCGCATTTCAAGCATAAAAAATGTTGATGACTTTCGAATGATGCTGTCGGACACATGCTCAACCGACACCAAATGACCAAACAATGAACCAACCGACCAGTCAACCAAGTAATCGTCCCACCGACTGAGTTGTTTTCATGGTGCATCTGGCTTTAACGAATGTTACATTTCACGGTGGCTTTTCTAGCTGAAAGATTTTTAGCCTTTTTTCTTCTTATTTTTATTTTTTTTTTGTTTGTTCAAAATAGATATTTATCACTGAAGCATACATTTTCCGATTTTACAGTACTATTTTAATGTTGTCATCAACATCTCCGCTCTGCACAGGAAATGCTTCCCATTTTCTCTGTGCTTGTGCTTGTTCTTCTTCTATCTATCTATCTATCTTCTTTTTATTTTTATGCTTTGTTGCCAAAACTTTGTATGCTTGTGGTGCTAGCTGGTGTTGTTGTTAGTGGTGTTTGCTGGGCAGGCAGGGTAAGCAGCGTTATGCACCGTCATTGCGGACAAGCCAGCGCAACCGAGTAAACATGGACACTTGTACGCTCTGTCAAATGTTGCACAGTGTTGGTGCTGTTCTAAGCTTGAAAAACTTAACGCTGGGCAAGAGCAATGTCATCGAAGTTGAGTATGTACAAGTGGCAGCACTTTTTAATATTAATAGTTATTTCTACGATTTGCTTCTTTGTTGAGCAACCGGCAATTGTCAGTCACTTGTTGGTTACCACATTGCTCCGTTCTTACTCCCCTTGCCGCACCTTAACTGTTATTTGATTTTGAGTTGTAACATTTTTATAGCTTCTTTTTTTTTGTTTTTTTTTTAGCTTAGTTTATTTTCTTCATTAAATTTCTCCTACAAAGTGTACTCTTCATCACCACTTGTTGTTTATTTTCGATTTTAATTTCCATCGCAGCACATATCAATTTTGCTCTTACTGTCAAATCGTCATGCGATTTTCTGTTGTTGTTGCTATTTTCTGATTTCCAATTGTAAATAGAATTCTCGCTGCTTTGACTAATGCTTTCGAAATGTGCGCTTGTGTTGCTTTTTATTTCTTTTATTTCACTTCAATCGTTCTTGCATTGCCAACATGCGCGCTGTCTTCGTTCATGGCGCTCAAATTCCTCTAATTCACCTCCCCGCCGGTCTTTTGAACATATCTATATTCATTTATGCGCATGTGAGTTGTCTTCATGTGTCCCACATTTTTGCTGATTTCGATTTACTTAATCATAACGGCATACAATTTCGAGTAAAATTTTGAAATCTCTCATACATCCTTGTATGTATGTGTACATATGTGTGTGTAATGGCACTAGTTCACAAAAAAAAAATTAAAAAAACGTTAACTTCGGCCGACGCTATATATAATACCCTTTACATGTGCATTTTTGTTGCATAAAATGATTTAAACATATATTTATTTTGGTTTTGACTGTTTAGTTTGAATGTGAACTATATGTTATAGTAGTCCGATTCGAACAATAACTTCGGAGTTTGTAGCTTTGTCTTAGGCAACAATCTATGCTAAATTTCGTTAAGCTATCTTCTCAAATAAAGCTATTTCCATACAAGGGCAGGATTTAGATCGGTCAGTTTGTATGGTAGCTATATGCTATAGTTATCCGATATCGGCGGTTCCGACAAATGAGCAGTTTCTTGGAGAGAAAAGCACGTGTGCGAAATTTCAGATTGATACCTCAAAAACTGACAGACAGACAGACAGACATGGTTAAATCGACTCAGCTTGTGGAATCATGGGGTTTTAAATCGAGACGTTTGAAACGTTTCATTTTTCGAAGTTGAAATTTTTAACGTTTCCTTTTCGTATTGAGCCCTAACCTTCAAAAGGTGCGTGAATAATGACGCAAGGAATTTCTTGTGTTAATAAAATATTGATTTTTGAAGCAAAAATATATATGTAGTTCAAGCCCAGGTTTGGATTGGTCAACATTATCTGGACTGTCCACCAGGGAAATTAAACTTTGAAAAGTGGTTTGCTATGTTTGAAGGAGACGAAATGAGCACCAAAAGAGGTTGTTACCGACAAAAGGTCTAAAAATTTCACAAACTAATTTTGGATTACCGTGAAGTGAAGTCATTCGAAAAAGCTGAGGCTCTGAAGATAGCACAGGAACCTTTCAGATATATTGTGAATGAATGTTGGGGTAGAGAAATCTCTGTAAAAACACCTCTTAACAGTTTTTTTCGGCAAAAAAATTGCTTTAATATTCAAATTACTCACCCACGAACTCATAAAAGATTTCTTATTACTCCAATATTAACAAAAAACAAAAAATTAAAATCTCCAACCCCAGAAAACTTAAGAGTATCAACATCGCAATCTCTTAAAACAACGCTCAATTTCACACTGTGTTGTCACCTATTGCGCCTTGAGCCCTAAAGCTGCATTAATAATTCTGATTTCAAAGGCTTACGCTAAACTGTAGTTTCTATACTTCAATAATCTGCTTGAGTACTTAGTTTATTGCAAATGCAATCAATTGATTATTTGCCTTCCTACAGTGATAACCTTTTGTTCTATATAATTTACAATTAAAAACCCAGAAAAGCACAGATTAAATACTAAATATAAACATGACAACTGTAATTCAAAATAATATTATTTACTTATGTACTTTAAAATTGTAAATTTAGACAATATAAAATGTATGATAATATGAGTAAATACTCAGATTTTCACGTTCAAGGTCACGTCAGCGGCCTTCGCGAACATTTCGACATTAGTCATTCATATTTGGTCATTCATATTTCTACTTTAAACAAAGAAGCGTTTCTCTCAAAACATTATTTTTCAAACCATTAGCAAAAGCAGCATCTTCAAGCGCTTAAGCACAGCGTCTTCAGTATTTTTCTTGTTGTTCTAAGACAAATATTTGCCGATAAACTTAAATACAGCGCTTCGATTGGTGTTCGGGCGCATCTTTCGGCCGTTGGTTGTTGACATTAGAGATTTTGTTTTGCTTTCTATCCACGCTTAGGTGCTTTTATGTACTTTTTGCATTTTTCAAAAGGCAACAGTGAAATTAGCAGTTTATTTGGCCTTTAACGTTTTGAGATTCTTTTTAGTTATTTTAGAAAATTAATTCCCGTAATTACACTCTCCTAATTGAGATATTATCAGTTATTAGATTCTTAAGAAAACTTGTCTTTATATGCAACATATTTGTAGAAAAAATTATCTTTTTTTCCTAATTTTTAACTCTTCTAGCTTCAACGAAAATTTCTGCTCTAAAATTCATTGAGGAACTGCCTCAATTTCTCTCGTTGTTTTAATTAAAATTTTCGATATTTAATCTAGTGGAACATAGTAATATTATTAGGGTGCTAATAGAATATGAACTCTTGAGAGTTGCCTCTTGTCTTTTGTACACAGACTTAATCTATTTGATACATATAAATAGTATATAATATACAGATAACGTTTCTATGATTGAGGTATATGTGTCTCTATTTATTAATATTAAATTCCCACGCAACCCACCCACTGTCCTTTAAGGGGATATTCTAGTCTAAAAGCATGCATTTCAGGTAATTTTTAAAGTGTCGTAAAAAAGGCAATTAATATTTTTACTATCAATTTTTTATTAGTTATTTATAATTTTTGAAGAGTACAGAAAAAAATTAAAAACTAAAAAAAGTAAAAAATTTCAAAAATTATGAGCTGACGAAGTGGGGGTCTCTAAAAATTTCCACGTGACCATGCCCATGATTTCAACCCTCCTAGTTACCTGAAACCAAAAAAAAAAAAAATATTATTAATCTAGAATAATGTCGCAATGGTCGGAACTACGGGAAACATTTTTTTTTCACAAAATGGCGACTGCCTGAAAAAAAAAAATTTTTTTTTTTTTGATCACTTTTTCTGACTATTTCGAATTTTTTAAAAATAATAAAAATAAAAATTTTGGGATGGGGCTAGTTCCAACCATAGACAAGCCTATAAAGAAGACACTATAAAAATTTCAAGTAAATCGGTCCAGTAGAACCTGACAAATCGTGGGCATCGTTCCGAAAAAGTCAGTTTTGAGAAAAACGCGTTTAAAGCTTCGCGCTCCGGCCGAACCAGTTTGGATACCGGGTCAGAAAAATGCCCATATCTCCGAAAATAATTTGAATTTTGAAAAATCCTCTTGTACACATATTCTTGAATAGTTAAACTTTGAAAATAAAAAAAAAAAAATCGATTTTTTTTTTAAATTTCTAGACTAGAATACCCCCTTAAGAATTACGATTTCTATTTTATCGACTAAGATAACCAAGTTATTGCACTTGCGTTCAAAATGACATTTGCTCCATTTATGGTTCGGCACATTCTTAATAAATTTTAAAAGTAACCAGATATACTTTAGTAGGCACTCTTAATTAAAACTTATCTCAAACAAAAATGACTTTATCTACTCATTATGCTATAATCATAATATTCTTTATTAAAATCAGAACAAATATAGTCGGAAGATATGTGAGAAACCAATTTCCAAATCTCCTATGTAGGAGTATATATGTATGTATGTATGTATATACGAATTTAGGTGTGCTTAGGTAGAGATAACTTTTATCTATGTGATACAAAACAATAATCCAAAATTAGCTCACATCATTTTTATTGCTTTGCATTAACCGTACTGAGAACTTAAGTCAGAGCAAAGGCCCGTTTTCAATTATATTTATGCAAATGGGTTTTTCTCGATTTTATTTTATGACCACAAATTTGTGTAGTCAACTTATTGTGTTGCTAATTGCAAAGAATTACAAGATTGTGCTTATATGACAGACGACCCACATATTAAATTGTGTGGCTTTGATTGAGTGCCGGAATTGCATGGGTAAATATTTACTACAAGTTATTGACGGGAGAGCTCAGTAATTATTTAGTAGAAATTCTCATTTTTTTGCATTCATAATAAATTATATTAATTGTTGTTATTTGAAGTTTTTAATTTTCTGCTTCATTTTTGCATCTCATTTATTGTTTCTTGTCAAAACTTTAGTATTTTACTTAGACTTATTTGAAAAATTTAGTTTTTGTCCAATGGAAATATTCATTAGTATTTGAGATACACATCGTTTTGTGAGGCTCTAAGGGCTCTAGTGAATTCTTTTATTCTTGCGACGTCTGAATTTATTGAACTTAGAAGTTCGTGATCATTTCGTCAAATATCCAACAAATACAAGGTTCGTTCCAAAGTAAACAGGAATTGAAAAAGAAAACAGAACAGTTGGTTTTTACGGCTAAATCAATTTATTTTATTCAAAGTAGGTTTCTTCTGCTTCAATGCAGCTTTTTGCATCAAAGTGTGTTTTAGCTCGTTGGCCGGTATGGCCGCTAGTATGCCAGTACAAGCCTTTTGAATGGCTTCTACGTCTGCATAACGCTTTCCTTTCATTTAATTTTTCATGGATTCTGAGCAATTTTTGGTCGTCAGTGCGGAACAAACCGTGCACACACCTTTCGTAAGCCCAAATGTTCGCTCAAAATGCGATAAATCGATGCTTTGGAGATGTTCAATTCCATTTCCATGAATTTTAATGATTTCGGCTGATTTTTGAGGAACTCGCGCACAGTTTCGATGGAATTTCCATTGGTCACGGATTTTGATTGCCTCACATGTTGATCGTCATTTATGTCCTCACGACCACTTTGAAGACGTTGAAACCACTCGTGAACTATGCTACGGGATAGGCAATCATCGCCATAAGCTTGTTTCATCAATTGAAACGTTTCGGTAAATGTTTTACCAACTTTAAAACAAAATTTAATGTTGGCTCTATGTTCGAAGCTCATTTTCGCACCTATAACACAAACATACTGACACTTAAAACGTAATAACTTCACTTCCAATCGATGAAATGTCATAAGATTCATTGGACAATCGATAAAGATAACAGACTCTCACGCACCGTCGACATAGAGATGGCGCCACTAGGGGGCGCTAGGTTGAAAAAGTTTACTTTGGAACACACTGTATCGTGCCACAACCACCGTATTCGTCTGATTTACCTCCTTGTGACTTCTGGCTGTACAGCAAACTTAAACGACCACTCCGAGCATACCGTTTTGACTTAATTGAGAGAATACAAGTTGAATCGAAGAAAGCTCTGAGGATTTTTCCAAGTGCTATGATGACTAGAAAATTCGTTGGCATAAGTGTATTGCAGCGGGAGGGCATTACTTTTAAGGAAATGAAATGGGCAAAATTCACCTTTCAATTTGATCACACTAATATGTCTACGTTCTCTAAAGTTGTCTGCTGTTTTTTGGACCACCAAAAGTAAGGTACTTTACATTTTAGACATATTATGTCTAACAACAGGCTACTGTTATTAAAAATGGATTCTTTCCGAATTTCTATAGTATATCTCACAAATTGACCGATATTTTCGGCAAAATGTTTGTAATTGCAATTTAGATCCACATATTCGGCATCTGAGGGCTTGAATAGTTTTAGTTTGATTTAGACATTTTTTGGTTATAAGTCATAACCTCAAAAGCACTATTCGTAGAAAGATTTTTTCATTGTGATTTGTATACTGACAAGTGAAGGAATAAAAGGTCTTCAAATAATCTATAGATCCGATTTGTCATAAAAGGTGGGTCTCTCATCCGAGGCTGTTTTCTTATTTTCATTGGTAGTGTTTTTTATGTGGTGGGTCCCTAACCCAGCGCACAACCCTGGGGAGGGAATGCTTCGCCTTCTGACTTTAGCTCGCCTCCAAACTGATGTTTTTTGGTTACCCAGAGGCCACTCAATGAAAGACGCTCAGAGAAGTTTCCTCCCTTGCGTGAACTTCTGCACATGGCTCCATCCTTTTATATATATTTACATCCATATTATTAGCTCTAATCTTTGCATTTAAATTATATTATTTCCTGAGCACAATAAATAGCTATAGCTATTTGCTTAGCTATGGTTACACACTACACACTTTGCCCGAAATCCTCATCTTAATTCATTCAATATACTAATTCCAAGCAGACACACAATCTTTGTGCGCTTCTAATTATCAAAGCAAATGATTTGTAAGATTTACATAGCATTTAGCCGGCAAATTGCAAATCTACGAAAAATCCTACATACATACTTACTCTACTATTTGCCGAAATCAGCATTTTCGCCATTTTTCTTCCACTGCATTGCAGCTGAAAACACATAGATTATGGCGCAAAATTGAATTTATGGCCAACTTGGCTGTGGGAATAATTAAATTGTATGCAGGCAATTTAACCATTTAGTTGTGAGAGCAAAACAGTGTTCAACTAAAATACGACGATGTTGCCCATTTCCGACATTAACTAAAATTGCGATCTACATACCTATAAATATCTATCGTGTATATCTATGTATATGCAACAGAGTAAGTACCGTTGTACAAACTCTCGTGTAGATGATATCGATAACATGCGCCAAACTAAATGTGCCAACACAGATAAGTTTTGTTTAATAATAGGTAGTGGTGTCAGCAACATTTCTCTAATCATTTTAAGTGAATGCCTACGAGCTTGGGAAGTTGCAGAAGCGTTCCATTTATACTTATTTCGAATATGAACATACAGTATGCGTGAATATTATGCGACTGTTTTAAATACACTTATTGAACTACAATTTTTTCTATTTATGCCTTTAAAGCGGGCGATCGAAAATGATTTGGAAATGAAAATGGCTAATGAAAACTAATAATTTTCTCACTTCTCGAATATTCCAACTAGAAGTTTTTTATGTCGATTGTGTTTCTGAGGTTATTCTTATAGAAAGCATTTATGGTATATGTCAAAAGAGCCGAAACCTTCAATTGAAATTCCATCAATTAACTTCACTTTGCAGTCTTCATTCTTTTGTTAAGCTTTCACTGGGTTTCGTCCGGAGGTAATAAAAGCTTTCAAGCGCCTCTGCTTCTACTAGTTACTTGGTTACTCCAACAGAGACATGGTTTACCTCTATGATTATTGTCACCGACTCACGCATCGAATACGTTTTTCGCTGGAGTTTAGTCATCCATCCTTACAAGTACAATGTCGTGGTATAGCTCATGCAGTTCAGCGTTTGTCCGGGTATGATAGTTGTCGCCAAACTTTAAACTACGAGTATTGCGAAGAACTTTTTTCTCGAACACACCAATCATCAGCTCAGTACTTTTTATCATCGTTCATACTTCTGCGCCCTAAGGGAACACTTATCTACATATAAGCGACTTGCAGAGTATTAGTTTTGTTTGTCGAGAGATATTATTACAACCTCTTTATTGCCTCGCTCTATGTACTCGCAGTTGTTATCCTTGTTTGGATCTCCAGGCTGGCATCATTATTACTGTTAATGGCGGTACAAAGATAAACAAAGCCCTCCCAGCTTTTTCTCGGTCTTAACTCAGTAAACGCCAGATCCATTTTGCCAGAACCCTTTTTATAGCCGTAAAAGTTTCGGAGAAATCTTGGCATGGACAAGCAACTGACCGCTAGACAAGTAATGATCTTTTCTGACACCTCGTCTGGTATTAAAAGGTTCAGAGAGATTCATTCCTTTCTTAATGGCGGTTGTTCTTGTAATTCAGTAAATTTATCTCTTGATAGTTTCGAAACCAGATCTGAAATCGCAATTTTTTCATTCTCCATCCTTTGTTGATTCATGTGCCAGCGAATATATCTTCAACAAAAGGGAACTTTTGCTTTAAGGGGGTATTCTAGTCTAGAAGCATGAATTTCAGGTAATTTTTAAAGTGTCGTAAAAAAAAGGCAATTAATATTTTTACTATCCATTTTTTTTATTAGTTATTTATTAATTTTTGAAGAGTACAGAAAAAAATTAAAAACTAAAAAAAGTAAAAAATTTCAAAAATTATAGCTGACGAAGTGGGGGGTCCCTAAAAATTTCCACGTGACCATGCCCATGATTTCAACACTCCTAGTTATCTGAAACCAAAAAAAAAAAAAGATTATTAATCTAGAATAATGTCGCAATGTCGGAACTACGGAAAAGTGGGAAACATTTTTTTTGACAAAATGGCGACTGCCTGAAAAAATTTTTTTTATCACTTTTTCTGACTATTTCGAATTCTTTAAAAATAATAAAAATAAAAATTTTGGGATGGGGCTAGTTCCAACCATAAACAAGCCTATAAAGAAGACTCTATAAAAATTTCAAGTAAATCGGTCCAGTAGAACCTGAGAAATCGTGGGCATCGTTCCGAAAAAGTCGGTTTTGAGAAAAACGCGTTTAAAGTTTCGCGTTCCGGCCGAAAGAGTTTGGATGCCGGGTCAGAAAAATGCCTATATATCCGAAAATAGTTTGAATTTTGAAAAATCCTCTTGTACACATATTCCTGAATAGTTAAACTTTGAAAATATAAACAAAAAATCGATTTTTTTTTTTTAATTTCTAGACTAGAATACCCCCTTAAACCTTCTCCTCAAATAATTACCTAATTCCAGAGCTTTGTAAGACCTCTTTTTCACAACGACTAATTAGTAATAAATTTGAGTTTTCTTGAAAAAATGTATGATCAAAAAATGTGAAAGAATATTTTGAGTTACTGTGCCATATAGGGTATCACATATAATACTATTTAGTGCGGCACTCATTACAGCTCCCTTGACAACAATTAAATCGAATGCGTTCATTTAGTTGGCATATCTAAAGAAGATATTTAATTGCATATACATATTTGGCTGCGTGTAGAAAATATTCAATATTTATTTCGCATATCTTGTTGCCAATTTACGCTGCCGCATACCATGGGAAACACATACACACAAGCCCCGGTGTTTACACTTGTATAAACAAATACACACATTTCGCAATTGGCTGACGCCAATGGCCTTTACTGGCTGCAACATGCTTTGTCAATTTTAATTTACTGCAGTAAATATGTATATACATATGTTCATATGTATGTATGTATGTATGTAGATGATTGTATGGGAGAGTTGAATGAACATGCACACGTGGCTTGTTCACACATTGGCCTTAATTGTTGGCGGAAATCTGCCGATGCACCTAACTTCACATACATACACATATGTATGTGTAAATACATTCCTAAGCTACTACCAAATTCAGTCTCCATGAGTATAAATATATACCTAAGACTACCATATAAAACATATACATACATACAAGTATACATATGTGCAGGAATAATTGTGTAATAAGAACATAACTTCCAAGTATGTATGTACATATGTACATACATCTCCACATAGATACCTGGTAAGTGTAAAACAGCTGTCAGTAGATATAGCAACCAGCTGCTCTGCATCTAAATTACTGCACAAATCCTCTGCTGACTGACTGCCAGTGTCATCTCTACATGGTAAGGTGTATGTATGTACATACATATGTAAAGTGGTGCAAGAGATGTGCGAAATTTATGCATAAACGTACGTGCATGTATTGTAAATTCTCTTTGTAGTGTAAATTTTTTTCCAAGCCGTTATGGACCAAACCAGAGACTGCAAAGTTCTTCCTGCCACCACCCACAAACCCAATGTGCCCAACGCAAAAACACCGAGTACCACATAGTCGCACTCTAACTCACACTTCAGTAGAAATGCTTTGAATACCATTATAGGTATTTGTACCAACAGTCACAAATATAACTACACTAACGGTTATGCATATAAAGGGTGCTTTTTTAGAGGAGTGAATTACGGTTGTTGTGTTTGTTGTTGTTGTCGCGGCAAAAGACATTGCTGAAGTCAATTTTGAAGAATTCTGCCGATTTGAAAGTGAAAAACGGAGCGTCGACTCCATTTTTAGTTCCTTAGGTAAATTTGGAGGTCCTGCTGAGTTGAAATTCTTTGGCTGGATTCGGGTTTGTGCCGGTTATCTAGACCCGACTGTCTGAAGAACGGAATTTCGGCTCCATTTTTAGGTCCTTAAGTAAATTTGAAGAATCGTGCCGAGTTGAAAGTCTTTGGTTAGATAAAAATCCGGGCTTGTACCAGTTATCTAGACCCGACTGTCTGAAGAACGGAATTTCGACTCCATTTTTAGTTCCTTAGGTAAATTTGAAGAATCGTGCCGAGTTGAGAGTCTTTGGTTAGATAAAAATCCGTGCTTGTACCAGTTACCTAGACCCGACTGTCTGAAAAACGGAATTTCGACTCCATTTGAAATTGAATTTGAAGAATCGTGCCGAGTTGAAAGTCGTTTATCGGATAGAAAACCGGGTTCATACCAGTTATCTAGATCAGAGTGTCTGGAATGGAGTCTGTCGGCTCTATTTTTTAGTTGGTTCTTTGGACACAGATCGCTACCTTTACGTATTCGCACATTATTTTGATGTACTTAAATCTCATAAACTAAGCAAGAGTTCCCGAATTGCTTAACTGTAATACCTTACATTTGTGGTTTCAAAGAAATAAAGTCCAGTATAGTCTTCTGTATGCAAATCGCGCCCATTTTTTCTGTACGCAAGAAAACCTGAGAAATATCTTCAAGAAGGAAGTTTCTTCAGTCAATTTAAGATAACAATTTGTTTTTGGAATAAATTTCCACGATTTTTGAGGGCTCTTTATTGTAAAATATACTAAATAGTTGAAATATATACCCCTAAAATACATCCTATATATTTTTTATATATTGTTACATATGAAAGTGTGTTGGAGAAATTTTTTCCTCAGCATTACAACAACCACTATGCCCAATATCCCTAAAGCTCTTTGTCGCTGCCGCACTACGCATCGGCCTCAAGGGAACAAGAAATGGAACACTAATGTTTTTTTCGTGCCACCATTTTTCCAATTTTTTTCTTCTACGCTTTCTTTCCTTCAACTTTAATGCTATTTGGTCGACTTTGCGAGCAGAGGGATATCCCATTCCTGTAAAAGCAAATGTGCGTGGAAAAATGTGCTGGAAATGAACAAAATACGGAGTGAATGGCGTATGCAGAATAGCTTTACAAGTTTTTTTTGTTCGTGCTTTTACTTTTCTCTTTTTTTCTCTGCAACGTGCGAACTCGCATTAAAAACGAAATTTAAGGATAAAGTTGCACTGTTTTTGTTGAAACTTTAATGACTTTTCGTGGTGTCTTATTCAAAAAGCGAGTAGTTTTTTATTATTTTTGAACCAGTGAGTAATTCTGGGTAGAAAATTAGTACAAATTAATGTAATCAAATGAAAAATGAGTTCTTCAAAAATAGCTCATAAATCTAAGTTCACATATTTCACATTTTATTGCGGCAATTGGAAGTTCTTTTTGTTTTTGAACGCCTTATTCTTCTTTTGCAATCTTTTTTCTCTGTTACCTGTAAGGAGTAACCATGAAAAAGTGCTTGTCGTAAATGAGCAAGGAAAGCAACAGTTCTTTTTTTTAATATGTACATAGCCTCATAGTTTTATGTACATAGTACGTATTATGAAAACAATTCAATAACACAAAATTCACCAAAACATGTTATTTTTACAGCTGTTTTGTCAAATATTATTTAAAGTTTAACAAATATTTTGCAGCATTTTAAACTAGAACAAAAGCTTAATGTTGAGTAAATAAACTGAATCAAAATATTTGGCAAAAGGTGCCTGTTTTGATGTTTCAACTTCTTCTTCTTCTTTATTGACGTAGACACGGTTTACGTGGTTATAGCCAAGTTCACAACAATGCGTCAGTTATTTCTTCTTTTCGCAATTTGGCGCCTATCCGAGATACCAAGTGCTGCCAGGTCCTTCTCCAACTGAACTCTCCAACTTAATGGAGGTTTTCCTCTTCCTCTGCTTCACAGAGGTTCCTCTGCTTCACAGAAGAACGTAGGAGCCAAGTCGCGATTGCGACAACTGTTTGGTTTTTTTTTTGATGGCAGGCTTAATGTTGAGTAAATAAACTGAATCAAAAATATTGTGCAAAAGGAAATATTTTCTTTTGCCCTCGTTCACTACCAGACCCATTTGCTTCGCTTCCTTATCCAATCTGGAGAAAGCAGAACTGATGACAATTATATTAATATCATTGGCGTATGCCAGCAGTGGTACACTCTTGTAGAATGTTGTACCTTCCCTATTCAGCTCTGCAGCTCGAATTATTTTCTCCAAGAGTAGATTGAAGAAGTCGCACGATAAGGAGTCGCCTTGTCCGAAACCTCGTTTGGTACTGAACGGCTCCTTTTCATGCTGTCAAAAGCAGCTTTGAGATCGACAAACAGGTGGTGTGTGTTGATCCCTTCCCACCAGAAGGTAGGCAAACTATAATTTTACCCATTATTTACTTGCATCAAACGATGTTTTCCTTTCATAAAAAGACTTCCTTGCAAAAGCGGCCAAAATTTCGGCATGCTGATGCTCGATTTCCCAAAATCGTGCCTATTTTTCAAAACCCGGTCTGTTTTTTCTTTAAAGTAATTCTGAATTTAGCTCTCATACAATGTACACTAGGGTGATTAAAAAAATTTTTTTTTTCGATTGGTACTTGGAAAAATAAGTTCCTAGACACCTCTAAGAAAGCCTCTCCAAATATGAGTTTTTAATTGCAACGGGAAGGTCCTCCTACAAACAGTTTTCTACTTTTTCTTATTATCAGATAGAAAAATGTATATCTCGCTTCCAACTACTTGAAAAAATATCTTGTTCCTTAAATTTTGTAGGAAATGGAATGCTCTACAAAAAAGGTCTCCACGATTTTTTCGTAAACCCAACCGTTTAAAAGATATTAATAGTTAAGGTTTGATTATTTTTGGGAAAATTTTTAATTTCTTATTAATTTTATAACTCAATGAAAAAAAATTATTATGAATGATTTCAATCCAATCGAAAAAAAAAATTTTTTTTTAATCACCCTAATGTACACTTAAAATATTGAGCGCCAAAATGGATCAATTCTCCAATCATACAGTAAAATATTGAGCTTGCACTAAAAGAAATAAAAATTTTTCATATACTTGTATATATACATATGTATGTATACTTTTTGGTGAAATTTGTGCCGCAACCTCAGCCATCTTCACGCTATAGTAATTAATTCCGTTGAAGTAAATCATACTCCAATGCAAAGGCTCTCGCTAACACCCGCTTTGATTTTTGCCGCTGAGCATCGATCTTGCAGACTCTTTTATTGAATGAAAATTGTTTGTGCATTTGTATTTACATATGTATGTAGTATATATGTATGTCTAAGCACAATTACATGATATCAGCAACTTTATTTCCAACCTTCAACAGTGTCTTTCTGATCATTTTCATAATTAAATACATCAAATTTGAAGACGAAAAAATGAAATGCGCGACAGTCAACTTTCTTCAAATATAAATGAAATCTTATTGATGAAGCAGCTGACAATGCAAAAGTAATATTTTTTGTTAGTCTCTGCTTGCGACATTCGCATCGAATCTGAGTTGAAGGAAAGCATGCAATAATACTTCATAATTCATACATACATTATTATATACTTCCATATTTGCATATTTATAAGGTTAATGTAACGTGTTGCTTTCATTATTATTGCCTATGCAAACTTCGTTAAAAATCAAAATAATTAAAAACGAATCAAGCAAGCACGTATGGCTTGTTTACATGTAAAGTGGCATAACTAAAAAATTATAAAAAATGTTATTAATGAGAGTTAACCTCTATTGCTCACTTTAGCCTCTATTTAAATGTTATAATGACATTTTTTGTACTTTTGTTGCTTTATTTTCGTGTTTACTTTTTATTCTGAATTTTTATTTTCGTAAATTGCCATTTTCATACGCTCTTTTCTTTACATTTACTTCTCTTGAGTTACGACATTTTTCTGTTGAAATTTATTCATATTCATATATATGTACATATGTATGTATATATGCTTGTCAATATATTTATCTACTTGTAAGTATGCGAAATATGCTAATCTTGCAAAATTTAGCTATTGCCGAAAGCAGTTTACTTTTCGCTGTCACGTCGCGCATGGCTTTATGAAATCAAAATTTTCGTCATACGCATACATATGTATGTATGTCTTTTTAATAAAATGTAATTCTGCAGACTTGCAGACATTTCACAAGTAAAAACATTTGTGCAATAAACACCATTGACAAAACTTTTCTTCTAAATAAAATGCATATGTACATACATATACTCATATATAAAAGTATTTATGTAACTACGTTTGTTTGTGTAGAATTAGCTTGGCTTCATAAAGCAAGTTAAATATTTCCCTTGTCATATAATAGATTTTTCGTAATTTTCATATGTAAGTATGTACATATGTAAGTAGTATATGATGCGCAATATGACAGCGTATTGCTTACTCCAACAGAAGCGATGAGCTGTAAGCCATAAAGTAGAATCATTGCTTTCGTTGAATTCACTGTCAACAGCAACTCTTCGCATATCATAAATGACCACAGAAAGTATGTTGACTCTACATACCATAGCATATGTAAATTCTTATCCATATGTGTACATACATTTGTACATAGTAAGGTTGTAAATAATTGGTCATGTTGCTGGTTATGGACTGCAATGCGAAAACAACTAGCGACTGTTGCTTGTGTATTAGGATGGATAGTTGTAAAAATTGTATAAACAACCAAGGATTCGATTTTTTTTTTTTTTTTTTTTGACACTTTCTGATGTATAGAAAATATTCAAAATGTAATTTTAGAAGTTTTTTGAAAATTAAAAAACGTTGTTTAGGTCTTAAAAATGATTTTCTTTCAAATTGTGGTGGTTGGAGATGCTTCAGTTTTCTCATAGCTTTAAAAATTGTATAAACAAGCAAGTATTCGAAAATGTTTGAGCTCTTGACACTTTCTCATTTTCTTTGTTTTTCAAATTGTGGAAGTTGGGGTTGTTTCTTGTTGAGATGGGGAAGGACAATGTGTAAAGCCTAATACTTAACCTAACCTAAAAAGTGAGTTACGGCAAATATCCACTTTCAGTTTTCTGAAATGAGCTCAAGCCTTGAGTGTAATAATTAAAGAGCTTCATTTAGATTGCCTTATTTCAAACTTTTTTTTCGATGTGCTGTGTGAGAGGTGAACCCTTTAGTGACACTTCTTGCTACTTATTTCTGACTTTGTCGATTACTTTGACTGTATTTTTTTATTTCTGTGTTCTTCTTCTGCTTTGTGTTGTTTTATCCTCTTAGAAATTAGAAAAAAAGTCCTTTTATTGATTTTTTTTAAAGCCATAATAAATAAATTTAAGCATATTTGTAGAATTTATGCACTTTAATAATTGGCGATATGTTTTGAAAAAATTTAGATTTCCTTGATTCTGTAGTCTCCACAAAAAATTGTCTGGCGGTGAAAGGCGGAAGTTTTTTCTGCTTAAAGGGTTACATGGGTTTACGGGTTCAAAAAATTGATTTTTTATTGTCTTATTAAATTTTACAATACCTCTAGAATATTGTCCAAGTGGATCCGAGTAATAGTTTCGGCGATATAGCCTTGAGAACTTGTGCGCTCGAGGCTAGCTAGGCTAAGTGCGCAGTCTTTAAATGCGTTTTTCTCGAAACTGTGTTTTTCAAGTCGGTTGGCAATATTTCTCGAGAACTACTGAACCGATCTTCAGTTTTTTACTCGAGAAAACCCATGTAACCCCATAAAATTGTTTCTAAACCAAAAACCAGAAAAATGTATTATTTCTATAGGAACAAGTAATTATCAAAGGACTAGTCAAAAATTTGATTTCCGACGAAAGAAGTTCGTATTTAAATTTCGAAATGATCGGTACTGCCGTTTCGGAGACATTCTCCTTATGGACTGAAAACAGCGTTTAGAGAAAAATGCGTTTATAGTTTTCCGATTACAGTAAAATAAAAAAAATCTTATTATTGGTAAACCACCTTTTGACTCAAATAGATCAATGTTTAAACACCGATTTTTTCTTTACGAGATCTCCACATTTTTAACTTGGGTTTGTATGAAGACACACGATTTTTTCGGGGTCCGAATGCATTATTTATAAAGGTTAGGTTAATTAATTCTAAAGCCAATAAGCCACGCACCAGTTTGGCCAGATGGTGTTCACTTGCTAAGTCCAAGAGGAGTAGTCATTGTTTAGGATGCCTGCGCTTGACGCTAGTTTAAACAGACTCTTTGGTCACTGTGAACACGTCCTCTGTGGGGACCGCAGATGCTTACAGCGTAGCTTTGGCAAAATGCATAAGATATGATCCCTTGTTTCCCTGGTGCCCTGCTCTAGACATTTCTTGCAATCTTCTTGATCAATCAGCCCTATCATGAGAGCATCATGGCATCATGAGTCTATCAGCCCCATCATGAGTCGCAAAGTTTCTAGACTATCTTCATTACTTATAAATCTAGAACTACAGAATTTGTAGGTTATGTTGTTGTCGACTGCTTATATTAATTCTTGATTGCAACTTTCAACTAAAAGGAGAGAATGATTCCATATTAATTTACATATTTATAAATTTATTTCCACACATATATGTATTTTCATAAGTCCGCATGCATATGGCTTAAGCCCTTCGTCAGCCATTCAAGAAAGGCTTTATTTTGTGCAATGAAACTTACGCTTTCCGTAAGCACACCCATGCACGCACACGCACGCACATGCCGAACTCACACAAAACAAAACGATTAGTGTGAAAATAATAAGAGAATAACATCTTTAATACCATTACGAATGAAGGATGATAGTAACGTCGTCTATACAGACAATAATGCAGCAGCTCGAATTCCTTGTAGTAATGAAAACCGCAACAATAACAACAATAATGACAAACAATTTTTAAGACGATGAAGATTTGGTTTGTTGTTGTGTATTTAAGTGTATTTATTCGTTTACAGGCAAAAAATTACAATAATAATGCACAAAAGAAAGGAAAAACGACAATCCACAACAAAAATGAATGATAAGCCGAAGAAGCGCCAACGACACGAACATCAACATGCATTTGTAAATATGTACCTTTATATGTATGTATGTAAATATATGGACATAACTGCCATTGCACTTGTAGTAGTGTAGCCGGGTGAATATTTGGCCGGGACCACAAACTGCGGCGAAATGAGCACAAATTGTATTGTAGTCAAGCGTATACAGGACGGTGTACGATGTGAAGATGTGTGTAGTGGGAGCGCAAACGAAGTAGCTGTAAGTGCGATTTACACAATGGGAAAAGTCAAACCTTAAAATGCAAACAACACCGTCAATGCACACACATACCTTCGCACCAAAGCATTCGTTTATTTGTGTCGTTGAAGTTACGAATACATGAAATGTTGTTGCGGCATAGTCATGCTACAGCAAAGCAAACAGCAGATGATGCGAATAATCACGACGCAGATGCTGTGATGATACGTTAGCGACGTTAGCGTTCAAGATGACGCTTCGTCCTCAGCTTGTTGTTTGCCTCCAGCGATAGTGTATACAGTGTATTAGTTTTCAAATGAGTTGTTGCTGTTGATTTATGGCTTTATGTTTAGTTTGTGTAGTTAGTTGCCAGTGGTTTCTACAGGTGGCTTCTGCTATTTATTTGAATCTCATAAAATATTTAATTCTAACTGGAATTTGTTACCTTTTTCGAAGGTATTTTTGGTATATACCTTTTAGATACTTAAGGTACATACATACACCAAGTCAATTGTAAAATCCCCTGCCTACTATAGTAAAACATATTTTTTTTTTTGGAAAAAATCGTTTTTTTTTATTCAACATAGTTTCCTTCAAGGGTGATACACTGATTATAGCGACCTTCCAACTTTTTAATGCCATTTTTGTAGTACTAATCGTCCTTCGCCTTAAAATAAAGCTCAGTTTCAACGTTCACCTCTTCATTCGATGAAAATTTTTTCCCAGCGAGCGTTTTTATCTGAGATCTGAGATCAGGAAATAGTCCAATAATTCAATTCATGGATTTTTATCTTGGTGAAACATTTTCTTTTTATTAAAACGCGTCCGTTTTTAGGCGATTTCTGCATTCAAACGGTCCAATAACGTTATGTAATAGTCGCTATTGAGGGTTCTTCGTTTTTCAAAAAAATTATTCCATACACATCCCAAATTACAGATACCCTAACCTTACGAGTCGACTGTTGAATTTTTCCACGCTTTGGAGCGAGCTCAACGCGTGCAGTCTATTCGGATGACTGTCGATTGGGCTTCGGAGTAAAATAGTGGAGCCATGTCTCATCCGTTGCCACATATTGACGCAAAAACTTGGGTTTATTGCTCTTAAATATCTCCAAACACTGATCCGAAGGCACCCACTTTCCACAGAGCTTTCTCATATCGAAATATTCGTGAATGACATTATTAAGCTTTTACTGCGTTTAACGTCTTCGGTGTTCATTTCATCACGTCCAAAATTAACATACCAATCTTTGATGATTTCAATGGACCTGTTATTTAGATAGATAAAAATCGAGTTCTTGTATGAAACCAAGTCCTTGTATTAAAATTCGGTGCAACTGAAGTTAAAGTTCTTTCTAGTTTTCCGCAAGATTTCAAATTTTTTTTTTAATGAAATGATACACGTTCTGACTATTAGCAAAAACGCTTTGAGTATATTTCGGCATGCCATAAACCACTGTACAATGGCAATTGTCATGGAAAATAAGATGGAACTATGTACTATGTAACGGAAGATGCTACATTAACAGCACTCCTCTTCAAATGCCAAAGTTCAACACTGTGGAAAAGTTGTTTTGAAATGCGGAATTCGTAAAGGAGCAGCTTGGCCAACTACTTATGTAAGTACAGATGTATTTACTATATGCATACATATGTATGTACATATGTTTGTGTGGTATGTATGTCGCAGTTGTACGTCACCACGACGACGTTTTGTGTAATTTTCGGCAAATAAAATTAATGAAGCGCCAACTTTGCACTAAAATAAAATATGCACTCGACATTAAAAAGTCAAAGTTGAGACACGAAGAGGCGAAAGCATAACTTGCAGAAGAAGTAGAAGTGTAAGTGTGGTGGAGAACGCGCCGCAGGGGCATAATGAAATTGAAACCGCAAAATGCCAACATTAACATTTCGCCACTTAAATTGCCATACTTGGAAAACTTTTCGTAAGCATTTTGAAGTACGTAAGCAAAAGTACAAAAAAAAAAAAAAACAAGAAAAAATGTTAACTCGGTTAAGCAGAAGCTATAATACCATTCTCAGGTGCATTTCCTCTCAAGACATTTAGTCAAATAAAAAAATTGTCCATGTGAGCACTTGATCACGATCGTTCAGTTTGTACTACAGCTATATGTTATACTCATCCGATCTGAACAATTACTCTGTAGATTGCACTATTGCGTAAGACAATAACTCACGTCAAATATCGTGAAGATACCTTGTCAAATAAAAAGGTTGTTCATATAAGGACTTGATTTTGTTTGATCAGACTGTATGGCAGCTAAGTGGTCCGATCTAAGCAATTTCGTCGTTGAAAGTTACGATGATTTGGATAATAATCTATGCCATATTTCGTAAAGATATCTTTCAAGTCAAAAAAATTTCCGTAGAAGAACTTGATTCTGATCGTTCAGTTTGTATAGCATCCGATTGCCATTGCTATGATTGTTCGATTTCGATGGATGGACGGATATGGCTAAATCGACTCAGCTTGTTACGCTGATCATATACATGTCCATATGCATATACTCTATAAAGTCTCCTTTGTTTCCTTCTGGGTTTCACTTCATCATCTCTACTGGCATAGAAACCGCTTAAGCGGTTATAACCAAGTTAACAGCGTGCAAGTAATTTTTTCTGTTCGCAGTTTGCTTCCAATTCCAGATGCCAAGTGTAGCCAGGTCCTTCTCCACCTGATCTCTCCAATAGCGTGTAGGTCCTTTTCTTCCTCTGCTTGCCCCGACTGCTGTACTGTGTCGAATACTTTCAGAGCTGGAGTGTTTTCATTCATTCGGACATTACCTGGCCATCGTAGTTCCTATCTTTTAATTCGCTGTTCTATGTCAATGTCGTCGTATTTCTCATACAGCTCATGGTCCCAAGATAGACGAAATTATCTACGACTTCTAAGTTATGCCTGCAACAGTACATTCTCTATTTAGTTCTGCAGCTGGTATTATTTTCTCCAAGAGTAGATTGAAGAAGTTACATGAAAGGGAGTCGCCTTGTCCGAAACCTTGTTTGACATCGAACGGCTTAGATAGGTCTTTCCCGATCCTGATGGAGCTTTTGGTATTGCTTAACGTCCTCTCGTCCGAGGCTGTTTTAGTTTTCTTTGGGGGTATTTTTTAAGTGGCGGGTTCCAAGCCTAGCGCACAATCCTGAGTAAGGAAGGTTCGCTTTCTCACTTTAGCTCGCCTTCAACCGGATGTTCTTTGGCTACCCAGAGAGTACTTGGTCTAAGACCGGAAGTCGTGAGCTGGTTGAACCAATGAGAATTGTTTCTGGTCATTCTCAAGTGACTGGCGATCAGAGAACCTCTCCTCACTTGCGTGAACTTCTACATATGACTCCATCCTCCAGATTTTACTTCATGGCAAACTTAATATACCCTATTCAGGGTATAAAAAGAACATAAACTTTTTTAAATATATATAATCATTGCATGTACATAAAAAAGTAAGCATTTGTAAAAAAGTTAGAACTGTTCCAAGTGCTGACAGTGAGCCATATGCAGCTGACATTTAAACGTGATTAAAAAGTTAAATACTCACACGCACATACATACACACGTATGCATATATAGGAATAAGTGTTGGTAAGCCATTTAAGAGTGAGATGCAAAGTCTGAGCGCAGATGAGCTGAGCTGAGGAGCAGCAAACGGAAGTTGGCCAGCCGGTGTGACTACAAATGTGCACTCGTTTTTTTTCATTTTTTCACTGTTTCATCTTTAATTCATTTAATTTCGTAAATTATTATTGTTTGTTTTTTTCATCTTACTTTCAAAGCAAATATGCTTGCGCTGCTCAGCGCACAGAGCCGGTTGGCAGCGCGGTCATTCAACCGCCATCGCAGTGACGCGGCTGCCCACAACTTGTGGACTTGTGCGTCTGAAAGCGTTTATTTCATTTGTTTAAATGACTAAATATACGACATTTATATATGTATGTACGTATGTATATTGGTGCATTTGTAGTGTAAGTGTCAATGCTTCGATAAATGCGCCGCCTGCCAAGCGGCAAAAACGGCGAAACGTGATGCGCGCCGTCACCGAGGCAGACTGTCTGTGGGCTGAGTACCTTCCGCAGCCACTCGCATCATCACAATTGTGCGGTCGTTTAGTTGTGGCCTATTGTTGTTGTTTGCACAATTTTATCACTTGACTTTTGCCGCTGCTGCCAACTAGCCACGCTTTAAGCTGGCAAATGTCCAATTTGTGTGTGTGCGAAGGTGTGTATGTGCAGTTCTATTGCCATTGTGCTAGAGTGTATGTATATAGATGTACATATATGTATATAGCTTTGCACGCGTTTAGCTATAGTTTGTATTTTAATCGAAACGTGTCAACCTCGTTGCTGACTATTCTAATTAAGATTTCAAGTGCGCCGCGTAGCTAAAAAAATTTGTTGACTTTGCCGCAGTTACTTTTTATCTTATTTATCATAGTTTTTCATTGCATTAGCTTTTGGTGCTTTGGTGTCACCAGTATTACCGTTTCTGTCATTTGCTGACTACCTTAAATTCCGTGCCCGTTTTAATGCGTAAAAGTGCTGACGGAACTGAAATTGTGTGCAAGTAAATATTTTTTCATTTTATTTTACGAGTGTCTACCCGCTCACGCCGTATTGTTCGTCACTGAAACGCTTGTACTCGTATCTATTACGAACAAATACTTTTTCTAGCAATTAAAATTCAAGGCATGTTTTTATATTTATTTGCCGCACTGTTTACATTGCTAACATTTCATTTGAAATAATTGTTCTAACTTTATATTTTAAACTAAAGCGAGTAAAATTTGTGTGCCTGTACTTAGACACATATGTGTAATGAATATGAGTAAAAAGTTTCAGTAAAATTTAGAGAAATGGAGCCGAACCGTATAAATGGCTGTTGACTGCCCTGAATATGCGATGAGTGTGTGGCGAAATGCCGCAAAATGAAATGTGTGCAATAATTTGACAATACTTACATACACTGATGGTCAAAAAATTAGGACAATGTGTTTTTAAGAATTTATTTTAATGCTGGCTTTTGACGTATTTCTTTGCGAAGTTTAAAACACACTATATAGTAAATAAGCACTTGTACATACGTAAATTGCCTTTAATATTGGGTAGTCGATATTTCGTGTTTTGTCAATAGATGTCGTTGCAGTCGTATATCTCTAGTGCTACCAATCACATTGTGTCATACGATATAGTGTTGGAAAGGTGAGATTTTCAGCTTTATTTAACCAAAAAAATATTAAATTTGGGAAAGTTGAAAAAAAGTTATAGCTGTTCAAAAATGAGTGAAAATAATGAAAAAAGTTCGATATATTTTGAAATTTTTGTATAAAAAACCCAAGCCATCAATAAAATTTGTGAAGTTTACGGAGACGATGCTGTATCTCTACAGCTCTGTAGCACAACTTCCGTTCTGGAAATTTCGATTTACACTGATGAAGGTTTTACACTGATGGAGGCAAAAATGGCAAAAAGTGATCGACCAAAATGGTACATATTTGTTATTAATTAATTGTTATAAATATAAAAAAATAAGTTGAAAATAGTTTTCGGCTATCCAATATTTCGGTATTAAAGAACAAAAACCAATCATAAATATCGAAAATTGCTTGATTGATTTTTTTTTATATTCTCTATTAATATCTATATACTTTTTCATGCCTTTGAACCAATTCTCAAAGCACTTTTGCCACTCTAATTGAGGTATCTCCAAAACATGCGTTCTGAACGCATCAATAACCTCTTCAGGTGTCGAAAAACGCTGATTTCTTAGTTTATTTTTTTCGTACGACAATAAAAAGAAGCCATTCGTTGCCAAGTCAAGACTTTACAGTGGATTACTCATCAAATTGAGGTTCTAAGTGATCAAAAATGCAGTATTTTCAGTCGATGTGTGACAGCTCGAATTGTCGTGGGGAAGAGTTGTCCGTCTTCGGTGGTTTGTTTTTCTGATTTCTTGAAACATAACTGACAAACAATTAGTTATGTATCCCTCAGCATTTACTACTCTGCGTTATTCCAGTGATATGGTGGCGGTATGCGCAGTTTTTCCAAAAAAAAAAACACAACCATTTGCTTGGTAGTGCTGCGTATTCAAACAGCATTTGTAAAATTCGGCTCACTTTGAAATACCCATGAAGTCGACTACTGTTTACTTTCGGGCTCATTCGTATAAATCCGAGATTCATCACCTGTCACGTTGCCATAGAAAAGTTTCAAAGTACCGTTATCGTATTTTTTAACATTTAGCTCGACCAAACGACGGAGCGTTTTTTGAGCAATCAACAAATTGCGTGGGATCCCACATGAAAATATTTTTTTACAATCAAATGTTCATGCAATATTAAATGCATGCTAGGCCCACTGATGCCTTTAGTTATCTCAATCCCACGATAGCTCACATGCCGATGTTGCAATATCAGTTTGCGCACTGCATCATTAGTTTCCGGAACAACTGATTTACAGCGACCTTCATTAAATTCGTCTTGGAGTGATCTACGACCTCGATTGGAATCAATCCATATCATCGATAAACACTGATCCTTGTTGAAATGCCATTGTCAAAAATTGAATTAAGTTCATCTATGCACTTTTGTTTATTTAATCGGCGTCGAAAGTTGTAAAAGAATAACAGCGCGAAAATGCTCGTGATTTAATTCCAATTTTTGGCCGAAATGAATATTTTAAGTAACTGTAAACAACACAAATATCGCTCATATGTCAAAACGTTCTGAGTAAACATAAAATCAAAAATGTTAAAGTTTGCAATAAAGTTCTGAGTTGCCAGGTGGGTAGGGTTGCCAAATACCAAAATATTATATAAAAGCCAACCTACTTATGCACATATGAATATACATGAACAGCGTGATGATTGAGTCAATTTAGCCATGATTGTTCAATGAAAATCAGGTACAGAAAACTGTTTTATTTGACAAGATATCTTCACTAAACTTGACACGGATTGCTGTACAAGACAGCGCTGCCATTTTCCAACATATTGTTCCGATCGGGCTGCTATAGCATATATGTATGTATGTAGTTGCCATACAAACTGACCGATCAAAATCAAGCTCTTCTATGGAAAGCTGATATCCGAATCGGACTCACACCTATAATCCAGGTTCAGTCGAAAGACTGACAACTCTGCAGCATTATTTGACATTTTTTTTCAGCCACGTACGTTATTATCCACCGCAAGTGTGTAAACCCTTGGGTATGACTACCTATGATTGCGAATGCTACCTTCACTTTAAAAGTTTATTTATGTCAACACGCGCACGTGCTCTCTTCAAGCTCTATAGAATCAAAACTGTGAACGTACAGATATACGTTTACTTTTTTTCTTAAAAATTTTTGTTCCCTCGTTAATTACGGTAGTACAAAAAACAAATACAAGCGCATAGCAAAATAATATATATTATATGTACGTAGCACATAACACCCATTAGAAAAAAAATTAGCTCTTCGAATGTGGTGATTTTGACCAATACAAGGTTTCTTTTCAGCAAATGCAACATATATGATTATCATCGGTTTATTCTGAAACAGTAAAACTTTTGCAACCAGCGCCATTATAAAATAATAGTTTGTACGCCTAATACTAGATTTTCTTATATGGCGTCAATGGTGTTTAGATCATTACTATTCTACACTAATTTTTAGTCGACAATTTTCTTAAGGGGTTGCATGGGTGTTCGGGTTTCAAAAAATCAAGTTTTTTATTGTCTTATTCCAACCTACAATACCTCTAGAATATTGTCTTCAATTTTCAAATTGATCCGAGTAATAGTTTCGGAGATACAGTCTTGAGAACTTGTGCGCTCGAGCCTAGCTTTGCTAAGTGCGTCGTCTTTAAACGTGTTTTTCTCAGAACTATATTTTTAAAGTTGGTTGCCAAGATTTTTCGCGAACTACTCAACCGATCTTCATGAAATTTTACACAGGTCTTTGAGATACAATTCTTGAAGACTTGGATGAAGGACTTTTTTCGATTACAACTATTTAAAAAATAAAATTTCGCAAAATTTTCTCTGAAATTTTAATTTTTTTTTTGTAAAAATGTCTGCCTAAAATCCAATTATCAGTTGAAAAATGCTGTCAAGGAAACCCATGTAACCCGCAAATTTTACCGTTCATTTTTTTCTTGTCTACTTTTAAATAAAAAATATCAAACAAGATTGTGCCTCAATGATTTCTTCATTCAAAAAATATTTGGTATACTCAAAAAATATTCACCCAATAAATTTTAATTTCATATTTTTCCTATGGGTTAATCATTCGTTACTCTTAGGTACATTTACCGTCCGTGAAGCGAAAAAGCAACAAGTTGTGAGGGTAACCACAGCATTGCTCAAGCATTATTCTTTCTTTGGGCTCACAACGTTGTTTGCCTCAAGTCTTTTATACCATAGGGCCTTTGTATTCAGAGTACGCGGCATATTTTTGACATACAGACATACATACAAATGTAAAAAGGTATTTTATCATATAAAGGAAATTTTTTATACATTGACAAATGTACAGCTATATATTTATATTTACAGGTTAATATAATATGTATTACATATTTTATTTTTTCAATCCCAATTTGCACTTTGATAACTGAGAAAGTAAATTATTGAATAAAAAATATGCAATTGACATATCTTAATTTTCGAATGTTTAAAAAAATGTTTTAAACTCTCGCGTCAGTAAGTTTGCCGACGTCGACCTAATTTTCAATATTTCTACAGAAATGCCATATTTTTAATTTTCTTCTAAGACATACATACATATGTATGCATAAATCAAACAAACAAACTGACAATCATATTGTATTTCAGTGTTATTAGCAACTTAAATAAAATTAAATTTCAAAACCGCAGTTGTTCACACAGACCCCATATATCTTTGTATTCACAAGTGCACTAATTATTCTCGCCACATCACCGCACTTCCGAATGAGTTTAAATAAATATGTTTTTTTCGTTAGTTATCACTAATATTATAAGCTTTGATAAATTTTTCTAAGCCACAATTATTTGTTAATTATTTATTCAGCTGCATTTAAATTACCTAGCAACTGCTCACTCCACTTAAAGGGTTTGATGCTTTTTATGTACAGTTGTGGGGAAAGTCACAGTCTTTTATTACGGATTAATAGCAGATATTCTTGATTTTAATTTATTTTCATTTATTCTCCTTGTTCTTTATCAGGGATTCAAGTAATTTTTTTTTACTAGGGTCGCCAGTGGTCGAAATTCAACCAATAAAAAATAAAATGTATTCAAAATCTTCTTAGTATTTAAATTTCTTTGAAGAATTCGAAAAAAATGTGAATGAAATCCAAGGACAGTTCTGGAAAACAATTTAAAAAAATAAATTTAAAACAAATCAAAATTATAATAATTCATTCTCAGCCGAAAGCCTTTGAAGCTAGCGCTGCGTACTTTAGTTTGTATAATAACTTGTTATTATGTAAGCTCTAATAAAATAAAATAAATAATTCATTCTCGTGCAAAATCATTTGTTCTGTTTCTGGGTTTGGCTTAATTCTTCCATGAATGAACAATCGAATCAGCTAATTTGAATTCGTCGTCATATATGGCCACGTATGCACCTGGGATATAATGCCAAAATAATTATTATAAAATTTGATGAATTCCTGAAATAAAATACCGATAAAGTCTCGAACTGGTGCTCCATTTTCAAATATTTTCAACAAAAAAAAAAAAAAATAACGTTGTGCACTTCTACACGTCTTCTCCTTTGCAACGGTATAATATTGGGTAGTCGAAAAAGTCTTCGTATTTCTAATCAAACTTCAACTAATTTTTTTATATTTACAATGAGCCTTAATGAATCAAATATGTACCATTTTGATCGACCACTTTTTGCCATTTTTCCACAAGAGACATTATTCCATCAGTGTACAACTTTTCTGCTTTCTCGGCGAAAAACTGCGACAAATAATTTTCACAGGCTTCTCATGAAGCCAACTTTACTCCATTAAGGGAGTTCCGCATTGACCGAAACAGTCCGATGGTGTAAAGTCAGGGCTGTGTGGTGGTTGCATAAAAACTTCCCAGCCAAGCTCTCCCAGTTTTTGCCGAGTCATCAAAGATGTTTGTGGTCTAGCGTTGTCCTGATGGAAGACGTAGCCCCTTTTTTATGTCCTCTAGATTCCGATTTTTATTTTTAAATAACACAGAAATATTTCCATTTCAACTTTTAAACGCTCCACTGTCATCACTAACTCCAAATAAAAAAAAAAAAGCTTAAAATCAACAACCTGTAAACAACGCGAAATTCTTTATACAACCGAGACCTTCAGTAAAAAGTAAACACATCAATATTGTTAACACTATAAACTCAAGGTTCATTTCACAAAAGTAAAAATATAATAGTAACAACTAAACCATACAAACAATTTCACCCAAACCCCCCGCACACGTCATAAATAATGCGCACATCACAAAAACGTAGCCATACGTAACTAGGAAGCCCATAAAAAGATTACCCACACCATATTTGTTGAACAAATAAATTAAATTATTCTCATAAAACAATTACAATTACAAGTGCATAACATGAGCTCTTCAGTTGAATATGAAAAGTGCTCTCTAGATAAACTTGACCAACATAATAATGAAAACGAAAAGGCCTTCACGCTGGGCGAAACACGCTTCTGCATAACCAAAAAATGTGCAGATGAAAAAAGAAATTCAACTAAATCCAAAGCTTGGCTTGTAAAGAGAAACCCAGTAATGCGTGCAGCAAATAATAAAAATACAAGTTATTTTTACTACATATGTATGCATGTGTGTGTGTGCTTATTAGATCGACTTGGGCGTCGCGAAAATTGCAAACATTTCGTCGAAATATATTAATAACTGGGGTATTCACTTAGTTAAGTAAAATTAATAATAATTTCTTTCCACCAAAGCTGATTTCCTTATAAACTCAATAAATTTAGTTATTAAGGGTGATCTATTTCGACGTTTCCTACTTTTTTTTTTAAGAAAAAACAAATAAACTTCAAACTTAAATGTTTATTATTATTCGAAAGAACGTTCTTTGGTATTTATTTTTTTAATATTATATCTTTCAAATGTTGGTTGCGGCTACGTCTCAGATGGTCCATCCGTTGAGTCCAATTTTCGAACGTTTCCAGTGGTACCTGGCGAATGACACGGGTGATGTTTTGCTCCAAGGCCTGAATCAAAGCGGGATTGCTCCCATAAACCATAGACTTCACATATCCCCAGGAAATAGTCTTACAGTGTGATATCACACGATCTTGGTGGCCAATCGACCGACCCAAAACGTAAAATTATCTCCTCACTGAAGTGTTCCCTCAAAAAATCCATTGATTGATGCGATGGGTGGAAAGTGGCACCGCCTTGCTGAAACCAAGTGTCGCCGAGATCACGAGCTTCACCAGCATCATTTTTGAAGAAATATAGACCGATGAGTCCACCGGCCAACAATCCACACCAAACGAATGTGTTTTCTGAATGAAATGGCAGTTATTGAATATCTTCAGGTTGCTCTTCATCCCAAATGCGGCAATTTTGCTTGTTAGGTACGTAATTGATTCAGAAATGGGCCTTATCACTGAATAAAATTTAGCTCGAAACCGTCGGAACGTCTTCTTGGAACTTTTCAAAAGTCCGTACAGCGAAGCGATGTCGCTTGGAAAGATGTACTGGAGCTGTATTTTGTACGTTTTCAATTTAAGATCTCGACGTAAAATGCGCCAAGTGGTTCGAGTTGCTCCGAACGGCGCCGAATCGACCCTCCACGGTCTTCGTGTACACTCTCAGCTACGGTTGCTATATTTTCTTCAGTGTGTGCTGGACGTGGTCTATTCGGTTGAATATTATCCAATAATGAATTCTGGATCTCAAAATGTGTGATGATGTTGCGAATAGTGCAGTCAGTAGGCCGATTATGTTGATCATAAGTTGAACGACTTCCAAACGTTGTTTAGACGGAAGTCTTTATATGATAAAATGTCAAACAATATTGAATAAAAATAACATGGCAGCTTGACATGACTCTCGCGTGATCTGTCAGGATATTGAAAAAAGTTCCTCTACTTGGATCACCCGTTACAATCGAGGATTACCACAAGCGTTCACATATAATAATACTATATAAGTATATAAATGTGTAATAAATTAGTGTATCAATGACTAATTCATGAAAATCCTGCATTCTTCAACACTCCTCTTTGCCAATAAAAACTTAACTCATCACTCAATCGCGAAATGCATTAGCCGTAAATCGTGTTTTTCAACAACCGAAGTGCATTGACCCGTTGCAGTTGCAGAACAGAACTAATGGTGGGAAGCAAATTCAAAGAAATACTGTTACTGACTTCACATCAATTGCAGTTCCTTAATTATTTACTTAATGATTGCCAGTGATTGAGATGCTATCAAAAGGTACTTAAAGATAAAAAATATGCACACACATACATAAATATGTACATATGTACATAAAGTACTTGTCATTCAAAACACGCAACAACGCCCACATTTAGTGTCACTTAAAATCGTATTAATCTCCTCCTGCCTTTCATGTTTCATACGTATTACAGAGGGGGCAGGTGCCGTGTGTGCCTTTTTTTTTGTATCGTTCACATCCCTTTTTCATTGTGTCGCTGATAAATGACACTGTATACATATTTTACAGCGTCTTATTGCTTTTTAAGACACTTATTGTATATTGAAAGTATTTCTTCCTTTTTTCCATTTGCAATTTTAACATTTATATGTATACATAAGCGAGTATGTACACATTATTTATCGCTTGTATTTTTTACGCGCACCTCACTTGCCCTACCTTACTCTGTAGCTATTTTTATACTCTTGCAACATATTGTTACAGAGTATACTAGTTTTGTTCACCTAACGGTTGTATGTATCAAACTGTTCAAGCCCCTAGGCACTGGATATGTAAAACCAGTGCTTTTAGTTGATTTTTCACCGAAAATATCGGGCAGTGTTTGAGATATATAATTGAAGTTCAGAGAGAAAGCTTTCCTGATATCTGTGTGTCGAAAACGGATTAAATCGGGTTAATACTTCCCTTAGCCCCCATATACCTAATATAAAGATTTTCTAACTTCCGTGTGACTTTACATCGCATATATCAGCCAATATGTGAGTTATATTGATAAAATAGAGAGGGCGTGTTTTTCTTATATCTTTGTGATATGATTTAGAATGAATAAAATCGGTTAAAAAATCGCTCTAGACCGCATATAACTAACAAGCCATAATTACTTGAAGGTACTCCCCTGGCTTTAACCCTTGCAAGTTGCAAGAGTATGAAATGTTCGATTATACCCGAACTTAGCTCTTCCTTACTTGTTTATTATATTATTTTACTTATTTTGTTCAGTTGACATTCTACAAATTTTCACATCAAGTTTATGGCAATAAATTACTTTGAACAGTCTTCGCGCATACAAATATATATAATGTCGCATTTAAATTCTTTTCCTGACTGAGAAAATTGTAATATATACGAGTATATTTTTTTAATTTTACAAGTGATTTTTATTAACAGAAAAATCTTTAAAATTTCACAAAATCGAGTGGATATTCTAAATTCAGTTCATATGTGATTATAATAGATGTTGTTCTCCACCGTCCACATAAGTTTTGTGCCAACCCAAAAGCAAACAATGCGATTGAGTTGACTGTCCTTAGTTAGATATACCTTCAGGACCATTGGAATCCGTTGACTGCCATCGAAACAAGTCGAAAAAACATCATAAATAAATTATATTACATTTTTTTTACAATATAACTCACTCAAACGTCTAAAATCTCCTTGCTAAACTTATTAAGAGAACTCTAGAAACTAAGGCCTATAAGTGTATAAAATCTCAACTTAAAGGTACAAGGTGCATTAGGTGCAAATAGTCTCCTTCTGCTTCAGTACAGCTTTTTGCACGGTCCAAAAGCGTGTCGAACGTGTGTTTTAGGTCGTTAGCCGGTATGGCCGCCAATAAGCCTTTTGGATGGCCTCTACGTCTGCATCAGCAAATGCATTTTTCCGAAAAGGAAGAAGTCGCCAGTGCCATATCAGGTGAATACGGGGAGTGTTTAATGGTTAAAATGTGATTTTTGGCCAAATAATCGTCCTTCGAGTGTTGGATTGTGAGCAATTTTTGGTCGTCAGTCAATTTGTGTGGAACAAACCGTGCACACGCCTTTCGTAAGCCCAAACGTTTGATCAAAGTGCGATAAATCGATGTTTTGGAGATGTTCAATTCCATTTCCATGAATTTCAATGGTGATTTCGGCTGATTTTTGAGGAACTCACGCACAGTTTCGATCACGGATTTTGATTGGCCCACATGTTGATCGTCATTTATGTCCTCACGACCACTTTGAAAACATTGAAACCACTCTGCTACGGGATAGGCAATCATCGTCATAAACTTGTTTCATCAATTGAAATGTTTCAGTAAAATTTTTACCAATTTTTAAACAAAATTTAATGTTGGCTCTATGTTCGAAGCTCATTTTCGCACCTATAACACAAACATACTGACACTTAAAATGCAATAACTTCACTTCCAATCGATGAAATGTCATGAAATTCTCACTGGACAATCTATAAAGATATCAGATTCTAACGCACCAGTCGACATATATTAGATGGCGCCAACAGGGGCGCTAGATTCAAAAAGTCTTGTTTACTTTGTTTACTTTGTTCACCTTGTATTCATAAAAAAAATAATAAAAAAAACTTTATTCAAGGATTGTAAAATTTCAAATATTGACATAATTCAAGGTTTGATTTTGAAATTCTTCAAAACACATTTTTGTGCCCCTGAACCGAACAATACTTATGTACTCAACGTATAAATTATATAAATATTTGCTTTTTACAAAATTTGTCCTAAAACCCGTACACTTGTTTCAACTGATACACCAAATTTCAACCATGAACTAATAACAATTGCGCAAACATTCTGAAATAAATTTATTTATTTTGACTACCTATTTTCCTACTATTCTACTTCTCTCCAATGAATATATAATAGCCTCGGCACCAATTTTTCCATTTGAAGTGACTAAAATTGGGCTTGAATAAATGCTAATAAATTCATTAGCTATATTGTATTAACTCAATTTCGAAAAATAATTTTATAATTACCTACAAATTTCTCAAATTTGTTAAAAACACACACATCTTTTGTCATTTGCAACACCGTGTTGCCTGTAGCCTGTTGCCAACACGGCGGAAATATTGCACGCAGCCATAAAATATATAATTTTTTATACCGGTATTTTCTGTAAAATTGTCCAAATGTGTCCAATTTATTGCCGAGTTAATTAAGTGGCTTATTTCAAGTAGTTTTTGTGGTTATTTTTTGGTGGTTGTTCAAAGTGCAATTTAATAAACACATTTTAATGAATTTTGTTCCATGGCTAATTTTTAATATATTACAAGCAATAAAGTAATATGAATTAAATGGTAAATTTAATTGGAGTAAATATATTTATAAATATTTATATTTATAGCGTATGTTATCAAAATGCAAATGTAATTATTTATTTGTGCCGGCTAGCAAAGTTTTTATACTGGCTTCTATATATTGCGATTGTGAGTAATAAAATTGTATTTACGGACAGTTCTTATAGCCAGACACCTCCCATGACCCCACAAATACGACATTTTCATTCATATTTACACACAAAATCAATTCCTATAACCGGACATGAAAACGTTCCAATGATCGGATCGAATTATCTCTGTTAAGCGGACAAGAAAAATATGTAGAGGCAGCTATGTCCAATTTGTAGTTCGCTTTTTTTATAGTTTTCTATAATTCTTATTAAAATTTTTTTAAGAACATTTTTTAAGAAAAATTATCACGGCAAACAAATTGACTTGAGCTGGCGCGTTGTGATTCGCTGTGGCTCAGCGGAAATTAATGGTATAATTGTCTTTTATTCACTTCACATTGGCTCGCATTTATTAGTTCAATAGAAAGTTCTAAGTTGCAGTTTCTGACTCTAAGAATTCATATTAAATACTCACCCTCATATGTGAACAGCTCTCATATCCGGACGAAACACGGATGGTGTCCGGTGTTACCAACATTCGTAGAAAATTTAAATTTTATATTGCTAGTAACGACCCTTGAAGTATTTTGAGTATTAATATTTTGCCATCGAAAGGAACTAGCTCTGATGTCTTCAGTGTAAGGGACTGTTGTAATATAGCTTCAAGCGAACTTTATAAGAGCGGTCATTGTCTTTTTGAACTGATATTTCGGACCTCTATCCAAATATGTTTTGTTCTTTGCGCTAAATTTATATTAAATTTTTTTTTAGGTTAAGGCAATGCTTTTTCTACTTTATAAACACAACTTCGTCACTTCTTGTTTAAGGCATACCGAAGAATGCATTTGAAAATGGTTTAATAAATGCCATACAGTTCATATGAGCTCCGAATACGAATTAGTCCCAATTAACTTTTTGAAGGGGTTAAATGGGTTTCTTCAAGCAAAAAACGGCATATTTTCAAAAACTTTTGGTTTTCATATAAACAATACATTTTTTTATTCAAACATTTTATTATTCCAAAGGTTTTGTAATATTTTCAAAGTAAAATACAATATTCAAACCTCGACTGTCGGCAATCCCTCGAAAAAAGGTGGCTCCGCGTTGCTAGCACAACTGCTTATAGGATCACCCGAAACAAAAAGAAAAAAAAAACGTATTTTAATCTTATATATAAAAATGAATCGCAAAATAAAAATATAAAAATGGTAAGCGCATAACTCAAAAACGCCTGGACCAATTTCGCCAATTCTTTTTTTAAAATGTTCGGTGAGTCTCAAGGATGGTTTTTACGGCAAGAAAAGTTCGAATATTTGCCGGGAACCCCTAAAAACAGCCCTTTTCTTTTTTCCATACAAACGAATGAATGTTTGTTTGTTAGTAGCGCTAAGGGAACGACTGAACCAATCTTGATGAAATTTTCAGAGAATATTCTGTGTGGATCGGGGAAGGTTTGGAAATAAAAAAACCGTATGCTTTTCGTGAGGAAAAGTCGGAAAATTGGACAGTTCCAAAAAGTTATTTTTTTCCAGACAAAATTTTTTTTTTAATTTTTTTGTTTTGTTTTTCAATTATTTGAATCGTTCAAATTTGTCGTTTGCTTCAAAAATTTTTGAAAATTATTCAGTGAAAGCGTTATGTATGTCGCACACAAAGTGATCAATTTCAGATTGAAATTTGTTACGATGCCACGAAGTGGTCGCGCTAATATCGGTCGGCGTCACACCAAGGCACATGAACGAGTATTCCCAGGATGCGGTGACATAGTACGTGCAGTATTATAGATCGCGGTCAATCAGCAAGCGATCGTCACGATGTCACAGCACGACTTTTCAAACAACAGTTACGATGTTCTTCTTTGGATGGTGGATAGTGGTTCCACCAGATCAAATTGATGAAATCATTTCTGCGGAAATTCCTGATGCAGAGAAAGATCCATTATTATACGAAGTGATGAAAACGAATATGGTTCATGGACCTTGCAGACACCAAAATCCCACTTCGGTTTGTATGTCTGACAATAAGTGCACAAAACGGTATCCACGTGCTTTTCTTTCGGAACACAAACTAGAAATGATGGATATCCACTCTATCGGCGTCCAGACGACAGTGGCAGAACATTCAGCATTCAATTTAGAAGAGTGAATATCGAAGTTGACAACACATGGATCGTACTATATTCACCATTATTGTCTAATTCACATTCAAAAATTATATCAATGTTGAGTATTGCAGTTTGGTGTAATCGATAAAATACGTTTGTAAGTAGATCACCAAAGGAAGCCACATGGCGGTTATTGGTCTTGAACGATACGGTCGATACGTGAACTGCACTACAGCGCTTTGTAGGATATTTACTTTTGCAATTCATGAATGATTTCCGACTGTTGTGCGTCTCGAAGTTAATTTGGAGAACAGCCAAAGAGTGTATTTCAACCCAAGGGATACTGTACAAAAAATTGGAAATGGGTTAATTCCGGTTGATACTTCCGGTGGTTTGATATCAATTCCATTCGCCGATTATCAATTCACGAAATATGAACTCATCACGAATGTTCGGGCATTGGCCAAATTATCGTAACTACGATTCCTGAAGTGCTCGCGCAATATTAGCTACCAAAAATGCCAATGTTGTTGACTTAAACTGGAAGATTCAAAGTCAAATTCCGGGAGACTTGCGCTCAGACAAATCGATCGATCGCCGTAAATTATCCAGTGGAATTTCTAAATTCTTTGGAGAGGCTTGATATGGCCCCGCATTATTTACGTCTAAAAGTTGGATCTGTCGTTATTATGTTTCGCAATCTGTAAGCGCCGAAACTGTGTAATGAAATCCGACTGATTGTGATGAAGCAGCCATCAAATACAAAGGGCAGAATGCTTGATTCAACGAATTTCTTTGAATTCCAACAATTTGCCATTTCAGTTCAAACATATTCAGTTTCTAGGGAAAATTGCATTTGCGATTACAATCAACAGAACACAAGGATAGTCGCTAGAGATGTATGGCATAAATCTGGAAATGCTATGTTTTTCACACGGCCAAAATTACGTGGCGTGCTCACGAGTTCGAAAACTATCTTCTCTGTAGATTTACGCACCGGAACAGAAACCAAAAAATGTTGTTTATCAAGCTGCGTTACATTGAAAAAAAGAGAAATGATAAATTTAACCTTCTTTTCATTTCAAAACACAGAATTTCACGCAGGAAAACGGCTGCGGGGTCAGCTAGTTAATAGTATAAAAAAAATACTGGATGAAGAAAAAGCAAAAAAGTGCATTTGGCAGATAATTTTTGTAAAAAAAAAATTAAATTTTGGCGACATCATTATTTTTTAAATAGTTTTAATTGAAAAAAAAAAACAGATCTAATACATGATATCTCAAAGAACAATTTTTCAAGTCTGTATCTCCAAAATTATTACTCGGATAAACTTTAGCCTTTAGGACAATTTTTTCTTTTGAAGGCGTGCAACCCTTAAGTTGATCGATATATTTAGTTGATACTTTAACAGGATAGAACATTGTCCTAAATTTTCTAGTCGATTCGGACTATACTTTCGGAGATACAGCCTTTAGAACTTGTGCGCTCGAACCTAGCTAAGCTAAGTGCGACGTCTTTAAACGCGTTTTTCTCAAAACCGTGTTTTTGAAAACGGCAAGATTTCTTCATGAAATTTTACACAGGTTTTTAAGACACAATTTTTAAAGACTTGGACGAAGGATTGTTTTTCAATTACTAGATACTTTTTGAAAAAATGTCTGCCAAAAACCCAATTTTCAGTTTTTCTTTTCCTTCGTCCAAGTTCTGAGTTAAGTTTTTAATAAAAACTCGTATTTTTTCACATTAGATGTTCCTGTAAGGAGTTATCTTGTCAACGCGGCCATTTTTTTCGAAAATGGCGGAGGTTAAAATGTTTTTTTTTTCCAAAATTTTGAGAATTTCTTTGTTAATAGTATAAGTTTATAACAATAAGAAATTTTAATAAAATATTTAATTTTTATATAAGAAAAAAATTGTGAAAAAATGTTTTTTTTTACCCGAAGAAGCCCATGTAACCCCTTAAATATTTCAAAGGACTTTTGCGAATTTGGGTAGGAGCATGTTCTGTACAAAGTGAGTGTCAGTCTAAAATCAAAGAAAACGCTACCACTGATCCCATGAATTGGATTTCGAATCTATTTTTTGGTGTTTTTTTTTTTTAATTTTGCACAGTGACGGATTTATTCAAAACAAGTCTCAGTTATACAAATATGGTGAATTTGTTGCGAACTCGTATTCAAGAAATGCATTTCGTAAAAATCGGTCAAGGTTACATGTAACTTCTCCACCCAACAAAAATATGTATAGCAGCTTTATGGCGAGCTCGCAAACGTTTGCAAAATTCTTCATTTTCTTAGCGCTGAAATAAATCGTACTACACACAAATATTGTATAGAACGACTGCTTATCAGTGAAAGTGCGCTGTAAAGAAACTGAAATGAATAAAACTAAATGAACGCGCTTGCAAAAAGCAACTGCAAAATATTAATTTAATGAAAAAAGTGCTGCAGTGTGCCAATGGAAGGTTGTTTATATACAAAACAGCAAATACTTTTATATACATACATATATGTACAAACATACATTTTAATATACATATATACAAGTATACATTTCTTGTATATAAGTATATTACACTCTAAACGGTCGTATTTCTGTGTTATGTATAATGTGCGAATGTATACGACTTGTTTGTCGGCATGCGGACAAACAGCAAAGAAACAAACATAAATTGTCGGCAGTTACGAACATAATCAAAAGACAGTAAAGAGCAACAATAAAAAAAAAGAAATTTTACTCAATTTAGCACTCAATTTGAGGCGCAATCAAAGTGTTATTCAATTGGCGGCGCAACGTGGATAAAACCAGTGTAAAGTATGCCGTACAAATAGTGTCATCAACATCGAAACGAAAGTGTAAAATGTAATTAATTTTAAATTAATTACTTACTGATTTTGTTCGGTTTTCTCATTGAATTGCCATATTGTTTTTGTTGTTTTGTTGCTGTCGCCACATTTATACAGTGTGTTTATAACAAATGTGTCTAAAGTGAAAACAGTTGTTGCAAACAACTAATTGATTGACTAACTGGCTGTGACAGAAATTCAATTTTAATTTTCACAAATTAGCACCGATGGCGACAGCGACAAAATGGAGCACGCCATGGGGAATGGCGTTGTTGAAAACTTCAGCATATAGATAGTTGCGCTTTTATACTTTTTATATGCACATTGTGACAAAAAATTGCCCGGAAATTGTAAATAAAATGCAAAATATTTAATTATTCATTAATATTTATTATGTCGCCTTCAAAGTATTCTCCACCAGATACACTATTGACAACAATTTTTCCAGTCCTCGAAACACTGCTCATAAGCACTTTTTGGGATGGCCTTCAGGTCCCTCAGTGAATTTTGTTTCTTCGATCGACTGAAAACGGATTCTATGGAGCGGCAATTTTAGTTCGCGGAAAAAGAAAAAATTCAGATGGTGACAAATCTGGTGAATACGGTGGTTGACCGGTGCTATTCATTGCGTTTTGGCTTCAAATTCGGTCAAAATCGTCGCTCGATGCGATGATGCATTATCATCGTGTAAGTTCCAAAATTGCTCCTCCACAATTCCGGTCGTTTTTGATGGATGTTCTCAGGCAAAAGCCTAAATACGCCCAAATAGAACTCTTTACTACCTTCGAAACAAATTCATGGTGCTCTAAACTTTAAATAACGTAAAAACCAATGAGCATCACCTTGATTTTTGAGCGGCCTTGACGTATTGTTTTTGGTTTCGGCTCGTTTTTATTGATTTGTTTGTGTGTATGTCAAACTCATAAACATATGTCTCATTGACAGTTATAAAGCTCTCCATGAATGTGGGATCAGAACTCGCACTATCAAGCATGTCCAAAGAGACCTGTTTGCTGTACTTTTTTTTTGAAAATAATTCATAGTTATCGGTCCAGTCGAGCAAAAACGCGTTTCATACCCAAAATTATTCGAACGGACTCGCGAGAGATGCCAAGCTCTCTTGCCATCTCTTTAACACTTGTCTGATAATTTTCTAGCACCATGTCCTTCACTTTTTTTAATATTTTCATCAGTTGAAGAGGTCGTCCAAAACGAGGAATATCTTCAAAGATCTCTAAACCACCTTTGAAGACCTTGTACCACTACTAGGCTTATGTTTTTGATAAAACTGTATCACCGTATGCCTTTTCCAACATTCGACAATAGATCGCATTCACATTTGTCATACTAATTAAGGACAGTCCTTACATAGCCCTACCAACTTAGCAAAATCCATTTTTTTGAGATATCATTTACTCGGGAATTTAAACTACAATTTCCGGGTCCTTTTTTACACAATGCATGTATTTGTAGCGTTGCAACTGCACAACATTGCAAAGTTTCGCAATTCAGTGTGCTTGATATTCGATATCGTCCGGTCAGTCTGCGTTTGTGGCGTTAATAAATTCCCGCCATTCAATGCTTATCAATCGCTAAACGCCCACACATGCTTGTAAGCAGTAAACACTTATGTTTTTTATAAAGAATATAATAAACAGAACTAAATATAGCGCGTGTACATGTACATAACTGAAACGCCTATTTTCTGCCGCTTGCAAAGGTTCCAGCATAGCTTTAAAGCAGTGCCCCCTCAAGTTCAAGCGCCTCGATATGCAGGCACAATTGAGCTTATTAAGATCAGAGAGACATATTTTGTTTATTTATATGTATGAATATTGTGCTGATACTTTTGTTTATCGATATTTTTGTAGTGAATATTTGAAATTATCGACATTTTTATTAAGGATAAAGTGAACTCAACAGAATTGAAATTTTATACAGTTATTTTAAATTTAAATAACCAATTTCTTTTGCTCTTGCAACATGTTGCTACAGAATTCAATAGTTTTTTTTCGAACTACCGATTGAATTTATACCGCATACATCGATTATCTTAAAGAGTTTCATGGGTTTCTTCGGGTAAAAATCATCGTTTTTTTTAACAATTTTTTTCTCATATAAAAAACGAAATATTTAAAAAAATTTATTAGAATTTTTTATTGTTGCAAACATACATACTCGGCCATTGCGACGCCATTTCCGGTGACTCCTCGGAAAAAAGGTCCGCCCGTGTTGGCAGGATAACTCCTGACAGGATTATCTAAAGTGAAAAAATACGTGTTTTAGTTAAGACCTTAATTTAGAACTTGGACGAGAAATTTTTTATATTTAAATATTTTTAATCGAATAAAAATAATTCCTCCAAGTCTTTATTGTATCTCAAAGACCTGTGTAAAATTTCATGAAGATCGATTAAGTAGTTCTCGAGAAATCTTGCCAACCGGTTTCAAAACCACAGTTTTGAGAAAAACGCGTTTAAAGACGGAGCACTAGCCTAGCTGTGTCTCCGAAACTATTACTCGGATCAACTTGAAAACCTAGGACAAAATTCTAGAGGTATTGTAGAATTTAGCACGACAATAAAAATAATAAAAATTCATTTTTTGAAACCCATATACCCATGTAACCCCTTAAATAATGTAAATACTTTGAAAATATTTTTTTTTCGCATCGAGGCGAAATTCTATCCAGAGGTGGTGTTCTATCAAAATAAGTATCTAACATACATATATCGTATGTTTCACTATTTATTCTATATCGTTAATCGTCATCAACATAAATCGATACATTCTAGTGTACCATCCCCAAATAATAATATAAGTACACTGCTTAGAACATATTTCATTTCTTATTAGTTATTCTGCTTGCTACACAGCATCTCTGCAGTCAATCACAGCATTCGCTAGTCTGTCGCATGGCTCGAGGCAAGTGCCAATTTAATTTAGTTACAATAGCGGGATCATAAAAATAATTTAACTGCCAACATTGAAAACAATATTTCTTCATTTAATGATGGAAAATGCTGTAATTGCATTTTACGATTGTAATTCTTGTTATTCACTCAATTTTCACTCAATACCAGTTAGTTTTGTAAAATGTGGTATCATATAGTAGGTTTTGGGTAGTTTTTTGGTGGAGGATATGAAAAGTTAAACTGTCAATTAATCAATTGATGCCGGATATTTTACCCAAGTAATAGAATCAATGAATTCCGCATTTGTTTGAGTATATAATGTTCTTAGACTGCACTCTCATTAGTTGTGTTGTACAATTTGGTAAAAGTTAATATGCTTTATCAAAAATTTCAGCATTTTTTTTTAATATATTCTGTAAACTTAAACTTTCTTTTCTAATATAAACTCTAAACTTTATTTTATAAATTTTAAGTTTTTCCAACATTTTGCGAATTTTCATGTTCATACATAAATATATACTTACATAAGCATATGCTTGCCCTCGTGGTGGTCACCAAGCTGTTGCTGTCAGCGTTAAAATTAAGTATCCATTTTAAAAACAATACCTGCAATCAATCAAAATACAGCAATCAACTGTCAATTCGACCGCAATCGAGTGAGCCGAGTCGAGTATTGTAATGGTTCTCTTGTGGCATGTAACAAATGACAGTTTCAAGCCATTTTATTTTCATCATAAATCATTGTAACCAAATGCAAAAAATGCTACATAAAACAGAAACATACACATACATACATATTTTTTATAACAGTTACATGCAGTTTGAAGTTCGATAATAAATATAGAAATGTTAATAAATCTGTTTCCATTGCTTTCAAACTTTTTGTGGGCAATCAGTTAACACTTGGTTATTTTAACTGCAATACTCTTAAAATTGATCAAATTAAAAAAATTCTAATAAATCTAGTTAGCATACTCAATGATATATTATTTGAGAAATTGAGAGACATTTTAGAGCTGGAATACCAAAATTTTATTAAACTCAGAATAAGTTTCTTTTCGTTTTTTATATAATATATCGTCAACTTAATTGCATATTCGCTGTTTGGGTAGTCGAAAAAGTCTTTTCGTATTTTGTCAATAGATGTCGTTGCAGTCATATATCTCCAGAGCTACCAATCACATTATGTCATACCACATAGTGTTGAAAAGGTGAGATTTTAAGCTTCATTTAACCAAAAAAACTTTAAATTCGAAGAAGTTGAAAAAAAGTTACAGTTGTTCAAAAATGAGTGAAAATAATGAAGAAATTCGCTTTATTTTGAAATTGAGGATAAAAAAGGGAAGAATGACACGCAAGCCACCAAAGAAATTTGTGAAGTTTACAGAACCGATGCTGTATCGTGTAGCACAACAACGGTTCTGTTCTGGACATTTCGAAATTTCGATTTACACCGATAAAAGTTTTACACTGATGGAGGAATGTCTCTAGCGGGAAAAATGGCAAAAAGTAGTTGACCAAAATGGTACATATTTGCTTAAATATTTATTAGTATAAATAAAAAAAAATATGTTGAAATTTGATTAGAAATACGAAAATACTTTTTCGACTAACCAATATAATAACCAATATATAGCCATTTTGTAACCAAAACTCAAATTTTGTTTCAATATGAGTGGTAACGTTTTTTCTTAGCCTGTAAACTTATGAAAAGTAAGGTTACGTTATTTTGCATTTTAGGTGACGATATGTACATACATATGTACGAGTATGTATGTACATCGCGTATATGCGAAATCATCAACTATTTCTTAGCGAAAACTAAAAACTATTTTAATACCTGCCTGCCGTTTTGATCACCTTTCAAGCTGCACCCAGTTAAGGCGAGCATTCTTTAAAATGAGCATTGAAAGAATCGTAAGCTATTTAAGCTCCAAAAAGGGTTAATAACCAGTTCATCGATTCACAGCAAAATATTTCAATTCCGAGAACATCCTAAAAAGTTTATGGAATCTATAAAATAAATATGATATTGCAAAGTCAAACAATTTGTGGAATTTTCGCCGTTATGAGCTTGATTTTTGCACACAAGTAAAAAAAAAAAAATACATGCACATAAATACATAAATAAAGCAATGCGAACGAAGCATCGGAGCTTATTTGGATCGACTCGCATTTCAACGCATTCACAATTTTTCGCATCCAACTGCTGTTGCCAACAGCTACCAGCTGCTGTGCGAACGTAAAAGTGACCATTGAATTGTGAGTTTTGAGTTTATAAAACGATCCAATGAAATCCAATGTAAATTAAGCTGTTGCGAATTCACTCGCCTTTAGCCGCTGCTGGGGTTGTAAGTAAGAGTATTAAACATTTTTTTATGTACATATGAATTGCCAATGCTCTGGTGCGTATATACTGGTGCTATAAGAATTTCATTCACGTCGGTGTTTGCTTAAAACTGCAAACGTTTATTTTATGAGGCGGTATGGTGTGGTTGTGGTGGTGCTTAAAAATATTTTTGGATATTTGGTATTTGGATGCTGTCGAAAATTCCTCAAATTCGCATTTCCTATAATAAATTTTTTTTTTTTTTTTTTTTTTTTTTTTATTAATAAAAATGTTTCACTGTTGATAGACGAAACATTGTTACTATGAATGTAAGGTACATCTCACAGAAGGTATGTGGTATCATTATGGCAGAAGGATAATAAACCCGTGCGATATTCATATTTTTATAAACCACGCCGTGAGTAGTTGCATGCAAAATTTAAAGCAGCAAATTTTTTAAAAATATTTTAATTCGTTAGCTAGCTAGTTGAAAAAATTCAAGTTGTAATAAGCATATCAAAGTGTTAAAATTACTGAAAATAATAAAAAAATTTTTTGATTAGCGTTTACACCAAATAAAATTCAGTACTAAACTATTTTCATTATTTATGAACATTTTTCTTGGGCAAAATTAGCAATATTTCTGTTATATTTAGGTAGAACAAAGTCGTTTAAATGGTTACATGGGTTTACGTGTCTCAAAAAATCGATTTTTTTTTTAAATAATTTTTATTGTCTTATTAAATTTTACAACACCTCTAGAATATTGTCTTAAATTTTCAAGTTTATTCGATTAATACGGAGATATGGCCTTAAGAACTTATTAACTTGAAGCTAGCTAGACGAAGTGCGCCGCCTTTAGACGCGTTTTTCTCGAAACTGTGTTTTTGAAGTCGGTTGGCAAGATTTCTCAAGAACTACTCAACCGATCTTTATAAAATTTACACAGGTCTTTGAGATAAAATGCTTAAAGACTGTCCAAAATCCAATTTCCAGCTTTTTTTCCTGCATCCAAGTTCTAAGTTAAAGTTTTATCTAAAACACGGATTTTTTACTTTAGATGATCCTGTAAGGAGTTTTCCTGCCAACGCGAGCGCATCTTTTTTCCTAGGGATAACCGGAAATTGCGTCGCAATGGCCGAGTTTAAAATATTTTTTTCCAAAAATCCAAAAATTTCTTTGTTAATATTTAATTTTTTTATATAAGAAAAAAAATTGTTGAAAGAATGCTGCTTTTTACCCGAGGAAACCTATGTAACCCCTTAACTACATTTATTTTTTTATTTCTTCAATTTTAGGGCCAAACAAATTTAGTTTTTTGTTGCTTTAATTTGATTAATATTAACTTTAATAATATAAGTCCACACAGCAAACAATTTAAAGCAAGTTCAAAATTGTGTAATTTCTGAAAACCTTATGTAGACACACATTCCTTCATTCTGTTATATTATAGATACTATAAATTTAAAACAAATCCCCTTAAGCTTTTGTAAAAACAAAAAAAAAAAAATATGCCGCTATAAAAAATATTTACATGCGCTATGTAGATTTTTGAATAATAAATTCCAAAAAATCAAATTTTATCATTTTTTTTTAACCTTTTTAGAACATTTTTCCGTCCGTTCAACGTGGCGTATGAGTGATTTTCATATTCAAATATGCATGAATAATTGAAGCGGAAGCAAAGTCTGCCAAATTTATTGTAAAAATATTCTTTTAAATTGTTGCAAAGCGGGCATTTAACCGAAATCACACTAGAATATTTTGTAACGGTGCATTTGTACATATGAATGTATATAAATTTAGTGCTGTCTTTTTACAACTCATTTCCCAGTCAATCATTTAGTAATGAGTCGTGCGTGTGTAAACACGGCAAATAATATGCGTTTAATTAATTCCGAAATCACTTTGGCAAAAAGTTGCAATTTTTCTCCCGCTCGCAATGAAAATAGCATGAATTGTATGCCGCGCCAGCTGAGCTTTAAGCGCTGGCTACATTTTGTTCATGTTTTACATTTTGTCTGCGCCAACAGCAAAACAGTTGCTACAACAATTGCAGATACAAAACGCCAAAATCAAATGCCGGAGTCATCAGCCGGCCGTACAACGAGTTTAACAGTTCAAACAGGAGAAAAACAAAAACGAAAAAAAAACAATGCGAAAAACGAATGCCAGCAACGGCAGCAGTGAAACAATTTCCATTGCATGATTAACCGTTGCCAATGGCGGAATGTGTGTGGAGCGCAGCCATACTCACAAAGGCCAAACACTTTTAACACACACCAATACCAATTAATGTCTACTCGGGTGTACATTGCGAATAAATGCTATTTAACGGTATTTATTTGCCATGAAAGTTAATTTATTTACAAATTGCAATAAAACAAACAACAATAAGCATAACACTACTCTTACTGACAAGTTAAGCCACAGCAACGGTGTGGAGCAGCAGCGTCAGCGTCAAAGCCATAATAAGCAAGCAAGCAACACATCTGTATTTACCATTTAATCCATGGCAAAACAAAGGCGCATAGATAAATAGGTGTATTTGTTGGCCTATGTGGCTGTACTGTATATTTCTTACTGGAAACCCGTTTCTGCGGGCAAAAACCAGTTCGCAGCCATAAGAAATTCCACAGAGGTGAGACGACATTTGCTCTGTTGCTGCAGCGACGCACCTTTTTCAATAGCACACCCCGAGCACCCGGGCGGAATTCTTTTGATGTAACACTTAGTTGAGATTTGGTATAATAAATGTTATATGACAATGATCGTAATTTATTACGAGAGAAAATAACTGCAAGTAAAGTAACAGTATTTTGTCATAATAGTTATTAATGATGTCTGCAACCTTCGAAAAATACTTGAAGTTCCATAAAATAGACTAAATGAGTACCTTTGATATATTTCAAAAATAATCATAAAAGCTAGCCCTATGAAATGTTACGGGGCGTGACAATCAAAATAGGCGAATTTCGGCAACTAAAAATTAGTCTATCAATTTTTTAATAATTTGAACTATATATTTTAAATATTCTCGACATACGAAATAAAATTAAAAAATAAATCACTGTTGCAGTAATTCCGATCTTCTCCGTGGGAGAAACCGAAGGAAATTCTTCATTGTCTGATATTGTCCGTTCAATGACGTAAAAATGGAAAATAACTTCGTCGGCGTTTTAAAAAAGTTGAATTTTGCCGCACTTTTCGGTCGTAGAAGGCTGTAACTGAAAAACTGTCTGCAATGTTCACTTAAAACTTTAAGTACAAAATGTTCAAATTATTTTTATTGAAAAATGCTGAGAAAACCACTTCAATATTTTTATACTTCTTTATTATTAAAAGAAAAAAAAATAAAAATTTACCAAAATAAAATTTGGAATCAGTAATTTTATAGTGGCAACCATCAGTTTTTCGCCGCTTTCAGCAAAATTGTTTAAACACACAAACTCCAATATTGTTTTCGTTTTACTAAGAAAAAATTTAAAAAATGAACTACAATCAACGGCTATGAGTAATTCATAGAAGTGAACTCAAATATGCAAATTTTATTTTTATGTATTTTGTTTTGCTTGTGCACAGTTTTTCGGATTTTTTTGTGTTAAATTCGAATTAATTACCTTGCAGGAATTATTTACACAGAAGTGATATTAAGCTCTGCCAAAAATTTAAGGTTTCATATATGTAGGTTTCCTCGGGTAAAAAACAGGCTTTTTTCTACAAGTTTATTTCCCACGTAAAAAAATATATTTTTTTTTAGAATTTTTAATTGTTACAAACATACACTATTAACAAAGAAATTCCGAAAATTTTGGAAAAAAATATTTTAAACCGGCCATTACGACGCCATTTCTAGTGACCCCGCAGAAAAAAGATGCGCCCGCGTGGGCAGGATAACTCCTTACAGGATCATCTGAAGTGAAAAAATACGTGTTTTGGTTAAAAACTTAACTTAGAACTTGGATGAAGAAACAAAAACTCAAAATTGAATTTTTGCAAGCATTTTTACAAAAAATTGAAAATTTCCCGAAATTTTTTTTCAAATCGTTGTAATCGAAAAAAATCTTTCGTCCAAGTTTTGAAGAATTTTATCTCAAAGACCTGTGTAAAATTTCATGATGATCGGTTGAGTAGTTTTCGAGAAATCTTGCCAACCGACTTAAAAAACACAGTTTTGAAAAAAAAAACACGTTTAAAGACGGCGCACTTAGCCTAGCTAGCCTCGAGCGCCCAAGTTTTTAAGACTCTATCTCCGACACTATTACTCGAATCAACTTGAGAATTTATGAAAATGTTATGGAGGTGCTGTAGAATTTAATAAGACAATAAAGAAATCGATTTTTTGAAAAATTCATGTAACCCCTTAAGTAAATTTTTGCCTTGCGGAAGAGAGTAAGAAATGTCAATTTCATATGACTCATATTTATATAAAAAAAAAATTCAGTTATAAAAAGTTGTGTCGATAGCCTTAAAATAGCAATTTGTCAAAATTGTTTTAACTCATAATGTCAAAATCAGCTGTGGCCTTGTTTTTATGATTATAAAATAGAACTTTCACACATTCTTGTTAATCAACATATTTTTTTGAATGATAACTGCATACAAATAGATCCAAAACCATCCAAATCATCAAAATCTAAACAAGAAATTCATGTGAAAAAAGATGAAAAAGTTAATTCGACTTTCTGGATTAAGAAATATTTTCCTAAGTTATCTCAAGCAACAAGCTTATATACTCAGCATATCCACAATTATTGTAAGTAATTGAATCTTTATTTATAGCTTGTTTGGTTCATAAAGAGAGAACGAGCGAGATAGAGTGGTATGCCAATCCCAAGAATATTTTATTCCTATTTTCATAACACCAAAAAATGTCAACTTTTATGTGAGGTTAGAATGGCGCATACTCTACGATTTAAATTGATTCTTGGAACAAAGCTGAATGCAAAACAAAAGACCAATCACAAGTGATAATAAAGAAATAGTATTAATATTTTGCATAAATATTTAATAATGTTTTATCTTATCTGCCAATATACGAGTACATACGAAGATATATGAACATACCAATAGTATGTGCTAAGTAACCAGTTGATTGGTTAATGCCTTTTAACCAGTTGATTGGCTTTTGTTTATTATTGCCACCAATTTGTATCATATGCAGTGTGTACATACATAAATACATACCATACCATACAAACATACATATGTATGTCCATACGCAAGTTACGTTACGCTTTATCTATTGGAGTTGTAAGTAACTTCAGCTGTTGACAACAAAACTGAAAATGATTAATGACTTCGACGCTGAGCTATTGCGTTAATGAGCTGTTAAAAATATATACCTACATATCTGTTATTTAATAAGCTTTCAATTTCGTTGACATTTTTGTAAAAACAACCTAACGATTTACAAGAAAATGGATCAAGTTCAAATACTGCCGCCTACGTTTTGAATTTCTGAAGGCCATAGAGCGTTGTTAGGAAATCATTTCACCTGTTATGAACATGCATACATACATATGTATATAGGCAAACATACATACATATGTAGACAAACATACATAAATATGTATAAAAACATACATACATATGTAAAAACACACATACATACTATTTACATGACATTTATATACCGCTGCCTGCACTGCACAACCATTCGTTAATGTTTTTATTCACATTCTTTTTTTCTTTTCCAGTTGAGCGAGACGACTGCGCGTTTCAAGGCCTTCCAACAACAGCAAACGATCTACATTGCGGATTGAAAATATTATTGGTCATTTGCATTTTAATACGCCGTAACGTTAAGACAACCAACTTTTTCACGCTTGATAAGAACGAGAGGAATACGATGAAAGAGGCACAAAGTATGCTGCAAATATTGAAGAAGTTGGTAAAAGCGAACCAGTAGATCTGTGCGCGTAAATAATCCGAACAAATAAACTAAAACAAAAGAAAAAGAAAAGAAAAAAATTGTAAAGAAACCGTTCAACGTTTGCTCGTATTACCCATTGACCAAGAGACCTACTGATGTGGCCAACTTGTGCGCACAGCTGATCGACGACGCTGTAAACAGTGAGCGCTGTATGACGTCAGTAATACATAGTAGCTGTAGTGCGTGAAAAATAATAAATATTTTAAAATATTCACTAAACGCGTATATTAAAAATACAATAATACACTTACTCGCAATCAAAAATATGATGAGAAAATATAAAAATTATTAAAACTACAATAATCCGCCGTCAGCGATCGTCGCTCACCGTTCGCCAGCGTGTTCAAGGCGCTAAACCGCCACGCAAACGAAATATTCCCATGCGCTTTTTGTACAAAAACAATAATAATAAAATAAAACCAAACATAAACAACCCAAACACACACAATAAATCAGCGATGAGCGTAAAAGTAATAAATTTTAATTTGTAGCAACCATAAAAAGCAAATTCATCAGAAAAAAACACACACACTCGAATCTCACAGCCAAAAAGCACTGAGCTCAATTTCCAAGAAGGCGACGATAACACCCGAAATAGAAATTAATTAAAATTGAATTTGTCATCAGTTTAGAAGCGCTAACAAAGTACTGTTATCACAAACCGGAAGAATTCTGCATATCTACATTTGGCACGCTGATAGTGTTAGCAGCGCTGCGCCAGCCATTCCCACACAAAGCAACAACGGTCTCAAAACGCAAACGGCAGTCGCGCAACTAGCAGGCCTCCGAGCCACATACACACCCACACACGTCGTCACCTCCACCGTAAAGCATGTCACAAGTGCCAACGCAATTTAAACTCATCCTCACCGTGCCGCCGTCAAGTTGAATGCCAACATCTGTGTGTTCAACAATAAAACACCAACATAATTTATAAAATACTCACCATAATTTGTTGCTAAAAACCCAAGTTGTTTGTTGTTTCTACACGCGTATCTTTTTTTCCTCGTTTTAGTTCATAATTTGATTGGTGATGTGGTGCTCATAAATTTAATCAACTATTTTAAGCTGTTACGTTTAGCGTTTAAGTGCAATTCAAAGGAGTAGAGTAGAGAGCAAAAGTAATTTAAACAAAAACACAAACTCATCTTACACAAACATCAGTTCAAATTGCATACCCGCACTCACACACATACATATATTTGCGCAATATGTCCGCCATGAATTTTACACGTAAACTGCGCGGTCGCATGCGCTCCAATACCTGCCGCATCGTCTTGCTCACCTCCTTGGTGTGGGTGATTGTGGATTTTGTGTTAATCGCCCGCTATTCGGATTGCATTGGACGCGACGGTTGGCGGTGTAAGCGACCCGGGGAGTATGATGTGGAGGTAAGTTGAAAGTTGATTTCATTTTGAAAATAGTAATGTGAAATGTTAACTCCATATGTGAGGAATATATTAGTGTCACTAATATGTATATACAGGGTGCGGCACGCGAACCAATTAAAAAAGCCATAACTTCGGTTTGGAAAATTATTTTTAATTATTTTAAAGTACAAAATGTGCGAAAATAATCATAAATTCAGGACCAATTCACTTTTACCCGATATGACCACCTTTTGCCTTAACTATGGCCTTTAGACGGTCAAAAAATAAATCCCAAGCTGCCCGAATGTCGCAATGGCTTTCTTCAGCATCTCGAGACTGGTGTATTTTTTACTTCGGACCTTGATCTCCGAAATGGCCCAGAGAGAATAATCCATTGGATTCGCATCTGGTGAATTCGAGAGCCATTGTGTGGCCGTAAGGAAGTTCGGAACGTTATTTTTCATCAGCCATTCTTGATTCACTCGCGCTTTCTGAGACGGTGCTGAGTCTTGTTGAAACGTCCATGGTTTGCAACCGAAACCATGTGCTGCCTCCTGGTGGCCAACCGATGACTTAGATTCTCGTATGAACGGTCGGTCAAGTAAACCCTATCGTTTTGAGAGTTTACGAATTGCTCAATTGAAAAAATTTTTTCGTCAGAAAACACAATGTTCGGAATTTGACCGCTTTCGGCCAAGCTCTCTCAAGTCTTACTTGTTGCTGCTTCGGTGTGCGATCATGGGTCTTTTGGAACTTGTAAGGCTTGACCTTGAGCTCATTTTTCAATATGCGTCGGATGCTAACGTCGGATATTTTCAGTTCTTTAGCCATTTAATTGGCACTTCGATGTGGATTTCGCTCAAGTCGCTCAAATCGCTGATCACTTTTTTTTGCGTTCACTTTTGGCAAAACGCTTTTGTACACTTGTGAACAATACTCTGAACTGTCATTCGCAAATTTATAAACAGCTGATTCCAGTGCGACAGCTGCGCGAACGTTGTGGAGTTGGTTACACTTCGAGTGCCGGACCCTGTATGAAGTATCTTAAAGAGTGGCGCGTTACTTCGCGGCGTCGTATGGTGAATGTAGAAACACTTCAATTTATAATATCTCGTATATAAAGTTACTGTAAAACTTATTTCTCGGCTTGTGGAATAATACTATTAGCCATTTTGGAAAATGTATTTTCTAATTCGAATTTCTTAAGTTATGTACATACATATGTATGTATGTATATAAAATTTGTATTACGTTGGCAAAAAATAGTAAGACTGTGGTCATAATTCTAAAATTCTTAATTTATTCTTCAAAATCTATGTATGTCGTCTCCCTTAAAGTGATCCCCTGGCCCCAATACATTCGGGCCAACGTTTTTTCTAATCCTCGAAACAGTTGTTAAAGTCAATTTCCGGAATGGTCTTCAATGCGCATTGTTGTGGTACAAAAACCAAGAGCTGTTCGGTCTCTTTTTACGAATAGCTTCGCGCATCGAAGAAAACTGTCGGCATAACCTTGATTTTTGACTTGCTTTGACGTTATTTTCACGGCTTCGGTTCACCTTTCCACGACATTCAGCCGATTGATCTTCTATTTCCGGTTTGTAAGCATATTTCCCACACTCATCGGCGGAACGTTTCACGACATCCGCTTTTCTTAATGATTCCGCATTCAAAATTTAATGAAACTTCTTGCGCTTACGTACTTCTGAAAGGCAAGCAGAAGTCCAGATGCTGAACTCAATTTTGGACGTTTTTCAAGCGTAAATCAAACCGTTTTTTTTCGGGATGGTGACTCATGGAGTACGTGTGAATCGCTGCCTGACCAATGACGCATATTTTGCTTATTGACTAAGCCATTTAACCAGATTAAGCCTCATCGATAAAGATGATTTTACGATGAAAATCCGGATTGCCACAACGACATCACAGAGATGCCCTACGCTTGAGGCCAACGGGTGGGAGACTGATTACGATATTCCTCAATTGATACACTAGCGGCAGCAATATTCTCGACACTACAAGCACTTCTTTGTCTCACTGGCACAAGAACATTTTGTACTGCGCCTATGGATTAAAATTTTTCCACTAGACGCTCAATTGTTGATCTGACAGGACTATTATGACGACTATAAATTGGACGTAGCGCTCTTCTTTTCAGGCCAAAAAAATACATTTTAGCAATCCTTTAGTATCGAACAGCGTCAATGATTTGAATTTCTTAAAAAAAAAAAATAAAAATAATACTTATTTATCAAGTTCTATGTTTTTAAAGTCAACAAAAATGTTTTTGGGTTTCCTGTAAAAAAATTCTTATTTTTCAATCCTATGTTTTCAAAGACAACAAAAGAAGTTTTGGAAATGCATTTTTGACAGTACTTTGTTATTTTAGCCATACTCTTAAAACTGGTGAAAAATCAGTAAAACTAAACTTGGTAGCATTGAAGATATTGTTTGTTCCACTTAAATAGGTTATCCCCACTCTCTCATGTGGAATTGAACTCATTGACTTTGTTGTTTGCTTCTACTTTTAATTTTTTTACAAGAGATCAAAATCCACATTTGGGTAATAATAGCGAATCGATGACGGCTGCTGTCGACGTTTATCCAAAATTGGAAAATTCATAGATCTTAAATTGCCCCGAAAAATTTAAATTTTTCAAAAACATATCTAAATTGAAAATTTTTCCGAGCAAACTGACTTTGAACACTTATTGTACAAGGTGAGTCCCAAAGTAAACAGGACTTGAAAAAAAACAAATGTTTTTTTCGGTAAAATCAATTTATTTTATTCAAAATAGTCTCCTTCTGCTTCAATACAGCTTTTTGCACGGTCCAAAAGCATGTCGAACGAGTGTTTTAGGTCGTTGGCCGGTATGGTCGCCAGTATGCCGGTGCAAGCCTTTTGAATGGCCTCTACGTCTGCATAACGCTTTCCTTTAATGAGCAAATGCTTTTTTCCGAAAAGGCAGAAGTCGCACGGCGACATATCAGGTGAATACAAGGAGTGGTTAATGGTTAAATGTTGTTTCATCAATTGAAACGTTTCGGTAAAAGTTTTACCAATTTTAAAACAAAATTTAATGTTGGCTCTTTGTTCGGAGCTCATTTTCGCACCGATAACACAAACATACTGACACATAAAACGCAATAACTTCACTTCCATTCGATAAAATGTAATGAACAATCGATGAAGATAGCAGATTCTATCGCACCAGTCGACATGTAGATGGCACCACCAGGGGGCGCTAGATTCAAAAAGTCCTGTTTACTTTGGAACACAGCTTGTATTTACTTCTATATACTTTCTCTCCACTATATTAACTGTGTAGTATATACAAATGTAGCTTGCTAATTAGTTTCCATTAATTATTTAATAAAAAAAAGTTATTAACCGCGCACACAGGTTGTGCCGCAAAGCACATAAATTTAGCAAAAGTTTGGAATTATAACGAAACGAAATTACTTTTGTTTTAATTAAATGACATACTATTTTACCCGGCAATATTGCACCCCTATGCAGATATCAACATATGAATATACATATGTATGTGCGATTGTACCTGCAAACATAGTATATTTGTGCTGATGAATTTGTTCGCAGCTTAAAAGTTAAATGCAGTAAGACCATAAAGTTCGCAGCTAAAATACAGGGAAATATTTGCCCGCGCTGATGCAAATTTGCATTCGGGCATACTTACATACTATGTATATGCATTACATAGTGTGTATATCTAATATATGTATATATGTATGTTTGTATGTGTATTTTAGCGTGCTTGCTCATAACTTTTAGTTGCCATTGTTGTTGGCTGCTGATGCGCCAACACTTCTGCCACATATAATGAAGTTGTTGTTGCTGCGACTATTGTTGTTGTCCCGAAGAGACACCGGCTCTGGAGTATAACATTTTAATTAACACGTCGTGAGCGGCATTGTCGAGGTTGTTGTTGATCCACAGTTACAGAGCTCCTTGCTGTTGTTGTTGTTGATGTTGTTATTGTTGCTGTGGCGCTCAACTCTTCCTTGTTGTTGTTATTGTTTCTGCGGTGCTCAACTCTTCCTTGTTGTTGTTATTGTTGCTGCGCCGCTCCACTCTTCCTTGTTGTTGTTATAATTGCTGCGCTGCTTTACTCCTCATTGTTGTTGTTGTTTTAGTTTGCTGCTCCACTCCTCCTTGTTGTTGTTATTGTTATCATTTCTCCCAGCTGGTCATTTGCGGCCCGTCGGCCATCCGTTGTTATAATTATTATTGTTTTGTTGTAATTGCCAGCGCTTGTTGTTGTATGCGTGCGCATGTGTGTAGGTATGTCTGTGTGTTTGCTGTTGTTGTTGCAGCCAGTCAACCAACCGGCATTGCAATTAATTACGCAATAAATCTTGCCTTAAATCAGAATTACAGTGTTGAACTTGGCTTGTGGCACGAACCAGCAGCAGACACAACATAACGCAATGCTCCCAATATTGTTGCCGCCTTTGCGCACACGCACACGCTCAGCAATGAGGCACACAAAAAATTGTAGCCCACACAGCTTTGCCGGTCCGACGTTGTCTTGCAAACCGCTTCAGCAGCTGCCTGACGTGCTTCATTGGCTTTTGTCGACTGCATTTTGCTCCGCTTTGCTCTGCCAGAGCTGGGGCTGTCCATTCATGAGTTCGCATATCGCCACCCTGCGCCTCTCTGTCTGCCACAGAAATTGTTCAGTGTTTGTTGGCTGCATTTCACATACATTTGTAAATCCATACATGTATTTATGGAAGTATGTATGTATGTGTGGTATATTAGTTGTGACTGTAGGCCGCTCAGCTGCCCCGCTTGTTGCTGTCGTCACTGACACCAACAACATTAGCAAAGTCACTGCCGACAAGGAGGGTTTTTTGTTACAAGCGGCATATGACCAACGATGACAGAGTGGCTAACATACATACTATGTACATACATGCACACACAATTCCTACGTTCTTTCATACGAAATAACAATCTCAACACATACATATGTTTATACATATAGATGTATGTGTATGTGTGTGAATGTGAGTACTTACTCGCGCTATAAATATTGTAGTATTTTCATTACAAAAACGTTATTTGTTGCATGCCACCGGTCCGTGTTTTTTCGTCTGCGTTCTTTAAGCGAACTGTGTGTAGTTGCGAATGAAAAATAATATAATTATACCCTGAACAGGGTATATTAAGTTTGCTATGAAGTTTGTAACACCTAGAAGGAAGCGTCGGAGACCCTATAAAGTATATACACATATGTATAAATGATCAGTATGTTGAGCTGAGTAAATTTAGCCATGTCCGTCTGCCTGTATATGTATATACGAACTAGTCCCTCAGTTATGAGGATATCGTTTTGAAATTTTGCAAACGTCATTTTCTCTTCATGAAGCTGCTTATTTGTCGGAATTGTCGATATCGGACAACTATAACATATAGCTGCCATACAAACTGAACGATCGGAATCAAGTTCTTGTATGGAAAACTTTCACATTTGACGTGGTATCTTGACAAAAGTTGGCACAGGTTATTTTCGAAGGCAACAATGTAATCTCCGAAGAAATTGTTCAGATCGGCGCACTACAGCATATAGTAGCTGCCGTACAAACCGAACGATCACAATCAAGGGCTTGTATGGATAACTTTAGCATTTGAAGTGGCATCTTCACGAAAATTGACATGGATTACTGCTTAGGGTAATAATATAATCTCCGGAAAAATTGTTCAGATCGGCTCAGTATAGCCTATAGCTGCCATACAAACTGAACACATAGTTACTAAAAGAAATGCATCTGTGAAGGGTATATTAGCTTCGGTGCAGCCGAAGTTAACTTTTTTTCTTTTTTTACAATGAGTCGAAACTTAGCCACATCTGTATTTCTTTTTATAAATGCCATTTTTTCTGATAATTATACCTTCCTAGAACATTAACTGATTAAAACATGTGCTTTTTTATTGTCTTCGTTATTTTTTCCTATTTTTTGTTTACATAATTTTTATCTCCTCAAAAACTTTCTGTGTTTAAATTGAGACAAGATAGGCATTATAGTATTATAAGCAGTGAATTAGCCTGGTTTTCCACAAGCAAATTGCTTTTAGATTTATCAACTTACTTTTGTAAACTTAAGATGATAATTTTGTCTAGGTTTTTGACAATTTATATTTTCATTGCCCATTATTTTTTATCTTTTGTTTATTTATGTAAGAGTAGAAAAAAAAATTAAATACAAAAATTTATTATCTTTTGTTTATTTATTTAAGAGTGGAAAAAAAATGAAATACAAAAACAAACGTAAAATTATGCGTTCTTCAAGTAGAAAAGAAGAAAAAAAACCGTGTAACCAACATAACGAAGGGTGATCTTTGCCTACTTTTTTAAAGAAAAAACACAGAAACTTCAAATTTAATGGAGAATTTTTATTATCATTCGAAAGAACATTCTTTGGCATTTATTTTTTTGAAAATTATCTCTTTCAAATGTATGCATCCGTTGAGTGCAATTTTCGATGATTCGTTCGATCATTTGGGCACTGGTAACTGGCGAATGACACGCATGATGTTTTGCTCCAAGGTCGGTATCGAGGCGGGATTGTACGCATAGACTTTAGACCTTACGTATGCTCACAGGAAAACATCTTACGGTGTGATATGATAAAAAAAATTGTGGATTAAAAAAAAAATGTTGCCAGTTTGTTAAGCTAAAAATAATTTCCAATTTTTTATTTTACTTTTTTTTTTTTAATTTTGTTTTTGTAAACTTAACACACTTTGCCGTTAAAATCGAAATGTGAATTTATCAACGATGTCACTGATTTCTTCATACCTGCATTTTTACACCATCACATACTTCCACATGTGACAGATGATTCAATAACCTTTTTTTAAATTTAATTATCGCCACTCAAAAAGTAAACGCAAAAACTCACATATAAAAGTGCATGTTTTATTAAATTTAATTTTTCCATTACGAAAATTGTTGCTTTTTTCCACACCCTTTCATAATGCATTTTCCTTTCGGCTTTCCGGTTGCAGGTGCCAGATGCACAAAAGCTTGTCGACGAACAAAATATGGTTGATGACAATGAAATTAACACAGAAAAGAGTTTGGACGGCGGAGATGCTGGCGGTGTGGGTAAGGGTCCCGGTGGCTTTGCGGGCGGCGGTATTTCGATGACATATCGCAGTACGTTATTGAAGAAATGGCGTTCGGCGCCAACAGTAAAGGAGGAGAAGGGCAAACAAGGCGAGTTGGGTAAACCAGTTAAAATACCACCGGAAATGAAGGATCTGATGAAGGAGAAATTCAAAGAGAATCAATTCAATCTACTAGCCAGCGATATGATCTCATTGAATCGTTCGCTGACCGATGTGCGGCATGAAAAGTAAGTGTACATATGGGAATATGTTTGTATGTAGAAAATTTAAACTCAAATAAATGATTTTTAATTTTGCATTGCATAATCGGTCATTATTTACAATATATGTATACAGTATTATACAGCATATGCTGCTGTGTAAATGTCCATATCATAAATTTAATTTAATTTTTGTAACCACAACACATTCGCAATCCACATTTACAGTTGCAAGAAGAAGCTTTATCCATCGAAACTGCCAACAACCTCAATTGTGATAGTTTTCCACAATGAAGCGTGGTCAACGCTGCTCCGCACCGTTTGGAGTGTCATCAATCGGTCGCCGCGCACCCTACTCAAGGAGATTATACTTGTGGATGACGCCAGCGAGCGTGGTAAGTACGAAGATAACTTTAAAGCAAGATTTGTGTAATTAAATAGCCATTGAAATCATTAATTTATGTAAATAAGTAGACATTTTTACTTAAAAAATTTCTTCTTTTCGCCTTTCTTCTCTTCTCCCTTATCATCCGTCACACAGATTATTTGGGCAAAAAGCTGGAGGACTATGTAGCGAAATTACCGGTGCATACATTTGTGCTGCGCACGGAGAAACGCTCTGGCTTAATACGCGCCCGTCTGCTAGGCGCCGAGCACGTGACGGTATAAGCATTGATAATATTATTTTCTGCTGGTTTTCCTTTTAACCCATTGCCTATGCTCGACGCCTCTTGTTTTTGTAGGGTGAAGTCATCACATTCCTGGATGCGCATTGCGAGTGCACAGAGGGTTGGCTGGAACCGCTGTTAGCACGTATTGTGCAAAATCGTCGCACCGTGGTGTGCCCCATAATTGATGTGATCTCCGATGAGTCTTTCGAATACATAACCGCTTCGGACTCAACGTGGGGTGGTTTCAATTGGAAATTGAATTTCAGATGGTAAATTGAAAGTTGAAATTGTGATTGCGTTGCTCTAATGAATTATTGTCACAATTGATTATTGTTAGACGGACGCTTGCTCTCGAAATTAAGCGTTATTTGATTGTAAGATACTTATAATCAGATGACGCTAATAATTATTTAATTGAGAGCAAATTTCAGATTTTTTTATTTAGAATTAATTAAATATCTCATTTTAAATTAATTCAAAATATCAAATTAATTAAAATTTAAGATAAGAAAATTTGAAAGTTTTAATTAATTTTAAATAAAAAACTTGAAATTTGTGATTTTGAGTATCCTATTACTTAGGAGGATTCTTAATTTTTTTTAAATGCAGACTTTAATTTAGAACACCTTAAAATTTATTCTACAGAAGCTACATTTCTGTAAAATATGTGACGAACATAGCCATGTGAGAGTTTTAAGGTCATTCCCTAGACATTTAGACTTATCTATGTACTTAACGGTAATGGTTTAACACTTTTATTCGATCAAAAACTGGCATAACTGTACAGTTGCGGATCCACGGCGGGGTTTCGGGGTCAAAACCTTGACAAAATCGAAGATTTTAATTTAAATTCAGAAGAAATATATTGGAAGGAAAGCCTTACCCCTCTCCCCCGCAAGAAAGAAATTTTGGATCCGACACTGATTGTGTAACTTCCAAAAACTATGTATTCTACTGTTACAAGCTGGAAGAAAATTAAACTTTAAATTTGAAGTGTCAAAAATTTATTTAATTATTAAATTATTAACTTAAAATTTAATTAATTATTAAATTATTTATTTAAAATTTAATCATTTTTATTATTTATTATTATTAAATAATTAATATTTTTTTAATATTTATAATTTTCTACTAACTTAATTACTTGCAATTCCATTTTAGGTATCGTGTTCCTCAGCGTGAAATGGAGCGTCGCAATAATGATCGTACAGCGCCACTGCGCACGCCCACCATGGCCGGTGGCCTCTTCTCGATTGACAAAGATTATTTCTATGAAATTGGTTCATATGATGAGGGCATGGATATATGGGGTGGTGAAAATTTAGAAATGTCCTTCCGGGTAAGTCAACCTCTTCAGCTCACAAATTTATTTACAAAACATTTTTTTTATAAAATTTAAAGCTTAACTTAAATTTCAGTAAAATAGTTTGCCGATTTTGTGTAGGCAAAAAGCATAAATGAAAAGAGTTGCTAATTTTTTTTGATATTGCGACGAGCTTAAGTTTAACTCTTTGTGTTACTTGATGTTTGTTTTGCTCGTGTTAACGGCATAGTTTAAAAATGAATTTTACTACTACACTTTAGATATGGCAATGTGGCGGCATTTTAGAAATTATACCCTGCTCACATGTGGGTCATGTCTTCCGTGATAAGTCGCCTTATACATTCCCTGGCGGTGTGGCCAAAATTGTGCTGCACAATGCGGCGCGTGTGGCCGAAGTGTGGTTGGATGAGTGGCGTGATTTTTATTATGCAATGAGCTCAGGTTCGAAATTGTGTCTTGTTCACATTGTTTCCTACTACTACTTACTACTACTACTGCTACTACTACCAATACTACTATTTGAAATATACATGAATACATTTGTTTCGAAACTAAAAACTACCGACACTTTTACTACCACTACATAACTACACAAATTACCAGCGTAATCTAAACAATACAAACAGTTTTTTTTATATATTTGGTATAATAAATCACCTACCACCTGTGTATTAACTTTTTTAACCTCAACTTGACTAACAAACTCAAAGTTAATTACAATTTTTTACATCACTAAATGTAATTAAGACTTATTTTCTTTTATTACATATTTTATTCAAATAACTATTTTATTCACATTCTACTTATTCCTTTTATTTTTATTTAACCATAACTAAATTTGAGCAACATATATTTTATTATTAAGCGTTAATGTTGTAAACACAAAATTTTCTATATTTAAATCACTTTTCGTAGATGACAATCAGAATTTATATTTGAAAATGTTATTACGCCGATATTTAACGTTCGAATTTCTTTAAAAAGGATTTTTTTTCATTAAAACTTACTTTCAATATTGCGCCGATATTTAATATTTTATACGCAAAAAATTTGCCAAAAAGTAATTTTTTATAGTCTCAGGCTAATATACATGTGTATGTATGTATAAAAAAAAAAAGTAATGGTCACAACTTTTTATCGCGAAAAAGGCTAATCGCTATCAATATAAATTCGATTTTCATTTATGCTATATATAGTCACCTAAAATGCAAAATAACCTATCATCAAAAAATCTAAAATTGATTTTTTTTTATTCATTACGATTCACTACGTCATATTACATATACATATGTACATATCTATGAATGTACAACATTTTAAACTAATGTTTTAACAATTATATTATAAATATAATTAAAGTTATTTCTTTCGAAAAAAATTTTATTAATTTCTTTAAAAAAATATCATAAATATCAAAATATCGTAAATTTTTCAAAATAATTAAATTAAAATTTAAAATTTTTTAAAAAATATTAATTTTTTTTTAACTAATGCTACGACATTTATAACCAAATTATAATCAATTTAAAATTTAAATTAATTTAAACAAAAATTTTAATTAATTAATAATATTATATATAATTAATTAATTAGTAATAAAAATTAACTAATTTTTCAGAAAAAATAATGGTGTTAAAATAAACTAAAAATTCAAAGAAAAAAATTTAATTAAAATTACCTCTATTCAAAATATATTACATTTTTTTCAAAAGATTTTCTCCATATAATATTAAATAATAATTAATTAATTAACTAAAATAATGAACTAATTTTTCAAACACTTTCTTATACTAAACTAAAAATTACAAGTAAAAAATTAAATTGTTTCAAAAATTTTTCTTCATATAATATTATATAATAATTAATTAATTGATAATAATAATAATAAATTCATTTTTTTAGATTTTTTCTTAAACTAAACTAAAAATTTAATTAAAATTAACTTATTTTAAACAAATTAAATTTGTTTTTTTTTTAATTTTTCTTCATATAATACTTAATAATAATTAATTAATTAATAATAATAATTAACTAATTTTTCAGACTTTTTTAAATCGAACTAAAAATTAAAAGAAATTAATTAAATTAAAATAAACTTTTTTCATAAAAATAAAATTTTTTCAAAAACATTTCTCCATAGAATATTATATGTTATAATAATGAATTGATTAATATTAATAATTGATAAATTTTGCAGAAAAATTTTTTTTTTTTTAATTATTTAATCAGTTTTTCGAAAAAAATTTTTCAAACTAAAAATTTAATTAATTTTTCAAATAAATTAAATTTTTTTTAACTTTTCTCCATATAAATAGTTTTAATTGTGTCGTATTTTTTACTTCTCCTGTAAACTTCAGAAAAATTATGTTAGGTTATTTTACATTTTAGCTGGCCATATGTATTTCCTCTAAAAAATTAATATAGTTAAACTCACATTACTGTGTGTAGTAATTTTTATGATTGGCTTGCTTCCTGTTTATTTAAATGCTGTTTAAAAAATATGCCTTAACCTTAATTTTTTAATTGGTTATTAAAAGTCATATACTTATAAATTTTTTAGTTTTTATTTTTATATTGTTTAACATATATTTTTAAATTTTATATCAATATTTTTTAACAAAATTACCGTTATTTTATTATATTTTTATCTCTATAACCCTTTTGCATACCACAAAATTCTGGCTCATCGCTAAATATTTCAAATCTATATTCTTAAATAGAACCGAAGACACTAAATTAATATGCGTTTGTTGATAAATCATACAAACCGCAAACCAGTACTAAACATACACACACAAACTACAATACATATTTGCTTAAAATATTTGTTTCTCTAATTTTGGGGTCAATATTTGCTAGTAACTTGCTAAATATGCTAATTAATTGACTTCTATGTAGAAATTTGTGACGAAATTGTCGTATGCGGCATAACTCGTACTAAATACAGTTTAATGTATTGGAAGTATTTAAATTTATTGATTTTCGTATGTGACTTGGAAGAGTCTACCGAAAATTCCTAACGCCTATGAAATTAATTTTAGATAAAATATACATATTAACCCGTTAATGCCACCCACACTTACATACTTATAATAAATTAAAGTATTTTTCAGTTGTTTTACATTTAGATTGTTGACTAGGTTTTAATTATGTTTTTAGGGGTAATTTTTGATGGTTGTTGTAGTAATTACAGCTCAGCAGTGCAAAATTTGTAAAATCAAGGTCGATTCTTACATGACTGATAGCTTTGTCATGTATAAAATTTATTTTTTTTTTTCGAATAATATTAAATTTAATTCAGAAAAATAAAAATTTTAAAAAATATTTTTCGAAAAAAATTTTCGTACTGCCAAAATATCAGAGTTATAACTGCATATACTACATATTTATACAATACCAGTTTGTTTAGTTATTAATGCAGTATGTTGAGAAGTAAATTTCTAAATAAACTTTATCATTTGTTTTTCTCTTTTCTCCCTCGCTCACTCGCCCCCGCTCTAATGTCTAAATGCTTACAAATAATAATATGTAATAATAAAAACAACATGCGTAACTAATTAACGTGTATTGCTTGTGTTGGCTAACAACAATAACATAAATTATGGTGCTAACAACATTAATGCTAACTTCAAATCCAACAAAAACAACAACACATTACTTCATTAATAAAATTTGGAACAAAAACTAAACTTAAAAAAATAAAAAACGTTCAACAAAATCGAAAAAATAACAATGCTACGTACGTTTCCCGGCGTTTGCAACAACGCACGCGTAATTATGCTTCACTGAAACAACTTTCTGCATTCACGCATGCGCAACCACTCATACGCGCTTACGTCCCTTACATGCATTCGGTCGGTTGGTTGGTTGCTTGCTTGCGCTTAGGTCTGGATGTGTGGCGGTGTGCTCGAGATAGCGCCCTGTTCGCGTGTGGGTCACGTGTTTCGTAAATCGACGCCGTACACCTTCCCCGGTGGCACAACGGAAATTGTCAATCATAATAATGCGCGTTTGGTTGAAGTGTGGCTGGACGATTGGAAAGAGTTTTACTACAGTTTTTATCCAGGTTAACAACAACAAAAGCAATACATTGCTCAGCATCGCTCTCTCTCTCTCTCCCACTATATATGTGCATATAGTATATACCTAACTGTCTCTCTTTCTCCTATTGCAATTTATGCACAATTCGATTAGCGAAAATATTAATATTACTACATGCATTCATTTATTAGCATATAGTTTTTTTTTATGTTTTTGTTGTTGTTTTTTCTTTCGTCTTCATTTTGATTGCTCATTTTTTTGCATTTTTTTTGTCTGAAATTTTTTATTTTATTTTTTGGTTGGTTTTTGCTAAGCAAACCAAAATGTAGTAAAATTAAAATGAAATTAGTGATTTCAGTTTTAGCCAAAGACCAACCATATTTACAAAAAAACTCTTTCGCAAGTCTATTACCACCATACATACTTACCACATGCATATTGCGAAAACCGTAAAACTCGTAAATACACTGTATCCACCACTGTATTCATTACCCTTGAACATGCGTATGCAACATCTGTTTCTGTCCCCCCGCCCTCACTCACTTGTCTTGTAAAGTCCACATTCCACTATACCGTTGATTTGTATGCGTTCCTTGAAAATTACCTTAATTTTATACCGTTATTTGTATGATTCTCTTCCTTTATTTTGTTGACTCTTTCTTCTTGTCCTGTGCTATTTTATTATTTGTATGTTTGTATGTATACATTTACATTTAAAATTTTTGTTGTGAAATGCGAGCGAAAATACCAACTCCTTGTCTCGTGTTCTGTGTGTTTTTTGCAACAGCTGGCTTGTTCCTTTATAACAGCATTTTTTTCTCTGTTACACAACTCTGCCAACTTATTTGCAATAAGTTATTTATGTATAATACTTTTAAACATTTTAGGTTATGTGGAAAACTTTTTTTATTGTATGTACATATAAAATTATATTTTTTGTTATTGTGTATATGAAATTATACTTTTATGATTGTATATATATTTATAAGTATATTTTATTATTTTTTGTTGTAAATAGTCGTATTTAGCTATTTCTGTGCCAATTTTGCTTGTTCAAATACTCGCTTATGCCAATTTTACTTGCTTGTATATATTTGCATGCTTTTTGTTATTGGTTATGACCCATATTTCGTAATATTCATATACCTGCTTTATATTATATTGCTTATATGCACGCATTTATATACATTTATATATGAATTATGTAGATTCAGTACAAAAACTCTGCATAAAAACATTATTTTCTTAACAAAAACAAAAGGTAACAGTAAAAAATGCTTTATTTGAAAGCACGTTAAAGTAAGGTTATAGGTTAGTTGCTCTAATATATTCAGTGTTTTCGATAAAACCGACTTTAAGGATTTTAAAAATCTATAGAATTTAACTTTACACTCAATCCAACATATTTTTTTTAGGTTTTTATTCTCGATATCGTTGCCTGCTCTATGCAATAGTTTAATATGTAGTATCTTGAAGTATGTATCTCTATAGGCTAAAGATCTAATCATCTAATCTTAGATTTTCTTTGAATATATAAGTCAAGATTCGATTTTCTTATGCTATCCTTCAAAAATTAATTAAAAAGTAGAAAAAAATACTCATCTCAGGGATATTTCTTAAAAGCATAAAAAAAGATCTTTATCTTTATATTGTTAGGTCAGTTTGTTGTATGACAACTAAATGTTAGTGGCCCGATCTAAGCAATATACTCGTAGATTGTAGTGTTACGACAATAAACCTTCAAAATTTGGTGAAGATATCTTGTCAAATAAAAAATAATCGTATATCTAATAGTGGTCCGTGATTAGCGATTTTAAATATTGGACAGTTTCGTGGAAAAAGGAACGTTTACAACTTTGTTTACACTTTAAGGGGCTATACCAGTGTAACGCTTGAAAAATTAGGCGATTTAGCGAATTTTTTTTAAAAGAAAGTACTCGATTGAATGTTTCGAACTTCTTTGAGCGTAAAAAGGTATATTTTCAGCTATATTTTAATATTTTTTTTTACAAAAATGTTGAAAAATAACGGAGTTAGGTGCTGTGCCCTAAATGCTGACATTATTCCGGCCGAATGAATAGCTGAAACAAAAAATTCAAATAGTATATTTAACTTAAAGATATATCCTGTACAATGACCTACGATCTTTGAAAAATATAAAAAGTTAACAAAAGCGTAATTTTGAAAAAAAAATCGTTTTTTTTAGATAAAAAAATGTTTTTTTTAGTGCTAAATTGACAATTTTCAACCAATCAAAAAGTTCGTAGATCATTGTATGGTAAATATATTCAACAATACTCAGTTTAAATTTGAAGTTGATCGGTTAATTTCTCGTTGAGTTATGATGTTAGCAAATTTTGAATAATGTCGTTTTGAGAAAAACGCGCTTAAAGTTAACTTATGTATGATTGTACCTATTCAAGATACGACCTTGCCGATTTCACAGCATATTTTTTAGAAATAGAAACTATCGGAAAAGCAAAAAAATTTTTTTTTGAAAGTGTCACACTGTTATAGCCCCTTAAGGCTTACCCTTTCGATTACGTTTTGACCACTTTGTGAAGTCAATGACCTTTTTTACATTTAGCCAAGTCCGCAACCTTTATTAACATTTGAGGTTAATGAACCTTATGTTTACGCTTTGCCGCGGTCAATGACCCATTTGTTTACATTTTATGAGGTCAATGACTTTATTGTTTACCTTTTGTGGATCAGTCATTTTTCAACCTTTATTTCATTTTGGGTTAATACTATAGTGCTCGGATCAGAACAATTACTTCAAAAATTAAAGTTTTCCATACAAGCACTTGATTCCGATCGTTCAGTTTGTATGACAGCTATATGCTATCGTGGTCAGCTACCGGCGATTCCGACAAAAGAGGAGAAAAATCCAAAATTTTAGATCGCTATCTCGAAACCTGGTCGGGGCGTATATACAGACTGATTAACGGACAATGCAAAACCAGCTTAGTATACTCAACTAAATCTATTTTCTAAGGTCTCCAACGTTTCTTTTGGCTGTTACAAACTTCGTAGCAAACTTAATATACTCTGTTCAGGATTTAAATACAATTGTATTGAAAGCAAAGATGTCCGAATATTCTCCAACCAAGTTTATTTTACAGTCAGACTCACCCACGTACTTTAGGGTGGACTATAAACGCATAATATAATTGTTACCTTAAAGTTTCTGAACCGCATGCCAGTAAAGGACAACATCTCCGTTCGCACGACTTTATACGAATGGAACCAGTTCTATAATCAGCCGTACTCAACTCGGTAGAAAATCATTACTTCGTTGAATGTATCACTTATGCCAATTGAAGGCGGTTAAAGTAGTAGGAGCTGTGACTACAATTCAATTCGGTCTATCATCAGACTATAACTTCAGTATGCGATAACTTTAAGTGCCACCCTCATATTTGTATGCTTTGCGACCCATAAAAACCCTGTATATTCACTTATACCCTGTGAACAAATTTAAAGCTATAATTCTATACAAGTATGAGTCCACTAAAATATTTCTAAGTCCATTAACAAATCGATCAATGGTTTCACATTCGGAAAGCAGATGAAACAATTTTAACATTATGTGTTTAATAGCAGAGTATTATATCTATGTTGATGTTTAAGTATTTTGTTCTCAAAACAAATGAAAAATATTTTTTTGGCAGATTTCCAACTAAAAAAATAGCTGAAGCAAAAAACAAATATTTTCACGAAACTTTTAGTTAATTGTTAGATAACGCATTTTATTATGAAAAAAATATATCATTTCATATATTAATATAACATGTTGCGTAACCAAACTATTAATATTGTATATGTTTAATATTACACATTTAGTTATAAATGTAACATTAACACACTCTGCAACAAAAAGCATGCAAATCACTTAACTTTCACTTTGTAAATAAACGCTAAATATTAATACCACACACTGTTATCACAGTCACACCCACCACTGTTCATTAATTTATTTTCCATTTCTCCTTCTTACAAAAGAAAACAAACAAACGAAAACATATGGTCTTTGTAAAAATTAATTCTTTCTCTTTATTTTATAAATCTCAATCTCATTTCAACGCGAAAATCGAAACTGAAAATGAACAGGTGCACGCAAAGCTGTGGCCGGTGATGTGAGCGATCGACGAGCACTGCGCGAACGTTTACAATGTAAGAGCTTCCGCTGGTATTTGGAGAATATTTATCCGGAAAGTTTAATGCCATTAGATTATTACTATTTGGGCGAGGTAAATATACAGTTCTATTTATTGCTGCATTAATTTTTCATATATTTATTTGTTTTTATTTCGCAACCAGATTCGCAACGCCGAAACGGAAACATGTCTCGACACCATGGGTCGAAAATATGGTGAAAAGATCGGCGTCAGCTATTGCCACGGCTTGGGTGGCAATCAAGTGTTCGCCTACACGAAACGACAGCAGATCATGTCCGATGATCTCTGCTTGGACGCATCGAATGCGATGGGTCCGGTGAATATGGTGCGTTGCCATAATATGGGTGGCAATCAAGAGTGGGTTTATGATGCAGAGGTGAGTGGGAATTCAAAAAGTTTAATTTTAATTAAAAATTGAATATTAATAGTGCCGTAGACCTTTGCCGCTTTTTAGTTTTGAAGTTAAAATAAGTTAAGGGTTTCCTCGGGTAAAAAGCAGCCTCTTTTGAAAAAATGTTTTCTTATATAAAAAATTAATTATTTTATTAACAAATTTTATTGTTACAAACATACACTATTAACAAAGTAATTCTGAAATTTTTGGAAAAAAATATTTTAAACTCGGCCTTTGCGGCGCCATTTCCGATGACCCCTCGCTAAAAAGGAGCGACCGCGTTGGCAGGATAACTCCTTACCGAATCATCTAAAGTGAAAAATATGTGTTTTAGTTAAAACCTTAACTTAGAACTTGGCCGAGAGACAAAAACGGAAAATTATATTTTTGGCAGTAATTTTTACAAAAAAAACATTAAAATTTTAGTGAAAAAAAATTCCTTCGTTCTAGTCTTTTAGAATTTCATCTCAAAGACCTGTGTAAAGCTTCATGAAGATCGATTGAGTAGATCTCGAAAACACAAGTTCTCAATAATTCGATTTTTTGTAAACCCATAGAACCTCTTATTATAGTAATATTTCTATTTATGTATATAAAATATATATTTTATATTTTTTGCAATCTATTCTGGTTGCCATGCTTTTATAATTAAAAATTCCTTACCATTCCATCTTGAATCGCGCAGGATAAAACGATACGACACACCAATACTGGCAATTGTTTGCAACGTCCGTCACGTAGTGACCCGGTGACGCCGCTGTTACGGCCATGTGATTACTCAAAGGGTCAACAGTGGCTGATGGAATCTAAATTTAAGTGGCAAGCACATTAGTTGTTGTTGTTTCTAATCATGATATTTACAATTAGTTAGATAGATAGTTGTCATATATATAAATATATAATTTTTTTTATTACATGTTAGTTAACTTTTTATTGTTTCACACTAACATTTGCTGATACATACTATAACTATTATATGTATGTACATATACATACAAAAGGTATATGCATACATACATGACTTTGACTACTGATTTTTGTTTTTTACTATTAAAATCGATTTGTTCTAAATATTAAGCGATAGAACCATTGTAAATTTCGTTTTTAAATTCGTGCAAGCAGCAAAGAAAATCTCAATCTCCACTGAAACAGTATGTACGCGTAAACATACATACTTACATATGTGAGCATGTACCGAAAAAAATATATATATCAAGTTAATCGTAAACAAAAAATATGTGCAACAACAAAGTAATTGATTATCTTTGTAAAGTCTTCCCTATGATTAAAGAAAAAGAGAAAATATATAAAAATATATGTGAAACAGACATGCAAACCACGCCAGACACACACACATACTTATAGCATTGTGTAAAAATATGTTCAGCATTGACAAAAAATGCAAAAAATGTTTCAGCAAATAACAATTTTTCTGTAAATATGAAGAGTTTCCGCCAAAATTCACGAAATGGCAATTTTTTTTAATAAAAATTCACGAAATGGCAATTTCTTTTTCATAAAAGCCACACAAATACACATAAAATATTTAAAACGTCCATTCCAAATGAAAAGTTAGAAACAACAGGTTTTGTGGTAATTTGTTTGCTGTCACAGTTGAAAAAAAAAATAAAATTGTGGAAACTTACCTCAAAAAGTTTCTATATAATAAGTAATATAATTGAAAAAGCGAAAAAATAGTAATTGACTTATTAAAATTATGTTTCACTTGTAGTAGCGACACATTTAGCACTAAGTCTTATTATTTAGCTTAAGCTTATACTAGCCGTTACGTGAATAGTCGAAGTGTTAAATTAGAAAAACAAAATGAAAATGTTCGTACCAACCGATTGGCATTTAATAGTACACGTCAAAGTTAATTTGAAAATTTAAAAATTACAACAAAAACATTTGTGTAAACCGAAAATGTGTCATAAAATATTTAACGCATATGTATGTATGTAAATTTCATAATTTTTTTTGTAATTTTTTAACGGCAAGCCAAACTTTTGTTACAGTATTTATTTTTTAGTTTATTTTAGTTACGACTTCGCGCTAATTTAATGCTTACTATATTTTACTTATAATTGTAAATATGTGAAAAGCGAGAATATGCGCTGACTCTTAAATTTTTTTTTAATACAAATGTGTTGTGTAATTTGGAAGCATAAAATACTTGAAAAAATAGTTTTGTTTGCAGAATGCAATGTTTATATGCTGCAAAAAAATATTTTAATTAGTTAAAAATTACATAATTTGCATCCCTAGATATTGCCAGCCACATATTTGTGTAAAATAAAAATTTGTTGCTCACGCAGTAAAGCTAAAAATAATTAATGGTTGTAAACGTTTACAGGTAAAAATGTTCAGTAAATTTTTTGTTAATTTCTTTTCTTTTTTTGATTTTTTTTATTATTTTTTTTACAAATATTTTTCAATAATTTTTTTTTTATTAATTTTTATTAAATAATTTTTTTTTTAATTTTTAATAAATTTTTTAAAATTTTTTTTTAAATAAATAAACATATACATATGTATATACTTTTAATTTCCAAAGTGATAAACAAAAATATTAAATTAAATGTATTAGCAGTGAAATTTTAGAAAATTTAAACGTTTACAGATAAAAAGTTTTGAGTAATTTTTTGTTAAGTGTTTTTGCTAATTTTTTTTATAAATTTTTTTGGTAATTTTTTTAAAATTATTTTTTTACTAGTTTTTTTATAAAAATAAATATATATTTTTTTAAATTTCCAGAGTGTTTAACTAAAATAGTAAATACAATTTATTAGCAGTAAAATTTTAGAAAATTTAAACGTTTACGTTTTTATATATATATTTTTTTTTGCTAATTTTATTTATAAATTTTGTTTGTATTTTTTTTTTAATATTTTTGTTATTAATTTTTTTCTGTAATTTTTTTTTTAATATTTTTGTTATTAATTTTTTTTTATAAAAGAATATATAATTTATTTAATTTGCAGAGTGTTAAATTAAATTATTAAATACAGTTTAATAGCAGTTCTTCAACTTTTTTTTAATATTTTTTTTTATTAATTTTGTTTTTTACAAAAAAACTTACTTTTTTTTAATTTCCAGAGTGTTAAACTAAAATATTAAATACAATTTATTAGCAGTAAAATTTTAGAAAATTTAAGCGGAAAATTGCAGTCTATTAATATGTAAATTATAAAAGGCGATAGTATAATTTTCAGGCTAAAGAAATTATTATTTTTATTTTATTTTTAGGGGGTATTGATAGATATTTCTATGATTACAAAAGAAATAATATTTATATTTTTTCTGTATTTATCATATTTTTTCTCCAATTTTATATTAAATGTCAGCAAGCAGCAAGTTGCCTAAAATAAATGTCTACAGACTTACACATAAAAAATTAAAAAATAGCAAAAATATTCAAAACAATCAATTTTAAATAATTTCCATGCCAATTTAAATAACAATTACATCAACTTTGTTTAACATTTAATAAATAAATATTTTCATTTTCATATAATTTAATAACGAATCTCAGTATAGGGTGTCTCAAATAATTATGAACAGGCATACATTAAAAAAGTATAAAAATTTATTTAAGAAAATGGCAAAATTGTTTCAAAACAAACAATTTGTTTGTATTACAATAAAAAAAATCCATAATTCCACAATTAAAATAATAATTTCTTTAGCCAAAAATTTGCTCACTGAAAAATTAATTGCAAACGATTTCAAAAACATTATGTATAATGCAAAAACAAAATATCATAAAAAAGTTAAACATTTATCATATCATAAAATATGTATTTAGGCAAGGAATCGCATGTATGTAAATGCCTAGGACCAACTAAAATGCGAAAACGAAGTATGTGTCCCGCAGTAAATTTAATTAGTCTAAGCAAGTCACAGCAAGTTTGTTCACAAAATAAGCAAAAAATAGCAAGGTAGTTGGCTCACTACTGTTATTTTGAGACTGTTGTTAATTTTTGCTGTAGAATTATTGTTTTTGTAATTTATTGCTATGCTATTTTTTTCTCTATTATGTTGGTTTTTATTTGAATTCGGTTAAAGAATTGAAAATTCTAAGAAATATGCCAACTCTATGCATTATACTGGAAAAATGTGCTCCGAGGCAATTAGAAAACTGAAATGAATTTAGAAAAATTAATTAAATTGAAAAATATGTGTATCTATATGTATGTACATTAAAAATATTATACAAAATGTCATAATCATGCGATTTTGATAACTAATAAGATATTATTATTATTTTTGTTTTAGATTTTTTAAAATTTTTTTTTTGTTTTTTTTTTTTTAATTTTTTAAATTTTTTATATATTTTTTTTAAGTTTTTTATTACATTTTTTTAGATTAAAAATTTTTTTTTTTTATTTTTGTTTGTTTTTTCAATGCTTTGTATTTTTCAAAAATATTTTTTTTTTAATATTTACCTTTTCATGTACAAACATATAAGCCTCCCACAGCTCTTTTACATTATTTTGCATAAGTAAATCTTTAAAAAAGAAATCGCAATTTTTTAATTTATAAAAGCTGATTTTTAAAATCTCACTATTTAAGTTTATAATTATGTCAGTTTCAATTCACTTTTTTTCATTTTCACTTTTTTAATGTTCAATGCAGGCATTTAACGCTCTTTGCAATACCGTTAACACTTCAAACACTCCTTTTTATAAACTGTTCCTATATAAGTAGTTGCAAGTAATGAAAAATTATAAAAAAAAAATCAAGAATGTTTGCATCTCTCAATTTGTAACTAATCATAATCATAAACAAACTAGCAACCAATATAGTACATACAATATCATAAAAAGTCACAACAACAATAACATAAATAAAAAAAATATTATACATATATATAAATTATAGTATAGTAATAAAAAAGAGCTAGCAAAAGATTTGCTCTATAAGAGAAAAAAAAAATAATCATAAAATCTACACGTACAACAAATATCGTTTGTATATAGTAAATAAATGAAATTTAAATGCATAAAAACAATTTTAAGTGATCTGCAAGTACATATGAATATATTTAAAATATTTCAAAGAATTTTGAAAATAACCTTAAGCAAAATAATAATATTAATAATGATGATACGTAAATTTGTATTGTAAAAGTACGATAAAAATTTGTAATTTTTATAGCTCATAATTGTAAAAACAAAAATTAAAAAAAAAAGTCCAAAAAATATTTATTTCAATATTTGTGTGCGAAATCAAAACATTATTTATAAAGCAAATGTCTATTTCTAAGTGCAATCGACTTCAAAAGCAAAAATCTCTTTGTATAACTATAATTTTGTATTTAAATATTTTGTACGTTATATACATAAGTATATTTATATATATTTCATGTATTTTTTTCGAATGGTGCGCTTTATGGAATGATTCGGCTTGCAAAATATCCATATCAACTGTTAAATATTTTTTTTTTCTAGCAATTTAATAACTGTATATTTTTTAATTTTAAAATGTCTTACTTCTAGCTTGTGAGTCCATATTTTTCATTTATTTGCCGCCAAACTAATTAATTAGCTTATAATATTTTTCTTTTGATTCCACGTATTGTATAAGTATTGAATAAGCGTACACATTCACACATTTGTATTTTACAATTTAGAATGAAGAAACATTTTAAACGAACTTTTGAAATGAAATAAATGAAAATAATTATAATGACCTACAACCTACGCTGTGCAATTTGTTTTATTTAGCAATTAACATTATTTGCAAAAATATTGCGTGAAATGCCCGCGCGCTAAGAATTAAAATCTAAAAAAAAAATTCATCTGAGTCACCCTGTTGGTTTTCTGATTTTATGCAGCAGTCAATTTTGCCCAATTCTACCAGGCGACCATAAACGTGCAGCAAGTGTCGCAGAAAATTTTGCGCCTTGGGGGTATGCTACATTTTCTGGTCGCACATGTGCTTTCTGTTCGTACAGTAGCGCCTTAAGGATAGGCAATGTTTCTGTGGCGCTTAGTGGCTGCCAGGGATTAACATGAAATGTACAACTCGCATTTTCACCAGGCAACCAGGAGTGTACGGAAAGTGGCGGCAAAAGAAAATTAGCAACAAACTGAGACGTATATTTTCTTGTTGGTCAAAATATGCAAAAGCTTTTAAGGGAAATCCACTAACAAATACGCGCGCATTTGTGGGATTCTTGGTTTTTAGCTCTGATATACAAGTTTTTGCATGAAAATATTGGAAATTTACAATTTTTACATAAAATTTGCACCAAATCTAATTTCTACCACAGATTTCAGCTTCTCCTGCTGCTATTTTCACAAAATCACAACACTTTTCACATTTGTTTTAAAAAATCTTTTTATATTTTCTTTTTCCTTGTACAACAAAGCGTGTCCGTAAGCCGGCGGCCAAACAACACTACCAAATTGAAATTTGGTATAGCACAATCCGCGCCAAATTCAATGTAAATTAAACTATTTACTAGATGAACTGAGAAAATCAGTTCGGTTTCCAGGCAGGAATTTACTGTTCCTTGGTTTCACGCAGACGACGCACAGCCGAACGTACGGAAGCTGCTGCGGTGGTGGAGTATACCCAAGCGCCACCGGCAACAACACGCTTGCAGCGTTTGCAGGACCAGATACCAACGCAGGCACGTTTCATCGAGTCCTATAAGAGAGATAAAAATAATTAGTATTTACGAGGAACAACGTAACTTGATGTAAACTTACCTTGCCGCAGAAGGTGCAGGTGTATTTTGAATGCTGGGTCACCTCCATCTTCTTGACCATCTTACGCAGGGAGGCACCATAACGGGTACCATATTTACCTACGATTCCAACCTTCTTGGTGCGTTTGGCCTGAGAAGTACAAAAGAGCATTTAAGCATATTAATAATCATCGCACTTGATTGTCGATTAGTCTATTTAAACACTTAGTTAGATGCATTAGAAACACTGAAAATCACAGCAAGTTTAGATTGTTAACATTAAGTACGCATAGTACTAAATTTTTCGGGTGAATTTAATTTTCTTCAATTTTGGATTGTTATAAAATTATTCGATTTATTTACTCCGTACCATTTTTAAGTTGTTGATCTGTCAAAAATTCAACCGGAAAGAACCGAACGTCACTTGAAGTTGGCTATTATTCGTTCGATGACAGCTGCCATATAACAGTGTTGCCAGAACTAAATGTCAATGGAATATGTCTCGTACAGTGATGGCAGATTTGATTGGGCTTGACGAAATATTAGTCGTAAACTGAAACAAACGAAATGGAAATTATTATATGAAATTTTTATATACTAAATGAAAAAATTAGTAATTAAAGTATAAAATTTGAACTAAAATCTTTAAACGATCTAATAAATGTTAAAATTAAAATTACTTTTTATTTTACTTAGTGCGTATTTAATTTGAGGAAATAAAGTACGATGTCTTATTCTTCTTAAAAGATTTTTTTTAAAAATATGTAGAATTTTTATTTATCTAACACTTTTTTATCCTAAAACCGCAAAAACTAAAATTTTCATAAATTCACACGCTTAAAGATGATAATAACAAGTTGTGGCTGGACATAGAATCATTGCAAAATGATAAAAAAAAAATATCAAAAACCGCAAAATATATTTTTGGTTTCATTAACAACAGGAGCTGCCATATTTGTTTGTTAAACTAAATTTAATTTGGCATAATAATCCGAAGTCTTATTAAAAATTAATTTATTTGCTCTGTGCTTATGACAAAAAAGCCCACGGAGAAGCTCAATAGCTTCTAGGAACTGTATATGCAAAGTGGAAAATATATTTCAATTGGATTTACTTCGAAAAAATAACAAAAAACGTTTAATATACACAAATACAAATTCTCCAAAACCTGAGAACCGCTCACAAACCTAATCGTGGCAACACCAATCAGCTGATAATCACTTGTTTTCGTTTTGTTATGATTTATCGCAAAAATATACGACAGTGAACTATTTAAATATTGATAAAACTGTGGAAAAGTGATTACTCTTTAATTAGCGTCAAACGAGAATAACGAAAAAATAAAAAAGGCCAAAAATACATTAAGAACAAGTAATAAAGACATTTATATTACATACGCAAAAAAAAGACTATTGGTGTCGTGGGTGTGCAGAGAGTTGGATACTTTTTAGGAAGTTGAAGGTATTTTGTGATTTACAATAACAGCAAAGTATAAATGATCAGGCGTATAAACAAATTGTTTCGTTTAAGCTACGTCAGAAGTATGGGCGAATCGAAGTGTTACACACTGCTAAGAGATCCTAGTACATATACACCAGATACAATCGACTTGAACAAAGATACAAAGGCGGCTGCATATTGGTTCCCTTGCTTTCGTGACTTGGTTGCAAAATTTGCCACACAGGCAGCCGAAAGTCAATGTCACATTGACGACACAGCCACAGAACGAGCGGAAAACTTCCGTAAAGCCTATTTGGCTAAACTGGACGAATACCAAAGAAATACAGAAATAAATGCGGCCAACAATGTTGTGCTAGGTATACGTGAATTGCTGGAATTGAATGAGACGCAATTGCGTTTATTTGGTTTTGATGATCCATGGAAACAACAAAAACTCTTAGAAAACACTGCTGCCGTTGCCAACTTAAAGAAACGGCTGGAAGAGTTAGATGCCATCGATGACAATACAGCACGTTGGACAGAGCTGGTACGCGGTGTGCTTGCTGGTAACATGTTCGATTGGGGTGCACAAGCTGTTGCGAGTATTTTGAATGAGGATGCAAATTTCGGTTTGCATGCAGCACTGGAGCGTATACAAAAGCGTCCGTGGCTTATAGACAACCTGGACGCTTGGCTGCAGCGGCTGCGTGGCAATGCGCATAAATGTGCGCTTATTTTCGTTGACAATAGCGGCGTAGATGTTGTGCTAGGCATGCTGCCATTCGTGCGTGCACTGCTGCAACGTGGCACTAAAGTGCTACTATGTGCAAATACCGAACCTTCGTTGAATGATGTGACAAGCGGAGAGCTGTCCGAACTGTTGGATAAATGCTGTATACATTGCAGCGTACTCGCAAAAGCAAAGCAAGAGCAAAACTTACTAGTGTACGCGAATGGTCAGAGTGGTCCCTGCTTGGATATGCGCACATTGCCGAGTGAATTATGCGATGCTATACAAAAACATGAGACTGACTTGCTAGTAATTGAAGGTATGGGGCGTACGCTGCATACAAATCTCTATGCGAAATTCAACTGTGAGACACTTAAACTGGCTGTCATAAAGAATAAGTGGCTGGCAGAGCACTTGGGCGGTGATACCTTTGCAGTTATATGCAAATACGAAGATGCAAGCTAGTTAATACCACCTATGTTATACTGCCGTTTTATTTGAGATTAGATTATCTATTTTGGACTACTTGTATTAAAGAGATGGCGACGCGTTATAATCGTGAAATGTGCTTGTGTGTTAAACAAAGCAGAATTAATCGTTTGTTATCGTCACGTACATATGTATGATAGATATGCAAGATAATACGCAATAATAAACTAAAATATGCATACAGACATGAAAACAAGAAAATGTTACGATTTGGATAATTTGCGATATGAGAAGATATGAGAATATTTGTATCAATGACCAACTGCTGAATGATCTACTATAAAATACATATAAACAATATATTACTTGTTGAGGAAACACATTTTAATGATTTCTTTGTAGAAGGTAAACGCGCGTTTTCGAATTTAGTCTATGTCAATTGTTGTGAACAGAATAAAATTTGTAATTTTACTAAAAAAAAAATACTAAACTATATAAAATAATCATTCAGTATACAATGGAGCAGTGCTTTTAATTCTCTTTACCACACATTTTATCATATAATCGGTATTCATAGCTAATCTAGGGAAATCTACAGATGTCTGTGTTTATTTTAGTTTTAGTTTAGTTGCCTCTGTTAAAATATTTGCTGTGCTTATGTGCGCTAACGATTAGCTGTTGTTTAGTAAGATGTGTATATAATATCATTTTATTTTTGAATAGTATCATATGATGGCCCTGTTCTTTGTAATACCCAGAAGAAAACGACGGATAAATTATCAACGTGACGAGCTGAGACGATTTAGCGTTGACTGTCTGTATGTACATTAACTCTCCCACAGTTTTTGAGATATCGATTTAAAGTTTGTCATAGTTTCTTTCCCAGAAACTGCTCATAAACCAGTACGTTCGATATCGAACCCTTATAGCTGCCACACAAACTGATTTTCAAACTCAAATTACTGTAGGGAGAACTTTTATTAAGGTTTCGGTGCCGGCGACGTGAACATTTCTGTTTTTGTTGTAAAAATACCTTAAAAAGTTTTTAAGTTACGGAAACAAATGATCCGATCACTTTTAAATTTTTAGGTTATAGTTCTCCATGTTCTGTAGATAGTTCAGCAGCTATTTATTGATCTGATCAAAAATCAATTTTGGCAGACCGAAAAGGAACAAATGTGCTTATTAACAAACGCCGTTATTTTTTAAATTTTTGATTATTTTTCGACCATAGAACAATATGTTTTAGTGGAGAATATTTTTTTTTTGGTTTGATCCACGGAAAAGCCCAAAATGACTTTGTCAGAAGTTCTGTCTCTTAATTTAAGTTCGAAATTAGCGCCCCAGCTTATCAGCGCTAGTATATAAGTATGTAAATGTATTTATTTTACAACATAGTTTTGAGCTTTCGAGCACATAATTGAAGCGCTACGAATTGCTACCTAAAACTTCATAATCTCCTACACCAGCGCATACAAATCATGTGGCAGGAATAGAGCAAGCTGTTGCGCGGCTAAAAGACAACAATTTGAGCGGGTTTGGATAGTGCGCGACCTTAGAACTTCCAATTCCATAGTGGTGAGACATGATTGCTGACCAATTTTAAAGTGTAATTAAAATTAAAACAAACAGCTGCTTCAGTCTAGCCGTGAGACAGTCGTGGTGCTGAGCCATGGCAGAGACAGACGAATAGCGAAACTAGCAAACTATTTGAGCACGTACAAATATTACACGTTTCTGCATATACTTATGTGTATGTACATATGTATATATATGTATGTATGTATGCTAGCATTTCACCAGCGTTGTTGCCATAATCCATTTTAGAATGACTTTGTTCAACGCTTCTACTGTATTTATGTAAGTATGACGTAGACGCTGCAAACTTTTGCCGACGCACACAAATTCCACTAAAAAACGATTCACATCAGAATCATTGGCTTGTGGTGTTGCAATGAAAAGTTTGGCGCTAAAAAATCAGTTATTGTCGTCGGCGCTTTCAGCGTGCAGTGTCACCAAGCAACGTTGCTGTTGCCGTTGCTCTTGCAATTGCTGACGACATTCAAGCCAGCTGCAGTTTGACGCTGCGCTCAGCACATGCCTGCAATTATAATTTGGCCGCATGAAAGTTTTTGGCTGCGATTACACGTTTTAGATTTCTAAATTTCATAAATTACGTAATTTTGTGGCTGAACTTTTTGATATTGTAGACTTGTCTTCAAAAAAAAAAAAAAAAATCAAAATTTTTAAGAGGGTATTCTACTCTAGAATTTTTCAAAATTCGATTTTTTTTCATATATTTAAAGTTTAGACTTTCAAAAATATGACTTTGGAAGGATTTTTCAAAATTCGACTTATTTTCGGAGATACAGCCGATTTTGTGAGGTGGCGTCCGTGTTCACTAGAATTATCTCCAAAACTTTAAACGCGTTTTGCTCGAAACTACTTTTTTCCACACGGTACCGGCATTATCTCAAGTTCTATACAACCGATTTACTTGAAATTTTGTGTGAACCTTCTTTATATAATCCTTTATTGTTCCTACCAGCATCGTGTCAAAATTTTTGTTTTTAATATTTTAAAAAAATTCAGGAATTTCAAAAAAAAAGCGTAAAAAATAATTTTCATTTTCAGGCAGTCGCCATTTATCAAAAAAATTTATTTTTCGTGTTCCCGGACTATAAGAGCATCCTTACTGATTAAGAATTTCTTTTGATTTTTTTTTTCAGACCACCAGGAGAGTCAGGATCAATGTCACCAGGATGCGCCATTTTTTTACACCAGTATCTCCCCCCTCTAATTATTTTAATTTTTAATATTTTTTTGTAAAATTTTTTTTTTCTGTATTACATATTAAGATATCAATAAAAACACCATAAAAAAATGGATAGTAAAAATATTTTTGTTTTTTTTTTTTTGAAATAAAATTCAAAAAACTATGCAAAATTTGATTTCTAGAGTAGAATACCCCCTTAAATTTATTATTTATTATATCAAGCCATTAAACCTAAAACTAAGTATCACCAGCAAAAGAAGCAAGCGCTTAAAGTCAACTCTTTATCCTTTCTCCAAGTGCACTCAGCACTCACTGCATCTTTTCTTTCGTTCTTTGGCCCCAGTCTAATGCTGATTAATTGGAGTTTTTTCTCGCTTTGTGCGCAGAAAATTTCTCCGCTGCAGCAGAAGCTCTAAAAGAGCAAAAGTTCTAGCCACCACTTAAGCCAGAATTAATTGATATTTATGTGGCTCATTTGAATTACTTAATACAGCGCGAGTGTGAGAGCTGCGTTGCCGGCGCAAGAAGAAAACATATAAAGTGAAAAGTTTTCGAATTAAAAAATGCAAATGAAAAGAAATGATTTGCTGCTGTGCATGGAGAGACAAGGAAGCACTAGAGAGCTGGAGATTACAATAGATTTACAATGAGCTCGTGATTGGGAAAAGCGCAACTTTGGTTATGCGAAAAAGTTCGAAAGTTTGCTTTAAATTTGCAATCGCAAATTTATATTTTGAGAACTGTATGAAATCTGATTGCCTTTGAGGGTAAAGTATAAATACCAAAATCTTAATATAAAGATACGAGTATATATTATGTGAAGAATTAGCGAAAGAAGGAGATCTGATTCTATATTCCAAATTCACTTCTAGCATTCAGAAAAAAATTTATTTTACATTAACTACTACCACTCACTATAAACAAGTTATTGTTCCTAACCTCAAAAAACATTAAATTGTCTTTAAACAAAGCTTTCTATGTTAAGTCACATTTATTATTCAGCGTCACCAAAATATATTGTGAGATTCAAGCTACAGCAGAATTTGCAGATGAAGTAACCGATTAAGTAACCGATTAAGTAACCAATTAAATATCCAATTAAATATCCAATTAAATAGCCGTTTTAATGGCCCAGCTATGGCATTATTTAAACTTCCAATAAGAAAAACGTTAACTTCGGCTGCAGCAATGCTTTAATACCCTTCACAAGTGCATTTTTTATGAAAATGATACCCTTCACGATTAGAAAAAAATCCTTACAAGAACTTTAATCGGCCGGTCGGTTTGTATAGCATCTTTATGCTATGATGACTCGATCTAAAAATTTTTTTCGTACATTACATATTTGCTAAGAGAGTAACCCATACCAAATTTTTGGAAGATATCTCGTCAAATATAAAAATTTTCCTCAACAGATTTGATTCCTATCGTTTAGTTTGTATGGACGCTATATGCTATAGTGGTCCGATTAGAATAATATATTCGCAGATTATAGCGTTGTCTCGGACAATACTCCACGTCGATTTGCATGATATCTCGTCAAATAACAAAGTTTTCTATACAAGAACTTGATTTTACTCGGTCAGTTAGTTTGTATGGTAGCTAATGATATAGTGTTCCGACGTTGGTGATTCAGATAAACGAGGAGTGCTTTGAACCGAAAAGTACGTGTGTCAAATTTCAGTTGGGTATCTCAAAAACTTATGGAACTCTGAGTTCAGGCAAATAGGCGGAAATGGCTAAATCCACTCAACTCATCAATTTGTTCATTTATTCATGTTATAGGGTCTCCAACGCTTCCTTTCGGGTGTTACAAAATTCGTGGCTAATTAATTATACTCTGTTCAGAGTACAAAAACCTGTGTTGAACTGAAATCCCGCAACTTAGAAATCCATTTTATTGAATAACCAACTTACTTAGAACTTGTTCGAGGAGTCTGGGATTCTATATACAAACTTATCGAAGAGACATAAAAGTAACAAAACCACTAGAAAACAGAAAATTAAAGTTTAAGCAACTGACAACACTTTAAAAAGATCTTAGAAGGCATCGATACTATTTAATAAACAGATATCAATCATCAATTACCAACAACAATCAATATTTAATGGCCAATTAAAGAGATGAAAGCGAAAAAAATAAACACAAAGTGAAAGAGAAGAAAGCGAACTAAATCTGATATTGGCTAACAGTGAAGCCACTTCGAATCAACCATAAATATTGTCTCCTTGCTCCGCCAAAAAAAGTAAAAAAAATAAAAATAAAAAAAAAACCGAAATAATATAATAAAAGAAATCATACTTTCCAAAAGTCAACGACGTGCAATGATCTGCAAAAATAAGCGCTTGACGACTTTTGCGGGCAAAATAAGTTGTAAAAAAATATAAATAATCTTCTAGCCGCGGAAGCAGCGGCCAAACAGTTTAGATGACTTTCAGTTTTCGCATTTTTTTTCCAAAGTGCTGCAGCATTTCTCTCAAATTTATTTTCATATCTCCGACTTAATCTAACATTTTTGTTATTACTTTATACTACACACACACACAGAATTCTTTCTCAGCGCGCTTTATCATATAACCGCTCTTCTTACTGCCTTCGCTGGTTATTTGTTGAAAAATAAGTAAGTAAAATTGTGGCGAGCGCAATCTGGCGCTGAAATTGCTTTTCAATTGATGTTTTCATTCTGTGCAAAGTTTTCTATTTTCTCTTATTATGATTTTGTAGATTTTTTGCTTTATTTAATTTTTCATACACTTCCTCAGTTGGCCAATTACCTTAACGATTACGAGCGATTAAGCGAATTGCTGCCACACGCCACTGCAGTTGCTTCCTTCCTAGTCGTTTCCTTGGCATCTGTTTCTATGTGCATGTATGTGTGTGTGTGTGTGTGTGTTCGTTGCGTGCGTTTGTGTGCTATGCGACAGTAAATCAGGCAAAGCCAACGGAGCGTATGAGTGACTTATTTCCACACACTTTTTGTTCGCTCTCCCGCTCTTTCACTTTCTATTCGTAGTCAATTGCTATTTGTACCATTTACGATTTTTATTTTCCTTCAATTACTCAGCTAATAAATCTTCGACTTTTGTATTGTAAAAAATACACACATTGTATGTATGGACGAGTATTTATAAAGCAATAAATTGATACGGAAGTAAGGTATATAAATGGCAATGATTATTAAGATTGCTTGACACTAAAATAATTTTTTTTGTTAATTTTAATTTGAAATAAAATTAATTAATTATTTGCACATTTTTTAGCTGATTGTTGTTGCTTAATTGCATGAGATATTGAAAGCAAATGACTGACAGATGAGTTTCCATGGAAACAGGTTGGTAAGGTAATTCCAGCATATACTTGTATTATATGATTAAGAGGTATACCAATATAATTTGAACTTTTTTTTAATTGAGCTCAAATCATTTAAGGGAATAAAAAAGTCGTTTCTTGTCAAAAATATATACATATTCAGCGTCTAAAAACCAAAAAATAATAATTAAATTCAAATATAGGTAATTATCGAAGGAATAATCCAAAATGCCGGCTTCCCACAAGAAAGTTGTTTTTTTTCTTGGAAAAAGTGTACATTTCCGAGTAACTTAAAAAATTGGAATTCTTGTCTAAAATCTTATTCTTTCGACCTGAAAAATCCCTCCCTACTTAATTGACAAAAAAGTTTCCAGAAAGTCGTATGATAATTTCAAGTCGATCGGCACTGGCTAATGGAAAATATCCGTCCATTTCCGAAACTATCGGCTTTTGATAGGGATGATATGATTTCTAAGTGCCGTTTCGGCTACTTTTAATATGATATAATTTTTTTCATTATTTTTCATTGTATTCAGTAAATTTTATTTTCTTTTGCCATTTATGGTCGTAATAATCGTCCCCCTGTGCTCACTATTCGTTGAATTGTTGAAAATTTCGATCACACATTTCTTTTACAGAATGTTCAAGTGCTCATAAGACAAAGCATTGTTCGAAGTTATATAAATATTGTCGCCGTTCAGGCAAGTGTTGCTGAAGACCGCAATTTGTCAATTTCAAAACGTTCCCAAGAATTAGGACTGTCTCAAACCACAACCTGCCGGATTTTGAGAAAGAATTTAGGCTTGCATTCGTATCAAATTGTTCTGACACAAGAACTGAAGCTATTGGACCACTGTAAATAAATAAAACTGTCGTTTCTTGTGCGAAGAAAATTCACAAATTATTCCTGAACAACCATTACATTCACCTTACTTATTTCGAAATAAAGCTGGTGGCACCTTTACTGTTAATGGAGAGCGGCATAGAACGATGATAACCAACATTTTATGGCCCCAATTGGAAGGAGTTGATCTTGACAATATCTGGTTCCATCAAGACTACGGAATAAGTGCCACGCAGCACGTGCAACAAACGGATTTTTGCGAGAACAGTTTGGAGATTCGATTTTTCAAAAAATTTTGACATTCAATGGCCTCAAAGAAGTTGTGATTTAACACCATTAGACCAAAATATTAATAGATCAAGACAATAAATAAGATTCCCTTAAAGTCAGTCAATATTAACGGTCTATTCATGACATACGACTTGATTTAGTGGAAAAGGTACTTAATATTGGGTTCATCGAAGTCGTACTTGCAAAGGAAGGCGTTTTTTTTTTGCTTTTTTAAAGGGGTATTCTGGACTAGACGCATGAATTTTAGGCATTTTTTAAACTAAGATAAAAAAATGAAAAACATTTTGATTATCCATTTTTTATATGTTTTTATTGACATTTTATTAATAGAAAAAAAAAAAAATTGCAAAAAAAACCAAAATTCGTCGAGGTAAGGGCCAGTGGACCTTTTTGACTTTTTTAAAAATACTTCAGATCAATTAAAATGTTTTGGAAATCCAAAGCAGACACGATAGAGCATTGTATAAAGAAGATATATACCGAATATGAAAGAAATCGGTTCAGTAGAACTTGAGATATCATGTCAACCACCTCAAAAAAAGTAGTTTCAAGAAAAACGCCTTTAAAGTTTAGAAGATAATTCTAGTGAACATGGACGCCACGTCACAAAATCGGCTGTACCTCCGAAATAATCGAAAAATCCTTCCAAGGTCATATTTTTGAAAGTTTAAATATGCAAAAAAAAATCGATTTTTCAAAATCATAGACCAGAATACCCCCTTAAGTCAAAAGCCGGATGCTTGTCCCTACTATAAAAAAATGTGTAATTTTGTAAAGAAATATATACATATGCATATTTTATTTCAAATTTGAAGCTAATAACAACTATAATCCTTGCTGCAGATAAATATCCGGTCGACAAAATCACACTTATCATGCTTGAAATGACATTTTCTAAATTAATCCGCATGAGTGTACATATGTATAATAAACATAAATATAAATACAACACATGGAAATTTTATTGCTTACATTTTATTTTGAATTTACATAAAAGTCTTTCACTTGCATGATTTCATGAATAAATAAGCCTGTTGTTTTTGTAAGCACTTGCTTGCAAACATTTAATCATCCTAACAATATAAGATTGCATGTTATTTACTGGCTTATTTATTTGTTTGTTTAACAAATGGCAGATTAAATACTCTCAACCGTTTCCGGCTACGGAAATTTAGGCGCAATAACAAAGTAATTAAACTTTCTTTAATTAAATGAATGATTGAGTTGTACAAACTCAAATGAACTAGAAAGCAATTAAAACAATCAATTTGAAATAAATTTTGACAGAATATATTATTCGCAATTTTTTTAAATTTCATTTGAAGAGCTTAGGCGGTATTTAAAATTTGCTTGACTACTACGATTAACGCAATAAGTGTTTTTATCTAAGTTAAAGCGAAGTAGAATTTCCGGATAGTGAAATGACAGCAAATTAAACGACTTATTTTGCTCCGGAGATATTGAATGGTTTACTGACCGATCTAGGCCGGAGTTGGAAAAGCCGCGTATTAATGGTGCAATCTCTATATCACGACCGGCAGTATGGAATTCAAAGCTAATTCGACACGTGTCAGCATCAATTACGATAAAAGAACAGTGTATCAAACGTTTCGGACGACCCTGGTAATAACCAGCTGAGATAGCCAGTAGCATCATAGCATAGTAGTTCCCTTTTCTAGGTACACATGACACATTTATGACTACTGGCGAACGGAGTGAGTTCACTCTTCCTATAACCAACTCTTTAGGTAATTTTAAGCTATTCTGGCAGCTAAGCAGAGATCAGTCATAGTATAAGTTCACTGAAGTCTAAGTCCACTAAAAATTGCTGAACACCGTCTACGACCTTACTCAATGGTATTTAAATGTGGTTACCAAGTGGGCAGAAAGGAATAAATTCAAATAAAACTGAACTAATTTTATATACAAGGAGATATAAAATATATGACGTACTCTCCCTCGATGGGAGGTTGAAGAGCTAGGGGCTTATCTATGATAGGAAACTCTCAAGAAAGCCAAAAATCGAGAAGAGAGTGAGGAAGGCTTCTGTTGCTTTATATTGTTGTAGGGGAGCAATTGGGAATCGGTGGGGCTTTTCACCAAAGTGGTGCTCTGGCTCTATGAAACCATAGTTAAGCCAATAATATTAATGTGGTCGTTGTTTGGAGAAGGGCTCTTTGAAGAACCACACTACCTAAGTAGGAGCGTGTTCAAAGAGCGGTCCTCATCAGCATCCATGGTGGACTAAGAACTACCCCATGAATGGCACTCAATGCTATTCTGCACGTTTTACTTATAGATTAGCTGGTGGGTGCTTGGGGGCGAAGGCTGTTTTTAGACTTAGGGCGGAAGCTGGATATATGAACGGTCCCGGTTAGGGATATCCTACATTTTTCCACTACTTAGATTGCATTCCTTCCAAACTAGATCACTGTACCGCACAACTTTTCCCTGACGGTTCCTTCTCGCCTCAAGTCACCTCTAGTATCAGATTACCAGACCACTTTCTTGCGGATGTACTTCTTCGGAGTGCAGCTTCCTTCAAAGAAGGGTGCATTCACTCCGACAGCCGAGCGGCTATACTGGCACTGAGCTGACTAGTGGTGTGCTCAAAACTAGTCCAGCAATAGCTCCCAAGTTTCTTTCATGTTAAACTAGTATTCGTGCCCGGCCACAGCGGAATCTCTGGAAACTGCAAAGCCGATAAGCTGGCAAGGAAGGCATCTCTTCTTCAATTTCATCCGATTAGAGCCGAGTCGGTTCCCCGATGTTAGCTTGCGCTCTGGCGTTAGATCATTGAACCTCCAGTGAGCTTAACATGCGCTGTCCAAAAACCAGCACTTGTGCCACTGCGAGATCCTTCTGGCCCGAAACCTAAGAGGTCATGCGAACTACAGGCTCGCAATAGCCCCCAAGTTTCTTCCATATTAAGCTGGTATGGGTACCCGGTCACAGCGGAATCGCTGGAAACTGCAAAGCCGATGAGCTGGCTAGGGGGCACCCCTACTTCAATTTCAACCGACTGAAGTCGAGTCGGTTCCCCGATGTTAGCTTGCGCTCTGGCGTTGGATCATTGGACCTCCAGTGAGCTTAGCACACGCTGTCCAACAACCAGCACTTGTGTGACTGCGAGATCCTTCTGGCCCAAATCCTAAGAGGTCATCCGAACTACTGGCTTTTAGCAAAGCTAATATCGCCACAATTACAGGCGTTCTGACTGGACATTGTCCAATAGGTTTACATGCGCTCCGGCTCAGTATCCTGTCGGATGCTTATTGTCAAGGGTGTGTGGGTAAAGGCGAGGTGGAATCAGCTTGTCACTCTCTTCTCTATTGCAACGCTTTTGCTAGACTGGAATTCAAATATCTCGGTAGACAGACTTTTGGCGAACCCAGCGAAATCGCTGAAATAGATATTAACCGTAGTTTATTGTAAGCAGAAAACGATTCGTCGATCGTTGAGGATCTGATGATCTAAGTTTTGGGAGTTGGAGGACGAATTTCTGTCAAAGTGAGATTTAACGAATTTGGATCAATCCATGACCTAACCTAAGTCCACTGAAATGGGTTTTACAGATAGAGGCATTTATTTTTTGGGACATTTTTCTTGTCGGATATATAAAACCAATCCAAACCAAAATAATGGATCAAAATAATTTGAAAACTTTAGAGGATTATAGAAACTTTTATAAGATAATGTAAAAAATTAACAAATACTAACGCATAAAAAATTTTCACCTTTTACAAGGCTTAACATAAACGCTTACAAAATACGAACCATAAAAGCATGCAAGTATATTTAACAACATTTTTTTGTTACAAATTACGCATCTTATGGCAATATAGTTCATGTTATGCAGCGCAGACCCCTAAAAGTAGACAACAAGAATGTAGCAAATATTTTGCGGTCTCCACCACAACTGACGCCGTGCTCACACGTCACATTATGGCTTGCAATGCCGGCATTATTGCCACATAAAATTCACGTTGAATAGCGGTACGCTTTAACACTTGCAAATTGTTGGGCAACAGACAACAACGGACCGCGGTGCGCCAACGGTGCGGTGCCAACAGTTAGGTAGGTTTGCTGGCACAGGGAGCGGCGGAAAGGCCGGCATTCAGCCAGCCAGCCAGTCAACCAACCACAGTGTTAGCAAAGCTGCTGCGGCTCGCCAAGGAATTTCTAGCGCCAAGCGTACAACAATAGAATGGCTGTGAGCTGGAGCTGTGACAGTGGCGGCGATGGTGGCGGCAGCGGGAACAGCTTAACGACAGTAACTGCAACAAATTGCTGGCAACACACACGACACAACAGTCAACATCTTGCCAGCTGTTTGAGCTGTGCACAAATACCGAGAGGAAGTGCCACACACACACTGGCAGATACGCCGAGACGCTAACAGACAAATCAATTACGAAATGCAAGCGAAAAAAAAAAATAAAAATTAAGAGAAAATAAAAATACAAAAGAGTGTGGATTAAGGGGATGGAGGGGTTCGCAAAGTGTGAGCAGGTGGAGACTGCAGCCACACAAGCATGCGGCCAGCACGACATGTGCAACGTGGCGTACAAACGACATGGAATGCTGCTCGGGCTCTTGCATGAAGTGGCAAGCAGTTCGCCGCCGCCATCGCTCAAGGCACAGGAAAAGGAAGAGGAAAATCAGCAAGCCATGTTGTACATGTAGCTTGCGTAGCATGTGTATGCCGTTATGCTGGAATGTGTGCAAGGAAGAAGAAATGTTTTTTTGCTGCAGCAGGCAAATGACGGCCAGGTGAAAAAAGCAGGCGTGCAAGCGTGTACAGAGATACTCAGTTGGCTAGGTAAACCGGCAAGAAGGCAGACTTTCGCATAAATTGCAATGCAGACTCGCAGCCAGGTGAGCAAGCAAGCAGGCAGGCAGGCAAGTGGCCAACCTGCCATCCAGCCAGCAGTGATAGACACCGAGGTCGACACGCAGTCAACGCGCAGGCAGTTCGGTTATCCAATTCCATTATCGCGTGCATTAAAACGATTTTTCATGTGCGTGCCCGGCTTCTTTTTGCACCGCCTTAACATTCCACTCTGCCATGGCTTTTACTTCTCGTTTGCTTTGCCGGCAATTTTTTCTACACAATCTCTCTTCCTGCAAGCGCTTCGCTTTGGCAAAACGCACCTTGCCTTGCATTGCCTGCCGCATAATGGCAATGGCAATTTTTATTTAACTCTTATTAAAACAGGCGTGAAAGCGATAATGGTCCTCCGGGCTTGTGTGAGAGCTTGGCAATAGTCGCCGTGACGTGGTGTGACCTGCTTCTGCGGTAGGCAGGCGTTGCGGCCGACAGCCGCGGTTGATACGAGTAATAAAGTGTGGTGCTTGTAGTGTGGAAATTGGCGAAATTAAATAAATGTCAATGTGTATGTGTGTGTGTGTGTGGTTAAAGGTGAATACAATGAAAAAGCGATCTGCGCAAATTGCAAACTAAGTGATGAAATGTATAAAATATTGCGAATTCATTGCAGACATGGATTTTTCGGTTGTGCTCCATGGCATACGATAACAGAAAGAGAAGAAGAGAATCGTACGTTCCGAGCATACAAATTCAACTTCTCGTGTATAGAGAGTAATATATCTAGAATATGATCCTAAATTCTCTATTGGTTTTAAGTAATAGTTTTGACCGAGTTTTCAACTTTTCTTTTGAAAATTTCAAAAATTCTTTGTAAAATTTATATTTCAATGATGAAATGGCAAACCTTACTGAAGATAAATGTCAAAAAAACGGAAAAAAATATGGCGTCGTTTGCTGTCCTTATCAGTCTACTTTTGTAGCGCTCTTATTGAAAGACCCATTATGAAAAAAAGATTGAAAATACGCCGGTTTTGTTCGAGTAGACCCAAGTAACCCCTTAATGTGAAAAATAAATATAGAAATTTAGCGGTATAGAGCAGAAAAATTTGAAAAACTCTTAAACAATCATAAAAAATTAAAATTTTCCAGGCTATAACTTCGAAATGAGTACTCGTTTTTTAGAAAAAAGGATTAAATCTTCATTCGTTTGAAACTAAAATGTTGAAACAAGCTCAACTTTGCATCAATTAGATAACTAGAGAGTGAAATTCTCTCCCTAGAATCAAAATTTAAGTTTACAATAATTTGAACAGTTATTTACTAGAGAAGAGTTTTCAAGAGATGATATGACTGAAGTTCTTGCGCTGCCGATGGCTTGTGGCCGAGCTCGGCGGTATAAGCACAGCCTAGTGTTGGATACAAAGAATTGTCTAGTTCGCTTTTGAGATTTTGTAGTTTCGAACAGACACAAAGACTTTTAGCATAAGGGGCTATACCAGTGTGATACTTTCAAAAAAAAATTTTTTTTTATTTGCTTTTTCGATAGAATATATTTCCGTAAATATCATGTGAAATCAGGAAGGTCGTATCTTGAATAGTTTTCGGATGGCAGCGTTCTAAAGAGGTGCAACATATACAAGTGAAACTTTAAACGCGTTTTTCTCGAAACGACATTATTCAAAATTGCTGGCATCATAACTCAACCAGAAATTGACCGATCCACTTCAAATTAAAACTGAGTATTTTTGAATACATTTGCCATACAATGAACTACGACGTCAATTTCGCATTTTCCTAAAAAAACGATTTTTTTTTTCAAAATTACGCCATTTTGTTATTTCTTGATATTTTCAAAGATCGTAGTTCATTGTATAGGAAATATCTTTAAGTTTAATAAACTTTTCAAATTTTTTTGTTTCAGCTACTCATTCGGCCGGAATCATGCCAGCAGTTGGGGCACTTTTTTTGGCACCTCCGAAGACAGCCCATAACTTCGTTATTCTTCAACATTTTTGTAAAAAAAAAAATCTTAAAATATAGCTGAAAATATGCCTTATTACGTTCAAAAAAGTTCTAAATATTCAATCGCGTACTTTTTCTTAAAAAAATTCACGAAAATCACCTAATTTTTCATGCGTCACACTGATATAGCCCCGTAGCGTATTCTGGCCTGTTTTTTTGAATTTTTTTTCATAAAAATTTTTATTCCACAAAACAACTTTTTTTTCACATATCATGAGATATATCATGGAGTGTATAAACAAATTTTTTCGGAATTTTTTGATGACATCTGTCGGAGAAATGGTTGGGTAAATGAGATGCGTTTTTTCACAGGCGGATACGATTTCTCATGTTTGGATCATCTGAAACATAAAAACTGAATTTATTCTTAAAAAATACGTGAATCATAAAAAAAATTTATAAATAAAAAAGTAATTAACGTTTTTTTATTTTTTCCCAAGTTTTTTTTTACAAACATTTTTTCATAACATTGTTAATAAATTATAAAAAATTATGAATTTAGTAGGGACGATAGCTAGGCGTTTTGGGAACATTAAAAGAAAAAAATTGACAAATCGGTTGAGTAGTTCGACCGGAATCTTGTCCGTCAGTTAAAAAAAAGTGTGCTTTGAGAAAAACGCGTTTAAAGTTTGAGGTGTGCACTCCGAGTGCTCCGAACGTCGAGCGGTTTTATTATTTTTAGGCCTTTTTCGAAAAATTCTATTCTGGGTTTCTACATTGTAAGGGTATAAGGAAAACAGGAATAGAAAACGCAAAAAAACAAAATTGAAAAAAATACCCTACTGACCCCATAATATTATTTTGACATTTCTATGTTCCAGCGTGAAATTGAGATAAATCGGATTACAACCACGCTATATAACACATTTTTAAATTTCATTTGATTCTTTCACTTTTCAGTATACAAATAGAGCACCAATAAATGTATCGGTAAAAGGCTTTGCCCGAATAATATGCCTAGTAGGTCTTATGGCCAAGAATTGTCAAAATCAGACCAAAACAATTCAAGTCCCAGATACCGAATATGTTGATCCTAGTTCTTACAGTGAACATTTTATCGAAATCGAGATATATTACTAAAATTTGATGAAAATCCTTTCCTGTATGTATGTATGTAACGAAAAAGAAATTAAATCGGATAAAGGCTTCTCTCAGCCGCCGTATACACAATATAAAGATTTCGATCTTCCGGTTTATTTTATATCGCCTCTATATAGCAGCTAACATGTGAGTTATCTTAGTGAAAGAAAGAGGGTATCTTTGTGTCTGAAATAGAAAAATAGGGTGAAAACTTGCCCAAACCCGCATATAACTAATATACAATTTTCAATTTTCGGTTGGCCATAAACCATATCTTCGAATTACTCTCCTTCACATATAATATTACGTACAATGATTTTTGTTATGACGAATATGTCGTTCAGTATGTGCAATATTCAAATTAATGAAATCCGTCCGTACCTTTCTCCGCCCCCAATATAGCACACGAGGTTTGACAATTAAGTAATGAGACTGATTTTATTGCCGCGTTTGTGGTAAACCTGTGACCTTGAAATTCCCTTTCTCTTTTTCCGGCATCCCCCCCTCTCCATTGATATATTTACCATCGCTCTAGCTTGTTAGTTCGCCTGCTGCATCAAGTTGAGTAGACGTGTGTTCGAAGTGCTCGTCACGAAAATGGAAAAAGGAAATTAAGAGCAACGCGTCGCGATAAAATTTTGCGCCAGATTGGTCAAAACAGCTTCGGAAACGTACGCTAAAATTGTAAGAGTGCATGGTGATAGTGCTCTTAGTCGTGCCCAGGTGTTTCGATGGCACAAAGAGTTGTCTCCGCGAGCCCACGCCCGGAAAAAGCTCGTATGAGCTAGTCGAAGGTGAAAACGATGATTATTGCCTTTTTTGATAGCCGTAGAATCGTCCACAAAGAATTCGTCCTACCGGGGAAAACTGTGACTCAAGTCTACTATTGCCAAGTACTCGAAAGATTGCGAAAACGAGTCAACAGGGTGCGCCCAGACATCGCTCGAAACTGGATCCTTCATCACGACAACGCGATGAATCGGTGGTCAAAGGAACCCATTTTGAGTTGACTGCGGACATCCCAGTCGAAGCGTTCCAGAAATGTTGCGAAGCATGGAAAACGCGCTGGAATCGCTGTATGGCTGCCCTAGGGGACTGCTTTGAAGGGGATGGCAGAGTTGTAGAATAATTTTAAAATATAAGGTTTTTATGGAATTAGTCTCACTACTTAATTGTCATACCTCGTATACCATAAGTATAATGATTTCTAACTTTAAATGATACTTTTTTCGGAGGTTATCTTATAGATTTGTTAGGGAAATAAAGGAATAGAGAATTTTTGAAAAGCAATCGCCGATTTAATTTAATATTTATATATTTTAATATATATTAAGTAAAATACCTTTTATACTTCACCCAACACGAAAATATAGAAAAACCCTAAATAATATAAATTTCGTAATTATTCTATGAATTTTTCTATATTTGTTTTGTGTAAGCACTAATATTAATTAATATCCATGCGTCATGCATAAATCCAAGAAAGCTAACTTTCATCTCAGAAATGTCATATGAAGATGCAAATATATTCAGTGAAATAAAAATATGCGCGAGCAACAGTTTGCTTATCTCGCAATCCGGCAATTTTATCAAAAGGCAGTCTGAATGGTGGTGCTCACGTACGTAAGGGTACTTGAGACGATATTGGATATTAAGACGACGATATATACAAACATACTGATATGCAAACATACTAACTACATACACACACATTATACTTATATACACACTGAAATATACTAATAATAAAAATGTTTTGCTGGAATTATTTGCCTGAATATCCTCGACTGCTAACCAGGAGAATATGCAACACACTGTCTGACTTTGACATTACTGCCTTCCAAAAAGTTGCTCTTGTTCGCCATTCGCTCCAATGCAAATTTCATCACCTTCCACCGAACCAGTTAGGCACCGATCAATTCGATATTTATTATTCATGCATGTATGTAAGTACATATGCATCCACGCAAGCATCACACACATTATTACTCGTTGTGGGCAAAGAATTTATGCCTTGCGTATTTTTATTGCAAAATATTACCACCGACAATATTTTCATGAATATTCCTTACACATTTTCGCATCACGCTTCCAACTGAGTGTGTAGGCGTGACTATTGCTTACGTTGTTACGTGCGTTTGTGTGCGTGTGTCTGCGTTATCGTTATACGTTTATTTATGTGCTTATTTCCTCGGCGGCGTATTATCAGTTGCAGGATAGCGCAATCAAATGTGTGAGTCTGTGTTTGTGTTGGGTTGTCGTATTAGTTCGCATGCACGAATAAGAGGACTGAAGACGTTTCTGATATTGTCGAGTTATATATTTATGGCTATAATTTGTATATTTGTAATAAAGAAAATGCTTTTCATACAAATCCAACGGGAAATTTTTGAAAAGCCATTTTTTTAGGTACTTTAAGGCAGAATATTTTTATATGTACTTATATGATAAAGTACACTACAATATGGATGTGTGTAATATGGAAGGGTTTTGAGAGAGTTTAACGTTGAAAAAAATCGGCGGTTAGGATCGCAATTGGATGACCAAAATCCCCCGCTAAAGGTTATAGTTACCACAGCTAGTAACAGTTCGCCGCGCTGCAGCAGTTGGGAGGTATTTACTTAAGGTCTGACTTTTTATCGAGGTGTTCCTTGCTCCTCAATAATATAGCCTTCGGATGGAAAGTATAAAAGGCCTTTGGATTAAGGTGTCATGTGATTCGTGGCGAGGATCAACCTGGCTGTTGGTTAGTAAATGACAGTTTCGAATGTAGTTTACGAATAGCTGGCTTCTAACACCTACTGATCCAAACGGGGTTAGATCACCGAAAAACACCCCTTTCCCTTTGGTCCGGCTCCGTCACGTTTCTTGGGCCTCCCGCTAGATGACGTCGACGACAACATTGATAATCCTTACCATCCCAACGGGGATTGATACTCCGTTAAAACATCAACAACAGCTGGCGTCCTAGATAGCTTTCTTGTGCAGCGGAGGCTAAGCGCAAGCGAACCTCCTTCATCCTGCATTCGTGGGTCCAAAATATGAATCCAAGCTATAAAAATAGAAATGAAGAATTTAAGGAGTCCGGATGTCTCGAAAAAAAGGCAGAGGGAACTAATTTTCCGTTTGTAACGCGGTCGAAAATAGACAGCACAAAAATAGGAGTGCAGCTAGGTTGAGGTGGAAAACCTGGCATCAGCACTGGAGCTGAAGCAAAGCCTATTTCCAGAAAGACAACAACGGCAGCGGCAACCGGAACCAAACCCTGGCCTAAAGTAAAGTTACAAAGCAGGGATGTGAGTTAAAGTTTTCAATACAAGAATTTGACTTTGATTTGCCGTTTAAACATTTCTACTTTCCTACTGGGATTGTTTCCTTCTCCATAAAGTCAAAAGTCTTTATTACACAAAGTACATATGCTGAATTTACATGTGATTTTGTCGGTTTCACAATCATGATATCAGCATATATGTACATACACTACTATGGATATATATTTATTCCGCAGATAGCTTTCCTTAGAAGCATCCAGCTGAGGCCTGCGTCTCACATAAGTTGCCTTTTATGTAGGTGTGTCTGGCATATAAGTTGAAATTGCATTCACAAATTTCCTATAAAATCTTCTTATCGACGAATTGCAAGTGCATGCAAGAGGCTTGCGATTGCAAACAGAAAATGGAAGAGTTATACAAGTTCTAATCGAAAAGGATTTGCTGATATTACCCAATGTTTGTAAGAGTATGAATTTTTGCAACTCACATACTTTTATAAAGGGTGATGCGTTTCGAAGTTTCCTACTTTTTTAAAGATAGAACACAGAAACTTCAAATTTAATGGGAATCATTCGAAAGAACTTTCTTTGGCATTCTTTTTTGAAGATTATCTCTTTAAAATGTTGACCGCGGCTGCGTCTCACTTGGTCCATTCGTCGAGTTCAATTTTTAATGACTCGTTCGAGCATTTCGACTGGTAATTGGCGATTGACACGCCTGATATTTTGCTCCAAGGTGTGTATTGTCCGCATAGAATTTAGACTTTACATATCCCCACAGTAAAGTCTAACGGTCTGATATCGTACGATCTAGGTGGCCAATCGACCGGCACAAAACGTGAAAATATTCGCTCACCGAAGTGTTCTCTCAATAAATCCATTGATTGAGGCGATGTATGGGAATTGCCAGCGTCTTGTTGAATGTTGCCGAGATCACCAGCTTCAATTTCATGCATCTTCGGTAATGATGGCGCGATAACGGTCACCATTGACGATTACGTTCTCACCGGAATAATTTTTGAAGAAATTTGGACCGATGATTCCAGCGGCTCACAAACCACACCAAACCGTTGTTTTTTCTAAATAGAATGGCATTGAATGTCTTCAGGTTGTTCTTCGTCTCAAATGCGGCAATTTTGCTTGTTTACATACCCATTGAGCCAGAAATGAGCCTCACCACTGAAAAAATGTGGCTAGAAAACGTCGAATATTCTTGCTTGGGAAGGTCGACTAGCTTCAGTTCTTGTACAAGCTGTATTTTGTACACTTTCAATACAAGATCTCAACGTAAAATGCGCCAAGTCGTTGCATGCGTCAGTCCGAGTTGCTGCGAACGACGCCGAATAGACTCTCCGAGGTCTTCGTCTACACTCTCAGCAACGGCTGGTATATTTTCTTCACTGCGTGCTGGACGTGGTCTATTCCGTCGAATATTAGCCAATAATGAAAGCTGATTCTCAGGATGAATGATGGTGCTGCGAATAGTATGCTCAGTAGGCCTATTCTGTTGACTATAAGTTGAGCGAAGCGTACAAAACGCTTTCTTTACAGAACGGGAATTTTTGTAATAATGTTGAACGATTTCTAAACGTTGTTCAGGTGGAAATCTTTCCACGATGGCAGGACTTGACAGGACTCACGCGTGATCAGTCAAAAAAAGATTATTAAGAAAGTATCTCTACTTGGATCACCCGTTATAAACGGAGTATAAATAGAAAAAGGCGTCAGTTTATGAATGTTCGTTGAACAAGGTTTAAGTTAAACTCGAAGCCAGAAATATATAAAATATATTTCGATAGTAGTGATAGCATATTTACTTAGTTAGTATTGATTTCAAAAAGTTAAATATTTTATAAATATCTTTGAAATTTTATACCAGGAAGTATTTATTGCATTTTATGATTATTTTATTGACACACATTGTATACAATGTACATATGTATGTATGTATGTATATTGTATAATATTCCATATTTGTATATATTGATTTAATATTTGGCCACTTCAACCTTCAAATAAGTGGATGGAAAAAAGTTTCAGAGATTTCGGTATCTAGTGCTAGTGCACCAAAATGTGGCCTTAAGCGCTAATTGAGCAGCACTCCTACCTATCTACCTATCTACCTATTATGTGAAATCTTTACACCCTGTACCACCTTGAGGCATACTAAATGGCATTTTATTTAAAAAAAATCACTATAGATAAAATGCATAACAACTCTCCTACGCGTAAAAAATTACTCACGCATAAAAATTCTCTATCTCGCTTACTCTTTAGTGGAAATTTTACCCTCACAGCGCAAAAATCCACTGAAGCGAGGTGTTCGGGGAGCAGCACTTCATTGTCTCGCAGCGCTAAACAAATGTCAGCGATGCAACGACACGATTTGAATGTTGCTGTCAGCGTTGTTGCCTCTACACTATTGGCTATTTGAAGTGCTGCTGCCACATTATGCTGCAAGCGACCGTTGCAACGGTTGTCGTGTGGCAGCTAGCGCCGGACTATTGTATTTACAGTTGCTCATTTCGCCAACCTTTCGCCACAGTTGTTTAACTTTTTCATAAGCGAATGCACTTCAATGCAATTACCGTTCACGTTGGAGGTGCGGCTTTTATGGAAGCGCATATGTGCGCTGTGGATGGTAGGTGCTACAGCAGCAGTGTTGCGGCGTGAGCTGGTAAATATTTAGCATGGTGATGTAGTGGATGTATGTAGGTGTTCGAGAGCAATGCTCATTTCTGCGCTTTTTTGCAATTTTCACTTAACTTTTTTTTCACTGTGTTGGTAATGTTGGATGAATGGAACCATGTTTCGAAGTTCACGCAAGTGAGGAAAGTTCTTTGAACGCCACTCACTTGAAAGTGGACAGAAACGATTTTTTTTTACATATGGCTCAAGCAGCTCACAATTTCTGGTTTTAGACCAAGTATCCTCTGGGTAACCAAAAAACATCCGTTTAAGGTGAGCTAAAGTGAGAAGGCGAAAAATTTCTTCTCAGGGTTCTGCGCTGGGTTTGAGACCCGCCACTTAAAAAACACCCCCAAATGAAAAGAAGAAAACTGTCAACATTTGTGTCGCAATCGTCCTGAAGCAGTCATCTCTAACCAATAGTAGGAAGATTGTGAGCCATTGGAACAACCTCAGGCCACATAATTCTATAGTGACTAAGCAGATGTTCCGGTAGCCAAAGAAACACCAAACAATTACTACCAGTTCCTGCCTATGGCGAATGAAATAGCTGGTGTAATTTTCGTCTTCACAGAAGCTTGTGAAAATCGACTGTATCAACTTTCGTCAATAGGGACGTCGGTTTCTTTCAGTGTAGAATCATGAAATTTCCTTCATAATGGTAACAAATTAACGAACAAAACGTTGCTTATTTGATCAAAGAGTGGCCATCCTAACTGTGCTTTATAAAGACTGTATATAACCTTTCATATCGAAGACCTTTTATTATCGAGTAGTTCTTTCCCACCTAGCTGAACCAAGTAACTGTTGCAATACTGGCTTCAAATTCAAACAACATTATCACACACTAGTTTACATTCCCAAGTTGTGGCTTGAGTATAACCCTTTAAGAAGACGGAAATGACGGCCGGCCTTATCGTATGATACAAAAGTGCTGAAACTCTTATCAGTTGCCATTTTAAGCGCAGGAAGCAGCACACTCGCCCTCGCAAACAAGCATATAAGCTGCTAAGTGACCCAAAAAAAGTTTACATGACTGGCAGCCAGTTGATAACACACACAGCCGCACATACTCACCAGCAAAAGCACAGCTGCGAATGCCGAAAAAAGGGAAAAACTAAAAAATGAGTAATCTAAAAATCATGGCTTTAGGGCACTTCGATGAAAGCGGATGTAAATGCTGTGTCCCATAAAGGGCACGATATAATAGAAGATTACTTTACTTTTTTTTGCACAAAAATGGCAATCGATTTGCTCAACTTTGTATAGAGGCAAAAGCAAAAAATGGACAGCAGTTGTCAGTGAGCAAAGTAGCAACAGGATATGCGCACAAAGGCAACAAACACACAAACAAAACAAAAAAATCGCAAAAAAGTGTCCCCTTTGTACAATTACAGTACATCAAAATGCTATTATGAGCTTTTTACGGCTTAAAAGTGTATGTATTTTTTACAGTTACTCAACATGAGTTGCTAAGAGTTTCATCACTTGCTTGTGTTGAAAAAGTGCTTTTTGCTCAACCTTGCGCCTTTGCTATGCATCAAAGTAAGCTCTCAACAGGAAATTAGAGATCTGTTATTTGCGAAAAAGCAATCTATTATATGTTTGCTGCTTTTTTTATTATTACTTGACCTTCTCTGCAATGACCAGCTGCGTTCGAGTTGCCGAATTGTACAAAAAAAAAAAAAAAAAAAAAAAAAAAAAAAAATTGACTGTTATCATTTATGTTTTTTCTTTATGATATATATTTGTCGTTTTTTTTTGTGTCTTTTTGTTATTGTGTCACGTATTGGCATTAATGACGATGAATTCAGAAATAAATGCTACTACATCCCTCTCGCTATATGATATATTTACTCAATGTGTTATATTGGCACATTAGCCCTCACCGATTCGCCATTTCTCTGTTTGCTAATTTAGGTACTGTGCTCATATTACAAATTTTTCATGTAAAAGCAACAATAAAGTTACAGAATTGTAGTCAATACAAGAGAGCTTATCACTGCTGCCAAGTCGACTCGCTAATCTCTAACCATTGGCATGCCAAAGATAGCTTTATTCATTAATAAATTTGCGTATGAATGACGATAATGGGCATCGGAAGCTCATAGATACTTATATAAATTGTATTACTCAACAAAACTGTAGAAAAATTTTGCTACTAATGAGCTAAGAGGTCTTTATGTCATTTGAGGTCTCCTCATTACGAATTTGAGTTGAAAAATTTTACATCACGTACAACTATTTTTGTCTTTTGGTAAATTGTGGTGGTTTGACTCCTAAACTTCTTAACTGAAACACAAAAAATTCTACGTGTTAGGTCACCATTATTTTTGGTCTTAGCTACCCAAAATTAGCAAGAAAAAACCACTAACATCACAGTCGCAAAATGACTGTAAACTAGTGTTATTAATGCCTCAATATCTTGGGATTTGTAACCTTACAGAAACATAAAGTATTCATATCGGAATGTCATTCAAAAAATGGAATTAAATCGCGAATATTTTCATCCGATTACTTTTTACAACTTCCGCTGTAGATTAACTCAGCAAAAGCACATAGATGAATATAAATTTATTTTTGGCGATGAAGCTTCATCAAGGACCAGTCTTTATCAAGGGTATGGTATATCCAATCTGGATCATAGATAACTTTAAGACGAATTTCGCGGATTTGTTCACGTTGGATCCTACACAAGTGTCAGACGTTTCAAAAAGGCTCATGTCGATTGGTTGAGAGAAATGTTAAAAAAATACGATAATGATGCTTCGATCTTCGATTTAGGTATATGACATCGTGAGAGGTGATAAATCGTGGACTTTTGCACATGAGTACCGAAAGTAAACAGCAGTCGATTTTATGGATGTTTCCAGATGAGCCGAATCCAACAAAAGTTGTTCGCGCACAAAGCACTTCCAAGCAAATAGCCTGCTTTTTTGGAAAAACTGGTCATGTGGTAACTATACTACTAGAACAGTCAATTTTGAGTGCTACACAACAATTTTTTTGCAGATTATCTTTCAAGAAATCAGAAAGACCAAACTCCGAAGACGAATAACTCTTCACCACAATAATGCGTGCTCTCACCCATCGACTGAAAGAACATCATTTTTAAGCAATCACAATACCGATTTGATGAGTTATCCGCAGTATAGACCTGATTTTGTACTTAATGATTTATTTATTCCCATACGTAAAAAACAAAGTAAGAGGTCGAGGTTTCCCGAGACCTCGGCTAGAGGCATCATCGTTTTTATTGAAGAAGCGCATACACATGAGTAGAATTGAGCAAATAACGGGTGATTTAAATATAAGTATTTTTTCTGAACCTACTGAGCGTACTACTCACAACACCATCACCCATCTTAAGACCCAGAATTAACTATTGGATAACATTTGAATGAATAGACCAGTTCCAGCACGCAGTGAAGAAAATTTAGCAGCCGTAGCTGAGAGGGTACACGAATACTGTGGAGAGTCGATTCGGCGCCGTTCGCAGCAACTCGGATTGACGCATTTTTCGTCGAGATCTTAAATTGAAAACGTACAAAATACAGCATGTGCAAGAACTGAAGCTGCTCGACCTTCCTAAGCGACATCGCTTCACTATATAGGCTCTTTAATAGATCCAAGGAGATCCTACGTATTCGAGCCAAATGTTGTTCAGCGAGAACAAACACGCAAAATTGCTGCGATTAGAACGAAGAGCAACCAGAAGGAATCAAGAGGTGCCATTTCATCCAAAAAAGACAACGAATTGGTGTAGTTTGTGGGCCGGTGGAATTATCTCCATATTTATTCAAATTGATGTCGTTATCGCGCAATGTTAACCGACTATTTGATGCTTAAAATGGATGCTGGTGATTTTGGCTACATTTGGTTTCAACAAGACGACACCATTTCAGACACATCGCATCAATCAATGGATTTATTGAGAAAACACGTCGTTGAGCAGATAATTTCACGTTTAGGCCGATCGATTGGCCACCTAGATCGTACGATATCACACCGTTAGACTTTTTGCTGGGGGAATATGTAAAGTCTAAATTCTATGCGGACAATACTGCTTTGATTCACGCCTTGGAGCAAAACATCAGGCGTGGCATTCGCCAGTTACTTGTCGAAATGCTCGAAGGAGTCATAGAAAATTGGACTCAACGGATGGAGCATCTGAGACACAGCCGCGGCTAAAATTTGAATGAGATATTTTCAAAAAATAATGCCAATGAATGTTTTTTTGAATGATAATAAAAATTCCTTATCAGACTTGAATTTTCTGTGTTCTTTCTTCAAAAAAGGTAGGGAAATTGATCACAGTTATGCAGAAATCTGCATCTATAGTTTTCATAGAATTTGTCTCAGTTTTTGTATCATTTGCTTCAAGCAGGAATGGTGAAAATGAACTTCCTTTTAAATACATCTGCCTTTCCATAACAAAAGAGCTGCTACAATCATTTCTGGCTTCAAGTGTAGCATACACTTAGGCGCCAGTGCTGCGAAAAGGTTTCAATAATTAATTAGTAAAACCAACAAGTCATTGCATTAAAATTTTAATTATTTTCCAGACCGGAAATACTGTCAATTTGTAATATTTAAAAATGCATGTTTATTGTTGGGCATTTACAGAATTCATAGCCACTGTTTGCCATTGCCGCTGACATTTCACCACTGTCGCGCAACCATTAACACCTTTGCATAATTAAGCGCCACACATATTCGTATTGCGAACAATTCAGGGCTCATTTCTGTCACTTGGTGACTGCAATTACTTATGCAATATCAATAACAATTTATTAATAATAAATTTCCGCCACAAAACATTTGGACAAAAGAATGCACCAATGCACACGCGCACACACGCTCACACACGCACACAATCGGACAGTGCAAAATACGCAAATTATGGAAATTCTGACAATTTTCGCAGAAATCTGCCGGAGCAATTTGCTCACGTGCGTGTGTGTGTGTGTGCGCGTGTGAGTGTTGAAATTGCATATTCCGAAGCGCTTATTAAAACAATAAATATTGGAGATTCCACTTGCATATGTGATTGTTAATATATGTCTGTCACATACAGACACACATACATGTGTATATGCGTAACATTATTGCAGTTGTTTGGCTTGAATGTTGGCATTTTGGCGCGCTTAGTTGCTTCCGACGCTGACGTCAACGCCGACGCTGCCAAATCGTGCGGAATTTATGCAAATCACTGGCATAAAGACAGCAGCTGTGCGCGCCGCCTGCTGTGGTTGTTGTTGTAAGTGAAGAGCATGGCATTTGTTGCAGTTGGCTGTGCAACTGTCAAAATTGTTTGCGCCTGCGGTTGCAAATATTGAAAATGCAAAATGGTCAAAGCGGCGTGCCAACAAATGTTGCCACTTCATTTCATTGAAATCGAAATGGGGAAACGTTGTTATTGCCAAAAATTGCTTGTAGCCGAAGTGGTAAGCAATGCATTAGTAAGCATACAAATACACACACACACATATATGCATGCTTATTGCTTATATAACGATAGCCATGGGTTTCAGCAGTTGCAGCTGCTGCATTTATCGCCACTTTTTGGCCATGTTGCCAACCAGTTGTTTCTGTGGTTGTGATTTTAAAATGGCCGGAAACAAAGCAAAAATGTATGTGGAAAATAAAAAATAATAACAAAGCAGTGTTGCTGTCGAAAATTAGAAAACCACTGCCAGAGGTCGAGAAAATAAAAGCATTGTTACTGGAATTTTTAACAAAAAAAGAAAAACAAGAAAAAACGTTAATTTAAACTGGAACGAAATAATAATGCCCTACACAAGTGCATTTTTTATGGCATAAAAGTGTATAAAAAGAACTTTTAACTTGATTTTTATCAGTCAGTTTGTATGGCAGCTATATGTTGGAGTGGTCCGATCTGCACAATATCTTTGAATATTATAGCTTTGCTTTGGACTATGATCCATGAAAAATTTCGTGAAGATATCTTGTCGCATAAAAAAGTTTTCCATACACGAACCAGATTTTGTTCGGTCATTTTGTATGGCAGCTGTATGCTATAGGAGGCCGATCTGAACAATATCTTCGAATATTGTAGCATTATCTTTCACTACAAGGTATGCAAAATTTCGTAAGGATATCTTGAGGAATAAAAAAGTTTTCCTTACAAGAACTCGATTTTGCTTGATCAGTTTGTTTGGCAACTGTATGCTAAAGTAGTCGGATATCGGCGGCTCCGACAAATAAGAAGTTTTTTGGTGAAGAAAGGTTGCGTGCAAAATTTCAGAATGATAACTCAGGATTTAAGGGACTAATTTGCGTATTTAAAGTTGAAGGGAACTGCGAGGCAAACTCAATATACCCTGTTAAGGATATAAAAAATATGCAAATACAAAGCTTCTGCGCACATTCATGGCATACATATACAAACACATGCACGTACATTCGTAGATGTACAGAAAATATTTATATTTCTAACCTCTGTGGTTGCGCACCGCAGGCTAAACATTGGTGGCAATATTCGAAACCGGAAATTATTTTGCATGCTTTTGGCAAACTTGAAATAAATACTTTACTCAATAGAAACTACAATAAAAAGTACATACAAACACATACACGTATATTTGTATATGTATAGAAAATCAAAATAAATACTTCGGTCAATAGAAAATACAATAAAAAGTATCGGTCAGTCGCTTCCAAAAAATAAACGCACACACACATAGCCATTCATGCAACACATGTTAAATTTTAAATGATGTAGCATATTGCGTTTCAATTTGTTTTTCGCTGGCAACAACATAGTATTTTTCGTTTTTACTTTCATCAAATCAAGCAATAAGTGAGTTTGAAATTGAAAATACCAAAAATATGTGCACTTTTAAATTCCAATAGCGAAAATGTTTCAAAATTTTGATGCATTTTCATAAATGTTATTAAATCAAAGTATTTTTGTTGAATGATTTTGTAAAATTTGTTTTTGTGCAATATATGTATGTATAAAGGTAGTAACTGCAATTAATATATTGGTGAATTCTGTCAGAATAAAGTGAGCTATATGACCGTTCTCTCTGTAAAACTAATTATAAATTAAATTCTCTGAATAATGACAGCAATACTAACAACAAAAATAATTTATGTAAATATCAAACCTGAAAATATGTTCGAAAATCTAATACTTTTCATTTGAGTAGTGGGTCAAAGCTATATAATCATGTGATCCTACGACAAATTTGCCGTTCGACGATGATCTTGATATCTTTGGCCTCAACAATCGCACCGGTATTTCTCCAGACTGGATAAGGATGTGAAGCGCGTGGATGAGGATAAGACGCATTATCTCCTGTCATCAAATAAACCGTCATTGCATTCGCGACTTCGATCGCGATCGCCTATCTTGGAACCAGTATTAACATCCACGATAATATCAGCCTTGAAATCCAACGGTTAATCACTTTTGCCAACAGGTGATACTTTGGACTGAGTAGGCAATTGAAAAGTAAAGTGCTCTCTCGACGAACAAGGACCAAACTGACTGTTGTAGGAACGGTTCATTAGAAATGTCGGCCTTAAGAGTGTTCGAGAGGAAGTGTTTGCGGAAGATTTATGGTTCTTTGCGCATTGGCAATGGCATATACCCCAGTCGATGGAACGTTGGGATGTATGAACTCGACATAGTTCAGCAAATCAAGAGACAGTAGTTGCGTAATGTTGTTCAGATGGATGAGAAAACTTCAACTTTGAAGGTATTCGATTCAGTACCCGCCGGTGGAAACAGGGGAGGAAGAAGACCACCACTACGTTATGGAAATTAGGTGGACAGGGACTTGGCTGAACTTAGTAGCTCGAATCGGTTCCAAGCGAAAAGGAAGAATGACTGGCGTGTAGTTGTCTACAGCAATAAAGAAGAAAAAGAAGATTTCATTCCGGTAATATTGATCACAAGAAGTACCAAGTTTTGAAAGGGCAATTGTCGAAAATGTCGATAACAAATTGGTCTAATCGCGATAAGCCGACGCAAACGGTGGCCAAATCAAATTTTGCAAGTTTGGATGTCTTTGAAATATATTATTGGTCGATTGACAGGGAATTATTTACTATGAGCTTCACCGGGAGCTTGTTTAGAAAGTTATAAATGCAAGTGACTGTTAAGCCTTCTCTGCGTTAGGTGAAGCAACCATTCGTAAGTGCTCTGCTAAAATCAGTACGTACCAAATGAGTACAGAAACCGATGATGGATTTCATATATGTATGTATGTATATGTCATAATGGGTGAATATTTTTATTTTGTTCAGAAGTCCAATTGACAATCACTTGAGAATCGAAAACGTGAAACGACCCAAAACTTATTCGCTAGAGGAACGAACATTTATAGTTCGGAATGCGCGAAAATCCCTCAAAAGTGGAAGGACGAAATCACCGTAGATTGAGTTAGACTAGATCTTAGGGCTCTGCTTCAAAAATTAGGCAGGATTCCACTTGAATAGCTATGAACGCTGGTCAACCAGGGACTGGAAAAAGTTCTACAGTTGAAAAGAAAGTGCCTAGATGATTCCAATTCGCCTGGGCTATTTGCAAGATAGGTGACTTTACTGCATGTGATTCTATTGAAGATTTTTCAGTCAGAACCCCTTACTTAGCAGCGGGATAAATCTTGCTAAAGTCAGAGCCTTGCTGGGTGATAAAAATCTTACAAGTTTTGGTTGCTGATTAGTGCATCCTTCCCCAATGGGGATCTTCATGGAAGGCCCATGAAAGCAACAATAGATGTAAAAGCACAGCGTAATATGAACTCGTAACCACACTGATCAAACTGGGGTAAGTGTGCGATTTTTAGCAAGATCATCGACTTTGCAGTTTGCAGTGATTCCGCTGTGACCCGGCGCCTAAATGAAATCACGGTAATTTGAAGAAGAAAAAATTCGAATTACTACTGCAAACATCGTATATCTGGACTCCAGCGTCTTTTTTATGTTGTCAGAGCTCAAAAGAGCCTATTGATCGCAGCTTGGTTTTACTACTTGCATGATTGGGGTTAAGTCTACAATAGTGACCTTGAAACAACAAGAAAGCCAAAGTTTTCAACCACTGCTTTTTTCTGCAATCTCGACCTATCTAAATCCGCGGTTAGTACTAAATGATTAGGAGATATTATTTTCAGTTGGACTGAGCTGCTTGTGTTGTTTATAGACAAATAAAACAAAAAAAATATTTCACACATCAAACTGACCGGACTATCCGTCAAGGGCCTATCATTAATTTGATTGAAATAAAAAATATCTGAACCATACATACATATGTGTCAAGCTGAAATGAAAATTGCTTAAAAACAAATAAAATTGTGTACAAAAAATAAAATCTTCACAACTTTTCTTAATTAAACATAACAAAATGAAATGCAGCTACTTTACAAAAGTAGCTCAAAGCTATAAGTGCACGCAAGATCAAGTCCACTTTCGAGTTGCTGCAACTTTAAATATAAACAACCCTCATTTATTGCACTTTTATGCATTTAGTGCAAGCGTAATATAGCAGTTTATGGCACTTTCATGGCTCAAATTCATAAAGCTAAGAAAGTATGGTATGCACACGACATGCATGTCGTCGCTGTAGCGTTGCCGTAACACGCGTGCAATGGCGGCAGCAGCAGCAGCAGCGTAAACGCTTACAACGAAGGGAGTGAAGTGAAGCGCAAAGTTGACACGTAATGAGTGCAGAGTAAAGTGGCTTTTTACTGTCAGCTAACAAACGGCAATGTTGCTGACAAGCTGCTGTTGTTGTTGCTGCTGCTACAATATTTTTTCCACCATATTGTAGGCATTTGACACATTTATGACACAATAGAGCAGTAAAGTGGAAATATACGAGCGTACACATATATATTATATATATACAAGAAGGCTTATATATGTATGTATGGATGTATATAAGTGTGCTTGCAACATTAAGGTCTGTTGAGTGGTGAGCAACTGTATAAAGGCGCAAGCTCTTCGAGGTACGACATGATAGTAAGCGTAAGTTGGATATGTAGAAAGCCTTTGTGAGCACACACACATATATACAGACGCAGATACTTATTATAAAAGTATATTTATATATTTTTGCTCTTCTTTAACAAGCACGGCAAACCGTCGAGTGTGTGTGTTGTCGTACATTGAAAGTTTCGTTTACAAGTTAGCACGCTTCTACAAATGTAATAATGTATGTGTATGAGTGTGTTTGTGTATGTGTTCAGCATTTTGTGACCGACTTAATAAGCACTCAACGTCTGACAGCAAGTGGAAAAAACTCATGTCTCATTACCAGTGTACTAGTTACTAACAACGACGACGGCGACGACGTCGACTGCGGCTGCAGCACAGGCAAAGACAGCGTTAGTGACATAGGTACTGGCGGTAGCGTAAAGTCGTCAGTCTTTGCTGACAGCAACAGTCGCCGTAAAAGCAGAAACATGTATAAAGAAGAAGAGCACAAATACAGTACTACTTAATATTAGTGAGTGATTATGATCTCACTGCTGCTGTTGTTGTTACTGCTGCTGCTGATGATGAAGATTATGACGACATAATACTCGAAAATATCAACATCAACGTTGACAACATAATTGGGGTCGTTGTGATGAGTCAAGTGCTGTTGGGTGGGTGAGTGGAGTTAGGCACTGTTATTAGGGAGTGTAGGGAAGCTCCAAACTAGGTGCTTTGCACAGACACTTTTACATGTATGCATGTATGTATTTAGAAAAGCATATAGAAATATGTTTTCGTTCTTAGTCTTAGGTGGGTGCTCACAACAATTATAAATGTATTTAGGCAGGTGTTAATGACAGTAGAAATTAAGCAGTGGAATTAATGGTGCGAAAATCTACGTTAATGGTGTTAACGAAAAAAAGGCAATAAACAGATTGTCCGTACGCCTATCTGTATATGAATGAACCCTTAGAAAAGTTTTTATTTGGCAAGATATCTGCACGAAATTTGGCATGTTTTATCGTTCAAAGTATCTCTATAATTTCCAAACAAATTGTTCACATCGGACCACTATAACATGTAGATGTCATACAAACTGAACGCTCGAATGCTAGTCTTAGTATGGAAAAGTTTTTTATTTGATAAGATATCTTCATGAAATTTAACATGCATAATTTTCCAAAACATCACAATAATTTCTGAAGAAATTGTTTGGATCGGATCACTATAGCTTATAGCTGCCATACAAACTGGTCGCTCAAACTCAAGTCTTTGTATGGAAAACTTTTTTATTTCATAAGATATATTCATGAATCTCAGCACGAATGATTGCCGAAAGCAGCACTATAATTTCCGAAGAAATTGTTCAGATCGGACCACTATAGCATATAACTGTCATACAAACTGATCGCTCAAATTAAAGTCTTTGTATGAAAAACTTTTTCATTTGATAATTTATCTTCACGAAATTTAGCACGTATTATTGCTCAAAGTATCTCTATATTTTCCGAACAAATTGTTCAAATCGAACGACTATAGCATATAGCTGCCGTACAAATTGAACGCTCAAATTCAAGCCTTTGCGTGGAATGCTTTCTTATTTGACAAAATATCTTCCAGATATTTAGTACATATTATTTCCGGAAGCAGCCCTATAATTTACGAAAAAATTATTCAGATCGGACTACTATAGCATATAGTTGCCATACAAATTGAACGCTCAAATTCAATTCTTTGTAACTGTTTTATTTGACAAGATATACTAATCCCAATATGCATAGGTTACAAAAATATATACATTTGAAGCTAAAAATTTTTTTATGCCGAAGATATTTGAAAACCTCCGGTTTAAATTAATATTAATTTCCTTTTAAATTTCAAACAAACATATACATTTCAACTAAATGCTTACAAGACTTTTTTAAAGTAACTCTACCAAAATATTCATATAAGTACGAAATAATATATGTAGCTACCTAACAAATCAGTAATATCTAATAAATTGTATTGCCTCTCCAAAAACCTTTATCTTAATATGAATATTCTATTACTCTTCTAATCACTTCAAATAATATATTAATATTACCATTATAACTACCTAATGCAGTCATATAATGGTGATTGTTGGTAAACATAACCCTAAATTACTCTAACAATGCGTCATGTAATGCGATAGCGAGTAATCAAAGCTGTAAATCAATAAAGTAATTTCCACCAACAATTGAAGTGTCGCTCATACGTCATGTTGGGCATACATAAGGTACCACAAATCGTAGGCAACAAGACGATGAAAGCATATGCATGCAGAAGTATCGATTAGCTGACGGTGGCATGTTAGCATATAGTGCGTAGATATTTATACAAATGTACCATATATGTAGAATCTAAATTGTAGTGTATATATTAAATTGTTTTTGTTTGTATAGCTAATTGGCTGAGTGTCTGTTTGTTCTACAGCGCCTAAGTTATTATGAATGAATTCTGAGTAGTGCAAATACAATTTGTCAGGTTGTTAGCTGAAGTCCGAAGCTCGTAAACTGAACTATACTGCAGGCGTTTATTAGTTCTATTCAAATAAACAAATATATGTGGGGATACATTAATGTAAATTACATTTAAACTTCAGTCAATCATCTTCACTACAGTTGCAAGCAACTATTGTTGACTTTAACAGTATATGTGAAAAGCATACAGCTATATGGTTTTATATTTAAGAATTGTTAGTAAGAAATTATAAAAATATCTTCTAAAAACCTAACTTATATTAAATTTAACAGGTCATGTAAAAAGTATGCGCACAAAAGTATGCTAAAAATAATGTAAGTAATTTAATAGAAAATGTATTTCAGTTACAATGAAAGGTAAAAAATTGGTTTTAAAGGTGAAATCAAAGTCTAGAAGTATTAAAAAAATATATATTTATAGTGGTTCCCGGTATTTTTTACTTGAAAATAACTATGAGAACTCTAAGATTTGACTGCTTAGCTTGAGGAGATCAGTTGATTTAGCTTGTTTCGTCCTTTAGTTGTTGAGTTATCGACCTGAAATTTTGTACTCGTTCTTTTCTCCACAAGAAATTACTAATTTCTCGGAATTGTTGGTTTCAGACCAATGTAGCATATGGATGCCATACAAAATGGCCTATCAAAATCAGGTTCTTGTATGGAAAAGTTTTGTATTTCACAAGATATCGGAACGAAATTTTGCACAGACTGTAAACTAAAGAAAAACCAAAATCCTTGAATATATTATTCAGATTGGACCACTATAGCAAATAGCTGCCATACAAAATGACCGATTGAAATCAGGTTCTTGTATGAAAAAGTTTTTCATTTGACAAGATATCTTCACGAAATTTTGCACAGACTGTAAACTAAAGAAAAGCCAAAATCCCTGAACATATTATTCAGATTGGACCACTATAGCTTATAGCTGCCAAACAAACTGACTGATCAATCTCACGCTAAAGAACTTTTTATACCCTTTTATGCTATAATACCACTCTGAAGTGTAGTATGGCTTCGGTGTAGTCGAAGAAAACTTATTTTTTAATTTTTTCAATCATTCAATTCATTCAAAATTTAGATGCTTCCACATATAACAATTTTTCAATTTTGGTGTAGCTCTCTATCTCTCCATATCCACACTTTGCCGTTGCTAATTATATTGCTGCAAAGCAAATAAAGTTAAATAAAATCGATTTTCGACAACGCAATGCAATATGCTCACAAACATCATCAGTGCTGATTAGTTTTCGACACATTTGCAATACTTCCTCAATGGCGCACTTTTCCGTTACTATACACCAGCATGTGGCATGTACTCACAACTTTATGTGGCGATAAACACTTGAATGAGCATTGCTCTGATTTGCAGCCTTGACCGAAACTTCTGCATGCACACATTTATGTATGTAGTATGTGTATTTGAATATAAAGTTTGTAGCACAAATCTCATTTTCACATCAAATCAAATTCTCATATGTCATTTTCCATTTGCATTACAAGTACATAAGAGTATACCAAGTACATTTGTAGCCTAAGATGGATGTGTGATTTTATGTTATGATATGTATGTATGTGTGCATGTATGATATATGCATTTGTGTTAGGGGCGAGTAGAGGCGTACACTTACTCTCTTAAATAAAACTTGCATATTTCCATAGCGACAATGCAAACCAAATGAAAGATAGTGGCACACATACACAGATATATACATATGTATACGTAGATACGCCTATGATCATGTGTGAGTATTTAGAAATATGTGAGAGGGCTCATATGCAAATGATTGCACTGATTGCAGTATGAAAGATGTCAAAAGAAATGTAACTTGTTTTCAACTGAAAAACACAGACACACATACAAGCGCAGAAAAACGAGTTAAGGCTTAATGTAGACGCAGGTAACTTTACATGTAGGCTTCTATATATATAACTGTATGTGTACAAAAGTCACTGTGTGCGCTTGTATGTGTGAAAGCATATGAAAATTGCAATAATCATAAAGACATGTGGCAAAGTGCATTTACAGCTGCAGCATACGAGCGCTGCAATGCCGTGTGGTTTGTTGTTGGTTGCATAAAATGAATACTAAATTTGACTCTACACATGCGAGTATGTATGTATGTGTGTGTGAGCAGTGCTGTTAAATAAATGTATGCACTGTAGGTTGAAGCAAATGCTGTTGCCACTAAAAATTTATGCCCAACAAAAACAAGAAACTAACAAACCGACGTGAACCCACAGCAAAACTTTGCATAACTACTGGCAACAGGTGTTTGCTCCACTTCCGTTGCAGGTCAGGCGCTCATTTTGCATTCATTGGCGGCGGTTGTAGTACCGGCGATAATCATGTTGTTGTTGTGCACTTCTTACTGCTGTTGCAATAACTATTTTCGGCATCAAATGGTAATGCGGAATGAAAAAGATATGAAATGTACATGAAGAGTTATTTTTATTAGCAAAACTATTTGGAATTTTTGCTATGTTTAGGTGAATCGTTGAGTTCAAAAGGCAAGTATGCAGCTAATGAAGTCGAGAGAAAATTGTGTAATACGCTTAGCTAACATTTTGGAAAAAATTTTGATAAAATACTATGATGAAAATTCACTATTTCTTGGCTTAGTATGTAATAATAATTTTTTATTAAAAAAAAGTTAATGAAAGTTGAGTGAAAAAAGCTATAAAATGTATGTATACTTGACCAAAACACAATCCTTGTTAAAAAAACAAGATAGCTTTCAAAATTTCAAATATATAAAAATCATATTAGAAGTTTAAGGATTTTAAGCATTCATTATTTTATGAAATAACTTGGAGGAGAATTAAAGCTTCACTAGAGTAACCACCGAAAAGTATTTAATCACTCTTACCCATAAATTGTTTAGTCGTTTGATTTTTGAAAAAGATATAAAAAAAGAAAAATAAACACAAACAAAAACAACATTGCATGCTGTTTACAGGCCAGCTTAATATTTTCTTATAGTCAACCATGGCGTATGAGTAACATTAAAATAACAATAGGTGTCATATTGATTTTTCAATATTTTTTCGTACAAAAAAGTACAAAAAACACAAAAAATCATTAACATCGGCTGCACAGTATCGATAAGGGGCATTTCTTATAGCATAAAAAGGTATAAAAGATATTTAACTTGATTTGGACCGGTCAGTTTGTATGGCAGCTATATGCAATAACGGTCTAGTATAAACAATTTATGAGGAGATTACACTGTTACCCTGGAAAATATTCTATGTCAAATTTCATGGATATATCTTGACAGATAAAAAAGTTTGCCATACAAAAACTTAATTTTGATTAGTGACTTTGTATGGCAGCTGTATGTTATAGTGAGCCGATTTGAATAATTTGTTCAGAGATTATAGGGTTTTGTATGATAGTATTGCGTTTCAAATTTCGTGGAGATATCTTGTTAAAAAAAAAATTTTCCATACAATAACATGATTTGGATCGGTCAGTTTGTATGGCAGCTATATGCTATAATAGTCCGATTTCATCAATTCCAACAAATGAGCGTTCTCTTAGGGGAAAAAGAGCGTATGTAAAATTTCAGATCGATATCTCAAAAAATAAGGTGCTAGCTTGCGTATATACAGACTTTTTCTTAAAAACTTCGTGGCAAACTGAATAAACTCTGCAAAAAAAAAAAAAATAAATAAATTTTAAAGCAAGTCTAACTTTTTGCAGCAGTGCCTCATTTAATGTAATTTAAAATATCAAATTTTGACTAATAATAATCAATTAACTTCAGACACTATTGACACATTTCATAAACAACTATCCTTACGTCTGAGGCTTCGTTAAACACTAACCATGTGTGTGTGCGTGTGTGTGTATTTAAATATTAATACATGGACATGTCTGCATGTCTTATCTCATTTAATTACCGTTGCAATTGCGTGTAGCAAATAAAATTGCTTATGCGACAGTTGCTGCTCTGCTGCTGGCAAATTGCAAAATCAATTTCGGCCAAGAAGCCAACAACACCGACGGAGTGAGATGCACAGACATCTAAAGGACACTTGTTTACATGTCACGGTCGAGCAAATTACGGCCAGCACTTGCAGGCCGACTGATGTATTTACATATGGACAACACTGCATGTACGCATGTGTTTGTGTGCGTGTGTGCGGAGTGCGACTGTAGTATGTGGCATAACTGGTTTATGTAATAAGAAATTAATTTATTCCATTTCGTATGAGATCCAAGAGACAACTCGGGTTCGAATGTGCAGAGATCGTCACATGCTTACAAACTCGAATGTGGGATTATTGCACGGTAAAGGCACTAGTCGGCTTGGCTGCTTGAGAAAAGATGAGAGGAAAGGAGTGGGGAGGGGGAATCAAAGGAAAAGTTCCAGCTAAAATGAAAGAATGATGCAATGGAAAAATGAAAATTTCGAATTGACATGCAGCAGTGACCGGTAACAATACCAAAGCAACAATAACAACAATGGATGTGGCCAAACTGCAGGCTGGAGGGATTTGTATGCTTATGGTTATGTAAGCACGCATGGAAGTCCGCTTGTACGCATTCTTGGCATACAAATGCAGTATGCCTTAAGTTTGCATTTTAATTTTTCAGTGTTGTCTGTGTCGACCGGTCAAGCGTACATAAATGGTTTAGCTGTTGAGAACATATAGTTGGGGCTTGCAGTTAATACAGGGGTTCTCAATAAACATTTGTTTGACTTAACAGCTGTTATAGAAAGTACGAAAACAGTTGGGTCTACTTTACTGGAAAGAGTCCGAAGAATTAGCCGTTAAAGGACAGCACTTTTTGGAAATTCTATCAGTCACTAAAACAAGAACAACAACATGAATGTTAGTTATCACATTTGAATTTCTGGGATCAATGTCTTTGATAGAGAAGGCAACCAGCACAGTGTTTCTTTCGATTAAAGGTAGAAAAAATTGATTAATTGTCGCAGATAAGACTATATTTATCGACTCATAAGGATAATATCTACCGTATTTTCGAAATGTTAATCCAATAAAAGAACAGAACTGAGATATAGCCGAGTGGCTATACTGGTCTTGAGCTCGCTGACTGTGTGCTCAAAGCTAGTTAAGCATTTAGAAATAACTTCAAGCTTCCTCTATATAAGGCCACAGCGGAATCCTCGCAAACTGCAAAGGCGAAGAACTAGCTAAATAGGAACGGCATCCATAGTCCAATTTCATCCGATTGGATGCGAGGTTTCTGAAGTCTTTTTTCTCTGTTTTAGACCACGCGGAGTCTCCGCAAACTGCAAAGCCGATGAGCTAGCTATAAAGGGCGTCCATTGTCCAATTTCATGCGATTGGAAGTGAGTCGGTTTTCCGAAGTCTTCTTGAGTTTTGGCGTTGAACTTTTGGATCCCAGTGAGCGCAGCAAGCGCAGGTAAATAATCTGAACTTGTGGGACTGCGAGATCTTTCTTGTCCAGAGTAAGCCTTAAGAGGTCCTCCGAACTACTGTCTCTTAGCAATGTCAAACTCCCCGCACTTGTAGGTGTTCTGACTGTACACTATCCAATAGGTTCACACTTTGAAAAACTGTGTGGAGGAAACCGATGTGTAACCATCTTGCCACTTGTTCCTCTATTACCCAACTTTTGCCAAGCTAAAATTGAAATATCTCTGTAGACACAACTTTCGTGAACCTAGCGAAGTTGCTGGGACTGATCTTAAATAAATTTGATCTATGAGGATCTGGTGATCATCTTTTTACACCTGCGTGTAATGAGTTTTCACATGACACTGGCCACCTCTTTGCATGCCCCACCAACCCCATTCATCTTACACCCCTTTCCTTTTGGCCCGACACCGTCGAAACAGCACGTTTCTTGGGCCTTCCGTTAGATGACGTCGACCTTACCAACCTAACGGGAACTAGATATCCCCTAGAACAACAACAACCTAACCTAATCTAATCAAACCTAACCTAACATCAATCCAAAACAGTTCCGCAGACCGTAATGTAACACTTGACATATATGATTACATGAAATTTCAATGCTCCAAATGGAAACACCCTTTCGCATACGAATGCACAAATCAATTTGACTCCTCATTTGCCTGCTATCGATACCAATATTGTCATCAATGGCAGCAGCGACAGCTCGAAAAATTCGACAGTATAATGTGTCTATGTGTGTTTGTGCGAGTGTTTTTAAGGCCTAATTGCAATGTCATTATGCACATATATCTCCGCTGGCCTGCCCTGATGAATGTTGGCCATTCGAATTACCCTGACGTGGAAGCAGTTTGCGCCACTGAATGATTGGAATGAATTCTGTGGATGTTGTGGTCGTAGATCAAATTGAGTTGCTGATGTTGTTGATGTTGCCGATGGTGTTGGATGGCGTATGTTGATTATGGAAGGAATTAGGTTATTTCGCTGGGGTGGCCAAGCCGTTTCAATTTAGATTAGGAACTTTTGGGGGGGATTTGTGAGTATGAGAGCTTTTCGAAATTTTGTTTTGAGAAAGAGGTTTTAACTAACATCTAAAAGAAGTCGGGTTTGTTAATCGACAAATTTGGAGTCACCGAAATATTTCGAGCCATTTAAATAAATGATACTCTCGTTGGCTTTAATATCTGAGTTCAATTACAGCTGGCTTATTAGAATAGTTCAAAAAATATTCTCACTAAATTTAATTCTCCTGCTTGATTTTGTAAGCACCCTGTAAAATATTGAACTATTTAAAGTGCACCCTGTGTGCTATAAATTTCAAGTCAGCTCATTACTTTGTTGAAAAATTTTACAATTAACAATGAAATTTTTTATTTTTATTCGGATATTTTTGTAACTCTCTTTCGAAAATTTGTAATTTTTGTGAAATTTTATTTTCGTAATTCTTATTTTTGTTAACGTAAACGTTCTTATCATGTTGTCACAGCCACTAAAAGCGGAAGCGCATGAAAAGGAGCATCCCACAACATCGTCAGCGGCAGTAAGCTGTCTTTCGACGCCGCTCCAGCCGACGAAAACGACAAACTCCATTGCCACGCAATACTCATACTCGAGCATATACGACAATGTTATGCTGACACCGCCAGATTTGCCTTCAGACGAAGACGAAGTACTGTGTTACAATCCGAATGAGCCGCGCTATTGTATTTGTAATCAAGTCTCTTATGGGTCCATGATTGCTTGCGACAACAAGTTGTGCCCCTACGAATGGTTTCATTTTCAATGTGTGGGTGTTATACGACCGCCAAAGGGCAAATGGTATTGTCCGCTCTGTAAAGCGTCGATGCAACAAAGTAGAGGCTCGGCACGAAAGCGGAAAATTCCTTGGTAATAAAGTGTAGGGTTTGGTTTTTTCCTAAACTTTTGGAAATTTGCTATATAGACTTCTTTGGAAAATGTTGTAATTTTTAATAGTTTTATGTCTTATTATACACATAATAAATATTTTGAATAAATTGTTCATACTAGATTTCACTATGGAAACTGTCTGCAAAATTATTTGATATTAACAAACATCGTGCAAATTATTGAAATAAGCTTTATATAGTGTCGATTAAAAATATTCTTATACGATCATTGTTCCTCCTCTCAGTAGATATCAGATTTTCCTTTAATTACAAATGCTTACGTAGGAGTAATATTACATACATTTAATGTGCATCACTTCAAAAAAGCTATTTTTTAAAAGTTTCAAAATTTGGCACATAAAACCCAAAGAATGTCCGCTTGAGTAAAGAATATCTGGAACCAGTCTATAGGCATTCGAATTTCTTTCTCAAGAGTTATTTTTGCCTTCTTCTGAAAAGACAAGAACACACCTTTCCGACAAATCAGCAGCTTAGGAAGACGTACGCAAAATTTCAGATCGATATCTCAAAAATTGTGGGAGTAGTTCCCGTATACATGTATACAAACATATGACTAAAAGGTCTCAAATCATCATGCTGATCATTTATATACCTCATACCCAGGCTTTGTCCGGAAAGTAATAGGAAAATTTATTGAACCAATCGTTGCAATTTTTTAAGAACTTCAAAATAGGCTCCTTTAGCGTCGTTGCATGGAAGGCATTCTCTAGAATAGCCTTGGGAGCCGAGGTGCTTGCTGGTTGGATTCCCTCTGTCGTCTCAAAATGCTTGCCTTTCATCGGCCTTTTTAGGCAAGGAAACAAAAAAAGTCCGGTAGACCACATCTGGGCTGTAGGACGGCTGCGGAAGCGTTGGGGTGCCGGCCTTGGTTAAATAGCTGTTCACAAGAGAGGCGGTGTGAGCCGGGGCGTTGTCGTGGTGCAACTTCCAATCAGCTGCGAAGTCTTGTCGGACTCGATTGATACTTCTTTTGAATCTCTTGAGAACTTCCACGTAAAACTTGGCGTTGACGGTTTGTCCAGAAGGATAAAATTCATGGCGGACTATGCCCTTGATGTCAAAAAAGACAATGAGCATCGTTTTCACTTTGGATTTGTTCATTCTTCCGGTTCTTATCAGCGACCTCTTCCCGACCCTCTAAAAAAGCCTGGTGCCACCGAAACATATCACGTCTTGCTAAAGCAACATCTGTGTAAGCCTGCTTGATCATATCAAACGTCTCTGTCACAGATTTACCGAGTTTCACACAGATGTACCAATCACAGAAACACATGGCGTGAAAATGTTGGTCGTGACTCTCGGAGACAACTGACCAGCCGCTTGTTAGTTACCTAGGAACGCCCTTTACCGAAACCAGTTGGTGCGCGCACCGAAGTACAGAGACGGCGGAAAAAAATCAGTCCTATTAATTTCCGGACAAACCCTGTATCGAACAAAATAGCTACTGCATATATTTATAAGGTAAAAGTACAAAAATGGGACCGGTCGGGCCATAACATCGCTTAATAGAACACAAATATTTCTGACGCCATATTTTTTATGGAGTAAATTTCCTCAAATTTGAGAATGATAATAAACATAGGTACCCAAAAACCAGTTCGCTTGAAACCTTTTAAAATTTCGCAATTTGTAAGGCAGCCAAATACTTCATGCTTTGATCGAACTTTATGTTAAAAAATAAGTTATTGTTTCGTCAGTATAATATTGACTACCGAAAAGGGTTCTTGACATGGCTAAAGGGCTTTGAACTTTAGAAAGGATTTTTGTTGCTGTATTAGAAAACATCCGTGATATAAAATTGAGGAATGCTGACGAATCGATGGTACTTGGGCGGACAAGTATCCATGTCCGCTTCGGTTACGTAGACTCGACTGTCATGGGGAAAGAGGTATGGCTTCGAAAAATGTTGTTATAAACATGGCTAAGTGTTGGCGCTAGTGGATCACAAGAGGTTACCTTAACAGTCAAGGACGTGTCTTTGATAGGTGTTAATTATTACACCAACAACCGTCGGTTGAACAATTAGTTATTAAACACAGTGCTACATGTTTAAAGGGTATAATCGGCAAAATTATAAACTAAAAGTACTGAAAACAGAAAAAGCAAGCGCAGCACATAACAGATTTCTTTCATTTATTTAAAGCTCACAGAAATAGTATCTTCATACTTATTTGTGTACGTATATATTTACAGTTTGCATATTTGTAAATACTTTGCCCTACATTCTCTGCCAATTTGTTGGCATTACAATATTCCGTAGCAGCGGACGAGGGTTATAAGTTATGGCAAACATTGTTTTGTCAATTTTACATATTGCCTCTACAATCCACGCTTCAGCAATTTTTGGCAATTTGTTATTGTTGCCATAGTTTTGCTGTTGCTTATTATTTGTTTGCGTGTTGCATTTGCTGCATTTGTTGCTCTCTACGCTCGATAAGTCGTAAACCCTTGCGAAAGTTTGTGCGTTGTGCTGACGCTGCTGCCGCTGTTGTTGTTGCAGCTTATTCTTCGTTCACCGTTCGCTTCACCATTGGTTCTTTTGTAACTACTCATTGTTTACAGTTGAAGTGCTTTTGTTGGTGTGTGCGCACTTTAGTGCTGTTCTGCTTGTACTTTGTTTTCAATTTGCTTCTTTCTTCTTTGTTTTCCACTTCACCTCTTTCGTACATTTGATACTTCGCTTAGTATACAACCAGGCGCAATGGCAGTTTTTTTCTTCTTTTTGCGTTGTATTTTTTAGTTTTTCTTCGCACGCATTTCTTGCAGTGAAAGCAGAGTTTTGAGCTGTTGCATGTTGCAGTGTTGCAACTTGGCAATTTCCATATCACAAACCAGTTGCGACTGCTAAGATTGTAGCATGTGGCTGCATACGAGGTGGTACACTGGGGTACGCATGCATTTATGTACATATGTATGTGGATATGTGTGTGTACCGCATTATGTTGCATGTGGTTTGGTGCATATTGGCAGATTGCTTTGTGGTTGTGTGCAATTTGCTATTTTGCGGTTGACGCATAAGAAAACAATTTTCGAAGAAAACTGCAGCAAATCCATTAGCAAAATTTCTGGTACTTCGTATTGTTATTTAAATCTGAAGCTTAAGTAGCATTAAGCTGCTGAAAAATCTGTCAGCGTATTTAGGAGATAAGGTTTAAATTGGGAAAATTTGAAGAGTACAGCAAAACATTAGGTAAGGTTAATCATAGACCAGTTTGGTCCTTTGCGATACCAAAAAAAAAAAAAACATACGGCGATGAATGATGTCGAAGAGAGCTGTGCGACAAGCAATATGCCACCCTTTAAACTTCTCAAATACAACAATTACAACAACTTAAAATCAGAAGAATCTTCAGAATCAATAGAACCGTGTGATCTTTCCATTAAAAGGGAATTCATCAATAGATAAATTTCCAATACAAATCAGCGCGTAAGTAACTAGCTAGTAAGCCCTGTTGATAACTTCGGGAGAAAATCCTCGAAATCCAACGCAGAATATCTCTTGCCAACAGGTGCTCCTTCGGACTAAGTAGGCAATTGAGAAGTAATGTCCTCTCTCGACGAACAAAAACCAAACTCTTTAAGTCACTCATTATTCCCGCCCTGCTGTATTGTGCAGAGTCATGGACGCCAGTGGAAGCAGAGGAAGAGGAAGACCTCCACTTCGTTGAAAAGACCATGTGGAGAAGGACCTGGCTTCGATTGGAATCTCCAATTGGCACCACCTTCCGAAAAGAAAAAAACGACTGGCGCGTTGTTGTTAACTCGGCTATAACTGCGTAAGTAGTTTCTACGCCAGTAATGATTACTGTATTTAGTCATGCTAAAAGACTCGTAGTTCGAGTTATCCTGTTTACATAGCCGAATCATTGAAATCTTTCAATAAAAATAATAGTAGCTTTAGGTTAGAAATACTGCGTGAGTCTAGTCTACACAGACTTATTCTGTAATAAGAGCTTCCGCATGGGTAAGCGTCTTCATGCATGCGTCTCTTCGGTTCCCATATCAATATTACTAGACATCTTCTTTAAACCTTTTCTTAGAAGCAGGGAGGTAGTAGCTGTATTGGCTGGCGGAAAGCGGCTGCATAAACTTGTATAATAAGTTAGGGGTCACGAAGGAACTCCAATAAACGAAATAGCTGATGAGATTGCCAAAAGTGCCATTTGTCTGGAAAGCGAACCAGTACAGGAAATACGGAAGTCACTAAAAACGTTAAGCAATGAAATTTCCGAAAGAGCTGACAGACTGTTACTGCATGACGTCAAGATCATGTGCAGGAGCTCTAAGGAAAGATCATGGCTTTACACACAGGTCACACGCTAATGGCATCTCATTCGAGCTGGATGATCACAAATAGCGACGATACATGTAGAAAGGACAGGGAAAAAGGCATGAGAGTCATGCTGAAATCCCTTCTATGCTTCTGTTCAGGATATGTACAACTCGTCTTAGATAGTTAGAGACTTCGTAGTTAACGGAACCGGATGAAGTATGAAAATTAGACATCAAGTCGCTCTTAAAGCCTCAAAAAGACGACGTAAGACGAATGTTTCAGTTCAAATTAAACTGAAACTCCAGTAGGCATTACTAAGGACTAGTATGTCTGTGCATGGCGTGACAGCCGGCAGGTCTAACCTAACTTAATCTAATATTTCGTACCAAGCGTCTTTCAATATGATATTATTGTGAACCTTGTAGATTTTAGTGACTTCCTAAGAATGATAGACCTACAATGGGTTCCTCTTCACTAATTGGGGATAATTTCGTCGGAAGACTTTCCTCCACATATGAAACTAACAAATGTGAAACGATTTTCTAGGCCATAAGTCAGAACCAAAACAAATTTGAATGCAAAATTATCAGAATCAAAAAATCACATATAGAAAACTACTTTAATAGAAAAATTTGTTAGCTTTCATTCAAACTTTCCTCAGAGCTGTCTGTCTAGTAAAACAAAAAACAACAAACAAACTATAAAAAATAAAATTATTAAGAATACACAGACAAAAGCAGTGAAAGGGAGATTCATTGAAAAAAAGAGAATATAATAGGACACAAAAGAAGAGGAAAAAGAAGAAGAAAAAGGAAAATTAAGTAGAGAAAAACAAGAAGGGAACAAGATGTTGGAGTGTCTTTTCTTTCAAATAGTTTTCCTCTTGCATATCATATTGCTGCCAATCTACTTATATCTCACATGGAACTTTAATTACTGGCGGAAACGTGGGCTTCATAATGCATTGCCGCTGACTTTATTCGGCTCCTTTCCGAGTATTTTAACACGAAATCGGAATCTTCTTTACGAAATCGACAGACTTTACCGGTAAATATGGCATTGCATAAATTAAAAGAAGACATAATACCGTGAGTATTTCTTCCATAGACGCTACAAGCACCGCCGACGCATGGTCGGTATATTTTTCGTGCGTCAGCCGCAAATCTTGGTGGTGGACACGCGACTGGCGCACGAGATACTCGACACGAATTTTGGTGTTTACGAATTGACAGCCGCTTGCAGCTGGATGCGGCACCGCAGGCTGAATAAATTGGACAAATTGGCAGCGTACAGCGCGCTGTGGAGCAGTGGCGAGCATTGGAAGCTCAATCGCAGTGTGGCATGTGCGGCTTTAACGGCAACACGGGTGAGTGCTACGCGGTTAGTTGCGGTGGCAATGTACGTGTGAAGTGCAACATTTCTTAATTTCATGTGAAAAAATTGCAGCTGAAGCAGACGCATGAATTGTGGCAGTCCAGTTGCAAGCGATTAATGCAGTTTTTGGAGTACAAATGTAGGGGCGCAAGTCCAGAAGCGTTGGATGTCATTGATGTGAGTCGCTGTGGGCTTTAATACCATTTTTGAAAAATATTTTTATATTTAAAAAATATATATTGTGTAGCTTGTTAAGCGTTTCGTTGCCGACGCGCTTTGTATAACCATTTGGGGCGTAGACGCTGGCACATTGACGCGTTCGAAAAAACCGAACCTCTTCCTACAAATGACCGAATGCGCCGTACGTCAAACGCGCAGTTTACGCCGCTACTCGCTGCTCTCTGCCGTTATGCCAGTGTTTTCGAAGCTGTGGCCATTTCGATTGATCTCCAAAGCGGTGGAGAATTATTTCGCGCAATTCACCAACGACGCGCTGGAATGTCACAGAGAGCTGCGTAACCCCAGCGGCATGCGTGACGTGCTCAGCTATTTGTACACGCAACAGCACACGGGACATCTGAGTGATGAAGCTTTGACGGGGCTTTGCATGGCTATGCTGCTCGATGGCTTCGAGGAGATGTGCAGCACGTTGGTCTACAGCATTTACTATGTAAGTGTGACAACGAAAGAATAATGAAATATTTTTTAATTGAAAAAAATAAAAAAAATGTTCCAGCTCGCTAGAGATTCGCGTGTGCAGTCCAAATTACGCGCCGAAGTGCTGCAAACGCAGCAGCGAGAGCATTGCACGGCATTCGGTTTTGAGACGCTCAAATCACTTAGTTATCTCGATTATTGCGTTTTCGGTAGGTTTATGCCTTAATTGCTCATAATAATTTTCATCAGCCACATTATTATTTTCAAAGAAACACTACGTCTGAGCCCAACCGTACAATATTGCCGACGCATTTGTAGTCGTGCCAATGTGGTTCAACTTTCTAAGCGAAAATCGGTGCAACTGGAGGAAGGCACAGTGCTGTGCATACCGGTTTATTCATATCATCATGATCCCCTTATATTCTGCGAGCCGAATTCATTTATACCCGAACGTTTCGACAACACCACGCCGAAAGAGTTGATGGAACGACGCGTCTTTCTGCCATTCGGCACTGGACCCAGAAGCTGTTTGGGTATTATTTGCATTCTCATAAAGAAATATTTTTATTTATTTCATTACGATAGGTAAGGATATGTCATTGTTGGTGGTTAAGGCGGCAATCGCGTCGTTAGTGTCAGAATACACTATAAGGATTTGCTCGCAAACTCAACATGGCTACAGTGAGGCTGTTGATTCATTTCTACTTAATTTGAATGGCAAGCTGATGCTGGAGTTTAAGAAATTATAATATATATATATATTCACAAGTATTGTATTTTGTATAAAACACCGATTGATATAACATAGAGGTTCGAGTGAAAAATTTTTAGAAATCAATCGTAATGAAAGTATTCAAAAATCTTAGTCCTTCTTGAGGTAAAGAATAAAGTAGAGGACGGCAGAAATAACTGTGAACTTAAACTCCGTAATCATCTAACTCCTTTAGCTAAGTACATACTACACACAGTCCTGGGGCCCTATTCTGTATCTCGATTCATAAATGTTTTCTATTCGAAATTCGGATCTACTTTATAATTATGCTGCGAAAGTTGTACCACCCTGTGCCAGAATGAATACGTACAATTTTCGTTTTTGCTTTCTACAACTCATAAGTTAACGAATATTTTATTCGAAAATTGGCTTGAAAATCCGAAAATCGACTTACAGAATATAAAAAATCCGAATTCGAGTAAATTTTTTTTCGAATCGAGTTACAGAACAGACCCCCTGTAATTAAACCTGTATTCGTATATTTAAACAAGTAAGAATGAACTAAGTTCGGGTATAAACGAACTTTTTCCGAAGATGGTAAAACTTTATATTAAACTAGAAGAAGTATTGCCCTGAATTCATTTATTTTAAGCAAGAAAAGAAGCTGGTTTTAGAAATAGATAGTTTCGGGATCTTCGTTAATGAATCTTCTTACATGAAGGGCCTACCTAATTTATATCTAGTTTACACATCAGGAATATAGAAGCAAAATACGGACCGATTTCAACTATTTTTGGTAACGAAGACCGTTGTAAATAGCACAGCCTTCTCAATTATACGCTAGGTGGGTTATATTCAGTTTGCCACGAAGTTTGCAACCCCCTGAATAAAACATCAAAGGCCTTGTAAAAAATACATATATGCATAGATATAGACAGTATCTAAGCAAATTGTTAAAATCGGACTACTGTAGCATATAGCGGCCATACAAACTGAAAAAAATATTTTTTATACTCTTTGAACTGTACAAAATGCACCTGTGAAAGCAATTATAACGTCAGTACAGTCGAAGTTAACGTTTTCTCTTGCCTTGTCTTGCACTCATATTTAATTTTTTCTATAAATTTTTGTAAAGTTGAGGAAATCTACTTCAGATACTTGCAGCGCAGGAAAAAGCTTTATTCAAAAGCTTGCCTATACGAAAAATAAATACGAATATTAATTACCACTTATTTCAATGAAATAGTAATTTTACTTATATTTACTCAATCATTTTTAAAGTATACATTTGCATGTACGCTATAATCTGAGGAAATAATTAATCGAGTACACATGCAATTATTGTTTGCTATTTTAAATCCCTTTAGCTCACGTAGTTAAGAGTAAAGGATTCATTGCGCGTTCTGTTATGAGCGAATATGTACAAGAAGATATGCGAAAGTATGAAGGTAATGAATGTAAGCAAGCTATTCTGTGCAAATATAAAGTATTTCATTTATACTGGTGCAAATAATGCAGAATTAACCCAGTGGAGGGAGCAGAGATTTGGAGAGAGGATATTGATTTTTTTGTTTACATGGGGGATAGATAATTACTGTTTTCGTTCAGAATAAGATATTTAACCGCTTAGGAAAGAGTAAGTGAAAATTTAAAAAATTGGTAAAAAATTAATATTGGAAAAAAAATTAAAATTAACTAAATATTAAAAAATGGAACAAAAATTAAACAAAAAATTTAAAATTTTTAATTTAAAAAAATAGACATTAGAACAAAAAATTAATTCTAACTTATATGTAATTAAAGGTAAATACCTTTTAAGAACTAGGAACTAAATAAATAAAAGTTAGAAAAAAATTAAAAATTTGAAAAAAAAAATTAAATTAAATAAATTTAAAAAAAATTCAGAAAAAAAAATTAATTAATAAAAATTAACAAAAAAAATTAAAAATTAGAAAACAATTAAATAATGGGAAAAAGAACTCAAAAATTAGAAAAAATTTAAATTAGAAAAAGATTTAAATAAATAAAAATTAAATGTTATAAAACTGAAAATAAGAAAAAGAATCAAGTTAAAATAATTAAATGTCACATAAAAATAACATTAGAAAATTTTTAAATTAAAAAAATTTAAAAAGAAAATTACCAGATAGATAATAGATATCAAAAAATATAAAATAAAAAATTATTTCATAAAATTTAGCCAAAAAATAAAAAATTAAAAATAGAAACAAATAGAAATTAGCAAAAATAAGTAAAACTTTGAAAGCAATTGAATAAAACTTAAAAGTGAGAAAAAAATTAAAATAAAAAAAAATACGAAAAATTTTGAACAAAATAAATAAAAAAAATAATAAACATTACAAAAAAATATTAAAAAATGAAGATTTGAAAGAAAAAAATGAATATGAATTATAGCTAATTTGTAATAAAAAGTAAAAACTTTTTAAGGATGCAGTACTAAAAAAAAATAGAATTAAAAAATATTAAAAATAGCAAAAAAAAAATTTTAAAACATTTAAAAATTATAAAAAAACTTAAAAATGAGAAAAGAAATAAGAACAAGAAAAATGTTAAAAATTATAAAAAAAATAAAATTAGAAAAAAAAATAAAATTGGGGAAAAAATAAAAATAGGCAAAAAATAAAAATTCCCAAAAATTAATAAAAATTAGGGGAAAAAATTAAAGTTAGGAAAATAGTGAAGTTTGGAAAAAATTAGCAAAAATAAATAAAAATTAATTAAAACAATTGAAAACTAAAAAAAAACTTATAAATGAGAAGAAAAAAATTATATAATTTTCATGAGGTAAAAATTGCAAAAAACTAAAATATCCAAATTTGCGTTTTTGGTTTTCCCTACTTCGGTTAAAAACCCAACAAATAAAAAATGTTAACCCTACAAAATCGCCTACTGGGATATGCAACTACACCTGTCAGTCAGTAAGCTCTACTCATACATATACAGATTGCTTTATATCATGCCCTTTGGCCACAAATGCAGTTGCCACGACTGATTGGCCGCTTAATTGATGCGCGTGTTGAGCGCAGGTGACACTACAAAAACAAAAGTAAATACAACAAACATTGTGGTCGGTTATGACTGTCACTACGCGTGCCCAGGTCTGTGTGTTGCATTTGCATATACGCTATTTGATGGCAGGTGAGTGTATATGTGTGTGCGTGCTGTCATTCGGCTTTTTGTCACGTGTTGCATTTAATCATATTTGACTCAAGGGAAGGCTCAATGTATACTGCATGCCACAAACACATACCGGACGTGTAATCGCCCACATGTTAAGTGTGTGTGTGTGTGCGTGAGTGAAAAGTACGCATATAAATTGGAATGCATAACAAAAATTGGTGAGGTGGTGAAATGAAATTCACAAAGATCTTAAAAAGCCGCAAAAGGGATTACGTTGGAAACAATTTTGTTGGTAATGGTGTGGATTACGTATGTGCAAAGCGAACGGTAGGCAATTGTATTGGGTTAATATAAATACTGTTAGTTAACTCATATTTTATGGAAAATATTTTAGAAAAAATATAAAAAATATATTTTTTTCTAATATAAATAATAATAATATTTTTTTCTAATCTAAAAAATATTTTATAATATATTATTTTTTAAAATAAAATATTTTTTTCTCAAATATTTTCTATTCCATAATAAGAGTAGTTAAACAATTTCATATAAAAAATTTTACAGTATTTAATTTCAATTCTCGAATTGTAATTATGATATTCCTGTGAATCAACTGAGCTGGCAGCACCAAATTGAATTTCGAGCTTCGATATTTGCATGCAAATCGACAGCAAACGAAGAGTGTGGCAAACAGCCAAGTGAAATTAAAATGTAATTTGTAGCACAACGGCGTGTTGCAGCAAAAAAAGAAAATGCACCGGATATGCAACAGTTGCAGCACATTGACAATTGAGAAACTGCCAAAGTGTATGCGGAAAATCGACAAATGAGATTTTGAGTTGTTGCCAAAAACTGTTGCAGGCAGCACAGTTGTCGAGTTACTGACGAGGAAATGCAAGTAATTACAGAGTGCCGCAGTGAGAACTGCCAAAGGCTGATTGAATGGGTGCAAGGGGTGAAAATATATTTCTTCTTTGATTTGCATTTAATTACAGAAGGCAGAGAAAATATAAAACCTACATATGCTCGATTTAAACATACAGCTGGTATATAAATTTATGCACTTACCACACTCTCGTGAAATTTTGTTGCAATTTATTCCAGTTTAAGCTTGATTTTTTCAAAAATTTGTTGTGTCCGGTGCCTGCAATGAGAAAGGTGAAAAATATAATTAATTAAAATTATATGTAAAGAAGAAAAAACATTAACCCTTTGTAGATGCATTTTATAAAATAAAGGAAAATATTTCACTGATCTTTATCTTAATTTCAAAGACTGCACCAAGAACCTTGGGGTAGTCTTGAACAACAAACTGCTGTGGAAGCACAATGGTGGAAGAAAGAGTGAGAAAGTCGTAATGCTTCATAAACGTGTAGGCAGATGTTCGTCACAACCTGGGTGCTCCGTCACTCTCTCATGACCTGGTGTTACACAGGTATTGTAAGTCTGCTCTATGGTGCAGCAGCATGTTCGACAGGCGTACGGAAATCGATCTACTGAAAGCCAATAGAAAGGGTTCAGGGGTTCGCAGCGCTGTGTATAACGGAAGCTTTGAGAACAACTCCAACGGCGGCTCTTGAACTGGTACTAAACCTTTCGCAGCAAAATCGGCGGGATCACTACTCTCTGCAGAAGAATGTAAACATAGAGCCTTCGGGCATAGCTCGGTGGGTAATGGATGATTGCCAACTAAGACTACATGATTCCACTTTTCTACTGGGAAATAAAGTACAAAGTAAACATAGAAAAAGATGGTGGGCGTAAAGGTATGTGTGATGACTCGAAAATGGAAGATAGAGTTCGTGCGGAGATAAACTGTTCAGAGTTAGGCATAAGGTAGCTATTTAAGTTGCCGGTCCATTGCAGTATATTTTAAGCTGAGATCTTTGCCATTAGGAAAGCCACGGAACTGGCCTCTAATGCACCTCCAGGCGATTCCAGAGTCAACATCTACGTAGAGAGCCAAGCAGCAATAAAGACAGGAAACTCAAATCGGATTGAAGTGTCTTTGGAAGCAGGGCAGCAGTAGAAAGTATTGCCAGAAGTAAGTAACTTCACTTTTACTAGGTGCACGGTCACAAAGGCATCAAGGGCAACGAAATAGTGGACGAGATTGCGAAGAATGGTGTACGGCCAAAACCAAAATTGATGATCAAAATTGGGAAACCGATGCATTATCTATACGACGATTTGGACAGAAGCATTGTTAATCAAAACGCTATGAACGAGCTACTGGGGTGCAAAACTAAAAAAATCATGTGTAAAACGGTAGATCAGAAGTACACAAAATTCCTATTGACACTCGATAGTAGGGACTGTAGGAACATGATTGGAATACTTAATGGTCGCTTTCTGGTGGCGTAAAATGGAGCTGACAGATCGAGAAGACTGCAGGAAATGTCTAGAGCAAGGCACCAGGGAAACAATGGAACATCTCTTGTGTCCCTCATGGGCAAGACTACGCTGTAAGCATCTGGGCTCCACATGGTATGATGCACTGGAAGAAGTATCGATAGTGAGGCCACAGCATCAGTTGAAATTCGGGTCAAGTGCAGGCATCCTAAAGGATATCTACTCCTCATGGACCTGGTAACTGTACTCCATCTGGTAACGCTAAGGACCTAAACTGGTCTATACGTGGCTTATTACCATACCAGACCAATCTAATATCACCTTTATATTACTTTTAATCGGCTATACTGCATATATGCTGTAGTGATTAAATCCAAAAATTATCTTGGGGGGTGATAGCGTTGAATTAGACAATAATCCTTGTCAAATTTCGTGAGGACATATTATTAAATAAAATTCCAACAAAGACATGGAGATATTCTTGAGAAGAGAAAGACGTGAGCGAAATTTCAGATCAATATCTCAAAAGCTGAAGCATTAGTTAGCGTATATACAGACAGGCATACAGATCGAATTTGACAAATTTTTCGAAAATTTGCTGTTGAGTGCCTTCAATATGTGAAACTGATCACTGTCACTTTGGTTTCATAAACACACGTTCTTGTGAGTAGGGATCTCTTGTCAAACAAAAGTTAAGGCGCAAAACCAAAATGAAAAGTATGACCAAATATCTAACAAATACATATGAAAACACATCATCCATTATAGCATATAAATTATCTTTAAGAAAAGAAGGTTTACAGTTGAGTAGGAAAACCGAAGAACCACTCAACATTAGACACAACGAAAAGTGTAGAGAATACTTCGTTAATTATTAATATTATAAGAGCTTTATCTGCAGGCATATTTAATGAATAAAAAGTTTTTTTAAGTTTAATATAAAAAAAAAATCATTAAAAAATAATTGTGCAAATATAAACTTCTTGAAGTATTATTAACAAAAATAACAAGTATATGAGATCTCATGCAAGTACATACAATTGACTTTTTATAACAAGCCAACAAACTTTTGAAACAATGTGCAATAACTGCCAGCGACAATAAAATCATCAACAAATGATGGCAATTAAAAGTTTGCCAGCTGCACACATTTTACACACTGGAAGCTTTCTTTTCTGCTGTTGCTCTTTACTAGCTGACTATTTTTCTCTACTTAAGAAAATTCTTATGACAAGCAGTATATGTATCCACTTATGCACAAACCTACACATATATAAGTACTTATGTATGTGCTTATATATTTTCCTGCTTGCTTTATATTTATATTTGTATGTGTGTAGCCATGTGAGCGGGTAGGGAACTTTGCCGGCTTTCCTTGTCTTAATCTTCGCTCATCAGCACATATTTTGCGACCGAAGAAAAGTGCGAACTTTGCTATTTTTTCTTGTAAGTCAAACATACAGATAATGTCGTACAATTATCTTCAGCGCGGTTATATAGAATATGTAAGTCGTACAGCACTATGGATATATGTTATTGTATATAGATTTGCGGTTTTTGAACCCGGTTGGAATTGGGAAAATATTTTTTACGTATTTCAATAAGTAATCGTAAAAATCAGGCTCATGTCTGAGTATTCATAAAAACAAAGACATCTATGAAAAATTTTTTTAAAGGAGACTTTAGCCAATTTATTAAAATCTTTATGTTTATTAAAAGCTCTTGGATTTGATTAAACAATTTATTTTGGAAGCTAAAGTAGATGATGGAGTTTAGGCCACGAAACTAATTTGTCTTCTATATTTATACAAAAAAAACTAACGCTAGATGGCGCTGCGTATTTTTTGCTTTTGTGTATGGTTTTTTAATCGGTAATCCTTTTAAGAATAATACTTAATCCGAAATCAGTTAATACATTTGCATTATACAAAAGGATGCCTTAAGGAGGTATTCTACTCAAGAATTTTGAAAAATTCGATTTTTTTTCATATATTTAAAGTTTAGACCCTTAAGAACATATCCTCCAAAGGATTTTTAGAAATTAAAATTATTTTATGAGCTACAGTTACTTTAGTGACTCAGTACCTAGCTCGGTTCGGCCGTATTGAATTTTTTAAACGCGTTTTTCTCGAAACTACTTTTTTCCACACGGTACTGGCATTATCTCAAGTTCTATACAACCGATTTACTTGAAATTTTGTGTGAACCTTCTTTATATAATCCTTTATCGTTCCTACCAGCATCGTGTCAAAATTTTTGTTTTTAAAAAATGATTTTTATTTTCAGGCAGTCGCCAATTTTCGTGTTCCCGGACTATAACAGCATCCTTACTGATTAAGAATTTCTTTTGATTTTTTTTAGACCACCAGGAGAGTCAGGATCAATGTCACCAGGATGCGCCATTTTTTTTTTTACACTTGTCTCTCCCCCCTTCTAATTATTTTATTTTTTAATATTTTTTTGTAAAATTTTTTTTCTGTATTCTTAAGATATCAATAAAAACACCATAAAAAATGGATTGTAAAAATATTTTTTGTTTTTTTTTTAATAAAATTCAAAATTCTAGACTAGAATTTAAGGGGAAAGAAGTCCATAAAATGTTATCGAATTATTACGAGCAGATTGAATGTATATGTGGGATGTCTAATGTTTTCCACCAAAAACTTATAATTACATCAAGAAAGTATTTTATGACACTGAGCTGCTTCTCGGAGGATTTTGTGAAAGTTTTATGTATCGCACAGACCTACAATTGATCTGCAATACCGAACACTGTCATTTTCCGACATAACAACTTCGTCTTCATGAGTATGTATACAACATAACCATAATGTATATCCCTGATTGTGGAATCATTGTGGCAATGAGTTTGTTGTATTACGGTAAATGAGTGGTGTTGTTGTTTCTTACAAACAAACATATATATTTTAAAACTTGCATTATAGCATTAATATCAGCTGAAAACTTTTTTGGAACAGGTTTTTTTTTTTTTGGCAAAGCCAGGGATCAAGTAGAAGCATAATGCTAACTACGTTGTTATCGTTGGGGTTTGTTGTCTGAGTAGGTTTGTTGTTTGATAGGTATTAGTTTAAAAGTTTTTGTAACAAACACTTGAACTTGTCCCATAAAATAGATTTTTTGATTTGAGTTATAATAGGAAATTGCTGGCATATGAAATAAGGGTGTATTGCGATAATATTAATATATAATTGGTTGAAAGCACTATTCTGTTTAAGCTGAAACTATTCATCATTATTTATTTTTTCGCCTTCAAAGTTATTCCCAACAGATTCAATTCACTTATGACAACGATTTTTCCAGTCCTTGAAACGCTTTTCATAAGCATTTTTTGGGATGGCCGTATGCTCCTTCGCCGCATTTTGTTGTATCTCTTTGATCGACTGAAAACGAATTCCACTGAGCGGAAATTTCAGTTATACGGATAAGTGAAAAATCACAAGGAACCGAATCTTGTGAAAACGGTGGTTTATCGACCATATTCTTTGGGTTTTTGCCTTTAAATTCGAAAAAAATTCAGCTTTATCGGAACGAGTCGGGCAAGAACGTGTTTCATACCCAAAATATTCATCAAAATCATTAGTACTGACTCACCAGATATGTCGAGCTCTTTTGCCATCTCTCTAACACTTGCCTGACGATTTTGAAGTATCATATTTTTAATGTTTTTAATTTTTCATCAGTTGAAGAGGTCCAAGATCATCCAGAAGGAGGCATGTCTTCAATGATAAAATAATGTTTATTGACTATCTTAAAAAAGGCAGGGCCATCGATAGCGACTATTACAAAGCGTTATTGGACCGCTTAAAGGACGAAATCGGCGAAAAACGGCCACATTTGAAAGCCAGGTCTATGCACCTAGTCACGAGTTAGTGAAATCCATGTCAAAATTCTATGAACTGAGTTTCGAATTGCTTCTGCATCCACCGTATTCATTTCATTGACTTGGCGCCCAATGACTACATATTTCCTGTTCTCAGATCTCAAAATAATGTTCGTTATGAGGAAACTTTCGTCGAATGAAGAGATGATCGCTGAAACTAAGGCCTATTTTGAAGAAGAGGACAAATCGTACTACAAAAATGGTATCAAAAAGTTGGAAAATCGCTATAAATGGTGTATCACTCTTAAAGGGAACTATATTGAATAAAAAAAAACGAATTTTATCAACAAAAAAAAAATGTATTTTACTATGGTAGGCCAGGGACTCTTCAACTGACCTGCTATAATTTCGCATATAGTTATTTCCTCACTCAGGTTCTTCGAGTTCAAGTCTTTGTGCAACAACACTTTAATATGAAACACACATACTGCAATAAGTATGCACACTTTTTTGAAATAAAACAAGCTGTGAGGAATCGTATATAAATTTAGTACAAACGCTTCAAAGAGAGATGTGTAATGGTTGGAATTTCATTGTTGTTTCAGTGGAGAATTGCATTGCAAAAAAGGTAACGAAGTACAGGTATGCGAAGAAAATAAAAGAACGAAGTGAACACAGCAATTGTTAACGTTTGTTGGCGCGATCGATGCGTTTGTAGCACACTTAAATACATTGGATGCCACTCGCTTGTCGTTTTACATTTTGTCGAGTTTGCTGACTGAAATGTGAAGGTGTTAAGGTATCGCAACGTGAGTGGGCGCTTACTGTGACGGATGTGCGCGATGTACCATGAGATGTGTAATATACATAGTCTTCAGACAGAAAAAATACAATCGTTTGGCTTTATAGAATATTTTTAAGTCAGAAGCAGTCACTTTTATAGGAAATACAAGTTTTTTTTATGTAAAAATATTTCTTCAAAGCATCTGTTACAAAACTAATTCCTTAATAAGCAAAGGGATATGCTTCTGCACGCAGTTTTTAAATAAAATCATCATTTAATGCACATATTTAATTTTTTTTATTGACAAAATACGAAAAGATTTTTTCGACTACCCAATATTTTATATAGCTAGAATTTTTGTTTATGCTATTGTGGTGAATTCGATTATTTTTTATTTAATCCTGGTGATAAAAATTTAAAATATCTCTAACCATCCTCTCTCTCTTCATTCACGCTCAATAATATTCAACTGAATTTGTGTCAAGCTAAGCTTACCTCTTATCACACTACCACACCACAGCTGGTTAAACATGACAGCATATATCACTCATACATCCACTAATGCTGCCAATGCCAATTAAATTCTATTCATTACGTGATACAAATGATGGCAGTGCATTGAATACATCAAGTTTAATACGATTTCGCATTAGTTGTCATGTAAATATAGATTGTCAATTGTCAGCTTCATGTTTACGACACACTCTGTGTGTGGTGAATTGCATGCATTTGTTTCTAGCTATTGCGGATAACGGTTATGTGTAGTTGAAGCCAATGAAGCGTCTTGTTTACCGGCATACAATAGCTTTGATTTGACATGCTCAATATCGTTGATGGTCATTACCCATTGGAGGACTGGATGACTGTCACTAACAACAGCTGCGAGTGTTCAAAACTGATTGCTGATTTACAATTGACTCTGCATACTTGTTTGATTTAGTTGCTTGTTCTCTTTAGACAATTGACAATTAATTTACATTCAGTTGAAGCTGCTGTTGGTACTGTATAAGTTAGATTATTATGAAGCTAGCGAAGTCAAACCACAAATCCATTATTTTTCACTAAATTGAAGATTTTATTTTGCTTGGTTAGAGTGATCAGATTTAGGTGTGGTATACACTGTTTGGTTCGATAACTTATTGCCATTTTGAAGGTAATTTCTGGTAATAATCAGTTGGTGCCAGGGCCGGACTAAAAGATGGATGCATAGGAACCTCCCAACCAAGTTGTCGGAACTTTTTGCGATTTACTTTCGATGTGTGTGCTGATGAAACACAATTCCTCTCTAAGTGGCCATGCTGGTCGTCTCTTGTTGACTTCTTTCTTTAGACGGTCTGGATAAAAAATCTGAGTCCGTTCCGGTTATGCAGAACCGCCTGTCGTGGGAACGACCGTCAATCCTGTCTGGCCCACCACTTGCTTGCCTTCCTATCAATCCCACCAAACATATAGCAAAACCTTTTTGACCGTCAATCCTGTTATTGTTGCTGTAGCGGCAGAATTCTGCCGAGTTGACCGTCCTTGAGTGGATAAAAAATCAATCTTGGTCCCGGTTATGTAGAATCGTGAGAACGACCGTCAGTCCTGTCTTGTCCACCACTTGCTTACTTTCTTGATAAGAAATCTGAGTCCGCTCCGGTTACGTAAAACCGACTGTCGTGGGAACGACCGTCAATCCTGTCTTGCCCATGGCTTTCGCCGGCTCACCGCGTTTTCATCTGACGTAGTCGTACGTAACGATTCGCAGATGGAATTCGATCCATGAGGCTTTTTTTGGTGTTTCTCAGCTGGCACTCTTACTTGGAACTTATTTTTTTCTAGCCTTAGTTAAAGGGTTCAAAACAGGTTTTGGTACAATGTTAAGCTTCTGGACTATGGAAACAGTGCTTACATGACGGTCTGACGAGACGATTTTCGTAATTTTTGGCAAAATTTTTTACAATTGGCATCTTAGAGAGCTTAACGTAACTTCGGTATAAAAATTAGCGGAACGGAATCGACAAAAAATCGAGAATTTGACTGACCGGAACGCCTTGAAACTACATTGGATTTTGACAGGGAATAAATCCTTTTTCACTAATAGCTCATCTCTTGTAATATTTTTAGCCAAAATTGCTTGGTAACACAGACGAAGGAAGGAATAGTAAAACAATTTGCCAGTAATATATGCAAATTGGTCTATGATTTGATAAATTCTGTCTACGGATATCCCCCTTTCCGCAATCATTACTATTGAGAATGAATTCGTTGAGAATAAAATAAATAAGTTTATAGCTTTCTAAAGCGAAGAGCAAGAAAGTACCATTGTTTGTACTATGACGTTATTATTTTTATCATTTCTCTATCTATTTCTCTGCCACTTAATTCTTTTTATTTCCAATGTTATTTAAACACTGCGCAGTACTACTCGCAGCTACGGCAGCAAACAGATATATAACTTAAACCAAATTCCACAAGGCGAGCAAGAGACAGCGAAAGCGATACTGGCAGCGGTGAGCCCTCCCGAAGACCCACTAAAGCAATTAAGTAATTTGAAACTACGAGTATTGTGAGAATTCGTTGACAGTCGCAAAACTGCCAACATTTAGCTGAGTCTTAAGGCGGTCAAAGTTTAAGCGCCGCACATTCGCCTTGTAACTTTTCGGCTTTCGTCCATGGAAATTGTGTGGCATTCAATTTACAATTTACAATTTCAACTGAAGATTTATGATGACACAATTCCATTGTAACGCCATTATGTATATATGTATGTGTGAGCAACTGTAAGTTGTAAGAGTAGCTGACGGACGTTGAAAGGTGGTAAAACAAGAAAGTGGTTAAGAATAATTGAATTGCAAGCTTATGAAATTTGTTGAATGGAATTCAAGTGAAAATGGAAATGAAAGTAAACGATTTTTTCGACTGCGAAGCTACAATTTACTTTTTAAAGTATATTATAAGGTTATAGTTTCTAAGTGATTCTTAAGGACACCATTTTTTGTTCTAAACTAAAATGCATTAATCATAAGTAATTAGTAAAGTGGTAAAAAATATCCTTTTAAGTTAGATTTTTGAACAACTTATCTCCTTACAAAAATGCTTCTGTGATCCAATCCTCTCTCCTCTTTAAAAAGTGTAAGTGATTCTAAATCGGTGCACTTTAGCTTTGAATCGGTTTTATGCACCACCACAAGTAAGGCTTTTAAATTTAAACTTCGCGCGAAACCCATTCGTCGAAATATTATTTTTCTAGGTTAGTAAGACTATTAGTGACAACATACATAAAGTGCATTCGGCGACTTTTACGATGAGTGAAATTATCCAACGAAGTAGTTTTATTAAATTTTGTGTGTGAAATCAAACTTCTGGTGCCAAAACTTTTAGAATGTTGGAAAAAGCCTTCGGTGTTAATTCTTTGTTACAAGCAAGTGTTTTTGATGGGTACAAATTATTCAAAAATAGTTGAGAACTCGTTGACGAAAAATCACTTCCAGGACGACCATCAACATCAACTGATGACCAACACGCCAATAAAGTAAAGGAATTGGTGGTTGAGAATTGACGATTAACCATCAGGGATCTTACTGGCATCGTTGGAATATTGGTAGTATAAGTGAAAATCATTTGGAAAGATCATTAGAGTCTCAGAAAAGTGAAGGCTGGATTATTTCCCAAATCACTAAATTTTTTCGAAAAAAAAACGTCGCGTTAACGTCTGTGAAACAATGGCTCCCGGCTAACAGGATGTCAAGAAATGTGTTTTTTATTAGCGATGAGTCTTGTGTCTATGCTTACGACCCGGAAACAGATGATCACTCGACCGAACATCGCGGCAAAAGTGGCCCGAATCTGAAAAACCCACGACAAAGCAGGTCAAAGATCAAGGTTATGTTGGCAGTGTTCTTTGATTATTGAGGTGTGGGACACTCCCAATTCTTTCCGACTTGCCAAACCGTCAACAAGGAATACTACTTGAGTGTTATGCGTCGGTTGCTTGAAGATATTCGTAAAAAGAGGCCGAAATTATGGGCGCACAAATCTTAAATTTTTCACCACGAAGATGTACCGTCGCATACTGCATTGATTCTTCGTAAGCTTTTCGCCAAATTTTCAACCAATGTTGTGCCGCAACCACCGTATTCGCCTGATTTAGCTCCATGTGATTTCTGACTATTCAGCAAACTCAAACGATGCCTACGGGGAAACCGTTTTGAGTCGATTGCAGACATTAAACATGAATCGTAAAGCGCATTGAAGGCAATTCCGAAAATTGACTTTGTCAACTGCTTCGCGGATTGGAAAAAATTTAGACACATATTATTTTGAGGGTGGCAACATACATTTTGAAGAATAAATTAGGAATTTTAAAATTATAAACAAAGTCTTGCTATTTTTTGCTCATAACAACTTAATACCACTCTCGTTTCTTGTGTTAGGCTTTAGCAACTAATAATTGTAGTTCGCGCGAATAATTTACAAATCGCTGTCTTCGGTTGAGGTGAATAGTGTTTATGGTCCTGATACTATAACAGCATTTCTCAAGCGTATAGCTAGTGGTATTGAAAATTTGGTGACTTACAACGCAAACGACGGCCAAGTCAGAATTGAAGGTCAAGAAGGTTTGGTTTTGTTAGTGTGGTTAAAAGGGAATCGCCCATGTACATAGAATAGCTGATTCCCTACGGCCAAAGTAGCGGCCAAGCTCTTAATTCGGATCTGTACTGTTAATAATTGGATTGTCGGACGTAAGCTGGATTGTTTAAAATTGGTTGCTTCTGATCGCAGCTTGCCAGGATAGGCATTATGTTCAATCGGGACAACACCAGGCCAGCTTGATTGGCAAGTACCTTATAGTCCGAACCAAGCACCATGTGATTACAACCTGGTCTTGCTAAAGCTTGTAATTTTGCTGGTGAAAAATTCGCCTCAAGAAAATCTTGTGAAAATCGACTATTCTTGACTTTTTTTTTCAATATAGCGAGAGTTTTTCTTAGAGTGGCATTAAGAAGTTACCTTAAAATGGCAAAAAATTAACGAACAAAACGGTGACTAGTTGAACTAAATTAGAAAATACTATCTTTGCTAAATAAAACCTTTAATTTAGTAAAAAAAAATATGTATATAGATCCCTTTTTTAGAATATACTTGTATATTTTGTTAAATCCTGGGCAAACAGTATGCAATCAAAAAATTTAAAAATGATATCTTCATTATGCTCGATGACTCGAAGTGGATTACATAAATAATTTAAATACATTTTAATACGATTTTTCAACATTTTTAGTTCCCGTCAACCTACAAAAAATATTGTAACAATTTTTTTTGTTATTAAACAATGCAAAAAATGTAAAACCCGCCATAATTAGCGCAAAATTGCATTCAACGCTAATAAATATTAAATTTCCGCTTTGAATATCTTTCGCAAGCAAACAATGCAGCGCATTTTACAACATTCTAAACCTCATTAAAAGTGAAAGTGCAAACGAAATTTACAAAATCAACACACAATTTGTGCTTTCGTAATGCAATTTTTCGCTCACGCCAGCGCACGCCAACACGTGGATACCTCGGCAGTGCGTGTGTGTGTGTGTGGGTGTATGTTAGTGTAATTAAATATGGGAAGCTATGAGTTGCAGGTGCTAAGTAGCGAGAACTGCGTCATCAACACAATCGTTGCTGCTGGCGCCCAACAACTAGCAATGAAAGTGAGAACAAAAACAAACACCATAAACTGCCACAGCAAACAAATGCAATATTTGCCACACTTTCCCCGCCAGCCAGCGTAAGCAGCCTCCACCAGACGTGTACGCCTTCGCAGCTTTGCACCGCAACAGGTGTTAAATTAATTAGGCCGCCACTGCTCGGTGCGGTGACTTAGTTGCTAGTAGTTGCAACGCTCCAAGGCAACACGGCACTGCAACAGCATTAACACAAGCGAATTTGCGAGTGTACATAAAGTTGTAAATGTGCTGATGCACTAACGACCGCCAAAACAATATTTGAAAATACCAGTATTTAGGTGGCGTCCATTTATAGATGTGTGTATCCAGCATATATGCCTATAAGGTAGTGTGTGTGCAGGTGTGCGCATTACATTGTTGTAAGCGAAATTGACAAGTTTAATCAGCTGTTTGTTTATCAACTGGACTCTGGTCTAGTCTGCACCGGCGGTGTGCGTAGGTGTCCGGCGAGTGTTGTCATGTAAGCGGTTTTAAGGTAGCGCTTACGGTTAACTAACTAGTTGCTGGCTAATGAATTATGTTATTATTGTTGTTGCAATGTACGTGTACCAAAATTTTTGTAACTTTCGCTGTTTAAATTTGCATTTTTGATTGTTTTTCAAAGCACTTCTATGGCGTGTGTGTTATGACGTAGCATACATTAAGGCGCAAACGTAGTAAAAAGTTGTGTAGTAAAAAGGTATGTTGATTTAGCTGACCGCATGGTAAAGTCACGTTTCTATTTCACAATCTAACAGCTGGCGATGCACGTTTTTATGCAAATTATTCATTACTACTTTTTGTTTATGCCCAATTTTGGTAGTTTTTAAATATTCAACGAGTTTCCACATTCATAACAGATGCTACAATGATTTTGCGCATAAAATATGCAGGTTTGTTTTTTGATGATTTGCATAATTGTAGCAAATGCGGTGAACTATTCGAAAAAAGAAACGGAAGACAAAAAAAAAAAAAAAAAAAAAAAATTATAAAAAGATAGAATATTTTAGCTTCACGAATTATTAGCTGACATTTTAATTTTACTCAAGAATTATTATATTTTATTACGCTTTCATCAGTTCAAATTACAGTTTTAATTTTTCATCTATATTTCAATGAAAGATAACTCGGACACTTGTCCATCTGTATATACTCGAATTAGTCCCCAGTTTTTGTGATATCGTTCTGAAATTTTTCATATGTACTTCTTTCCTCAGTAAGCTGCTAATTTGTCACAAATAAACTAACATCGGATCACTATAGCATATATGTAGCTGCCATCCAAACTGGTCGATTAAAATCAAGTCCATGTAAGAAAAGTTTGTACACTGGAAGAGATATCTTTATGAAATTTGGCACAGATCATTATCCAAGGCAGCACTACAAGCTCCAAAGATATTGTTTAGATCGAACAGCTATAGCATATAGCTGCCATACAAACTGACTGATCTAAATCAAAATAAAGATCGTTTTATACTCTTTATGCCATATTGAAACAGACTCAAAGCGGCTATGAACGAACTCTCTCCTAAACAACACGGCTTTAGACCCGGTAATTCAATTCTAGGAGATATAAAATGAAATAAATACAAAGGAACAGAGTTGCTGACGACTTTACATATCCGAAATGCCTTCAACAGCGCTAAATGGGTGGATGTGATCGACGCTGTCGAAAAAAGCTTAAAAATTCGTGATTACCTCAGAGCTGTAGTGTAAACAAAAGGAGATCACGACAGATAGCGGTCACGTTAGAAGCAGCACAAGGATCCATTCTATGCCCAGTCTTGTGGACTATTAGTTACGACGTAATACTAAAACGAATCCTCCTTAATTGGCTACGTGAAGGACAATGCAGCAGTAATTACATCAAGAGACACAGAAGAAGTGCGAAAAAGGCTTAACCAGTTCATGATACGGACACAAGCATGGCGCGACTCACACAACCTCAAGCTCGCTGCACAGAAAACAGAGCTATTACTGCTAAAAAATAAGCACACACATCTCGAAATAAGTGTCCAAACGACTAAACGTCTATGGATATTCTTAGGACGCAAAAAGCAGTAAACTACCTAGGCGTAAGACTGCAGACCAGACTAATTATCTGCGTACAAATCCAACATGCCGCGGAAAAGGCAGCGAAAATCACTTTCCTACACAGTAGACTAATGGCCAACATAGGAGGCCCCAGCCAAGAGAAAAAGAAGCTTCTAATATCGACGACAATCAGCGTACTATTATACGGAGTTGAAATCTGGACAGATTCGCTTAAAAAGGAAAACCGGCGTAAGTTGGTGGCCTGCAAGTGACCCATCCGTTGCTGCGACGACAGCACTGATGATGCAGAAGGCATTTTCTATCAACTATTGACGAAATACGAAAAGACTTTTTCGACTACCCAATATTATTGGAGATTTATTGTTCATATCTTGGTCAATAAAAAATTTAAGTGTTTTGGGTCGTTCTGTGTACTAAAAACTGAACAATTTATTAAAAGCAAAATGTTTAACTTTTTTCGGCATAGGGATTTCGACTGTGCTACAGATTAACAAAAGGGTGAGTGACCTCATTAAAGGAAAAAATCATAGATGCCAGCGAAGGTCATTAAGCTCGAGGAGGGCTATTAAACGTGCTGTGCTACAGGTAAACAAAAGGGTTATTGGCCTCATGAAAGCCCTTAAAAAAGGCTATTGACCAAATGTGGTTAGTTTCGCTAGAAGTAAACAAGAGGGTTATTGATCTCGAGAATAGTTGTTGACCTCTCTAAAGAGAAACAAAGGGTCATAAATCTGTTTGTTAAACTCACATCTTGGTCAATAAAAATTTCTCGGGTACAACATTTTAATCTTTTAGTAGAAAAATATTTCGTAACAGTTTAAAAAATATGCAAAAAGAGTATGCTTTTTAATGATTCCCTATAAAATGACTGTTTTCAATTTTTCAAGTGTCCCAATATTGCTAAAGGTCTCCAACATTACGCTGAACTTATTTATATTTAATCTTTTGAGCTTAAAGTTACAATGCTGGAGAGTATTGCGAGAAAAATTGTATTTTTTATAAAATCTCAAAACAAAAAAAAAAACACAAAGAGATCGCAATTATTAATCAAAATTTACTCCATTTTGTTTAAAGTTAAAAATGACTTTGCTGAAAAGTCGTCAAAACGACAAAAAACATACAAATAGCACCGACATATGCTGAAGCGCTTGTATGTATGCTAAACTAAAGTGTTGGCTTGCTTCAGTATACTACATATGCCTACATACATATACACATGTGTGCGTTTTTGAAATTGAAAAGTTGCAATAAAGCTTTTGCTTTTGTCTTCAAACAAACACAAATGCTGGAACTTTTCAAATAAAAACACACACACATATGTATATATGTACATACATATTCATATTGAAAGGCACACAAACGCACACATATTTTGCGCTCGCACACTTGCTCACGCCTCTCTGGCCGGTGTAAGCGCCTTATGCGTATGCATCTGCTAGTTGAGTGCAAGTTTTCAATTAGAGTTGCATTTTAAACTACAGTTGGTAAAAAGTTTGCAGTTTTGTGGCACTCTTTGTGCCGGCGAGCAGATGTTTCTGTGTGTGTGTGTGTGTGTGTGTGTGTGTGTGTGTGTGTGTGTGCTGCGAAAGCCTTTCAAATGCATTGTGTGCCTACGTGGGTGTATATGTGTTTGTGTGCGTGCCGGCATTCGTCATAAAGTGAAATTGTTCGGGCTCAACTAGTGCTTAAAGTGCTAGCCTACTTTTAGGGGTTACTTTGTGCAGACAAATTGATTTATAAGCACATTGTTAGGAAAAGGATTTGGTCGAAATTTTTGAATGCTACTAGACTTTTGATGTGGCATTGGTGTAGCAGGCATGTGTGCGAATGAGTGCAAATACAAATTAAAGTGGAGAAAAGGAATGGTAGAGGCGACTCAATTACAGAAGTAGGTAAACAGGGACATAGTGTGACATACCAATATGTATTTGTAGGAACGTTGTGAGCATAATTTCTGTATTCAGAGCTTTTGACGAATTTGAACTTGGGCCTCAAGTTTGTGACGAATGCTGAAATCTTATATATGTAAATATACATACTGGGTAGTCGGAAAAGTCTTTTCGTATTTCTAATCAAACTTCAACTTATATGGGAAGATATACGACTCGACGACAATCTACTGAGAAAATACGAAAAGACTTTTTCGACTACCCTATATTTCGTCTAACGCGAGCTTATGGCTTTAAAATTTGAAAAATAATGAAACTGGAAAATTTGGATGCGCTTTAATAACTCTACTTTTAAAAATATTTATTAAAAAACTCTCCAATGGTTTGAAATTTTTTGGAAGAATTTAATTTTGAATTTGCGAGCCAAACATAGCTTCACTATAGTAAAAAATGCTTTAAAACGTTTTCAAAACATTTGCACTACTTGAATTCTCCCTGTTTTCACCAAACAAAAAATTTCCGCTTTAATGTGGATTAACTGTTGTCACTCGTAGCCATGTCGGCTATAAGTTGGAGTAGCAACTCTGCAGCGATAAGTTTATATTTAGAGAATGGATGCTGCAAAGGACAAAGTTAGTCCTGTTTGCACCGCAGACGAACATAAGTTAGACATTACAAATGCGGCGAGTTAAAATTTAATTGTAATTTATTCGAGTAATTACGCCAGCATAGAGTGCAAAGTAAAGGTCAGAAGCAAAGTGAGAATAATGCCGAAGCAAGTGACGCATTTCTAATAGGAAAAGCAGATAAAATAACTACAGGAAAATTAATATAAACGACTTTTAGCAACTCAGACAAAATGAGGGCAAAATTTAAAACAAACTGTGTGGTAAAAAATGGTCTCATATTAAGATAAAATAAAATTAAAAAAAAAATCGTTAAAGCAAAAAATAAAAAAAATTTTGTCAGTAAAAATAAAGCTGCCATTTTTCACAATATTCCCCTCTTAACTCGAAATGAAGCACAAAATTCGGCGATTTCCATTTTTTTTAATTTAAAAAAGGTAGGCTATTTTTCAACTGAACTCTTAATTGGTTGCACTTGCAGCTTTATTTGAACCGATGGGCTTTTAGCGAGCAAATTGAAGGCTTCGAGCGCAGTTTTAATGAAATCGTTGGAATCACTCGTTTGCTGTTTGCACTTGGTTCTTGCAAAGTGAAGCTCATACCAAAAATAAATATTTTTTTTAAGATTTTCGTAGAACGAAACGTTCGGAAGTATATAGTGTAGAGCCTGCTAGAGCAATAGATGACCAATCTGACGACCTTTTTTAAAAAAATTTTTTGTTAAAATTTTCCTTCGACTACTCAGCTTAACGAAAGATTCTAGATTCATAAGTACTTTCAAGATTTAGTTACTGTACATCAATATAAAAGTATTTTTGGGTTGCTCTGAGTATTAAAAACCGAACACTTCGACTAAAGATACACAAAAGGGTGAGTGGCTTCAGTAAAGGAATGGTTGTTGACCGCGCTAAATATAAACAAAATGTCGCAGAAGTCAGTAAAAGTCTTTGAGTTCGAGAAGGGTTATAAGACGTGCTACGGATAAGAAAAAGAGTCATTGATCTCAGCATAGGAATGGTAGTAGACTTCGCTAAGGCTAAACAAATTGATGAAAGTGCTCATTAAAGGTTATTGACCTCGGTTAATGTGGTTAATCTCGCTAGAAGTAAATAAAAGGATCATTAACCGCGATAATTGTTGTTGAACACGCTTAAGAGAAACAACGATACTTGATCTCATCAAAAATGTCAATCACCTTTGTCACTGACCTCGACCAAGGAATGATTCTTAGCTTCGTTAAAGATAAACAAAATGATGTAAGTTCTTATCACAGGTTATTGGCCTCGGGAAATGTGATTAGTCTCGCTAGAAGTAAACAAAAGTGTCATTTAACACGAGAATGGTTGTTGATCTCGCTAAAGAGAAACAAAAGGAACATTAACCTCAGGAATGGTTGTTGCACTAGCTAAGGGTAAAAAAGAGTCCTTGACCTACCCCACCAACAGTATCAGTGACCTTTGCTTGTTCGTTTTACCAAAAGTCATTGTCCTCGAGACGTGTAGTTGACTTCGGTAAAGATAACAAGCCATTAAACTCATCAAAGGAATGGTTCTTGACTTCTCTAAAGGTAACCAAAATATCAGTGATCTAAAGTAGATGTTGTTGACCTCGAGAATGGTTGTTGAATTCGCTTAAGAGAAACAAAAGTGCCATTAACCTCGGAAATGGTTCATGAATTCGCTTAAGGTGGTAAACGAAAACGTCATCAACCAACGTAATGGTGCTTGACTTCACCAAAAGTGCCAATGACCTTTACTTGTTCAACGCCCGAAAAGTCATTGATCTCGAGAAATGTTGTTGACCTCGCTATAGATAAAGGGGCGAAGTAATGGTTCTTGACTTAGCTAAAGGTAAACAAAAGTGTCATAGACCTAACCAATATAAGTGTTGTAGACCTTGCTAAAGATAAAGATAAGTGTCATTGAACTCAAGCTTCCTTGAGGAAGTCACATGATTACCACAACTATATCCTATATATTATTTGTTGTAAATAACCAACAAAGTTTACTTTTGGTTGTCAATATATATATTTGCTGTATATTTATAGAGGCATGTCCGTTGTACGCACTCTGCACAATTGCTTGTCGGTCTTGTGGTCAAAAATAATCTTCGTGTTCAGTGCGCGTAAACCACTCAACTTCATTTTTTGCTAAAACCCGCTAGTTGTGATTTTGTAAAATTCGCATGTTTTTCACTTTTTTGTGCGTTTTTACGGCTGCAACGAAAATGGAAAAAGTTACGTGGGTGTGGTGAATTGTAAGACCAGGTATGCTTGCTCGACGATAATCGCAAAAGCGAAATGTCGGACTTGTGGATTTTTAGAGAGCATTTTTGAGACTTTTTCGCTTTACGTGTTTTGAGTTTGCTGCTGTTCTACGGCGAGTTTTTGTTTCGGTTCGCTTGTGCTTCTTTTCATTTTTTTCTCTGTTGTGCGCATCACAATAATCGTATTTGGTCAGCGCTCGTCGCTCGTTGCTTAACGCCACATCCTGTTGCATGTGTAGTGTTGTGGGTTGCTCCAAATTGGAGGTGGTACAACTACACGACGCATAGTGTAACCGCAATCAGCTTAGCGGTGGTAACTAGAGAATAAATTCCGTTTCGCTGTGTGTGGTGGCTACAAGTTTTTCGATGTAGTTGATATTAACGGAAAAAATGTTGCGAATTTTTTAATATTTTGGTGAAGTTGGGAATATATATTTGTTAAGCTGACTTTAAGAATATGAAACCGTTGCTCTAACATATTGACTCAAGTCTCTTTTCTATATAATGCATTAAAGCACGTATCTGCAAAATTTCTTTATCAAATTTATTGTTGAGATTCAAATGTGCTCGAATTTTTCAATTCTGCACTTGTCGCAAGTAAGAGCCACCAAGCCCTTTACGACAAAAGTTTAAGTGTTAAATTGCTGCCGCCTACAACGGCACACTCACGAGAGCCCAACCTCACACGTGCCCCAACTCCCCGCCGCACCTAGGCAAACTGCATATTCCTTTGAGCAATCAAGGAGTACCTGCGCTCCCCAAGCCGTGCTTGTCTAAGGCTACACACATATATGTATATACACAAGTACATAAAATTTTTTCGCCGCTTCTTTCAAGTTTTAGCTTTTCTTCTCACTTTGTGATATTTATGTATTTGCGTGTACTTGTGAGTTTTCATCAGCTGCTTATCGCCGGATAAGGAAGTTGCTAACAAAGTCGCTGCGACGTGTTTTCGTCGGAAATGTGCCGTAATGGGCGACATGGAGTTGGAAGCGTGGGGAGGTATAAGAAAAAAAGCATAATAAAAAATAAGTAATAGGCAAAGAATTGTTGTAGCAATGGGACCAACCAATTCGCAGGAGGAGTGCAGCGCGTCATGATATATACCAGGCAGGCGATAAACAGGTGATTATGTGGACTTTAATGTGACAATGAATTGTTAAATGTGGAAAACAATAATCAGCGGTTTCCATACACAACAATAATACATATTCATTAATGCTATTTGGAAAGTTTGGTTTTACATATTTATCCTTTTGTTCTACATTTGTATATTAATTGTGTGCCTTGGAAGTGAGGAAATTTTTGATGAAGTTCATGCAAGTGAGGAAAGTTGTATGAGCGCCATTCAGTTGGGAGTGGCCAGAAACGATACTTTTATATATGGCTAGCCAAAAAATATCCATTTGAAATCGAGCTAAAATGAGAAGGCAAATCGTACCTCTCCAGTTTTAGGATTGACCACTTAAAAAACAACAACCAATGAAAAGTAGAAAGTAGCCTGTGGTAGATAAGAGATCCCCTTTTCATGACGACCACTGCTAACATATCAAGGTTTACGATTTAAGGGCATTCCGTGGGAAAGACCAGGTGGAGAAAAACCAGGCTACGCTTTAATTACATTTTCCGGTTGCTTCTTCTTCCATGTCGGAAAAAACTATTCTCTTGTGAGAATATTTCATTAAAATAGTAAAACTTCAAACAGTGCTTTGTTCGATTCGTCGCTTTGAATATAAATAGAATATAGATATTCTCACAAATTGTGCTACATGCAATCTTTTGAGTTGCTTTCAGATTCAGCAGACACATATATGACTATTTGTACGAAAATTTTTTAATATTATCACAATTTATAATATACCATATGGAATTATGTAGTAGATATGTATATAAACAAGTTCCTATACAGTACACATAAGCATTTCCATTGGTTCTCTGTTAACCCAGTTCTCTTTAAATGCATTTCACTCGCATAGCAGTGTTATTAATTGCTAAGTGGCTCTTGGCCAGTTGCTTGTTTGCCTATCGCACTGTCTGCATTTCGTCCTGCCCATTTGTCTTCGGGCCCGCTGTTATGTTCGTTTGTATGTACTGTGTCAGCGTTAATTGCTGTTAACATTTTACGCTCAATTAATTTGCTTTTTCCCAACAATGTTTTAAGCGATTCTCTTTTTTCCACACGAATGTTATTTTTGCTGGCGCTGGTTATTTGCGCTTGTCTTAGGGGTGTAATTAATGAACGGCTGGCTGTAGGCCATTTAAATTAATGTCAGTCGCATAACATGTCAGCAAATAAGCGCTACATAAAAGTACATTTGTCGGTGCTAATAAAAAAATATATTTATATGTACATATGTCTTTGTACGTACTATTTATGTAGGCTTAAATATAGGAAATATGTTGTTTTTGCTTAGAATATATCAGGAAATATTACAATATGCTCTATATTGTAATGTAGATTATTTGCTTAACTTGTATTTTTCTAAAATTTAAATATTAAATACTTATATATGAACATAGTTAATCTCTAATCCACAGGGACTGGGAGAAGGATTGGTAGAATGACGGGTATAAAAAAATCGTTTTTTTTAAATATTTTCAAAGCTTAACTTATCAAGAATATGTCCACAAGAAAAAGAAAAACATACTACTGTGCCCAAAAAATAAGGTGACATTGTAATTATTTTGAAAATTCTTTATTTATTCTTCCAAATCAATTTCATCCCCTTCAAAGCAATCCACTCCGATGCAATGCACTTATGCCAACGGATTTTCCAATCTTCGAAATACTGGTTGTAGTCACTTTCCGGGATGGACTTCAGTTCCGTCTTCGCTGCGGCTTGAATCTCCTCTATCGTATAAAAACGGTGTCCCCGGAGCGGTATTTTGAGCTCGGTGAACAGCCAGAAGTCGCACGGCGCCAGATCAGGTGAATACGGTGGTTGCGGAACGATATGGGTTGAGTTTTTGGCGAAATGATCACGAATTACGAGGGCAGTATGGGTTGGTGCATTATCGTGGTGTAAAAACCAAGAATTGTCTTTCCACAATTCCGGCCTTTTTAAGCGGATAGCGTTACGCAAACGACGCATAACGTTCAGATAATATTCCTTGTTGACTGTTTGACCGGTTGGAAGGAATTCATAACGCACAAAACACGATAATCGAAGAAAACAGTCAACATGACCTTGATTTTTGAGCGACTTTGGCGCTTTTTTTTTGGTCTCGGCTCTCTTTTGGCACGATATTCGCTCGACTGATCGGTTGTTTCGGGGTCGTAAGCGTAGATCCAAGTCTCATTGCCAGTTATAATGCATTTCATGACACCCTGGTAGTCGGAAAGCATCGATTTACACACTTCAACGTGACGCCTTTTTTCCAAAAAATTCAATGTTTTCGGTACCAGTCGAGATTTGACGCGTTTGAGGCCCAAAACATCCTTCAAAATGGTATTGGCTGAGCCTTTCGATATTCCTACTTCATCAGCAAGGTCTCTAATTGTTAATTGACGGTTTTTCAACAACAAATCTTTCATTTGTTGAACGTGAGCTTCGTCGGTTGAGGTTGATGGTCGACCTGGACGCTCTTCGTCTTCGACACGTTCACGGCCGGCTTGGAACTCACTATACCACTTGTAAACATTTTTTTTAGACAAAGCCTCATCACCAAAGTCTTTCAGCATCATCTTCAACGTATCCGCAGCAGAAAATTGATTCCGTAAACAAAATTTAACGCAAATTCTTTGCTCAACAAATTTCGACATCGCAAAAAACGAAAAACTCACTTTTAGCAGCTCACAAAACGACATGTGCCTCAAACACTAATGAATATTTTGACATGAAATTTGACATAAATGTGACTGACAGTACTACCAACCTAAAAAACAAAATAATTCTCCAAATCCTTGGACGCGCGCAGTTTAAATTCAAATTATTTTTTGGACACAGTAGTATGTATTTCAATGTAAAACAATAAAAATGAAGATGATGATTTATATAACAAGTGTGAGGACTAACGCAAACCCCGAAAAGACCAGATGGCTTCAAATATTTGATTATTGAATATTGAAAAATAGGGTTTCTAAAAACCCTAAAATAGTAAAGAGGCAAGTAGCAAAAGGGATGAAGCCAAGTTTTCAATCAAATATGATGCAATGGAAGGGTCTCTATAATACTATGAATAGAACAGGTGGTGAAAATGTTACTAAATACCAACAAAGCTACGGTATTGAAATCTCGATAGACAGCGATCTAGAATCTTTATGAGTATATAAAATCATTACGAATGAAAATCGTACTGGTGTTTTTTCTCATAAAACATTCAGTAAAGGTAGTGAATTCACTGAAAATTTGCCGCATGTGAGTGATCGGCGGTTGAAAATCGTCGAGTTGGCAACAGGGTGATAACAGAGGGTCTAATGGCTCTTGTTTATGGATCAAATCAACACATTTTGGTTAATGCGAGCTAAGGCTAGACTCATATCAGAATACGTGGTCGAGTAGAGGTCAAACAAGAAATGCCTGGAAACGTAGCTCGTTCCTTCATTAAACGCGAATATGACTTTGAAAAAATATAAAAATCGAATGAGAATTTGCTGAAGTCACTGAAGGTCATATCAAAAGAGGCTTAAAACAAGTATATGGGGAATATGGTTTAAGCTTTGGCAGGTTTGTATTGGCTCAAAAAGAAGCTATTTTGAAGGCGATAATAGAAATGTGTAGTTAAATATGTTAGATGCATTTTTTTGCCAGTCCGGGTCAAATTTGATCATATCATTAAGAGAGTTTACTATCATATAAATTTAAAATAAACTTAAAAATTAATTAAAAATCATTTTTTCTCAAATTTATAAGACTATTTACCAAATCACGTGAATTATTCCATTTTTCTTTGCATATATTTTAGACATTGAAATTGATGAAAAAATTATCCAACTCGATAGTAATGCAAGCAAATATCTTTACAATTTTAATTCGTTTTCAAAAGTAGAGTTATTTCGCAATTCTCACTAACATTTTAACAAAAATTGCTTTGAAAAGAAATGGAAAAAATGTGGATTCCAATGCAATCGAATTTCAAACGAAGCCAATTTAGAAATATTTTCGCTTTCGATATTATTAATTTATTTACATGTATGTACATATGTATATGCAATTGAATGTATATATACCCACTGAGATGAATTTGCTTGTAAGCGCTGCCATAGGTATGAGTGCAACTCATCTTTTCTACATTTTTATTCATCATTTCTTTTGGTTGCCAAATCGTTGTGTGCCACTCAACTTGAATGCTTGCAATAAAATCTACATATTTGGATTTGCAACAGGATGTGGCTGCCACATCATGTGTATATCAGTGACGTGTGATACCAACAGGGATAAAAACTTTGAGAGGTACAAGAAGAAGAACTGTGATAAAATAGAAAAAAGTGATGAACATATGAAGAATGAAAAAAAAAAAATGCGAAAAAAATAAAAATATTTATGTCATTATACATGAAGAAATATACATTTTTTATTGAAAAAATAAATATATTTATGTGAAAACATGCCATGTAATGAAAATGTAATTTATGAGTTCTTTGCCTTGCCATTACTTACGCTCTCTTCGCTTCTTCCACAAAGCGAAAAGCCATCTGCGATAATAACCATAACGACATACGAAATTCATTTTCCATGAATATTTCCACATATTTTCATAATATCATCATTCTCTTTTGCGTGTACTCCTTTGTGTACTTTCTCAACGGGTATAAACACAGTTGTGCGGCGTTGCAACATAACCGCTGAGCACAGCAACAAAAAAGCAAACAAGCGTCTGCATATCTTGCAACAGGTGCTTAAGTAAAATTGCGGCAAACTGATTTGATATTCATTACATTACAGTTGCAAAGCGAACAGTGGCGGTGAATGAAGGTAAAATATGCGAGTGTGCTCGCTGCGAGATGAGCGACAGCAAGCGAAAAAGGTGGCTAGGTGGCGGGGTACTGATAAAATGAAGACTTCGTACGCATAAAATTGCATTGTGGATAGTTAAACGGTGAAACGAGCAAAGGAAAGCAGTTAAAGAGAATAAAAAATTACTCGCTACGAAATTGGATATTAAGAAAACCGCGCAATGTTCTGTGTGCCACGCAACTAGCAGTCAGATAAAAATGCAAATAAATGTGCTGCCTTGTGAGGAAAGCTGGAGCAAAAAGCTGGCAAGAAGCGCGAAGTTGTACTGGTGAACATTAACGCTGTGTATCACTTCGTGAATCGTTGGTATCGATCATGTTGAGTAGGAAAGTAAAATTACTGAAAACATCTCCAGATCTAAGGTGTATACAATATTACTACAATTATGTATTTTATATGATGCTGTGGTATATGATATTTAGACATAGCTATGCGCCAAACACAAGACCGATTAAGCTTTCTAATAATTTTTAACTCATTTCATGATTACAAAAAAAAAAAAAAAAAAAAAAAATAGGATTACGAGAAGTCTGAAAAAAGCTAAGTCAACTAATGAGGTTTAGAGGCTCGTACTAACTACCTCACTGGTGTGAATTACGACTTTATTGCAATGGCCACTTTTGTAGCGTATTCAATTCTGAGAAATACGTGTCTAAAGTCAAATAGATGTTATAAAATGCCTCTGAGCTATAGAAATTTAAAAATAAAAAATCACGATTTTCATGTATTTTCAATGGAAAACTTTTACATGCCTCGATCAAGGACTTAATATTAATATAAGGTCTAAAATTTTCAGGGAATTTTTTAGGGTATTTCCAAAAAAATTTTATGAGAGGACTGAAAAAATATAATAGCTAAAAAATCATCCTAATCTATATATTAAAGTCTTTCAATTAAAATACTCGTACAAGGTGTGTCATGGCGTATGAGTGACTGTTTGCATACAAAATATCAGTTAAAAAACTTGAATTATATTTGTATTTTTTGTGGGATCACATATGATCTGAACATATTCGAAGCTAAGTCGGATAAAAATAACAACAAAAACATGAATTTATATTTTAATACCCTTCACTAATACAAAATATTACTTAGATGAACTTGATTTTTATTGGTCAGTTTGTATGGCAGCTATATCCAATAGTTGTCTGATGTAAACAATTTTTTGATAGATTGAACCACTAATTAGTACAATAACCTGTGTAAAATTTCGTGAAAATAACGCGTCAAATGAAAAAGTTTTCCATGCAAGCACTTGATGTCGATCGTTCAATTGGTATGGCAACTATATGCAATTACCATCTGATTTCAACAATTTCTTTGGTTATTACACGCTTCCCTTACACAATAGCCTACGCCAAATTTTCTGAAGATATCTAGTCAAATGAAGAAGTTTTCCACAAAACCATTTGGTCCCGTTGGTGCAGTTTGTAGAGCAGCTATATGTTAAAGTAGTCTGATCTGAACAATTTCTTCGTAGATTCCACCACTATCCAATACAACAATCCGTGCCAAATTTCATGAAAATAACTTGTCAAATGAAAAAGTTTTCCATACAAGTACTTGATTTCAATCGTTCAGTTTGTATGGCAGCTATATGTCCATTATCGACAGTTCTGACAAATGAACAGCTTCTTGAAGTGAAAAGGACGTGTGCATTATTTCAGCTGGATATCTCAAAAACTGTGTGAACTAGTATAGGTCACATGTTAACTTGTCGAAGAATGATTTGACATCAGATGACGTATCGTGAAGAAAAAACTGAAAAGAACGAGATTGCAAATAATTGGCGCATTGGTCAAAGATATTGCATGAGCATTTAATTTAGAAATATTTGATTTTCAGTGAAGAATTAAACTAAACTACCGGAGCTCTTTTAAGATTAATTTTCTCATTTGACGCCTTAAACAGTGCCTCTCCCCATTTTCCACAACTTCGCCACTTTATAGCAGCAAATAGCTTGAGGAATCTATCCTCTGGTTGGTCGAAGGAAAAAATGAGAATACATTGAGCTCCAGTATCTACTAAAGTTACGCTTTTTTGCTACCATTTGTCACACATGTAGCTTAATGCTTTCCACTAAGCTTTTTACTGCATGAATTTACACCGTAATATAATATCATAAAAGATGATTAAAGCACAATGTGTCCATTTATAACCCTTTAAATATTTAAAAGAAAAAATTATGATTAAAAGCACTTATCCACAATATTACTACTATAACCCCTCTTGAATTATCAGCAATTTCAACTTTACCGATAGTTTCAAAAAAGGCAACTAATATACACACGATTATATATATACGAGCACAGAGTGTTTGCAGCAAGCAAGAGCGATGCTGCCAATAGCAACTATAACCATACACGTCATCATAATCGCTAACATAAAAACTTTCTGCACCAAAAAATAAAACAAGAAATATCGAAATAAAAGTATATAACAAAGTGGGGCACCAGAAAGGAGTGCGAAAACAAAACAAAACAAAAAACAAAATGCATGTGGACTCTGAAAACTTTTGATCAACCAGCCACGGCGGGTGTAGTCTCGCAAACCATTTTTGGCCAGTCAACAAAAAAGTTCTTCACTAACACTCCACCGCTGCAACACGCTGCTCGTCGTGATTTTTCCAACTTGTGCGCTGCTAGAACTCGACTGCGAGGGGATTTGTGAGGCACAGACACTTCGCTCAATATACATGACGATAATTGCCACTTTGTTGCTTATATATATATACTTGTACAGTAGTTGTAGTTGTAGTCAACGACCACTTACTGCACCGCTTAATGACGCCCAGTTAATGATGCTGTTACTAATAATACACATCAGTGCTGATCACCCCAAAGGTGGCGTTTGACTAAAAGTGTTTGCGATTTTTTTGCGTAACGAATTTGGTTTTTGTGTGGCGATTGGAGTTGAATTGGCGCTTAAAGTGCTGTTTATTGGTTATAAAACGTGGTTGGGAAAATATTGAACTCTTTTTCGCTCATTCAATCATTTCAAAAATAAACCAATTAATTTAGGAGTTGTGTTCTCAGCTATATATAGTATAAATGGAGAAGCTGATGGGCTTAACCGCCTTTTCGCTAATAGTTTTTTTGGCTTTGTTTGTTACTACAAAGAACGAAACATCGTAGGTCCTAAAATGTATACTGGGAGGGTGTATTTTGAGTAAGAAACGCTACACATATATTTGAAAAAAAGCATTCAGAGCCAAAATAACGATAGTATATAAAATAAAAGAGGGGAGACAACCTGCCCCAACCATCGTGGAATAAACCTGCTCAACATCGCATATAATCGAGCGTATTGTGTGAAAGATTAAAGCGTTCCCTTGACAGTCGAGTCTACGTAATCGGAACGGACCCGGATTTTTTATCCGGTCAAGCACTGTGAACTCGGCAAGATTAAAGCCCTACCTCAACAACCTGGTTGGATCTTATTAATAAGGCTTTACCAAAAGCTCCGTCAGGATCCGGAAGGACCTCTCCGAACCGTTCGATACAAAAGTCTCGCGACTAGGCACCCACGTAACGTCTTGACGCTTGTATGGTGTGTTTAACGTGGGTACCTGCTGACGAAAGCCTTACCCCACGGCGCTCAAAAGCACAGCGGATCAAATCAATGCGTTGATCAGCGCCCTGAGAATTCTAAGCAGTTTCAGTACCAATTGGCAGTGTGGAATGGACACACTAACCACCTTGGTTGGGTTCGAGACCCATCTAAAAAACCGGTTGCAATGCAACTCTACCTTCAACTGACAAAGTCAGTTCTTCCCGCATTTGGGTTTTAACCACAATCACCACGATACTGACCGAGGGGCCACTCTGCATGAGCAGGCTTGGTTGCCTCCAAGGGCTGCTGCTCCCCGTGGTACCAGAATTAAATCTCCGGTCAGACCTCATAGCCGCAACTACTACCAGTTGAGCTTCCATATGGCTCTGGACTGATGGTCAAGGTAACGTCTTGACAGTCATAACTTCGAAGTCGTAGATAATCTCGTCTATCTTGGAATAAGCATTAACCCTAACAACAAAGTCATCCTCAAAATCCAACACAGGAACTTCGGACTGGGTAAGCACGTGAGAAACAAAGTTCTCTCTCGACGAACAAAAACCAAATTCTACAACTCAATCATCCCCGTCCTACTATATTGAGCAGAGGCATGGACTATGACAACAAGAGAAAGGTTTTGCGAAAGATTTATGGCAACGGCGAGTACCGCATTCAATGGAACGATGAAACGTACGAGATATACGGCAACATTGACATACATAGTTCATCGAATTAAGAGATAGGAGCTACGCTGGCTAGGTCATGACGTCCGAATGGATGAAAACACTCCAGCTCTGAAAGTATTCGACGTAGTACCCGCCAGGAGGAACAAAGAAAGAGAAAGACAGTCAATTCGTTGGAAAGACCACGTTGAGAAAGACCTGGCTACACTTGGAATCTGCAATTGGCGCCAGAAAATGAAAAGGAAGAACAACTGCTCCTGTAAATACGGCCATAACCGCGTAATCGGTGTCTACGTCAACAAAGAAGAAGCGCTGAAAAACAGACATACCAACCGAAAACGAAACATTCCGACTGCAATGGATAATCCAATAACTCAAATACAACAAAGTATCAGTAAAGTTTTTGATTATCTGGTTTCAGCAGCATTTAATTTCGAAAAAAAATTGTATAAAGGCATTGCTTTCATTGAAACTGTAAACTACAATGTCTTAAATTTCAGCGCCTTCTCCACGGCCAATGCGGATTTTCAACGCACACTCTCATAACCCTCACAACTTTTCACATAATTCACTCTTTCTTTTGTGCGCCACAACAATAAAACTTTTCTCCCCCGCGCGCGCAATTCAATTGAACTTTCACTTAAAGGTCAAATGCAGCGAACGCGCAACTCAATGTCAGCCGCTCAATGCAACCGTTTTGCGCACTTTTTCCGCTGGCCCACACTTTATTTCAAAACTTCGGCGCCACACAATTCTAGGTAATATGCGCGCTTGTTGATCAAACTTACACTTACTACACTCCACTCACACACTTTTCCACTTGCACTCCCGCTCTCGCTGCCACTTGTGCTCACACTCACGAGTACAAGCATATTATGCTCATCATCGCCAGCATCATCATTGCCAATACGTCCTTCATTCATCTACTTTTGGCTGGCGGCAAAAGGTGGCAGGTCGGCTAGCTGCAGCCAGCGCTTTCATATCCACTGTGGCTCGAGAAATTTTCATCCTTTCAATTCAATTCGCTCTGGCTGTTTTCCGAAGCCATTAAAAAAGTTGCACTCTTTCGGCGCTTGTTATTGTTGGCTCGCATTTATTTATTTTTTGAATATATTTTAGCCTTTTTGCCAGCACTTTGCGAACACCCAATCACTGCGTGGCGCATCCATCAACACGCTATTCATAAACGCTTGCGCCCCTTGGGGCATTATTGGCCTGGTGTCTCTAGAGCACTTTAGTTGCTGCTGCTGCTGCTTTTGTTGTTGTTATTGCTGCAGTTTTGCCATTTGGCTGGCAAAATATCAAGTTGATTGGCAAAACGATCAAATCATCGAACTGAAGTGGCTCATAGAGAAATCGTGTTCTTTCTCTCGGCTCGCCTTTAATATCGATTACACATACACACGTACAAAAGTATATAGTGAATTTTTGCTTTTATGCGCTGATTGTGTTTCTGTTATTGCTTAACTGTTGAGTAAACTTCTTTGTAAATTTTGTGAAAGCAAAAGTTGATGGCAAGCCTTGCACTTCTTTTGTTATTACAAGGAGGTCATGGCCAAAATTTTCGTAAATAAATAAAGGCAGATCGATGTAAGCACAGCAAAAGCAATTTATGTGCTATCAAATAAACTTAGAAACTATACTATTTCTTTATATATTATAAGCTCACATCATGCTGCATGTGGAATGTATTGGTTTTGCTTTATAATCTGAAGATTGTTGGAGAAACTTTGAAATAACTACGGAGCTTATAGTTTATTTGTACTCTAAAATAAAGCAAACGAAGGGAATGCATTGAGCCGAGTAGAAAAATAAAATATTAACAAGCAGATGTATACCAGTCTCCTGTCAACTCACTCCCCTATATGAACGAATATAAAATGGGTAGGACACTCCCTAATATTTCTAGATACTTCATAATATTGAAATAAAAATAGTAACTACAACCGATACCGAGATACCGAGAGTTGAAGAGGGAAGCCAGACTCATTTGTAGACTGAAAAAGAGAGAGGCCGAAATGCGTGAATATGAAAAGCTTGACAAGCTGGCCGACAAGGGTAATGAATTAAAATTGTACGAAATGAACGGGTTAACAGAGGGTTTGAAGACCTAAGCATACTCTTGTAGAACCCCAGAGGTGATCTTGTGACTAATGCCAATAACTTTCTAAAACTATGGAGGGAACACTTCTCCAGCCTGCTGAATGGCAGTGAACCCGATTCACCAATCGATGATAATAGAGCAGATGTTCCATTGCACGACCCTTAAGAAGTTCGAATAACAATTAAGTATCCGTTTGATGAACAACAAAGTGGCGAGGACCGATAGATTGCCGACCGAGCTATTTAAACACGGCGGCAAAGAACTGATAAGGAGCATGCATCAGCTTCTTTGTAGAATATGGTCGGATGGAAGCATGCCCGTCAATTGGAATTTAAGTATGCTCTGCCCAATCCACAAAAAGGGACACCCCACAATCTGCGCCAACTACCATGGGATAAGCCTCCTCAACATCGCTTATAAGGGTTCTAACGAGCGTATTGTGTGAAAGATTAAAGCCCACCGTCAACAAACTAATTGGACCTTATCAGTGTGGCTTTAGGCCTGCAAAATGTACAACTGACCAGATATGCGCCAAATCTTGGAAAAGACTCGAGAAAAGAGAATCAACACACATCACCTCTTCGTCGATTTTAAAACAGCTTTTGACGGCACGAAAAGGAGCGGCCTTTATGGCATTGGCCACGGCGAATATTGCATTCGATGTAAGGATGAGCTGTATAAGATATAAGACGACATTGACATAATACTCCAACTAATTAAAAAACAGCGGCTACGCTGGCTAGGTTATGACGTCATGAATGAAAACACTCGAGCTTTGAAGGTATTCGACGCAGTACCTGCCGAGGGAAGCAGAGGAAGATGAAGATCCCACACCGTTGGAAAGACCAGGTGGAGAAGGACCTGACTTCGCCTGGGATCTCTAATAGGCGACAAACAGTGAAAAGGAAGAACGACTGGCGCGCTGCTGTAAACTCGGCTATAAAAGCGTAAGCCAAAAAGAAGACGAAGAAGCTACAACTATTCAAAAGAAAACGGAATACGAAGGGCTCTTACATTATTTGGGATTGAAAAAGTAAATGAGAATTCCTTTCACATGGAGTTTCGTTTATTAGTTAATAAGTAGGTGATTAACGCAAAGTTTTAAGAGTCCGAAAAACAGAGCAAAACCACCAAAATAATTTAAAATAGGCTCCGCCGAATCTATAAAACTCTTCACATATGAATTTCTAAATTTAGATCGATCAGTACGCACGCCAGCTATATGCTATATTAGTCCCATCTGAACAATATATTTGAAAATTGTAACATTCTCCTAGGCAATAATTCATACAAAAATTCGGGAAGTAATTTTTTCAAATAAAAAATTTTCCATGTAAAAACTTGATTATGACCGATCAGTTTGTACACCAGCTATATGCTATAGTGATGTGATTTCTGTTTGAGATTGTAGCACTGTCCTATACCATAATTTATGCTAAACATAAATTATTAAGTAAAAATTTTTCAATACAAGGACTTCATAATGACTGAATTATGTTTGACAGCTACCATATACGCTATAGTGATCCGATATTGTCGGTTTCGACTAATAAGCAGCTTTTTAGATGAAAAAAAGAGCGTATGAAAAGTCACAAAACGATATCTCAAAGACTGTTAAGCAATCTCCACAGCTACTTGAGAAACCTGCTACTATTCCTCCTTCTTCTAGTTAAAGGAAACTTTATAAACTTCATAAAAAAATATTATTAATGCAAATATTTCTTTATTTAATACTCATAATACAGCTCTAAATCGCCAGGTTTAGACAAAATGGCATACGAAACTAATGCCAACACTTTCCAAGATGATTGTAATGTTTGCATTAACTTCCGATGGTAATAACGAAAAGTGACCAGTTCTTAGTGGTAGTTGCCTCGCTTTGAGTGGCTGTCGAGGTCCAGATAGCAACAATTAATAGGAAATCAATACGGATTATGAACTTTTTGAAATTATTTTTAATATTACAAAAATTATAACTTTGCAACTATAAATGCCCAGACGACTACTGAATATGGCATTTAATGCTAAGGCATCTGGCATTTGGGATTCATAGGCTTGAAATGTAGTATATACATACGTGTAGTGTTTTTGAACCACTGATTAATATAAAATGACCTATAATCGCACCCAATTGATAAGAAAGGCAAGAAAAAAATGCTTATCATCACATTGCAATTTACTGTAGAGCGCAATAAAACTGCAGCAATAAAAACTCATAATATTGTATTAAATTATTGCGCTGCAAAAACATTTTCGCTGGTTTTTATTATTTAATCATTTTTTTCATCGCTCTTTATTACCCACTAAAGATAATTCTTTTGGACACTGATTGTTCTCTACACGTGATCATAATAGAAAACTGGAAACTTTAGATATATAGAAAAACTTTCTTGAAATAATTTTTATTTTTTTCCTGGGTTTAAAATGTGAGCACTTGCATTCACGCTCGATATTTTTGAGTTTACATGAGCACAATTGAAACCCTGTATTTCATAAAAAAAATTAAACACCATAAAATCAATATGAACATAGTCTACATATATTACCAAAATAAGAGTTAAAAAACTGTATTAAAATATAAGCAAGGCTGCTATTTCAATAAAATTACATAAGCAAAGCAGCAAAAAAGTTATTGCCTACACATTGGCGCATTACGATATTAAAACAAAGCCGTAATATCTTTTTTAAATATTTATATTTTTCAATAAAACACCGAAAATTTTCTGAAAAGTTGACTAGTTTTATTTAATTTTTAATGGCTGTTTGCTATCTGAGCACTCTCCACGATGATTGACTTTATTGCACTCTTTTTTGGTTCTAAGTACAGTTTTTGTATGAAACATCTTCTCCTGCTTTGGAACAGTTGAAACCAAAACGATGGCTACCAGCAAGCACAGCAACAACATCAAAAAACGCATTTTGATTTATTTAGTCGCTGAGCGTTTAAATTTTCTAACTGGAAACAAAGACGTAATGCAAGAGCGAACTATTAGCGCAAGAGCTGGGCTTCGACTAATTTGGTGTATAGTTTTAAAAGTTTTAAAATCTGAAGCACCGGTATTTCCTAAGTTTTTATTAGTTTTAGTTTCCTACTTAGTTAGATTATCAATTAAAAAAAAATCAAATAAAGTAACAAAATAACAAAAGTAAAAAAGTAAATATAGTAAATAATCCATACTGGCAGATAAGCTTATCAAAGCATCAACCAGTCTCAATTATTTCCTACTATAGATCGAATGAGTTTTAAACGTACTGAACAGCTAAAAAGCACAAAGCTGGCGATGAACTGGTAATAGTCAGCAAAATATCGGTTATAATACCGGTTATAAGACAGGTTAAAAGGTATTTTAAGTTTGGCATGATGCTTGTAACAACTAGTCCCTTACATTTTGAGCAATCGAACTAAAATTTTGCCACATTCTTTTCTTCTCAAGGAGCTATTAATTTGTCGGAACTGCCGATATCGGACCACTATAGCATATACCTGCCATACAAACTGAATGTTCAGAGTCAAGTGCTTGTATGGAAAACTTTTCCATTTGACGAGATTTCTTAACGATGTTTGCCAGAGATTCTTACCTACGGTAATAACGTAATCTCCGAAGAAACTGTTCAGATCGGATCTCTATAGCATATAGTTGCTATATAAACTGAGCGATTAGAATCAAAAGTTTGTATGGAAAGCTTTTTCCTTTGATGAGATATCTTAACGAAGTTTGGCAGAGATTATTATCCAAGGTATTTCTACACATTCCGAACATATTGCTCAGATCGCTCCACTAAAGCTTGGAGCTGCCAACTAAACTGACCAGTCGAACACAGAACAAAGATATTCTCATATTTTTTTAAGTTACAAAAAATGCGCATGTGAAAGGTATTATAGCTTCGTTAAGGTTATTAGCTGAAGATAAGGTTATTTCTTGTTTTATTATGACGAATCAATTAAGTGTTGCCTACAATTAGGCTTATTCCATTGCAGACGCAAACCAGAAATAATTATGGCAAGATGACTCCATTCAACTTTTTTGCTGTGGCTCAATTTTTTGGAAATTAATGGAAGATTTTTAAATAATATTATTATTATTTTTTTAATCTCTAAACTACTATGTTAGAGTTTTCTGGAAGTTTACTGCTCTAGTGATATTTATTAATTAGAATGACAAAGGCTTACAGAAAGTTATTTGTGGTTTAAATTTTAATAAAGTAGTATTGAAGGATGATTTCTATATTCTGGCCTCAATGAGGAGCAGCGAATGCTCCATATATTCATGCAAAGTGTTTTTCCATAAGAACTCTACAAAAGTAGACCGATAGGGACAGTAAACGACGGCATATTTTTCCCGCTCTTTTGACATTTCTCTTTAGTAAGGTTCCGATCCAACACCCAGTACAAATTATTAAAGTTGACTACCGAAATTCGGAGTCAGTGGCCTTACCTTTGAGTGCGCGAAATTTTGCGAAAAGATCTTGACCTAAATTCTTACAAGATCAATTTAACGCAAGAATTGAAGTCAGAGTCGTCGTACATATATTTATGAATTAGGCTGAGTAACAACTTGAAAGTGAATCGGATTTTCTCCGAAACATCAACTTCAGCGATGAGGCTCATTTCTGATTTGGCCGCCTCGGTGGTGCGATTTGGCGCCGATAGACTATTTCCTGATAGCGTGCCCGTGGTGGCCATGAAAAATAAATCCAGTTCCATACATAATGACACCGAATGTACTTTCAAGGCATAGAGAATTTCATTGATATCCTAAACCGTTTTTGTTTCTTTAAAAAAAAATCTATCTTATTGAAAACCCCGTTCTAATGTGAGAACTATAGCAGGATCTTTGGACGTACCAATACACATGCATTTCGAAGAAAATGAGACTTTACTTTGTACTTCACGTTCCAAAACTCATTACAACTAACGGTCTATGCACCCACCACTCATATTGACAGTATGGCAGGCAGCAAACAGCGAAGTATAAGCATTTGTCACTTCGCTTTGCATTAACGACAACAAGTTTAAAGTAAACTCATTATGGAATTTTTTTCTTGCAAAATTAATGACGACAAATTTTCATTTCTTTACTTTACCTGCTGCTGCGCAGCATTCTTTCACATTTCACATTTTTTGTCGCAACACAAATTTAAGTAAGTCGTCAGCCGGCGTCGGCACTGATACGACGACAAGAGTGCGCACAGCTGCGGCAATGAAGGCACGCGGCGGCATCATCAGGAGAGACACACTTTTGGCAAAACATCATCATAATTTTATTTGCATAAAATTTGCAGTGACAGAAGTTTTTTCGCCTGCCCCAACAAACAAATATTCAGCAATGTTGCCGAAAGCAAAGTGAGCGAGTGAGGTGAGGGAGTGAGTGTCATAGCGGATGGGAAAAAGGCGATATCTTTGTAATTTACATGCCACCTGCGCCCATAGCCCATAATGGCTGCTCATTTTATTTAATTTCGCTACGCTCTTGCTTTTTTGTTGTATTACCAAATTTCATTTCTTTGCTTTGCTTGCTTCCATTGGGAATTGCTCTGGCTGTGTGTGCCAACTGTTGCCACATGGTTTGCGGATGGAATTAAAATGAGAAATATTTGGAAAAATCCGTAGTCATGGTTTTTTTTATATTTTTATGTTTTTGGGTTTTATGTTTATACATTTTTTTGCTGCAGCATATACAAGTATAAAGCATAAGACGGCACTACAACTACTTTACGTTCTCTTGGCGCTGAACCTTTACTTTGGCAACCCTAACTCTAGGTGGCGCTTTATAATTTTGCCTTTTTAGGCAAAAAAACAAGATCTCTCATTTGCTCGTAGCCACATAAGTTTATATATATATGTATGTATATATAAGTATTTATTGCATAAAGAGCATTTGCTTTGTAGTAAAATTTAAATACACGTGTCCAAAAAATAAGGTGACATTTGTTTTTAAACTGCACGCGTCAAAGGATTTGGAGAATTATTTCTTTTAAGGTTGGTAGTACTGTCACATTTATGTTAAATTTCATGTCAAAATATTCATTAGTGTTTGAGATACGTGTCGTTTTGTGCTAAAAGTGAGTTTTTCGTTTCTTGCGATGTCGAAATTTGTTGAGCAAAGAATTTGCATTAAATTTTGTTTACGGAATCAATTTTCTGCTGCGGATACGTTGAGGATGGCGCAGAAAGCCTTTGGTGATGAGGCTATGTCTAAGAAAAATGTTTACAAGTGGTATAGTGAGTTCCAAGCCGGCCGTGAGCGTGTCGAAGACGAAGAGCGTCCAGGGCGACCATCAACCTCAACCGACGAAGCTCACGTTCAACAAATCAAAGATTTGGTGTTGAAAAACCGTCGATTAACAATTAGAGACCTTGCTGATGAAGTTGGCATATCAAAAGACTTAGCCAATACCATTTTGAAGGATGTTTTGGCCCTCAAGCGCATCAAATCTCGACTGGTTCCGAAAACATTGATTTTTTTGGAAAAAATGCGTCACGTTGAAGTGTGTGAAACGATGCTTTCCGACTACCAGGGTGTCATGAAATGCATTATAACTGGCGATGAGACTTGTATCTATGCTTACGACCCCGAAACAACCGATCAATCGATCGAATATCATGCCAAAAGAGAGCCGAGACCAAAAAAATCGCGCCAAAGTCACTCAAAAATCAAGGTCATGTTAACTGTTTTCTTCGATTATCGTGGTGTTGTGCATTATGAATTCCTTCCAACCGGTCAAACAGTCAACAAGGAATATTATTTCCGCCTAAAAAGGCCAGAATTGCGGAAAAACAATTCTTGGTTTTTACACCACGATAATGCACCATCCCATACTGCCCTCGTAATTCGTGATAATTTCGCCAAAAACTCAACCTATATCGTTCCGCATCCACCGTATTCACCTGATCTGGCACCGTGCGACTTCTGGCTGTTCACCAAGCTCAAAAGACCGCTCCGGCGACGCCGTTTTTATACGATAGAGGAGATTCAAGCCGCAGCGAAGACGGAACTGAAGTCCATCCCGGAAAGTGACTACAACCAGTGTTTCGAAGATTGGAAAATCCGTTGGCATAAGTGCATTGCATCGGGAGGGGATTACTTTGAAGGGGATGAAATTGATTTGGAAGAATAAATAAAGAGTTTTCAAAATAAATATAATGTCACCTTATTTTTTGGGCACAGTAGGGCATAGTTAAATATATGAGAACTAGGGGAAATGCCCTGTTATCAACCATTTTAAGGAAGAGCATTGTTATCATAGAAGATATATATATATAAATTTCAAAAATATTTCTGTATAAATCAGAATATTTTTCATCAACCGAAAGTTCGATAATACTAATACTACAAGTATGTAAATGGGATTTCACTTAACATACATAAGCTGTCTTAACAAAAATAGTTTCCCCGCATTTCAAAACTAAATTTCATAGTTCTGCAAAAAATCAGCCATATGCACTGGGATTCACATATTTGATGAGTGGATCCCTGAAGAGTTATAGAACGATTTCGGCAATTTTAGATAAAATACCTTGAGAGTACTAACTACTTGGGCAAAGTTTTATTTTGATAACTTAATTGAGGCTTGATTTCTGTACTGTAAAGTGAAAAAAATCTGTTTGAGTTTAAAAATTTTTTATTTAAAAAGTAGGCATGGCTGCCACCGGATTTCACCCATTTGCACAGTGTTTGGTATAATATGAATATTTGGGTAATTTTACGCACCAAATTTGTTTGAAATCGGTTAAGAGGTTACATACGTCCAGAATTTTCAAAAAATCGATTTTTTTTATAGGTTATTATTCTTTATAGTTTTAGGCATATTTCTGTGAAAGTCGATTGTAAAAGTTCCCCATAGATACAAAGTTATGGTAGAAAATCAGACCGCCCGACGAGAGTTTAATGCACACAGGTGGCTGTTTGAGGCACATGAAAGTTTAAACGCGTTTTTCTCGAACCTACATTTCCCGGCACGGTCTGCATTATAACTCATACAATTTTTAACATTTTTGATGTGATTTTGTTTTTAAATATTCGGAAATGTTTTCTCTATAGTCTGTCGAGCCGGATTTTCGATATTTTTATTAAAAAATTTTATAAACATAATTAAAGTGTGACATTTATGACGTAAAACGCATACTTTTTTTCTAAATTCCGTAAATTGGAAAATTTTTCGAAATTAAAAAATTCGACTCGACAGACTATAGTTATGACTTCATTTTACAAGAATTTTTTTTTATTTTTAAAAATCCATCAACATTTCAAGGATAAATGATGCAGACCGTGGAGCAACTTTTTTCTCATAGTACTTTGGGTCACGTGATATTTTATGTACTAATTTTTGTAAGGAGAAATTAAAATAAAATTTTTTATAAACTTTAAGTGCCAATAAACATTGTATAAAATTTCTTTATATTTATTTCTATTGTTATCCCTTCTGAAAACAGTTTTTCTTTTAGCGCATTTTTGGTGCTAAAAAACAACGTCACTAACCGTTTCGTTGCTGATTTTTACATCTTGTACCATAAAATAAGTGCTAGATGAAGTCTTATATAGTATATAATCAAAAGTCAGACCAGATCCTAAAACAAAATATTATATTTGTAAACTGTTTTCAAAGGAATGTAGAAAACTCAAAAAAGACTTTTAACAGGCTGAGAGACTCGTCTAGAAAAACTAACCCGCATAAAAAAATATATACAAATTACGTGTCACATTGTTTGTCCGCGATGGACTCCTAAACTACTGAACCGATTTTAGAAAAATTTTGCACAGTGTGTCCAGTTTGAAGCAACTTAGAAGATAGGATAGTCAAAACAATTGTTTAATAAGAAATACAGTGAAAGCTGTATTAAATGGACACTTTATTTAAAGAACGCTCTATTAAGCGGACATATGCATTAACCTATTCACCGGTCCCACAATTTATTGATAATTATTTAGTACAATCTATTAAGCGGATAATTCTAATAACTGGACAGAAAGGCTGGTTCTTCAGTGTCTGTTTATGGGAGATTTCACTGTAAATATTTTTAACCTAGAAATGTATTCACAATCCCCCAAAAAAATGTAATACAGTTGAACTTCCATAACTCAAACTTTTATAACTCAAAGTTCTCCATAACGTGAATTCTTGAATGAGCAATAGAAGTCAAATTGCATAAAAAATTCCTGCCATTTTTTGTGGTTTATGGTGACTCGAGTCAGAAAAGTTCAACTGTAATTATAATTCTCAAATATTATTTAACATATAATAAATATTTTGTAAATACTCACTCACCCGAAATATGAAGCTGAAATGAGAAAGAGCAAAAATCATTGTAATACTTCAAGTATAATAAAACTACATATCTCATTAATATTAAGAGAAAATACTTTGAAAAAATACAACAAATAATATAATAATACAAAAATACATATTTCCCCAATGAAAAAAAAAATACATTTGATTTGAAATCAAGATGCACTCATTGTGGCTTACAAAAAATACAAAATATAAATAAAAATCGGTAAGTTCCCATTCAGTGTTACTCATGCGCACCGCCGTACATCCGCGCAAACATAACTCACACGCTCAGTAATCTCAGAACGCTCTATCGACCTTTACAATCAATTCACTGCAGCACTTGCAGTTTTGGTTGGCGCAATTGCGCGTAGGAAAATTATAAATTTCAGCTGCATAATGAAATTTCAAACTTCAATTGAAAGAAGAAACTCTGAACATTGATTCGACACTTCAACTACTGCACTACGCGCTCTCTCCATCCCGCACTCTCTTCAATCCGCCCCCTGCGCGCCCGCACCGCATTCTTAATTTTTCATCGATAGCAGAGCACGTGACTGGCATTCATAACTTTGTGGCCTCCACAATGAAGCACAAACACAAAGAAAAAAAGAAAATAAACTCGAAAAAGTAGAGGGAAAATATTCGGTAGTAAATTTTGTGCACTTCATTGCGCACAGCTGTTGGCCGCCAACTCAGAGCGACTATTTTACAAGGCGGTAAAAAACATATATACCATAGTTAGGTAAGCCCCTAAGAGGTACTTTATAAACTTATATATGTGCTTGTGCTCGTAGCAGTGCCGCGCATAATTCGGGCGAGTTAACTTATCGACGTGTTCAACAAAGTTCTTAACTGATTTATGAGTTGCTTAAAAGGCTGTAAGTAGCCGAGCTGACATTTACCTGATCTGGGGGTGGACGCACGCAGTTGTTGGACATAATTTGCCTACTTGAGCCATTGTAGTGCCGCTGGTGAGGACGGATTTTAGCTCACACCCACTGACAAATAAGTTCAAGTTGCATACATTTTTTTCTCGTTTTCTTGCTTTAAGTGAAAAAAGTTGCCAAGAATTAATGAAGTGTGAAAAACATGAGGGAAACGTTTTCGCAAACTATTTAAAATTCAATTTCGTGAAATGTTTGCTATTTGCCGTATGCTTCGTTGCTTTATAAAAAGTTCAGAAAACTTGGTTAGTTGATATAAAAATTAAATCAATGAGCTTGTGAGGAAAATAGTTACATATACCGGTTTTTAATATTATGATATGTTTGGGAAAGCAATAAACTCAATAATTTAACATTACGAACACAATCCATTAATTTTTCGAAAAGATCGAAAAGGTTGAGTAATATACAGAATAATCTTTGTATTTGCTGATAACCTTAAAGTGATTAAGCTAAACCCTAGACCCACATAGACTCCCAGAGATTTTTATCGAAGTAAAGGTTGAAGAATTAAAATTAGGTCCGCTTTTTCATCACCTAAGACATTCGAATATTTCTTCCATATAGCTTAGTATTTACCCAGTGAGTAACTATGAGCCTTATGGTGCATATTTCGAAAATAGTTACGTAGTTATTGAGCAATGTGTTGCCTACAGTTTGGCGCTTCACTATATCATATTTAGCAAAGTTTCACACCACGAGCTATCTTAAGAAGGAATATTCAAAATATGGTAGAATATTTTAATAATATTCGGTAGTCGAAAAAGTCTTTTCGTATTTTGTCAATAGATGTCGTTGCAGTCGTATATCTCCACTGCTACCAATCACGTTATTTCATATTATATGGTGTTGGAAAGAGTAGATTTCCAGCTTCATCAACCCAAAAAATGTTAACTCGGGGAAGTTGAAAACAAGTTACAGCTGTTCAAAAATTAGTGAAAATAATAAAAAAATTCGTCTTATTTTGAAATTTTTATATAAAAAAGGGAAGAATGTAACGCAAGCCACCAATAAAATTTGTGAAGTTTACGGAGACGATGCTGTATCAGTTCGTGCAGCACAACAATGGTTCGCTCGCTTTCGTTCTGGAAATTTCGATGTGAAAGATGCACCTCGCTCTGGTCGACCTCTCATTGAAAAAGTTGATTGGAAAAGACTGACCAGGATCGTCATATAAGCAGCCATGACAACGCTAAGGAACTTAACATTCATCATCAAACGGTTTTGAACCATTTAAAAAAGGCTGGCTACAAAAAGAACCTTGATGGTTGGTACCACATGAAATGTCTGTGAAAAGTTTAATGAACCGAATTAACATCTGCGATTCTTTGCTGAAACGAAATGAAATCGAACCATTTTCCGAAGCGAGTGGCTACAGGAGACGAAAAGTGGATCAAATACGACAATAATGTGCGGAAAAAATCATGGTTCAAGTGTGGTGCAGCTTACCAAATGGTCGCAAAGCCAGGATTGACGCATCCAAAGGTTATGCTGAGTGTTTGGTGGGAGTAGAAAAGAACCATCCACTATAAGCTGCTCCAGCCTGGTCAAGCGACTGAATCTACATTTTACTGTCAGCAACTGATGAGACTAAAGCAAGCAATCGAAAAGAACGGCCAGAACTAATCAACAGAAAGGGCTTCGTCTTCCATCAGGACAACGCTAGACCACACATATCTTCGATGACTCGGCAAAAACTGGGAGAGTTTGGCTGAGAAGTTTTGATGCATCCACCATATAGCCCTGACCTTGCACCATCGGACCACCATTTGTTTCGGTCAACGCGGAACTCCCTTAAGGGAGTAAATTTGGCTTCAAGAGAAGTCTGTGAGAATTACTTGACGCAGTTTTTCGCTGATAAACCAGAAAAGTTGTACACAGATGGAATAATATCTCTAGTGGAAAAGTGGCAATAAAATAAATGAAATAGTGAACGAGATCGCCAGGAAAGATGTACGACTAACACCCGAAAACGTAGTCGACATTGGAAAACCCATTCATTGTCTACACGACGATCTATATAGGAGCATGGCAACGAAAATCAATACGCGATGGAACAATCTAACTACATTCAAGACTGAAAAGGTCATGTGTAAAACGATAGATCAGAAATATACAAACTTCCCACTACTGCTCGATGGAAAGAATTGTAGGAACATGATTGGAATAAATACTGGTCATGGTATGGTGTCGACACAACACTGCAGAGTGGCAATAAAAGATCGGAAAGACAGTAGGAAATGTCAACAACAAGGTAAGGTAGTACACTTTTTCTGCTTTAAGCATTTGGGAGCCCCACGCTATGAGACTTTGATAGAGGTATCCTTAGTGAGACCGCAGACTCTTCATGGACTTTTTAAGGGAACTTCAGCCGATATCGTAAAGGACATAAACTGGTCTATGCGTGGCGCATTAGCCTGCCAAAACAATCTAAACTAATCTAACCTAACCGAATGTAAATAAGAAGAGTCTTCCAAAAAAGGATGACATATAAATGTCTAAAATCCCTTAATCCAAAACTTCTTTCACCCACATTTTAGCTTTCATTTTAATAACAATGAACTTGAAAACACCCGATAACGACTTCGAAAGTTGCATTGATTTTTAATGACACATAGTGGCTGGGCTATTTTGTTGTGCTAACTTCACTTCTACTCTGCTGTCATTAATCACAAACAAAAAGCACATTTCCGCCGTGCTGTGTTCGCTGTCACTTCCGCTTTTACTTTCGATTCGTTGCCTGTCGGCGCGTTCACTTTCGACACGGCGCCTGCTGCTGCCTGTGCTAGTGTGTGTGCATGTATGTAAGCGTTTATTTATTCGCCTGTGTTCTACATCGCAGTAAAGTTGTGCCAATTAAATATAAACAACTAGCCGCTTACTTACATGCAATAAAGTCTATGCGCGTGTATGTGCTTCCTAGTGATATACAAGTGTGCGTGTGTGGGAATGTTAAGTAAATAAACTGCAAACAAGAATAAAGTGTAATGCATGTCCTTGTAACGGAAAATCCATTGCTCTTGCTTGATATTCGTAAGCTGTGGCGCAAATAATTCGGCCGAAATTGGGTCACAAGCTTTAAAAATAATAAAAGTAAAAAAAAAATGGGAAATAAGAAGAAAAACAAGCATGCTCACTTAGTGAACTTCCTGTTCTGCGGCTCGTTGAGCCTCATATTTTATTATTGTTGTGCACAGGAGGCGGAAATTTGTATACATAAATATTAAATGCAAAATGATAATGTATACAAGAGCGAATGTGTTTATGTTTGTGTACGTGTGTATTTATAAGTAAAATGTGTGTCTATGGTTTTGTTCGAAGTTCACTATAACGGCAATTTTATTTATGAGAAAATTACCTTGAAAGTAGAGGAATTGAGGTTAAATTTAGTTTCAAGGACATTTAAGAATTTTGAAACTACTTATATAAAGTATGGAAACTAGAATAATTAAGTTTCAGTGCAATTGTGTTCAAAAATAATTAAATAAATACTTTTTATTAGCCAGCTTCTTGGATATTTATACCAAATAATATGAATAGGCTATATTAAGTTTGCATGAACCAAGCAGAGGTACTTTTTCATCATGGAAAGGCTTGCATCTGTACAACGTCGTTGCAAAATTATCGCATTTGGAACGAAGAGTAGCCTGCAGAGATTTAAGAGCTGCTTTTTTATTCAGAAAAACAACGGTTTGGTAAGGTTTATGGTCCGGTGGAGTCATCCGTCCATATTTTTTCAAAAATGAAGCTCGTGAACTCAGTGACATTTGGTTTCAGCAAGACGGCGCCACTTCCCACACATCGCTTCAGTCAATGGATCTATTGAAAGAACACTTCGGTGAGCAGATAATTTCATGTTTTGAGCCGGTCGATTAACCATCAAGACCGTGTGACGCACAGTTAGACTTTTTCCTGTGGGGATGTGTAAAGTCTAAAGTGTATGCGGACAAACTCGCCTCGATTCAGTTATTGAAGCATAATATCACGCATTTTATTCGCCAGTTACCATTCGAAATGCCTGAACGAGTCATCAAGAATTGTACTCAACGGGTGGACCATCTGCGATGTGGATGAGTGTATTTGAAAGAGATATTCTTCAAAAAATAAATGCCAAATAATGTTCTTCCGAATGATAATAAACATTCCTCATTAAATCTGTGCTTCTGTGTTTTTTCTTTAAAAGGTAGGTAACCTCGAAATGGATCACCATGTATAAGCTATCAAGGTGACAAACTGAGTCGATTAAGACTATACGTTTTTAAGGTACGGATCTGAAATTTTGCACACTTATTTTTTCTGTAAGAAATTGATCATTTGTCGGAATCGCAGATATCTAACTATTATACCAACTTGCCTCCATATAAGTCGATGAAAACCAATTTCTTGTAAGGAATACTTTTTTTATTTGAAAAAATATCTTCACGGAATTTAGCATATATTATTGTCGCAGGTAACACTATAAACTCCAATCATATTGTTCAGATCGAGCGACTATAGCATGTAGCTGCCGTACAAACTGACCGACGAAAATCAAGATAAAGATATTTTTATACCCTTTTTGGGATAAACCATAAGAAATGTCATATTAAGCAAAACTGTGAAGGGTATTATAGCTTCCATGCTACCCTACTTAAGGGGGTATCCTACTCTAGAAATCGAATTTTGGGCAGTTTTTTGAATTTTATTTAAAAAAAAAAACCAAAAATATTTTTACTATCCATTTTTTTATGTTGTTTTTATTGATATCTTAAGAATACAGAAAAAAAATTTTACAAAAAAATATTAACAATTAAAATAATTAGAGGGGGGAGAGACATTTTCCTGACTCTCCTGGTGGTCTGAAAAAAAAAAATCAAACGAAATTCTTAATCAGTAACGATGCTTTATAGTCCGGAAACACGAAAAAAATTTTTTTGAAAAATGGCGACTGCCTGAATTTTTTTAAAATATTAAAAACAAAGAGTTTGACACTATGCTGGTAGGAACCATAAAGGATTACATAAAGAAGATTCACACAAAATTTCAAGTAAATCGGTTGTATAGAACTTGAGATAATGCCGGTACCGTGTGGAAAAAAGTAGTTTCGAGAAAAACGCGATTAAAGTTTAGGAGACAATTATAGTGAACACGGACGCCACGTCACAAAATCGGATGTATCTCCGAAAATAAGTCGAATTTTGAAAAATCCTTCCAGGGTCATATTTTTGAAAGTCTAAACTTTAAGTGTATGAAAACAAATCGAATTTTTCACAATTCTAGAGTAGAATACCCCCTTAACTTCTTTTCTTATATTTCGAAACTTAAAAAAATAACATTTTATTTACCGCAGAAAAAACTAAAAAGACCATTATTATATAATTTTTTGGAATACTTTTCGAATTTATGAATAAATCTATATTTATCATTTATATCTTCATTCGTTTTTTTTTAGAATATAAATTGAAATTTGTTTAATACACTTTAAATTATTTTATGTACTATACAATACTACCGTACAAATCCGCTTTCTATAAATAAATATTCACTCTGGCTGCAATTATCACCGTTATTATCCCTTAACACTCTGTATTAGCAGAATTTCCATTTTATTTTTAGAAAAATCTCATTCCGTATAATAATCGTAATATTAACTGCGCCTATTAATGGACCGTAGCGAAGCAACAGGTCGTCGAAATTGCTTAGTCACGCGAAAGTAGAAGTAAACGGAATGAGTGAAAATAATGGACTAACGCTTAAAGCTTTAAGTTTGTATATTATTTGAGTTCCTTCTTTGTTGCTTGTTTCTTTATCTGCTTTAAGCAAAGTGGGTGCAATGAACTTTTGGTAGGTAGATATACTTAATAGCCTTGTGACACGAATGGGGGAGAAATCAAGGACCAAGCACTAAACATACATATAAGTATTTATATGTAACTTTGAAGAGGGGTTCCCATAAGAGAAAGTAGGTAAAATGGTGAGGAAATGAAAAGTCAAAAAAAGGTAGCTGAAATCAATCTTTCTGAACATTTTCTAATAAATTGTATTTTCAGTTATTTAAAAGATGTGAATATCAAGTAAAATCAGTCGCACATATTTAGATGTAGAATTCTCACAACACGCATATTCGGCGATAAAACACATATCTATGTTAGAATTTCAAATTATTGTAGATTTTTTAAAGTCTTTTTAGTTTACTTTCATCTCATTTCTTAAAGCTTTTTCTGTTGCCGCGCTTTGTTCCACTAAGGAAACAATCTTCTCCCAGGTGTATCTTTCTTTTACGTTTGCCTCCATACTTTGATTAGCGTTTTTTATGCCAGCTACTAATTCTCCTCAATGGCACAACGGTGAAATAAAAGCCCATTTGGAAGCACTTTGGCAACTACAATCACATGCTGTCGGACTTTTTAGCTGCCATGAACTACCAAGATACCAAGGGAGGAAAAAAACTAAAAAAAAGCACTAAAAAAAAACTAAAAAAAACCTAAAAAAAAACAGAAAAAATCTACTTCGCTTGGCGAAAATCGGCTCAAAAAGCATAGTAAGAAATGTTTAGTACATAAAAAATTTCGTCTTGAAGGTTATAAATTATGAACAGGCAAATAATCTTACGTAGGCAATACAAAGAAGAAACCGTCTGCGGCCAGTGTTGTGTAACACAAGCAAAGGGAATGGCCAAAAGTGAATGTGGCACATGAGTTAAATTGGCTGCGGTTGCATGATGGAGCTTGCTTTCGCCTGACTTTTGGCAGCATACAAAATTATTGCCGCAGAATCGCACAATCAACATGAGTTTGAGCGCAAATGTGTGGACTTTTCACTTTTGCTATTTATTTATTTATTTAAGTTTTTCGTGTACATTTAATGCGCTCGCTTTTGGCTCGATTGCGGTTGAGATGCATAATAAATTAGTTGGCCACTCTAGTTGTTGAGCTTTTCTGCTCCTCATGAAATTTTAAATTCGGCAAAGGTATTTGGCCGAATATATTTAATTGTGACGTGGTATGAAAGTGGGGACAGACGTTGAGAGAGTATATATTTTCGGTTCGGTTCAGAATATGAAGAAACCTCTCTTTATCTTTCTTAAAAAGGTTTGGATAAAATTTATTTTTCGTATCACTCTCTAGCCGCAAATATTAGGTAGTTGAAAAAGTATTTTCGTATTTTTAACCAAACTTCAACTTATTTTTTTACATTTATATTAATAACTACATAAACAAAATTGCACTATTTTCGTCGACCACTTTTTGTAATTTTTCCGCTAGAGACAAGACATTATTCCATCAGTGTAAATGGAAATGTCGAAATTTCCAGAACGGCAGCGAGCGAACCATGGTTGTCCAACACGAACTGATACAGCCTCGTCTCGGTAAACTTCACAAATTTCATTGGTGGCTTGGTTGGCATTCTTCCCTTTTTTATACAAAAATTTCAAAATATTGCTCATTTTTGAACAGCTGTAACTTTTTTTTCAACTTTCCCGAATTTAATTTTTTTTTGGTTAAATGAAGCATAAAAACTCACCTTTCCAACACTGTATGGTATCTTAACCCGATATACGACTGCAACGACAGCTATAGGCAAAATACGAAAAAACTTTTTCGACTACCCAATACATTGGTTACCTGCATATCACGAGTATATTTAGTTTCCTCCTGTTCGATTAAACACTTTATTTTTCACACTCCGCGAAAAAAAAAATTAAAACACAAACACCACATAATGCCAATCTGGTAATTCATCAATACATTCGATATATTTCCATTTCATTCATTGCGTTCTATTTTTATTTTTCAATTTTAATTTTTGGCCGAAACGCATGAGCGACTCTTGATTGAAAATAAATATAGTGCCGACTGTGCTTGTTGGTGACACGCTCAACTGACCGATTGGCCGATTCAACCTCGACTAAAGACAAAAACAACAAAAAAACATATATTCAACTTTATTTTAGTTATTTCTTGTTTGTGCCTGACTTGCCAACGATTGAGGTGAAAAAAGTGCTGGAAATTGGCTCTGCTGTTGACGTTTCCCTACAATATTGGCGCAACAGAGCCTTCACTCAAACATTTTCTATGAAATTGTAGCTGATTTTTTCTTGCTACCAAATAAAATGCACATTCATGTGTGTGTGTGTGGGTATGTGGGCGCGAGTGATTTGAAAAATTGCTTGGAAAAAGTGCAATTTCATTTTCCGAAAATGCAATATATTGCATGCCATCTACACACATACACCTAAATGGCTCGCATATTGTTTGTTTTTTCCTGTGATGGATATTTAATTGTAAATCGCATTGTTGTGTAAGTACAGGCGAAAAATCGCAAATTTTTAAAGGGTGTGATCTTAGAGCTATTGAAAATTTTTTTGCTTACATGAAAATGTCCTAAAGTAAGCATAAATATCAAACACATCCTTACTTTGAAAGCTACCCATCAAAGAAATTCTAAGCCAGCTAAAAAACCTTTGAAAATGTTACGAAATTTTCTGAAACTTTTTATGAAAATTTGTCGAAATGATCATGAATGTCAAACACTTTCGCAGCTATTTTGACAGCAATCCTTCTAAGAAATTCTGAACCAGCAAAAAAAGAAACAGCTCTGAAAATTTTATTAAAATTTATAAAATATTTGACCAAAATTTTTTTCAAAATCCGCTTAAATGTGAAACACATTTGTTTATTTTGTCAGCTACCCCTGTAAGAAAATCTGCGCACCTCAAAAACCACCCTTTACAAGCATTTTATATTCACGATTAGTAATTTTTATTAAACAGAAAATTTCGTGTTAGCGCGATATTAAATGCTAAATATTGATTTTTCAAAAAAATATCGAATTTAAAAAAATGCAAAGCTGAGTAAAAAATGTGAATTTTAAAATATGTTTGAATATGACACATGCAACTCGAAATATAATATTTGTTGGAATATTTGAAATATGTTAGTGAAAATGAGAGAGAAAAATAAAAAATATTTTTTTTTTTGATAATTTAAACAAGTTTGGTTTACATAATTTAGCTTTAAAAATTAAAAAATTCTATCTCCACCAAATTTAAGCGAACCAATTTTTCAAATCAAAAGTGAACTACACAAAGTAGTAAATGTGCAATTTTTTTAGAAATTGTTTTGTCGCGGCCGTGGCACTATTTTATATGCAATACTAGGTAAACATTTAAAAGATAGCATGCATTTAGGCGAAAACTGGGTTTTTAATGAATATTTTTTTAAAGAGTTATTTAATTTAATAAATAAAAATGAACATTTGCAAAGCTTAATGCATTTTAATAACCTGCTATTCATTTTGAAAAATTTCAAAACCTGGAAATCGCCTGGAATAGATGGTGTACCAAATAGTGCCTTTAAAGAAGCCATGACACTAAAACCTAGTATATTTTAATATAGACAATATATTAGAGAGAGAGATCAGGTGTTCCCCGATCTGTAGAAGATACAGCTTCTGCGGTTTTAGGCCCACTACTGTGGAACCTGATGTACGACGGAGTGCTACGAATACATCAACCAAAAAATGTGAAAACAATCGCATATGCGGTTGACCTCATAGTAATAGCAGTGGCTAAACATCTGGATGACCTCCAGATCAAATGAGTCCATGAGTCTAGAGCTGGCTGAGCGGAAAATAGAAGTCTTGCTCATAAGCTCCAAGAAAATTGAAACAAATATATCACTCACCATAGGAGAAAGTGAGATTATTTCATAGCCACAGTTGATGTAGCTCGGCGTCCACTATGGACTCAGGACTCAAATTCAAGTAGTACTTGGAAAATTCGACATATAAAGCAAATCTATAATGCTTTATCTATGATGATGGCAAATAAAGGCTGTGATTTTTAATAGCTACGGTAATGAGAATAGTTATATTGTATGTGGCTCTAATAAGGATACAGGCGCTAGACATAAAATCGTATGCTAGACCAATTAACACACAGCGCATGGGCTTTCTGCAATATGTGTGATGAGCGCTTTTCGAACCATATCAAATGACGCTGTTAAGGTATTAGCCAGTATGGTGGCGATTGACATCTAGAGAGACGCATTCGTGCGAATATACTCCTGATCAGCGACGTCTACCGCACCAAAAACAGCGGAGATAATCAAAAGCATCGCAATGTGGCAGCAACGGTGGCAAACTTCATAAAAGGGATGGTGGACCCACAGACTGATTGCGGACATATAGTACACTCGTGAATAGATAGACAAAATGGGCACCTGGATTTCCACCTGATCCAAATACTCAGTGGCCATGGATGCTTTAGAAGCTACCAATACCAACATTGTCATGAGTTTAGTTTATATTATCCGACAAGTACAGAGTTTATAGAAGACTCTGAACATGTACTTTATCATTGGCCTGGCTGAAAACCACATTTGGAGGTAGGTTTAGCGGATTGAAGTCCCGCACCCCGGCTTTCGATGCTTCCTCCTACTATTTAAAAATATATATGTATCTGATTGTGTAAAAATTGCAAGTCGATCGGTCTGCTATTGTGTAAGGTATGTGACTGTGCTAAAAAGGTATTGAACTTGGCTAAAAATTATTAAAATAAAACTTGGGCAACATTTTATTACTCTATCAATATTTTTGAGGAAAAATATCGAGTAAAATTTACGTAAAAAACGGAAACAAGCATAAAGAGAAGTAAGAAAAAATTGAGCTAAATCTTACTCTTCTATAGATATTGGTCTGTTATCATTATTTTGGAACAAATTATTGGGTATATGTAATATTTCTTACTCTCTACTCCACTCTACTTTTCATATTTCCCTTATTAACCTCTGAACTACCTCCATTGCAGTGATTACGTTTCATTATTTGTAATTATTGCGGCATTAGCAATTCACCGCAATAACCCCATGCTTCTTCTTCTTTGTTGTTGATGTGCGCTGATCATTGTGATTTAACAAGACACTAATGAGCGCTGCTTTGAGAGCGGAGTGGAAGGAGGAGGGAGCGAGGTGGCTTCTAGCAAATCTGCTGGGATTACTTTTAGCCGCCAAGCACCAAGCAAGACATGCAACAGCGCGCGGGGCAATACACGTGCTGACACGCGTAATTATGGACAAGGCGACTAGCGCGACTACAACAAGAACAACATCAAATGCTATAATAACCGATACAGCATTATGTTGTAGTAAGCTAATGCTTATGTGTACACATGTGTCTGTATTTGTATACGCCAACAGCGTGCTCTTGTTGCATGCACCACAGGCATGCTGCATATTGCAACGTGGCAAGTGCGCTGCGCTTGCTCAACAGCTTGGAACCATGTATCGAACTATGAATTGTAATTATGCGTGTCTCTTTGTATATGTAAATACATGTATACTTGTAAATATACGTAAGTGTGTGTGTGTGTACTCATGTTGCTTGTAGTTGCAGACAGCAGCTTGTATTTGCTGTTGCCATGTCATGGTAGCAAGCGCGTTAGCGTTTGATTAGTAGTTGTACTAATTAATGTTGCGTATACGACCTGTTGGCCAGCGATTGTGCGAGTTTAGTAGCCAACCACGCATAACCATGTGTCTGAGCGCAGAAATATACAAGCAAATGCATGCCCTGTGGGATAGTTTATTGAAAATTTTCTTGAGAACGTAGAGTGTAATCTCTTCTGGTGCATTAGTTCGAAGATGCTTTGCAAGCATAAAGTGATGTTGAATTTTAACAATTTTTTTGTCGTAGCATACTTTTAGGAAAATAGTTTATTTTAGCTAGTTTCGAAAAAACTTATTTACATCAAAGGTTTTCTGTTACTTAAAATTTTCCTACAAGGTGTTGCCTTCTAAGCAGGCAGCTACATTTTGCAGCGATTATTGCAGCCGCTCACATGGCATGTGTTGCAGCTTACATAGCTGGCTGTGGATTCGTTAATTGAAAATTGCATGCACTTCTATGATTACATTGACTGATTTGAAGATGCGTGGTAACACAGCATAATAAGAGAATATGCCAGCGTGGGCCAAGTGGTAAAGAAGATACTGTGGAATATGCGGGAAATTTAATAAAGTGTGGACGTTTCGCTCAAGTGAATGCTGGGTTACAAGAGTTAAACTTGAAATGGTGTTAAATTTTACAACATTATTTTATAACTTTTGTTAAGTCTACTTTAAAATAGTTGAAAATGTCAAATTTATTAGACATTGTCATTTTTATTATTCGTGCAAATCCGGATACATTGGTTGGTTCTTGACTTGTATACCGGAAAGTAAAAGATTCACATAGAATTTCAAATTGTTTTTTATGGGAAGTAGTGGTTTTTATCGGATTTCACACTGTACCAAATTCGGTTGAAATCATTCGAGTAGCTCCCGAGATATGAGTTTTCTACGAATCCGCTGTGGTTTGGCACCCATGTCTATTTTATCACAGAGTAACTCGATGCTATTGAAATCAAGTCATAACTAGGCCTAAGTGCGTATATAGTGAACTCAAGACTAGTATTAGAGTCGGTAGTCATTGGGTGATATAGCTAAGTATATTGGTTTGGAAGATATATATATATACGTCTATCCTTAGTACCACCCTAATGAAGTAGCAGAGAACATAAATAAAATACTTTTTCATAAAAAATACTAAAAAATAGTTTTTTCCTAACTTAGAAGTGGATTAAACCCCTTAAGGGTAAAGGTTTTTAATGCGAAAAAGTTAACTTAATTTATATTGACAGCCCGAAAAAAGTAATCGAATATCTCTGTTTCAAGTTTTATGTTAACACTCAAATGGTATTTTGTTACAGAATGGCGGAAGCTCAGTCAATATTCAGTATCATCTACTTCAAGAAGGTCTATACGGTCGGCGGTGTTTCTAACGACTCAGGCATGGGCAGGCAATTTTGTTTTAATATAAGAATAAAATTGGTGTAAAACTTGCAATTTGTTAAATTTTTTAAACTTAAAATTTAATATTTTTTCATATGAAAATGGCTTTGTGAGATATAAGACAATCCTACAGCCAAGTTTCAATAGAATTCGGCAAGAGTTACTTTCAAAATAGTTGTCAATTAGAAGTGCGCGAAAAAATTACTTGATTTTATAACGAAAATCTAAATTGGCCTATGAAAGAAATCGTTAGAAAAGCAAATGTTTCCAGGAATATTGGGCCGCGAAGTGTTAAAACGTTCAACAAAGGCCTGACATTCAATAGGAAGCAAGAAAGTGGTAGATTGAACGGCTTTAAGAGGCCGGACTTAGTTAAGAAGGTAATGCTTAGCGCATTTTACGAAAAATCCCAAAATATCGGGGAGAAAAGTAGCGGAAAAACTACAGTGTTCTGAAGCTTTTGTCTGAGAAGTTGAAAAGGAGGCAGGGCTTAAGTTTTACAAAGTTCAGAAAGTTTCAGACAGGAATTCAAAAAAGGACAGTACGGCAAAATATCGAGCCAAACGGCTTCAGTCTGATTACTTCAAAAATTTGATTGATGCATATGGATGATGATACGTATTGGCTTGCCAACTTTTCTCAGCTTCCTGGTGTAGAGTTTTATATTATAAATCATACAGGAAGTATTCAAGAGCAATGTAAAACAAAAAAATATATCCAAAGAAAGTTTGGTTTGGCAAGAAATGTGTAGCAAAACATTGTATTTATTTTGAAAATTCTTTATTTATTCTTCCAAATCAATTTCATACCCTTCACACACTGGTTGTAGTCACTTTCCGGGATGGACTTCAGATCCGTCTTCGCTGCGGCTTGAATCTCCTCTATCGTATAAAAACGGTGTCCCCGGAGCGGTCTTTTGAGCTTGGTGAACAGCCAGAATTCGCACGGCGCCAGATCAGGTGAATACGGTGGTTGCGGAACGATGTGGATTGGGTTTTTGGCGAAATGATCACGAATTACGAGGGCAGTATGGGATGGTGCATTATCGTGGTATAAAAACCAAGAATTGTCTTTCCACAATTCCGGCCTTTTTAGGCGGATAGCGTTACGCAAACGACGTATAACGTTCAAATAATATTCCTTGTTGACTGTTTGACCGGTTGGAAGGAATTCATAATGCACTACATCACGATAATCGAAGAAAACAGTCAACATGACCTTGATTTTTGAGCGACTTTGGCGAGATTTTTTTGGTCTCGGTTCTCTTTTGGCACGATATTCGCTCGATTGATCGGTTGTTTCGGGGTCGTAAGCATAGATCCAAGTCTCATTGCCAGTTATAATGCATTTCATGACACCATTGTAGTCGGAAAGCATCGTTTCACACACTTCAAAGCGACGCCTTTTTTCCATAAAATTCATTGTTTTTGGTACCAGTCGAGATTTGACGCGCTTGATTCCCAAAACATCCTTCAAAATGGTATTGGCTGAGCCTTTTGATATGCCAACTTCATCAGCAAGGTCTTAAATTGTTAGTCGACGGTTTTTCAACACCAAATCTTTGATTTGTTGAACGTGAGCTTCGTCGGTTGATGGTCGCCCTGGACGCTCTTCGTCTTCGACACGTTCACGGCCGGCTTGGAACTCACTATACCACTTGTAAAAATTTTTTTTAGACATAGCCTCATCACCAAATGCTCTCTGCACCATCTTCAACGTATCGGCAGCAGAAAATTGATTTCGTAAACAAGATTTAATGCAAATTCTTTGCTCAACAAATTTCGACATCGCAAAAAACGAAAAACTCACTTTTAGCAGCTCACAAAAAGACACGTATCTCAAACACTAATGAATATTTTGACATGAAATTTGACATAAATGTGACTGACAGTACTACCAACCTCAGAAAAAAAATAATTCTCCAAATCCTTCGACGCGCGCAGTTTAAATTCAAATGTCACCTTATTTTTCGGCACAGTAGTAAATAGATTATCCGACAAATATCAAATATCACATTAATATTTTGACAGTATGTCTACTAAATGATACGCTAGAAACTCAAAGACTAAAAAGATATGAGGTCCTAGAATTATTTGTAATAAGTTAACCACTTTTGCTGGATGTTAATAGGACAGATTGCGTATGAAAAGCTGTTAATATGTGAGGTATATTGACAGACACGCTAATCATATTTCTAAACTTTATAAAACGTTTCGAACTTTTGGGAATGGATTCCCAGATCTACGAATATGATTGCAGGTATTATATATATCAGCAAGAAACAACCTCTAACATTACGTAAAGTAGTGTAATTATAATTAATAATTATTTAAAGTTAAAATCATAGTTGTAATATATATGGAATATGTCAGTGTTTATGCGCTGCAAAAATGCTATCAGCTGTTGCCACAGGCATGAACATTGCATTACGTCAACGAGTGAAAATACACGTGAAGCTGATATTATCCAATTACTGCACTTGAAATAATGAAACCAATTAATTTTTATGCACGCATGTGGTAATATTTATTTCCCGAATTTACGTGGCGATACTCAAATTTCTTACGTAATTTGATCGGCGGAAAAATGGGAAAAAATGGCAAAAACAACAAAATTCAATTTAAAACCGGTGATAAGCCGAGGCCAGGCGCTGAAATGCAGACCGACAAACACTATAAAAGATACATATATATATGCATACATAAATAAGCATGTGTCCATGTGTGCAAAAGCAGCAGGAATATATTTATCAGTCGGCGTCATTGCATGGTCCAGCCGAATTTACACTTGCCATTTCACCATGGAATTTATGTCAGGCATCAAGAGAAATGCATAACTGGGAATATTTGGTATGCAGGACACGGGCATGAGGAGGCAGTGCGCAGCGCTACATTGAGCCAGCTAGTCAGGCCGGGAGCGAGAGAGAGAGGAGAGATAGTAAGACCAAAAATAGCAACAATGCAGCGATAAAAAAAATACAAGAAAAACAACTTTAATAAAAATAACGAAATTCACCGTTAAAAAAGTGTCATAAACAGTAAAGGCAAAAATGTCAGCGCGACGGCAGTGGCGCAGCGGAAATGAAAATTTATTACTTGTCAACTACTGGTTGCATGTATTTTTATAGGCCTCAGGGAAACGGACACCAGCAGCACACGAACGGCTGAGTGGCGTGTGACTGTGTGGAGAGTGGCGAGTGTGGCAAGTTTTGCAAGTGGCGCAAAAACGTGATGATGCGAAGGATCAACTTGAAAACGTAACACACGGGTACACAAATACATATGCACACACACAAGCATACACACATCCAGTCGAATATGCGCCGCCGCGCATGTACTATATGTGTGGCATGGCTAAAAATGTGAAAAATTTGACATTTTCACATGAAGCGTGATACGAGAAATAAAAACCAGCGAAAGGTCATGTGACAAGTGAATATGCAGCAACGTTGATCAACTGATAGGCTGTGACTTTTCAAGTGTTTGCTACGAATATATCTGCCGCTACGCTCGCTTAAGCTCAACCCATTTCAACTGGCTACTTTTCACAGCCGTTGCACGCTGTTGACGGGTTCCGTTTGTGTCATGAAGTTTAATGCGCGTTCAAGGCCAAAATATTTTATCACTTCGTTTGGGCAATTTTCGCCTCTCGAACTGTATTAAGAAGGCTATTTTTGGGATTTGAACAATAGGCGTTCAAGTTAGATCTAACAACTGATTATATAGACGATAATCTCATCCTTCCTATTAAAATTTGCCTAGTAGTCTCGGAGCGTTGAGAAATAACAGTTATATTACTAAATATTTTCGGAAAGTTTAACTACTTTTTTATATCATAAAACTACTCTAACTTGAGCCTAGTCGTTCTATCAGTAGAAAGGAACCGAGTTAGTGCTTCCTTCTGTTCGTATGTTATACCACTGGATAGCTGTGCTACGGTTAGTGTGCTGTGACGAGAATTTCTTGACACAGGACCGCTTGTAAGGTTAGCAACTCCCTAGTTCTGGGAGTTTTCATATGCCATTGCTTATCAGTGTCCATGCTGTAAGGTTGAGATCTTACCAGACGGCAGCGGCAGAAACTGTGCATCAAGAATAGGAAGAACATACGATCTCTTCCTTCTTGATTGTCCCGTGTTTGGAAGATCTAGGCTTCAAAATTTCGGAGCTCATACTTTCAGATAGCTCACCGAACTGGTGGGAATAGGAGTTAAACGCTTGAGCATATTTATATTGGCCACTAGCCGCTTTACTCACCGAACACAAAAGCTCATATTTATGGATTCACGAAGGACTGACTACATATAGTTCAATCAGCCATCTAACTTTACTCAACTCCATTAAACAATAGAACCCTACAGATCTCATCCTATAAAACAAAAAGTCAAGCTATAGACAAAATTGAATTAAAAAATCATTTCCGTAGTTATTCGTCGGATTGACGGAGCATATTATTGGTAATAATATTATTTTTGTTTGAGTAAAACACTTATCGAATTCCATTACAGTATCTTATGTACTATCTAAAATACTATCTTGTTTAAGTATACTGGTAATGGAAATGGGTACATTCGTTCCATAAAGTGAATATAATCTGATGAATGATTTATGTATAATACTTCTCGTCACTTCACATATTGTTTATATACTTGTATAATATAAAGAAATAACCGGAATGCTTGTGATTTTTAAATAAATGATTCAGAGAGTTAAAGGATAATTTAGACCGATTTCGTTCAAGACAGATATAATTTATAGCAATACTATATATTTTTTATGTAGTTTCGAAAGATTAATATGATAGGAATCGAAATGAAATTATATGTGGCTGTTCGGTGATAATGAACATATTTGAAGTCTATGGGTATGAATTGATTTTATTTGATTGACTTTTATATTTCGGAATTTGACAACTATACTACTAGATAAATGCAGAACAGCAAATTTTTGGGGTACACAACCAATTGTTTGCCAGTTGTCTTTCAAGGAATCAGGAAATGCATTACTCTTCACTACTACAATGTGACCTCTCACACATCGACTGAAATAACTGCATTTCTTAGAACTTATTTAAATCACCGATTCGATGAGTAATCCACCGTAAAGTCTTGACTTGGCACTGAATGACTTTTTTATCAACGTTTTTCGACACCGAAGAGGCGGTCGACACGTTCAGAACGCATGTTTCGGAGATACCTTAATCAGTGTGGCCAAATGCTTCGACAATTAGTTTAAATGCTTGCACAAATGTATAGGGCTTAATGGATAATATCTTGAGGTTCAATGGAACGTTTTCTATGATTGATATTTCCTTTGGTTCTCTAATCTTCACATATAAAAATGAAGTTGTCCACTGTAATATTATTATTTTGAATAGTATGGAACACCCTAGTGTAACGCGGGCAACATAAACAAACTGATCGCTGAAATACTCTTGAAAATAATTATTCCCACAATTATTTTTTTGAGGCCACAATTATTTTTAAGAGTATTTCAGGGATCAGTTTGTTTATATTAGGGTGTTCAGTACTATTCATTATAATAATACTTCTACAAAAATTTTGATTTAATAGCATCAATAGCAATAACATATGTACATCAAGGTTGTAAAATCGCATATGCGCCACCAATGTTTCGCGCGACCATTTCGCTAAGTGTGAGTTATATCTGACAACTGACAATTATAACAAGTACTGAAGTGGCATAAATTATTACTTTGATATGTTTCCAGCATAATGCATGTATATTGACAAAAATATTTTCGCATTAATTATTTTTGTTGTGTTACTTAGAGTCTTTAGATATAACAAAATTAATTCAAAATTTAAGCTAAGCTTTTGAATCTAATGTACTCAGTGACCTCAAAGCAAAGGGAAGAAAACTAGAACAGAGGTTACTGAAGGGCTTATAAAACAATCACGCACGCACACATGCATACAATGGCAGGCACACATACACACTTGCACATAATTTTAGTAAAAACCTGCAGGAAATTCAAAATAAAACTTGTAAAATGCATTTACAGTCATTATTACTTCGAGTTTGAGCAATTTCGAAAACCAAATAAACATAAGAATTTTCTAGGAAGTGTGAAAACACACTCTGTATACCTTTTCGCTAGTACAGAATTAACAAAAAGTACAGCAAGAAGCAAAACTGTCGAAGAAGACAAAAAAGAGTAAACAGGCATCTGTTAATTGAAATAAGAAGAGGGATCAAACTACACACGAACAAGAAACAGGGTTGTAATAATCTAGGAAAAAATGTTATCGATTCCATTGGCGCGCGTAATTTACAGTATGTGGACCAGTTCGAGTCAATTTTGATCAGATGTTATTTCTGCAACCAGCGATCTACTCTAATCGAGTAAATTGAAACTCTGCTTTATCTGATCCTCATAAATATATTCTAACCCTGAAGAGGTTGACTAGATTAAGAACTAGAATTGCGTTTGATTGGTAACCATTTTCCTGCAGGGACATTGCTGCATTCTGCTTACTTGCTTGTATGCAGTGGTGTATGCAATGTATATAAGCGACTTTATATATACCTACATATCCATGCACCCATAGTGGGGCATGAGGCACAAGCGCAATTGCGTGTTAAGCTGGAAATACGCTGAGTATGCAAATGACAAGTTAATGCGACTGCTGATGCCGCCTCAGCAACAGCACAGCGCATGCATTTGCCACCATACACATAAATATACTACATATACATACATACATACATGTATGTATGTGGCACAAATAGCTGTGCTTGGTGCAATAACAAAATAACCTGCAGTGGCAACAACAAAAACCAGAAGCAAAGAAAAAAATTGAAAACAGAAAACAATAACAAAAGCGAACAGCTATTTGTATGGTGGCAAGAAAAGCAATAACAATGCAACAGCAACAACACAGCTGACTATGCGCTCGCTTGCGAGACAAGCGTATTATGTCAAATACTGGCTTTCACGTTCATTTTGGCCCAAAAAGGATTTGCTGTTGTTTGTGCCCGTTTAATGAATGAACTTAGCATGGCATTGCGTATGTATTTGTATGTGTGCTTGGCAGTTTGCTTTATTTGATGCCCTACTTATTGTCCGCTCGGCGTACTTACATAATGCATTGATGTCCTTAGATAAAACAGCTGGTTTGAGTTAGCGGCTGTGCTGCACTTAAGCATACCAGAGATATGTGCATGTTTTGCTGTATTGCTATTGTGTGTGTGTCTGCATGTGTATGAGTGTATGTGTGAAAATATGGGTGCATACGAGGTTGACTGGTTGCTGATGCAGCAAAAATAATGACAAACTGGCTGCGTTGAGGAGCTTGTAGATTATTTGTGTATGACCAAGGATAAAGGGTGTTTCAATAAAGGAATAATATAGTATAATTCAATAAAATAATTATTAGAATAATAGTTCTTGCAGATCTAGTATGCAATAACTATTTGTGGTACCTTTTATGCTTCGGCTGCAGTTCCTGCCTCAATTTGTATGGCGGCTATATGCTATAGTGGACCGATCTAAACATTTTGTTCGGACATTCTTGCATTATCTTGAACAATAATCTATGCTAAATTTCGAGAACATAGTTTGCCAAATAAAAAGTTTTTCATACAAAAACTTGATTTTTAGCGGTGAGTTTGTATGACAGCTATATGCTATAGAGATACGATCTGAACAATTTTTTCAAAAATTATAGCGTTGTTGTGGAAAATAATGCATGTCAAATTTCGTGCCAATATCTTGTCAAATTAAAAAGCTTTCCATACAAGGACTCGATTTTGATCGATCAGTTTGTATGGCAGCTATATGATATAGTGATCCGATATCAGCGGTTTCTTTGTCAAATGTAGCTCTATGAAGAGAAAAGGCTGTGTGCAAAATTTCAAATCAATATCTCAAAAACTCGCGTACTAATTCGCGAATATATAGACGGAAAGACGGGCAGATTGATAAGGAGTCATACCAAAATCACCTGAACTTGTCACGCTGATTAGTTATATATATACAAATATACTTCAAACGATACTTCTGACTGTGAAACACTTTGCGGCCAGCTTAATTTATCCTGCTATGGGTATATAAAGCGTTTAGAGAAGCCTAGAAATAAATTCACCTCAAATGAAAATGGAATTAATGAAAACGGCATCTTGCTGGCGAATTTTAAAATCCGATTTTCAACTTTTAATATAGCCTAGAATAGGATTTATGTGCACCAAATTAATTTCGAAACTCACCCTCCCGCTAAGCCATGCCACTAAACTAAACCAAGCGCCAGCATCAACACAATGCACTCTCCTTATCCAGTGCATATAAGCCAACCAAGCAGACCACAATACATATTGCTCATATACATACATACATAAATGTACATACATCAACAAACATACGCACAATGCCTACTGTACCCGCTGCACCGCCACCTTTAGCCACCATGTGCCGCTTGGCTTGGTGTCGGCGCCTTTAGAAATTTTATGCACTTTGGCAAGTGAAAAATGATAACACGCTGATTTGTTGTTGATGCCTGTCACACACTCGGTAATGTATGCTGTTTCATTTTTTTTGGTTTTCTGGCTTTTTAGACAGCCTGTCGCCGAGGAACGTGTCTATGTGACAATTTTGAATTGTGCACTTTTACCAAAACAGCGTCGACGTTGAATGTTGCTTGCTGCACCATTTAATCTCAAGTGACCCAAAAACTGTGGTGCAACGAGTAAACGCAAAAAATAAAATCGAGATTGGATTTATCATAGAAAGCATGCAAATGTGTGGAAAAGCCGGTTTCAGCAGATTCCTTTTTTCAATTCATGACATTTTCGCCTTTCTTTTTGTTGCTATTTCTTTATTTCATTGCAAGCGAGAATATGTACGTATTTATGCATGTGTTAGTGCTTTTTTCCATATGCGCAATTGGTGTGGAGAATAAAATTTCTTTCATTATTTTTATAATACAAATTTGGTTTGCTCTCTACGTGCTGGCTGGCGGGAATTGAAAGTATAAATCAGTTTACGACCAGTTTCGTTTTGATTTAATTTTCTCGTCATGAATTGGGAAGTGGGATTTTATTTTTGCAATTGCTGGAATATTGCATGAAACCAGAAGATAGCAATAACGGTATATGTTTATAATAGTAAAAGGAAATGAGAATCACATATGTTTCGTTAAAGTTTCTTTGCATATTTTATGAGGGAATTTTTGTGCTTCAAGGCTGCATTTGAAAAATTAAATGTTTATAGCATTTTTATACCCTGCATAGGGTTATATTGAGTTTGCCAAGAAATGTATAATAGTAAGAAGGAAACGTCGGGGGATGAAGTCATAGTTCATGCAAGTGAGAAAAGTTCTCTGATTGCTATTCACTTGGGAGTGATCAGAAACGATTCCTTTCTAATATGGCTCAAACAACTCACGACTTCCGGTCCTAGTATACTCTGGGTAGCCTAAGAACATTCGGTTGTAAAAAAGTAAACTGAAAAATAATGACAATCAGAAATGAATTTTTATGACGACCTTGGAAAACGAATTTAAGATTATAATTTGAGGGCATGCACCTGGAATGTCCGGTCCCTTAATTGGGAAGGTGCCGCTGCCCAGCAAGTTTATGTAACTGAAAATGAAGGCTGACATCTCAGCCGTTCAGGAAATGCGATGGAACTGTAAGACGGCATTTCAAGCTCCTTACGTACAGCTGCAAACGAATGGGATTGGATAGATATCGAGAGTTGAAGAGGGTAGCGAGAGATTTACAGAAAAAAGAAGAGAGAGGCCGAAATGCGTGCGAAAAGCTTGACAAGTTTTCCGACTGGGGTAAAGCTCGAAAATTTTTGTAAATGATGCGGCGACCAAGAGAAGGTTTTAAGACCGGAGCATACTCTTGCAGAATCCCCAGAGGTGATCCAGTGAGTGATGCCAGAGCATACTAAAATTATGGAGGGAATACTTCTCCAGCTTACTGAAAGGTAGTGAAAGCGTAACACCATTAGATGGTGAACCCGATTCCCCAATCGATGGCGATTTAACGGACGTTCTATTGCCCGACCATAGAAGAAGAAGTTCGAACAGCAATTACCCGTCTGAAAAACAACATAGAGGCGGGGGCCGATGGATTGCCTTCCGAGCTATACACATACCGCGGTAAAGAACTGATAAGGAACGTGCATGAGCTTTCTTGTAGAAAATGGGTGGAGGAAAGCATGCCAGACGATTTAAATTTAAGTGTGCTCTGTCCAATCCACAAAAAGGTAGACCCCATAATCTGCGTCAACTACCGTGGGATAAGCCTCCTTAATATCGCATATAAGATTCTATCGAGCGTATTGTGCGAAAGAATTAAGCTCACCAACGGTTTATCGATTGGACCTCACCAGTGTGGCCTTAAGGCTGGAAAATCACCACAGACCAGATAGACACTCTCTTGATGTTAAAGCTGCTTTTAACAGTATGAATGGAGCTGTCTTTATGTCGCGATGTCTCCGAGCCGTTTGATACCAAACGAGGCTTCGGACAAGGCGACTCCCTACCGTGAGACTTCTTCAATCTACTACTGGAGAAAATAATTCGAGCTGCAGAACTAAATCGAGAAGGTACAATCTTCTATAAGAGATGATATTGATATAATTGGCCTTAACACCCGCGTCGTTAGTTCTGTTCCGTCTATCCAGTGTAAACCAACGATGTCAACCTGGAAATCTAACGCGTGCTATTTGGACTGAGTAGGCAATTGAAAAGTAAAGTCCTCTCTCGAAGAACAAAACCCAAACTCTATAAGTCACTCATGATTCCCGTCCTGCTAAATGGTGCAGAGGCTTGGATGATGACAACAACTGATGAGTCGACGTTGCGAGTTTTCGAGAAAAAGGTTCTGCGAAAGATTCATTGGCAACGGCGAATATCGCATTCGATGGTACGATATGCTGTACAAGATATACGACGTCATTGACATAGTTCAGCTAAATAAAAAACAGCAGCTACACTGGCTAGGTCATGTCGTCCGAATGAACGAAAACACTGAAGCTCTAAAAGTATTCGACGCAGTATACCCCACGGGAAGCAGAGGAAGAGAAAGACCTCCACTCAGTTATTGTTTATAAGCACTCCTAGGTATTTCAGCGCCGTCTGGGTCATGATACTATGGCCGCCAATAGGACCCCCAGACAGAATTCCATTGAAAGCTTTTAAAATCAAAAATAAGTGCAAATTATTTATAACAACAATTAACAATTTAATGAGAAGATACCTAACCTTGATTACCATACGCAGAAAACAATACATTACATCAACATTTGAATAAAGAGCAATTAAAGTCTTTAATATGTAACAAATACCAGCGAAGAACAAAAGCAATTAATTTTTGTTCATTCATGTACAGATGGACTGTAGCAATTAATATAACACTTGCTTCATTTAACCACTTTTGATGTATCATCGTCACTTGAGTACCAGTAAATCACAAAATATGTCGACAACAGCAATTACACACACACACAACTGTATATAAGTATATATATAAATATACATACACATATACAAATGCCATTCTCTGTCAGCTACTAAGTTATGTAAGCGCCTATACAAATGTTTACACATATACTTATATAGAAACACAAACACATCCATACACGGAAACAAATGTAGGCAGACGCTCTGGCAGCGACTTAAACGCGTTTACACAATTACATTTGTAAATATTGTATAACAATTGCAATTTGCAAACAATGGAAACGAAAGCAAACAAATGCTTCCGCTTTTGTTATAAAACTGTTATATAATCGTACATATGTATATGCATAACTACGTGCACATATTTTTTAGCAAGCTTTTGTTAAAGCATTTTGACTATTGTTCATTGAGTAACACCACTGTGTTCCATCGCTGCGGTTCACTTGTTCGTGCACATGTATACATCACACACACACACACACTCAAATGCATACAAATAACCCAGTTGCCTCATTGTTTTCCAGCGCGGCGACAATAATTTTTATCGCTGTCCCCCCTGTGTGGGTGGATAATAACGAAGCGCTCTGTGTTGTGCATGGCGTATACGCAACATTTAATTCAATATTGTTGGCAGATTCGGCATGAATGCAATTGTACAATATATAAAGTATTTTTAATTTTCAGTGAAATTGCGCAGAATTGTTTCTGTCCCAAGTTGGTGGTGATAAGTAAATTGAGACACTCACACCAGTAAATTAGACTTGCTGCTGGAAATATGCCCGCAATAATCTCGCTGGATTTTTTTGCTGGACTGGCTTTGGGAGGAGTTTGTGGCCATTAAAAAAACTAAAAATATTATGAAAAATATAATATAACATTAAAAAAGGAAAACAGGAAATCCTTTCTTTGCCATATTCTTACAGATAACAGCACACATCAGGCGGTACTTCTTAATTTTTTAAATATGTAAATGGGTCTATGTGAGTTGATTAGTTTCATTAAACGTTACTAATTTCAAGAGGAATTATTGTCAATTTAGATTTATTGGATAATCTATGTATTTACAGAAGTACTTGGATATTTTTAAGTGTCTTCGAAAAATGTATCTGATGGTAAGGAAGATTCTTATGCTGATTTTATTCAAAAGATTCAAGATAAAACGTTGACTTGGGTTACATCCTATAATACATCTTACAAATACAAAAGATTCAACATAAGTAATTTTGATCAACCAGTTTGTGTATCGTATATCCTAAAGAAGTCGGAACTGAAGTTTTTTACTTTGCCAAATAAAAAAGTTGTATGTAAAATCATTTCATTCTAATAGTTCAGTTTGTGTGGCAGATATAGCGGTCTGATATCACCTATTTCGACAAATGAGCAGCTTCATGGGTAGCAAATACGCGTTCAATCAATTTTAAATCGATACCTCAAAAACATAAAATTATTTCGCGTGTATGTGGGCAAACGGAAATGGACATAGGTTCAGTTCTTCATGCTGATCATTTGAGTACACATTTTAAAGGGTCAAACAAAAGGCGCGTGTATAAATTTGACAGCTGTCGGATCATTAATTTGTGAATTATATTAATTTGAGTGAATTAATATTTTTTATTGTGGAAAAATAGATTGAAGGGAAAAAATACAGTTGAAACAAGAACTTGGCTTGATGACGAGTTTTCGAGACACCGCCTCAGGAAAACCAACCATTCAGGATTGGTATGCTGGGTTTAGGTAAAGTCCAATGAGGACCAAAGATGGAGAACACTGTGAATGTCAAAAAGGGGTTGTTGTTGACGGAAATATCAAAAAAGTCCACAGAATATTTTTGGATGACCACAAAGTGAAGTTGTTATAGATAGCAGGCACTCTAAATACATTAACTGAACGTGTGCATCATATGATTCACGAAAACTTGAGTATAACAATGCTTTGTGCAAGATGGGTCCCGGGTGAGGAAACTTTTGACCAAAAACAAAAAAAAACATGTTCGAACGTAATAAACCCGACGACTTGCGGAGATATTGAATGAAACGTGTCTTCATCATTTTACTCCGAAGTCCAATTGGCAGTCATCCGAGTGAACTGTCAGTAACAGTCATCAGGCTGGCAAGGTTATGGCGTGTGTATTTTGTGATCCGTGTAGAATAATTTTTATTGACTACCTTCAAAAAGGAAGAATCATCAACAGCGCTTACTACTTAGTGCTATTGGAATTTTTGAAGGATGAAATACTCGAAACACGCCCACATTTGTAGAAAAAGAAAGTGCTGTTTCACCAAGACAATGCACAGTACAAGAGGCAGTGAAACTAATAGTAAATATGCATGACTTGGTGTTTGAATGGTTTCGACATCCATCATATTCTCCAGATCTCTTCCCTAGCGACTATTTTCTGTTCTCAGATCTCACAAGCATGCTCGCTGTGAAGAAATTTTCGTCGCTTGTAGAGATCATCGTGAAAACAGAGGCATATTTTCAAGCAAAGGACAAAATGCACAACAAAAATGGTATCAAAAAGTTGTAGAGTCATTAAAAAGCAGTTTATCACCCTTGAATTATCTATGTAAGTTGAATAAAAAAAATAAATGAATATTGCCAAAAAGTTGTGTTTTCCTATGGTAGGCCGGTGACTTTCCGGCTGATTTGTTATAAGGTGTCCAAAAATTCCTTCTAGGTGTTACAAATTTCGTGGCAAAATATTGTTACTATAGTTTTATATAGGTAATGGTCAAAGGATTAATAAAACATTTGAATTTTTGACAATATGGCAGCTCCTCCTCAAAAAGAAAAGTTTTTTGTAAAAAAAATACACATCAGAGTGCCTCAAAAGTCGAAAGTATTTGTGAAAGTCTTACTCCTCCAATCACTCCCTGAAAAAATGAAGTTCCTATGAATTTTCAGTCGATCAGTCCAGCCATTTCTAAAAAATTTTCGCCGCCGACTGTCAAATCAGTGTTTTGAGAATAATTATAACAAAGCTTTAGAGGCCAATTGCACTAAACTTAAAAATTCTTAGCAATGCACTCACTTTAAATTTTAGGAAGAATATTCTCATGTATGTGAACAAGCCATACATATACATATGTATATGTATACATATGTAGGTACTTATAAGAAAAAAAATTAATTTTTCGAAATTCACAAGTGGATATAACTTCTTACGCATTTGAAAATCATTTGTTTGCTAATTTCGTTTTTAAGCTACAAAAAGTCCCATATGAGCGAAAATCAATTGTAAAGTGTTAATGTGACGATTGAAGGGGTTACAGAGTTTACGGGCTTCAAAAAATCGATTTTTTATTGCCTTATTAAATTTTACCACACTTCAAAAAAATTGTTCTAAATTATCAAGTTGATACGAGTAATAGTTTCGAAGATGCAGCCTTGAGAACTTGTGCGTTCGAGGCAAGCTAAGGTAAGTGTGCCGTTTTTCTCGAAACTATGCTTTTGAAGTCGGTAGGCAAGATTTCTCAAAAACTACTCAACCAATATTCCCTATTAGCACAGGTCTTGTAGATTTTTTTTCGATTACAACTATTTAAAAAAAGTCTCGAAATTTTAATTTTTTTGTAAAAATTACTGCCAAAAATCCAATTTTTAGTTTTTTTTATCCTTCGTCCAAGTTCTAAGTTAAGGTTTTAACTAAAACCTATTTTTTCTTCTCTTTTTATGATCCTGCAAGGAGTTATCCTGCTAACGCGGCTGCATCTTTTTTCCGAGGGGTCACCGAAAGTGGCGTCGCAATGGCCAAGTTTAAAATATTTTCTTCCAAAAATTTCAGAATTTCTCTGTTAATAGTGCATGTTTGTAATAAAAATTCTATTAAAATATTTAATTTTTTTATAAAAAAAAAATTGAGAAAATGCTGTTTTTTACCCGAGGATTACAAAAAATTATCAAGTAGCAAAAATGCATTAATGTTAAGCACTAAACATTGAAGTTGTTTTAGAAATCCCACAAATTTCATTTATTCAGCTTGGCAGACCGTGGCGTATACGTAACAAGTTAATGAAAAAATAAGCCATTAATAACATTTAGAAATTCCATATCGACTTATTATTAGTTTGTACAAAACAATCAATAGCAATGGCTCCTGAGCACTCTATTAATTATAAAATTGCAATCAGCCTTCTCAACTCAATAATAAACACTGGAAAAATAGATATTTCGGGGCACTATGAAATTAGGCCAACCGATAATTGACGTTGATGAGAAGGCTGATGAAATGCAGAAATAAATGCAACATCATTTAATTGTATTTATTTGTATTTATGTATGTATTCCCAGCGCCGATTGTGGGAAATAGAAATGCTGAATAAACGAACGTTGTGGTAATTTCAAATTAATTGCATTGTTAGTGTTTTTTAATGAAATTAAAATGGAAAATTGTGGCATGAATTCATTAAACCATTTGTGGCAAGAATGAAATTATGAAATGCTATGATTATAACGCCAACAAGGGATTAATAATAAATAATTAATAATAATTGGCATATCAGTTACTAACTCATAGACGTGAAATTATTTTGTACTAATTTTTATGTCATAAAAAACCTTTTTTTAAATTTGTGGCAAAAACTAAACCACTAAATAAATTATTTTTAAAATCGGGAGTAATATTTGAAGAATTTTGTATTATACTTCCTTTTGAAAATTATCTATTAGAACGCAGCCAAAGCGCTCTACAAATGTTGAGAATTTAAACAGAAAACCCAAGTATTGAGCGTCGACTTTAGCATAAATCAGAATTCTCATTTCCTCAGTAACTACATCAAAAATATGCAAATGCAAATAATTAAAACAAACCCACAGCAATAGTTTAATAAGCAGTTTCAACAAATCAAAAAGAACACAGTTCAGCTTACAACCGCGCAATCCACTAAATCCACATGACACTCGCAGCAACCCCAACACTTTAAGAAAGCAATTTCGTTGACAACGCCAAGTCAGCTAATTTCGAAATGGAAAATACGCCACACTGCATTTTCGCTGCGAGTCATGACACTGCACATTTCCGCGACAGCAAGCCGAGCTGACACTTGCCAGCAAACCGGCGTTGTGCCGCCAATGCGTCAGTCCACCACCGCCAACGATCCACCAACCAGTACGCCCGTCAGCCGTTCACGCAGCGCCAACCAATCTTTGTAGCCTCATTTCGACTTAACCCACTTATAAAGCAAGCAGTGTCTATGTGCCATAAGTACCAATGTGTTGTGGCTGTTGTTGTTGTAGCTGCAAGTGTTGCCAAATTAGTTGAAGCAACTGGCGAAATGTATGCGCTGCAGCGTGAAATGCGCAAAACCCGACGAACGAAGGAAGGCAAACATTTTAAATGGGTTAATTGAAACGTGAACTGAATAAATAGAATGACAGCGCGTAAGTATGACAAAAGCCGGCAGAGAGAGAACGAGCGAGAGTGGTTTAACTGCAGTGTTGTGTGATGTGCAATGAGATATGCAGACAAACGTTTAATATCTAGGAACACATATAGATGTATAACGAATGCTTTATAAATGGTTCAATTAGCCTGATGGAGACAAGTGTGCCTGATTACGAAATTCATGCTTAAGATGCGGGTAAATTGAAGATGAAGTCTGAAAAGTACCGTCCTGCTGCTGCGGGTTAAGTTTTCATTTACCTTTTAGTGAAATATATTTCTGCTCAGGCCACAAAACTAGCTGAGAATTGCTTTATTCCATTGCAAAAAAGTCTGGTTCTTCTTTGGTTCCTGATAGCACAGACTAATATATTTTATGTCACACAATTGTCGTGATCTACTCTTCTTCTGTAGCCACTAATTTGCCTTAAAGTATTAGTTTGCATTACTTCGTCCGGAAGGTAATAGGACTGAGTCGATTTAAAAAAAATTATTGAACCAATCGTTACAATTCTTTAAAAACTTTCGAAATATGCTCCGTTTGCGTCGATGCAGCGCTGCCAGCGCGACTTCCAAGCATTGAAGGCGAAACGGAAGGCATTCTCCGGAATAGCCTTGAGAGCCGAGGTGCTTGCTGCTTGGATACCTGCTGACGTTTCAAAATGCTTGCCTGTCATCGGCCTTTTCAGGCAAGGAAACAAAAAAGTCCGGGGGCCACATTGGGGCTGTAAGGCGGCTGCGAAAGCGTTGGGATGCCGGCTTTGGCTACGCTGTTCACAAGAAAGGCGATGTGAGCCGGGCTGGGGGACCATCTTCGTTCTCAGAAAAAAAGTATGGGTTAAGTGAATAATATTTATCCATATGATTAGATGATTAGCCTCACGAGTTGAAATAATGTAGTGGTTCTGATATTTCCGAGAAATCTGACTCAGTTGTATGTAGCTTTCTATGGTCTTTAAGACCTCTAGCAATCAGAATTGTTACCTAATTTTAATGGCTTTGTTATCTTGCAGCTTTCCATCTGCTCTGATCTATTTGTTCAAAATGCAAATAAAGCGCTCTTTGTTAGCTCCTGTTCGTTCCCACTAGGTATTTTATTAATTCCGCCTCGGATGCGTATAAAGAGGTTTCCTAGCTTTGCTAACTCTGCATTTTCTTTGCCGAAAATGTTTCTGTGAACGGAAACTCAAATTATGGATAAGTAGAGTTGGCCTGCTAGTGAGCTTCATGCCTTCCTATAATTTATCTATGAGGTCTACAAAGCGAGCAGTGGCACCTGGCTATCCGTGTATGCGTGCTTTCTGCATCTTTCCGTAGTTATAGAATACCATAGATTATAGAATGTAGGTATAACGCTACATACGAGTACCTTCTCTATATCTAGTACTTCAGCATGGAAAATGCTGACTGAGTTTGTTAGATGGGTAGAAAGCGACAAAAAAAGTTTACTCCTCTACAGAAATCCAAAACCTAACGCTTGACTTAGAGGTATAACAAAAATTTACTCAAAATTGGTATTTCAAGATGAAAAGCATGCAACTTCTTTAAGTTATTCACTTAAAAAATAGATCAGTGCAGAAAGGAAAAATATATTATTTAAAAGTGCATAGTACTTTTTACTTCTCAAATAAGGACACATAACTCCATAAATTGCTCACTTTATGTAATAGACGTGAATACATTTTCTCTTCTGATTATTAACTAGAAAATATTTAATTCCCCACATATCTCCGACAGCTCCATAAAGCTATAATATTTATGTTTCTCAGCACTTAAGTCGAAAATGTTAAGCAACCAACGAATTCATAACTTAAGGCGTTTGTCACCAATTTTACTGTCGCATTATTTTAAGCGCGCTAAAGTGCGTCACCTTTCGACTTGATCTAGACACTAGAGCAATATGAGTATGAATTTTCGTTTTCGTACGCTCTCCGCTTTGTTTCGTGCAAAAATATGAAGCGGTATAGCCGGCAGTGGTTGAATTTGAATTAAGTTGCGCGTTGGCAATGACATTTAACGTTATTTGTTGCTTCCGGTTATAATTTTGATACAATAATACATATATATAAAATATACAGTTTTCATTGTTGTTGATATAGAGAGGTTCTTCAACTTAATGGACTAAAATATGTGACTACCGGATTCGCCGGCCTCTTTTGTTTATAATATGGGTAGGTAATGAGTGACTATTAAATTAAATGAAGTGGATCGAATCAAATATTGAGATAAAGTTTCTTTAATATAAGATTATGGTAAGGTAAAAGATAGGTAACTTTGAAAATATTTGTGTATTTGGAAAGAAAAATGTTCGTGTCTTGATATTAACAGACAAATAGAGCGGCAAAAAGTGTATATATTTATAGATATGTGTATTATTCTAATAAGGAAAATTATTCATTTATCACATTATTTATTAGACATTAATGATCCCACATAGTACAGATTAATAACTAAGAAACTAACCGGTAAATTATATTCTTATAAATATTTTGTTTACATAATTTATAAGTTCATCAAGAAAATGTAAAATAACAAGAACATGAGACTGCATTACCATAATTGCGGCCAAACTGATATTAATATGTATCAATAGTTTTTATTTAAGGCAATATTACAAAAAGTGCATATCCGCAAAATGTTTTTAGTTAAGTATTTAATATCAAAATTAAAAATTGAATCAAAATATTGCACAATAATATTGTACAATAAGAACAATAATATTGTACAATAATATTACAAAACAATATTGAGTCAATTCACGCAATAATTTTGACACTAACATCATTAATAGCAATAAGGAAATATTCACTAATGTGATTGATTTAAATGTCTTCAAAAAATATTGAAAAAAAACACTGCGATACAGCAATACACAATAATATTTTACGAAAAAATTTTTACGAAATTATTGAACTAAATATTGCGCAATATTATTAGTACTGATATATGACACACCATTGAAATAACATTGATATTTACATTGCAATCGGAAGTAGCTTAAAATGGAGTAATTCTCTATTTGACGAATATTAGCATAAATATGGCCAATAGAATAAAATATGCGAGTCAATTATTATTCGTATCAGCGCTCTCAATAAATTGGTTATTTAATTTAAAATATTGACCATTTTCGTTTTATGTACAATATTTTTTAAATAATCGAAAATTTAAGTGAAATCATTGTTTTGTTTATACCGCATAATATAAAAAAATTGCACAATAATATTGTGCATTGACAGCATAACATTTCCATGAATGTACCTACAAAAGTAGCCACACTACAATTAATTCAAATATTGTCAATAATATTAACGCCATAAATTTTTATTGATATGAAAATTGATGAATATTATTGAGGTACAAATTATCATACACAAGCAATGAAAAACTAAGATATTTGTCGAATATATCCACTTCTTTCATTGCAATCTGACTGCAAATTGTAATCAATATATCCACTTCAATATTATTGACTGAATACTTATATCTGTTAATATTATTGTGCATATTTATTTCAATATTTTTTGGCAAATTTATTTTTAAAATTAATGGTCAAAAATAAATGTATAAAAATTGATAAGACCACAAAAATATTTTCCTGCTTATTAGACATTGTATACATCGCCATGTACGTATATATGTACATAAGTAGACGTTAAGATCCTCTCGTTTTACTGCTCGTTACTGCTACACGATACCGCTTTAATTTTACAATTTTACCGTTACGCTAAAACTACTCAAATCGAAAAGCCAGAGCTTTTCTCGTGCTCTTTATTGGTAATCAACCAAGCCGTACTCGTATACTATATATTCACACATACTAGTAAGTATATCAAATTTCGTGCTGGTGCGTCCTGGCTTAACCCAAATGCACCTGGCTGCATATTAACGCACTTCAATATGTCAGCAATAAAAATACTGTACGTGCAAATGTATATTTTGCGACGCACTTTTTATGTTTTGCAAACTGCCAATCTGCCTACCCCTCAACCTCCGCCATGTAACCGCTTTGAACTTACATTGAAGTCATTTTACGTGTGGAAAATGTCATTGTAAGTACTTTGCGAAGGCATAAAACGCATAAAAGTGTTGGCAATGGCAGCGCAATACAACAAAAGTGCTGGAGGTGGTCTCAGTTGAGTAGTTGGGCGTTGGAGCCAGCAGCGGTAAACAAAAACAAAATAAACAAATGGAAAGTATTCGAAAAAATGTGTTAAAACTTTGCGAGAGTAGGACTAAGTATGTAAAAGCAATAAACTCGCCCCTCCTCCGCTCCTGCTCACACAGTTGATGTGCCGTTCAATCGGAAACGTGAGTACGTTAAGTAAATGACAGAAGCTGTAAATGCAACAAGTTCATCGTTGGTAATGATGTTGAGAAACCGTTGTCGCTGCGAACTTTGTTACATTTCGTTTATAGTTACCTACGCTGGTAGCTAAGCAGATATGTATGGGTGTGTGTGCAGGTGTGCAGTGGCGTTGTTTTGTTTATCTAAGTAATAAAAACTCAAGAAAAGCCCGGCAACTACAAAATTGCTTTACTAACACTTACATTCCGTACTTTAAGTACGGCTAAGGCACTTACCATACATATTTACATAGGTACATAACAGTTAAATAGTTAAACTGTTAAGTAGCTATAACGGCTTTTACAGAGTTTTAAAGTGCACTGAAAGCTAAACAAGGGGTTTTGGCGTACGATTTAATGGTTAATGGTGTTTTTGTAAGAAAATTGCAACTTTCGGCGGATTAAAGTGAGAGAAGCACTAAGTAAAGTAAAATCCTTTCGGAATACTTCAAAATCAGTTTCGAAAGAATAATTGTTATTTCTTTTTTTATCGCTTATGTTTCAGCTTCGGAGTTGCATTGATATGGAGATGTTTGTAGAATATAATTTTTTTTAATTCAAAGTATCTTTTCATGCTCTCAGCAAAAATTCCTCCGGCGAGCACGGAGGTTTGACAAGCTATATCGTTAGCGGCCCCATCTCCACTGCAGCTGAAACAGGCTGCGCTAGTTTTGGTACTGCTGCCAAACCTAAGCCAGCTCTATAGCACACGTGAAGACTCGGATCAAGAAAGCGCTTTGAGCTAAAAAAAATAAAGAAGAAGAGCTTCTGCGCTCTCCTGAGAAGTTGATCGAGGGTTCCAAGCCTGGCAACAAGAGTGGACTCCGGAAGAAGCCAAGCAAGAAGGTGTTGAGGACTAAAGCTCGATACATGGCAGTCCAAGCCAGCTCTGAAGCACACGTAAAGACTCGGATCAAGAAAGCGCTGTGAGCTAAAAAAAAAGAAAAATTAAGAAGAGGTTCTGCGTTAGCCTAAGCAGGTGATCGAGGGCTCCAACTCTGGCAACAAGACAGGGCCCCGAAAGAAGCCAAGCAAAAATGAGCAAAAGCGCGATACAAGGCGGTCAGGATATATAGTCGACTCGAGGGCATATCCAACCTAAAAGAAGAGGAGGTGAACACGCCCGGTCATATTTCGCCACAGGCAATTGGTGCAGAGCCTCCGATCCAGCGTTACCTAATCACATAAAGGAGCACATAGCTAAAAGAGGCAGCGGGCAACCTCGATAAAGAGAAAGTGTACGGACGTAATCGCGAAATTGAACATCAAGCACGCGTACGACGAGTCAAAACCAGCGGCAGCAACCAATGGGATTGTGAAGCGATATCTGACAGCGATATCTGAGCGCCTATAAACCGCAGGATAGATCTCGCAGAAACAGTGTGAAATTGTGGAATTGAAGCTATTGCAAGTTCTCTCCTCGAGGGTGTACTCAGAGCCATACACACCCATGTCATCCTCTGATAAACCAGAATGATTTAGCGGAGTCGAAATCCTGAAATGCAAAGGTCCATAGAAGGAAGCCGGCACGCTTTTTAACGTATGGGAAAACATTCAACTAGAAGTGGGGGAACGCAGCCACATTCCATCAGTGCCTAAAGGGAAAGGCTATCATAGGCTCGAGTGGTAGACTCGAAACATGCGTACAACGTTAGAATCTGTTCAAGCTAACCAACGACTTGATAATACTGAGCGTGGTGAAATCATTAAATGAGGAAGGAGGTCAAAGCTACATCCTCCAGTTCTGTAAGGAGGCAAACAATATTCTCTATGTGAGGTTCAGAAAGATTTCAAAAGGTGCTGGAAGCGTGTTTCTTCGTCTCAAGAAACTCCACCTCGCCGACGGCAACAAAAACACGCGGGAGAAAGGTGAAGTGGACCTGGATTTCGACATAGCGGAGATTATGCGGACTTCACTTGTTCTACAGAAGGTGGAGCAGCTACCTACTCAGCCTTCAGAGAGTCAAATACCACGAGCTGAAGGTATTCCAAGTGAACATCCACAAAAATACGATCGCGGATATGACGTGACTTTAGTCCAGGAACCATGGATAGCATCGGGTAACGTCGTCGCTGAGTTTTCATCAAACCCCCATAATACTGTCTCTAATTATTTGCTCAAAATCATGTTTTTCTATTAATTCAAATTAAATTATGGAATAAACCACCTTTTATCAAGGTTTTTACAAAACCAATACGAAGTTGTTATGAAAGTTCTTCATATTTCAAGGAAGCTGTCTTGGATTGGAAAATTAGTTAAAATTATTTTAACATTAAAATTCTACTGACATTAATTTCCACTAATAAAATTACTCTAATCTCGAAATTACCAATAAAAATGCCTAGACATACAGTTCTAACTAAGCAAAGTATTCAGCATTGCCATTCAGAGTAATTAGTTCTGCATTTAATGTGTGTAATTTGGTGCAAATTTGTTGGAAATTTAATGAAAGTGGTTCAAGTAAATGTATGTCTGTGCCTTCCACTACCAAAAGCTGCGCAAATAAACTTTCTTGCCTCAAAGTCAGGCAGCGTGAGGCTCATCAACACATTTACATAAACATTTGGGCGACTTGCACCAGAAGCACGAGCAACCAAAGGAATTCATGGCATACCATAAATTATAAATGACTGCAGTGTAATCAATCATCACATCGACTTCATTATCGGCATCAAATTCATCAGCATCGATGACGCAGAGCTGCCGGGCTTCTCCTCTCCACTTAAATTTATCGCCTTTATGAACTTCGATAGTTATGTGTGTGTAATGGCAACAATTTTATATAATCATTATTGGCATATTTAATAGCAGCTACTGGCTCTTCGTGCTCGGGAGCTCGCCTGCTGCTTGTCAAAGGAGAGTGAATTTACTATGAAAAGTGAAATTATTGGAGCCTAAAAGTGATCGGTTAAAGTTTAATGATGTGTATGTGTACCATTTTTTACTTTTGTTTTCACGAGTTAAATTTTTTAATTTTTAAATTTCGAAATTAAAAAAAAAAATAATAATTCTCATCACTTACACGCCAGATCAAATTTGACCCGGACTGACCCATTTAAAGTCCCTGCTATTAAAACAAAAAAATTATGTAACAAAAGTGGGAACATAACTGTTTTATGTAATCGAGTATGCGTTCAAAGCACAAATGGTAAACCACGGTATGCCTCTCTTTTTATTCTCTTTATTCCCCATTACAAGCAGGCGCCATTAAAAATCCACTTAAAATGTAAATGACGGGTGATAATTTAGCCAAAGCCAACGTCAATCAAAGCAAAAAAACCAAGAACATATAAAAACAACAACAAAAGCAACAAACACAGCGCATTGCGTGTTACAAAGCAAAGAAGCAGGAGAGCGTGAGAGGCAGCGCTGTGGCGTAAGCGCGAGCAAAAAGGCGTTAAATCTGAATGCAACAAACGATTTGGCACATTTGACCGAAAAAGTCACAAAATGTTAATTAACTTAATTAGTAAACGCTTTTTAATGGCAGCGGCTGGCTGTATTTCTATGTGCGGTGATGGAGTAGGCGAGTGCGCTGAGCGGCGCGGCAACGCTGAGCAAAGTGTGAAAAACGTGATTAAGCCCATTCAAAGTGCCACAATGTGACCCGGCCAAAGTGAAAGGGCAATTTTAAAGTACACAAATTTGCTTTGCACGCCGCATACGCAACCCAAAGTGCTGGCAATTAACTTTGTAATGCATGCGCATAAATAAATGGCGAAATATATGTACATCTATCGCTTTAAAAACAGCGGAAGAGCGTGATTAGCAGCGCTAGGGCCCAGCTTCCCTATCTCCTCGGCTCATAACTTATGTTTGAATTTATTTGTAATTTTGTTGTTTTGGTTTTCAGCGCTTTGCTACCGTTGGAATCGACTGGCTGCTGCTGGTGACAGCTGTAAATTTAATGACAACGCATTTGGCATCATTAAAAGCAACCGCAAATGCAAATGAGAATACTTAAATATCACAGTATACCTCAACTTGAATGCGATTGTAAAGGGAAGGAGGCGAAATAGATACACAAACAAAGCACTGTTTGCATGGAGTCTAGCACAAAGGGATTGCGAATAATCGAATCATTTGAAATTCCGATAACAAATACAATGCATTTAATTTATTTCCAAAGAGGAAATATTTTCGTACATTAATTGAATTTTTTTTGAAAATCTTTAAAAGTATAAATATTAGGGTGATTCAAAATTCTGATTTTTCGATTGGTACTCGGAAAAATAGGTTCCTAGACACCTCTAAGAAAGCCTCTCCAAATATGAGTTTTAATCGTAACGGGAAGGTCCTCCTACATACAGTTTTCTATTTTTTCTTATTATCAGATAGAAAAATTTATATCTCGCTTCCAACTATATGAAAAAAAATTCTTGTTCCTTAGATTTTGTAGGACATTGAATGTTCTAAAAAAAAGGTCTCCTATGATTTTTTCGTAAACCCAACCGTTTAGAAGATAGTAATACTTAAAGTTTGATTATTTTTGGGAAAATTTTTAATTTCTTATGGATTTTATAACTCAATGAAAAAAATTATTATGAATGATGAAACTCATAGGTTTTTGGAGAGGCTTTCTTAGAGGTATCTAGGAACCTATTTTTCCGAGTACCAATCGAAAAAAATTTTTTTTTCAATCACCCTAATAAATATTATATGACTGATGACGAAATCGTTAGATTAGCAAATTATGTTCCAGATATTCCCAAATATAAATTTATTTGAAGGTACATCCTGGCTACTTAACTTGCCCTACAGGCGGTGGAGGTGGAGGAAAAGTCCAGTCAACAACCTGATGGTCCAAAAACAAGAGCTGAGGGTACTCCAAATGAACTTTCACAAGAATAAGATAGCCTCTGTCGAGCTTCTTTTCAATTTAGAGAAGAGTGGTTAAGACGTGGCTTTAATCCAGGAACCATGGAACTTGCCCTACAGGCGGTGGAGGTGGAGGAAAAGTCCAGTCAACAACCTGATGGTCCAAAAACCAGAGCTGAGGGTACTCCAAATGAACTTTCACAAGATTAAGATAGCCTCTGCCGAGCTTCTTTTCAAATTTAGAGAAGAGCGGCTAAGACGTGGCTTTAATCCAGGAACTATGGATTGCATCGGGTAGCATGGTTACTAGGCTGAAGTCGCAAAACTATAAGACATTCACGCCGAGCCTGATTAACAACGTAGGATTAACGATATTGGTGAAGAAAAGTCTATTTCCCCATATTACAGTCCACAGGTGATCTGATGGTTGTGGCGGTGAAGGGTGCCAAGGATAAGTCTCTACTCCTTGCATCCAGCTACATGCCAACGGCAGAGCTCTAAAGACTGCCGATTAAAAGCTTTGGAACAACCCAATCATCGAAGTGAGTTCCTACTCAATTATATTTTACAAAGTAGTCTAGTGGTAGCTAATCGAGGTGAGGAACCTACCAACATAAGACCCACTTCCAGAAACGTTCTAGATATAACACTTTACACAAGTAGAGAGGCATTGGTAGAAAACTGGAGAGTGCTAAGCACACAGTCGTTTTTCGACCATAGATGCATCTACTTCTCCATTAGATCGGAAGCAAAGATTAAGAACGAGGTTAGGAGATATCACCAGAATACTATTAATTAAGAGACTTAGACCTTGTATATATAACTAACATGAAGAGATTGAAAGAAGCGTGACGGTATTTACGAATGTCCTAAATACAGCTTTTCACTACGCTGCGACTCAAGCACAAAACGAAGCTCCCTTAGTGGAGCAAAAGTTTGGGTCTTACAAAGTACGAGAATGCTTCAACTGGACCAAGCTGGCAGAAGGCGAGGACTGTTGGAACGAGTATAAAGATCTTCGAAAGGACTACATGAAGATGGGTTGCAAGACAAAGCGGGAATCCTGGAAAAATTTTGCAGGAAATACCTAGAGCAGGTCACCAGGAAAACATTGGAGCATCTCTTGAACACTTGTTCCGCATTGGCAAGACTACGCTGTAAGCATTTGGGATTCGTAAAGTATGATACACTGGAGGAGGTTTCGACAGTGAGGTCGCAGAGTCTGTTAAAATTCGCGTCAAGCGCAGGCATCCTAGCCTTACCTCACCAAAAGACTAAACCAATGATGTGGTACCGAGGATTGCAGTAGCGAGAGGCAACAGTCGTCTAAAGATATTGAAGAATCAATAAATTTATGACTTAAAGCGCCAGAGGCATTAAATTTTACACTCAGGCTGTTACAAGAGGGTCAAAATCGGACCTCATTTGTTTGTTTTTCCTAAACTTATTTTCGTTTAATAAAAATTTAAATTGCATAACCAATAATGGCAGTTTTTGAACTCATCAATTCAATTCTAAAGAATATATTGTAACATTTTTCAATTCAAAGCTCACAGCTCTCCAATACAACTGTTGTATTTTACTGTTATGACATAAACATATGAAAGCATTTGACATTTCAATAACGTATGTATATGAATGTTTACAAAAAAATGTTAAAACTTTAAAAACAAAATATCACAAGCTTTGCTTTTTGTTAAACGAATAATAATTCCATCAATACGTAATCTAGCAAACAAATTAATGAAGCGATATACGCGGGTATTTTCATAGCAATTGCACATGAATTATTATTTTTTTTTTTCATATTAATATTATTTCCCTCATCCGTGGAGGTTCGTAGAAATCCGCATGGTTTGCCTACAGCGGATTATTTCGAGTTTTTATTTTAGCTGCGCGCTGAAAAGTAGGCAACTCATTTTATTTTTCATGTGTTTACAATGGAATTTCACAAAAATACTTGTTGCCAGAGAAAGTTGCTAAGCAATTTGCGTTTATAGCATGCAAAATAATTTTAATATACGAGGGTAGCTGCAGCGAAACTTATCTCTGTTTCGTTAACAACATTTTTATGAGATAATATCAAATATTTAAAAGTTGTTATGCAAATTAAAGAACGCATGTAGAGTATTCTTGTGTTTTCTGAACTTTTGCAACCTTAACAGCTTCTTTTATTTATGCAAATTGAAAGACATAATTTCCAAAAATATTAAAAATATTCGAGAGTGAAATTAAAGTGTCTCAACTGCAGAAAAGTATCTGCCAGATTTGTAGCAAGTGTCAGCACAGTTATTTCTAAAGAAATGCCATAAATGTTTATATGTATTTTTATACCACATACATACATACATATGTATGAATATTATATACTTCCTTTCACTTATATCAGCAATCGTAGCAAATTGCTTGGCATAAATTTCATAGCTTATCCAAATGATGTTATCAATTAACCGTAAAACTCTTGTGTACCGAAGCCAACGCAACAAAACAACAACAACAACCACATATTAGCAAAACAACTGCACTCGCACTAATTGCAAAAGGACACTAAAATGTCAACATAAATTCTCCGCATATCTTGTGACAAGCACAAAAGGATGCTTACTTACGCACAACAAAAACAATAAAGAAGACAACTGAGTGTTTACACACACATATGTACATACTAACTGCTTGCGAAGAATGTAGGACAAACAGAGTTGAGTGGCAAAAGGTGCTTTTGATTTGCTGCTCCTGATAAAGCCAGCAAATTATCCAGTGTAAGCTTGTAAACAATGAGTGTTTGGTATTTTAGGCAGACCAGTGACTGCATTTCGTGTTGACATTTGTTTTGCATTTTGCATGCGATTTACAGTGGTGAGCAAAAATAACACTACCGAGCACAAAACATGGAAAAGCTGTTTAGTAAGGCAGGCAGCTGTTGAAGGGTGGCTAAAATTGTGTCGAATAACATGTGAGAGTGTGACTACGGCTGGGGAGGAAAACGTGGTTAACACAAAAATTTCTTTTACCAGAAATTATACCGATTTTCAAAGGCACTTCGAATTAGAAAATTAAGCTTAAGAAGTTTTAGAATTTTATCTGAAAAAAAAACAATTTTTAAATGGAACAATTTGAAACTTTACACTAAAATTCTGCTTTCCGAAAATTTATGCTTTAAAACATATATTTTCTAAATTTTAAATAAAATTTCAATAATTAGTTATAACAAATACTTTACGAAAACGAGTCTAAATGTATGCTTCGTTTTACATGTATTTAAAACGTTGCCTACTTTTAGGGTGACATCAAGAAAAACATAAAAATAAAATATTTAAATGCCATTTTTAATAAAAATATCAGAAAAAAATTTTGTCAACTTATGTCATTCTACTTAATATTGAAAAAGAGTCAGGACAGCATTCCACCAATGATTTTCAGAAATTTTTCGATATTATAAAAAATTATAAAAATATATTCAAATTTTGAGAATATCTTACAAAGATAAAAAATTATAAAATGTACATATGGTTGAATACATTTTATAATTTTTGAAAAATTAATTTGAACCACATCTAAGATATTAACAATCTAACATACATTGTGAGAAAAGAACACTCGGAAATTGTCACTATGTAGTTTGCTAAATTGGTAAAACGATCTGTCACTCAGTTTGTTGACAGCAGCTGCTTAGGTCGGTACATTTCAATAATACGTTGCGATTTGATGATGGATAAAAATATCGAATAAAGAAATTGTCTCAAATTTTGTATTTTTAATTAAATTTCGTCCACGTAAACGTAGCGAACGACGGAAAAGGCTTACGGTGATTCAGTTTTATCAAAAACCCAAGTATACGAGTAGTACAAGACTTTTAAAGAGGGTTGAAAGATCTGGACGACTATCGACATCTTCAACTGATGAAAATATTAAAAAAGTGCAGGAAAATGTGCTTAAACAAGTCAGGCAAGTGTTAGAGAAATGGCAAGAGAGCTCGGCATCTTTCTCGAGTCCGTACAAATGAGTCTGGGGGATATTTTGATTATAAAACGCATTCTCGACTCGCCCCGGTAAAGCTGAATTATTTTCGAAAAGTGGACTGTAAACCGGTCTCTTTGGACATCGTTGCGAATTCCCATCCCATATTTAGGAGAGTATTTAAACTGCCGATGAGACATGGGTTTATGAGTTTGACATAAAAACAAGGCAACAATCCTCGGAATTCAGTCGATTGGAGAGATAAAACAAAACTCACTGAAGGAACTAAAGGCCATCTCAAAAAAAGCTTATTAAGGAACTGAAAAAAAACCGTTAGCATAAGTGTATTACATCTAGTGGGGATTACTTTGAAGGCGACAAAATAAATATTTATGAATAATAAAAAAAATTTAATTTTTTTACAATTTGCGGGGACTTGTCTCAACGTATTTTGAACCCTATTTTCCCCATAAACCAAGTGTTCTATTCCGTTGTCTCGTGTTTATTTCAGTCATAAATATTTTTATACTATTCTATACGTGCTTTATTTACTTAAACGAAATGCCTATATTTTTAGTCAGCCCTATGCAAGCACTCAACGTAAATAGAAAAAACGTTTAGCAGTTTTGCAAATAATGCAAAACCAGAACTGATTAAACAATTCATTGAAGAGTTCGTACTTGTGCACTTAGTAAGTGGGCGTATGGTATATAAGTATAAACGTGTATATATATGCATCTATATACATAAATATGAAACCAAGTATTTTAGAGCGACTCGGTAAATTGATTCATAAGCTTTGTTTAGAAGTATTTACCAAAATTCTTACATTTTTGTTTGCCTTTTTTAGTTGTTTTGTGGCACTCCTGTCAGTATACGCAACGTCTATGAATATATACATACATTAAAAATGTCAGTTACGAGTATATATGTATATTTACTGTATATGCATTGAGTAACAAAATAATATGCGTACAGAGAGAGAGAGATAGCGCAGTTAATGTTAATGTTAAGTTAATTCATGTTAATATTAATGTTACTTCAATGTTAATCTTAACTGATTAATGTTAGTGTTGAACGTATACAATTGCTGAGAGCAGTAACATTTCAATACTTTATGCACATATAGTATGATTGCATTTTTTATTTGCAGAAATAATTGACAAATCGCCAATATTGGTATTGACTTATATCTTGCATTAAACTCGCACAATTGTTTGTGTAATCGGAGTCATTAGGCAACACAGGCCAACACTCAATTTGCTTCTTTGAATTTATCAAGTGATTCTAGTTAATTTGGGTGCGCTGAATTCAAATCTGTAATCGTTTTATTTTTTTTTCAGGTCATCAGTTAAGTGGAGCGGAGAAAAAGCTATATTATGAAAACTAGAGCTGATAGAGACAAACTGATTACAGATTTGAATTCAGCGCGCCCAAATTAACTAGAATCAGTTGATAAATTCAAAATAAAAATTTTTTTAATTTTGTCAGTCTGTGTATCATTGCATTATGATTATCGACATTATTTCAATTTGTTGGTAAAAATTTCCATGATTACCGTAGTAAAGTAATCACAAAGTAATCATATTTTCAACTAAAAGTATTCAAAAAACCCAAAATACGAGTTTGTTATGCATTCTTCTATTCAAAACATTATTATTTTTTATTATTAGTAATTAAATAAGAACATTTTCGTTTTGAGGTTTTATTATATTACGCTACTTACTACATATGTATACGTATAAGCGATTACATGCTTTATTAGCAAATATAATTACTAAAACGAAAAAATTGGAATTAACTTACTGCTTTTATTAAACATACTAAGTTGAATGTTGCAATGGGAGCTGTCGAGTAATCATTACAATAATGATTACAATTATCAATACAATTATGATTACCGGAATTATTAACTAATCATTCCAATTATGATTACCAATATGTTTCAATTACTTTTAAGAGTTTTTTTCATAATAAATAACTATTAGGTATTTTCATTCAAAGTTGCTGATAACCGTTTTAAGGTAATGAACAAGTAATTACTTGTATATTAAAAAACAAAATATTCAGAAAACCCCAAAAAATGTATATATTCAGTTTAACAATTGTGATTACTAATATGGATCTATTAAGTAATCATTACAATTATGATTACCGGAATTATTAACTAATCATTACAATTATGATTACCAATATGTTTAATTACTTTTAAGAGTTTTTTTCATAATAAATAACCATTACTTAGGTTTTTTTGATTCTAAATTGCTAATAACCATAAAAAGGTAATGAACAGGTAATCAAAATAAAAAAATATTCAAAAAACTCAAAAAATGTATGTGTTCAGTTTTCCAAAAGAAAAAAAGACAGGGCAATGTCTCTTCAGTGAACAAGATATCAAACGTCTACATACATAGTCATGATAATCAAAAATAATCTAAAGTAATAATCTAAGAGCTTTATATTATTATTTTTGTGAATAAAAAATACAGTTTAAACATAACCCAAGTAATCAAGGATAAACGAATGTAGTTATGTACATTTTCTAAGAACAGCCAGTTAGACTAACAAGAAAGTTTGTTCCCACGCAGTGAACTAAAGTTTAAAGAAAAAAAAAGTAAATCAAGTAATGGATTATAATAGAAAGTAATTAACATGGTATTTTTTGGATTACATATGACTATATAAAAACTATATATGTTAAAACAAATATTCAATCATTAATAATTAATTATTTGCAATTACATTTGATTACTAAACAGACTCTCGTTAAAGAAATTAATTACTATGAACACAGATTTTGTAATTTTTACAGCATATACATTTATTAAAGCATTTAATTTCTTTTCTACTTCTCGAACTAGACGAAGCAAATCCCTATCGCTGCAACTTCTTACTAGGTATAAAGCAGTATATCGAGCTAACACATACCACAACCAAGCTAAAACAAAAGCGAACGAAATGAAAAATCAAATTACGAATGGCAAAAGGAAGAAGAATGAGCATCAATCTCGCATTGAAACGTCAATCATGTCTCATTGATTTATGAATCAAGCAAAGCAGATCCGTTGACAATTGTGCTGAAGCGAAAATGAGCACATGAATGAAAGTGAAAATGAAAAAGAAATAAAAAAGAAAGCAAAGTTTACATACATACGTAGCTTTGTGGCATTTTATATGAGTACATATGAACTTGCGGGTCTAAGCCATGCAAGCAAAGAGTAAGTAAAGTGAAAGAATAAGTGCCAACTTTGTCAATTGCATTTATTTTGGAATATTCTTGCATTTAATTAAAATATTCCGCATATAAACATAAAAATTACTATTTGAAAATATAAAATATACTTGCTTTCAACAATAAGCTCTGCATGCATGCGCCTTATGAGTATGCCAAATACAGATCACTTTTTTATATATGTATGTAATATTAATAATTTATTATGCGTATTAGCAACAATAAACTGCATTATCACTACATTAATACTGAAATTTATAATATACTATACTGTAATTAAAAGTAGTTAACGGCAATAAACGATATTTATTCAATTAAGCCGCTCATGTTAACAGTTGTAGACCATCGCAAAGATTAGCTTACTAATAAGGAAATCGTTTAGTATTCATTGAGGGCAGTATGTCTACATTGTCACTGATAGTACACTAGTTGTAAGGGATTGGCTGGCTCTAATTAATCTGTAAAAATGGCATTACAAAAATACCAGCTTATAAGAACTTATGATGCTAGAACCCAACAACTAAAAGGAAACGAAAGCTTAACATGACTAAGCAAATATTCCTATTGGTTAAGTAGGCCATAACTCGGTTGCTACGGTGGCGTGAAAATATTGCGATAAATCTATATAAAAAAGAAAGTTGTGTTAGTTACACCATTTATAACTCAAGAACGGCTGAACCGATTTGGCTGAAAATTGGTGGGAGGTAGCTTAGAACCAGGGTAAGGACATAGGATACCTCTTATCTCTTTATGTTAAAATTTAATACAACTCATAGATACAAAAATTATATTTCAAATCATAAGCATTTGTTCAAAATTCATGTTTGTAGCAATCATTTGAATATATGCGAACAATTTTTAACAGATTCTTCATCAAAAATAATACAATTGCTAAGTGGTATATGGAATCGTAGAAAAGAACTGCAACCAAAAACGCTGTGAAATAGATTACAACTGGTTCAATAATAAGCCTGATGAATATTATACCACGTGCAAATGACTGATGTCATAACCTTTCCAGCCGACTTTTTGGTTTTTCCACGCCTGAGAACCGGTTCATCATATGTAGTCCACTAGAATGACTGTCGATTGGACTCCAGTGGGAAATGGTGGAGCTATGTTTCTATTGTCACACACCGATGCAAGAATTCTGTTTTATTACGATTAAAGAGCACTTGAAACACTTTTCAGAATCAGTTATTCCTTTTTTTATTGTTGGATTATGAACTTGCGAGGCACCCACTTTGCACAGAGCTTTCGCCTCTTTAGAGCATCTATTGTCCTCGAGGCTCATTTCGCCTGTTTCCAGCTTAGCAAATATCTTTTCAACGGTGGATTTCCCTGAGCCCAAATTCAACAGTATTTTCCCCCAAAAAGCAAAGCTTTATGATCCTTTTTTTGATAAACTAACACAAGTTACTTCACAAAAATGCTATATCTCATTAACTAATAGCCATAAATAAACTAATAGAAATCATATAGATGGTAGTATTAGTATTATCTATGTATCAGCCACAGTGAAGCGTGGACGTTTCCTCTAGTAATGTAATAAAAAAAAATATAAAAAATAAAATAACAAAAAACTAACAAAAAATAAATAAAAAGTAATATAAATTGAAAAAATTTAAAGCTTATAACACTACTCAACAAATCTGAAAGATTTGCCACTCATGTTCTAAAAGTTTTATGGGGTATTTGAGTTGTTTCGATTACGAATTTGATTTCAAAAATTTTCTATCACGAACAGCTGTTTTTTGTCATAAATTCCACCGAGAGGTGCAATTTTTGATCACTTCTTGCAGCTATTAGGGCCAATGTTCTCTTTAAAGCTGTCAACCGTCTAGGGCTTATTTGCGTAGACACGTGACTACACATAACCTCCAAAAAAGTCCAGCGGTGTTAAATCACACGATCTTGCAGGTCCACGAGGCGAGATAATGCGCTCATCAAAAGTTTCATTCAATAAATGGATTTCTTCGTTGGCTGTACGACATGTAGCGACGTCTTGTTGGACCAAGGGTCGCCCATCATCAATTAGCTTCAATTCAGAAGCACAAAAATCATTAATTATGGCTTTGTATCGTTCCCGATGGATTCTTACTTTATGGTCGGCTTAATTTTTGAAGTAAAATGCAAAATAATGAAGGAAAAACAATGCCACTAATATTGAAACAAAATTTTAGTTTTGGCTATAAAATGGTTAATAGTAGTTATATAGTGGTTATATAGTAGTTATATAGTGGTTATAAAATGGTTATACATAAATTGGATAATACATTTTACAACAATTTTCATTTTTTATTTTATGATACGTTGTTTTGCGTTTTAGGTGACGATATATATGATTCCCTCATTTAAAACCATAAGTCTCAAAAAACATTTCATCAAGATAAAAATGTTTCCATACAAAAACTTGATTTCGATTTTAACAGCTTCTGTGGCAGCTATATTTTATCATATTTTGTTTGATTTAAAGTATTTTTCTACACTATAACTAATAATTCGTACATAACTGGTTTTACAATTTTACTCAATTTCTCAGAACTATGTAAGAGAAGCATAAAGGTTTTGCGCTGAGATTTTGCCAACTCTTTCGTAGACATTGCGAATCTCGTACTCTTAATAATTTTTTAAGTACCATTTTAAGATTTCTACTGTACTAGTAAACAAAAAAAAAAACAATAACAACAACTTAATGGCTTTTTAAACGAGACAGTTTAATTGCACGCATACAAGGTGATAATTGCCGGCATATTTCATGAGCTACTCAAAGCGCTACTGAAAGCAAATACTGTCAGACAAATTACAAATTTATTGAAATAAATAAGTGCAGTAGACGCCACCGGTTCTAGTTTTGAATTTACAATTGATTTACATTGCAAGCGCTAGATATTTGCGCACAAATATTATATACTAGATTTAGATATTTTTTCCAATATGAACCGTTGCATCGTATAACTGGTTCTTATCTGCTGCTGCATTTACGCGAGAGCAGTTAGTAATTCAGTTAAACTAATAAGGCATTTGGTATGCTAAGTGTGTGCCGTTATTATTAAGCTTGGCAATAACTAACGTGAACAATTTAATACCGCGATCTTTGTAAAAAGATTTGATGACTTGATCCCGTAAACTTTAAGCTTGGCACAAATTAAAGTGCGAAATGCAGCCCACTGCACTTAAGACTATAATTTGATATTTTTGTGCACTGACCAGCGTACACTTATTAAGATTGCCACGAAATTTTAACATTGAGAAAACGTTGAAGACTCTGTATATAGTATGTATACAGTACATAAATGATCAGCATGATGAGCCGAATTGACATAGACATGTCCGTCTGTCTATTTTTGCGACATCGATTTCAAATATTGAAAGGACGCATACTTTCCTCCCCAAGAAGCTGCTAATCTGTCGAAACCGCCAATATCGGACCGCTATAAGATATATGTGCCATACCAACTGACAGACAGATCGAGATCAAGTCCTTGTAGGAAAAACTTTTTTACTTTACAAGATGTTTTCCAGATATTTGGCGTAAATTATTGATAATAAATGCATATTATTGGTTAGTCGAAAAAAATCGTCTCGTAATTCCAATCAAACTTCAACTTATTTTTCTTATATATTTACTGAACTTTAATAAACCAAATATGTACCATTTTGGTCGACCAGTTTTTGCCATTTTTCTGCTGGAGACATTATTCTATCGGTGTAAAATTTTTCTGGTTTTTCGACGAAAAAGTAATTTTCACAGGCTTCTCTTGAAGCCAACTTTACTCCATTAAGAGAGTTCTGTATTGACCGAAACAAATACTAGTGCGATGGCGCAAGGTCACGGCTATATAATGGATGCATCAAAACTTCCCAGTCAAGCTCTCCCACATTTTGCTGAGTCATTAAAGATGTGTGTGGTCTAAAGTTGTCCTGATGGAAGACAAAGCCTTTTCTGTTGATCAGTTCTGGCCGTTTTTTCGATTGCTTGCTTCAATCTCATCAGTTGTTAAGAGTAAAATGTAGAATCAATCCTTTGATCAGGCTGAAGCAGCTAATAGTGGATGATTCCTTTCCAATCCCATCAAACACTCAGCATAACCTTTCGAGGCGTCAATCCTGGCTTTGTGACCATTTGTTGAGGTCGTTTGGACCACGATCTTTTTCGCAAATTATTGTCGTATTTGAACCACTTTTCGGCTGTTACCATTCGCTTCAGAAATGATTCGATTTCATTTCGTTTCAGCAAAGAATCGCAGATGTTAATTTTGTCCATTAAATTTTTCAGAGACAATTCATGTGAAATCGAAATCCAAACGAAATCGATCTTCTGTTTTTAGCCAGCTTATTTTAAATGGTTCAAAACCTTTTGATGACGAATGCTAAGTTCCTTAGCGATGTCATGACGGTCCTGATCAATCAACGGTATCATCAGTGAACAAATTTTTTAGATTGGAATCACTATAATATTTAGTGACAATAGAAACTGACGGATTACCATACATTTTTTGTATGGATACTTTTTTATTTGTGAAGGTTATTCGAGCTTCGCCTGTGACTTGTTTTGTGAAAGGCTGAAGATATACCAAAAAATTTTAATCGTTGAAATGTACATTGCAGAAGGTTGATACGTAGGTGGAGTGGCATTTTGACGACGCACAAAGCCCTCTCTCAGAACCATACCGCGCTTCTGATGGATTTAATCAGTACAATTTACCGGTATCTGTGCAATCTCAAGATACCCTTGACCGTTAGTTCTACAAAAATCCAGAATTATTAAAAAAAACTATTGCCAACATTTCTTGAATTCTTCGAGTAGAAAGTCTTATTAGCACTATTGATAATCAGCTAAGTTATTAAGTTACTTTGTAGAATACCCATCGTCACTTTCACTAATAAACACTAGAAATAACTGCATATGTAAACGAAATCTAATCAGTGTACCTGTGTTATTTACTGAATGCTAAGGGTATAGCGAAGCGAAAGGAAACAACTTAAGTACTTATACGTATGTAGGCGTTTAGGAAACACTGAATGGCGTTTACGAAGAGCTACTGTCTGATAAAAATGAAAAAAATACCTTCTGGTGATGGCCGGTGCTTAATTTAATAGTAACTTTAGAGTAACACCCAATATTGTCTTCTGAAGAAGTCAATTAAAATAAAAATTTTATTTTTCAAAATTCCTCGCTTTTTACTACTCGCATACATACTTGTACACAACAAAATACACAGAAATAAAATAAATAAATTTTTTATGCCAAAAAAGTGAGAAGTCAAGGGTTAATACCACTTTTTTAACCCTTCGTATTCTAAATAGCCGATTCGTGTATACGTATTTGTTCTCAAATAGTAAACAAACAGTCCGGCAGTGTGCCGCATGCGCCTTTCAACCGCACAATTTGCGCAATCGTTTGAGTTAACTACAAATGTCGCGCATAATTAATTTTATATGTGTTGTAATACTATATATTGTACTTTAATTTAATAAATATAAGCGTTTAAGAATTTTTAGTGACAGTTCGCGGCGTACCGCGTTAAGGCGCTCAGATTTCTCTCGCGTGAAGCAGGAAGCGAAATAGAAAATAAAACGAACGGCTACAAATTTCCGAAGTGAGAGTGCGTGAAGAGTTTACAAAAGGAAGCAAAGGACTCTAGGCGATGAGTAAACTGTTACAACGGGATAGAAAGTGAAACTATCTTCTTCTTTATTGGCCTAGATACCACTTACGCGGTTCTAGCCTGGTTAAGTTAAAGTGTAACTGTATAAACAAAAAAAAAAAAAAAAAAAAAGAATAAATATATTTTGTATTATTAAAGTATTTGTGTAATAATATCAGTAAGAATTCAAAAAACTAAAAAAAAAAACGAAAAAGTAATAAACGAAAGTCAGGATATGTTATAGTACGAGAAGCAACAAAACTAACAGAAGTTATCAAAAATCAATTTCAAAGGACTTTTCAACAAGTTCTAAGCAAGCATAATCGAACAACGAACACTTTTGAATTAATTAAAAAAAAATTAACAAAAAATAAATTAGTCAACATGTTCAAAGTGAAGCTTTATCAAGTGCTGCTGCTATACACACTATTTTGCTGCGTAGTTAGCACAGCGAAAATGGTGAGTCCCAACAGCGACCAATACCAACTAATGCAGCGTACGTCAATACTCTTCGGCCTGACAGTGATCAGTCGCCCGGATATGGTGAGCGAAAACTGTTATACACAACTGCAGGAGGTACAAAAGGCTATGCTAATGCAACAGCCTTGGGCTATGAAGAGTAAGTGCTTCTTTCCTTTCACCATCGTTGAGATAGGTTAGGGTATGTCACCTCAAGGGAACAATGAACAAAGAATTGTGGCATAAAAATTCATTAGCTTTTTAAAAGCTTTAGTAGTCTCATTTTTCTTGAATTTAACAGTAGATTGACGAGCTTTTTGTAGAATAATAGCAAAATGCACAAGATTGAATTACTTGCGATCACCTCAAAAAATTTCAAAAATTATGAAAAAACTGTAGATGCTTACCCGTAAGAAAAATTAATCTTTTAAGCTTTCATGACAACAAAGTGGGCTTTTTTTGGATCTCAGCAAAATTTTTATTATGGTTCGATCGGTTATCAGTTCGAATATAATCTAAAGTAGTATCCTTTTATAGTTTCAAAAACTTGTAATAAATACAAAATTTTATAGCAACTATCCTTCGAAATCTTGAGGGATTACGTTGGCTTCCTCGGGTAAGAAACAGCTTTTATCCAAACATTTTTTCTCGTACAAAAAATTAAAGAAATTCCGAAATTTTGGAAAAAAAAATTTTAAACTTTAATTGTGACGCCTTTTCTGGCAAAAAAGGCTCGTCCGCGTTGGCAGGATAACTCCATACAGGATCATCAAAAAAGAAAAAATACGCGTTTTAGTTAAAAACTTAACTTAGAACTTGGACAAAGGGAAAAGAACTGAAAATCGTATTTTTAGCTCACATTTTCAAAAAACATGAAAATTTAAGAGAAAATTTCGTAAATTTTTTTTTTTCAAATAGTTGTAATCGAGGAAAAATCCTTCGCCCAAGTCATTAAGAATTGTATCTCAAAGATCTATGAAAAATTTCAGGAAAATCGGTGAAGTAGTTCTGGAAATTTCTTACCTACCGACTTCAAAACACAGTTTCGAAAGAAACTCGTTTAAAGACGACACACTTAGTCTTTCTAGCCCTGAGCGCACAAGTTCTCAAGGCTGTACTTCCGAGACTATTACTGGGATTAACTTGCAAATTAATGACAACATTCTAGAGATGCTATAGAATTGGTTATAGAATAAAGAAAACTCGATTTTTTGAAACCCTTAAACTCATATAATCCCTTACTGCACCCATAAAGCAAAAAATATTTTCTTGAACAACTCTCGTGTAAGAGTTGACCCACAAATATGCATAGCCAAATTTTCGTCATCTTTTTTAGTATTTCTTGCAGGTCCAAAAATTGACAGATACTAGAAACTATAGCATACAATAATCAGACTAATAACAGCTCTATAATTTCTTAAGAGCAATTAATATAACCGAAACATTATATTTTCCGAATATGTACCCAGTTGTATAATATGCATTAACTCACTAACTCTCTATCACTCTTCTATATTTCCCCTTCTTTACATAGTGTACGATGCATCAGGAGTTCGAGAGCCTGGATTCACAATGGGCAACGGCATCTGGGTGGGCAGTCGTGACACCTGTAATGCTGTTAAAACACCCGTCAATCTCAAACTATCCACACATGTACCACACAAAATGAATCCAAAAATATTCACAGACACGGCGCCATTTCCCACGGACTTTCGTGTCGTCAATTTGTGGCACAACTCCACATGGCAAATGGATCCAGTATATATCTACTATGAACCGCGCATAAGTATCGGTCTATGCTTGCCTAGCGCTTGTACAGTAGCCGAGATCGGTCAACTAATGGCCGCCTATGTGGAGGATGATCTATTTGTGTCGAATGATGTTTATGATATGCGCATGCGTGTTGAAGGCGTAAAGGATTTGAAATTACGTGCTGGCTTCTATTCAAGACCTTCGTTGATGATTTTCATCGGCTGCTGGTTACTGACACTGTTGCTGACATTTCTGGCGTCGTGGCAACGTACGAAACGCAATAGCGAAACGGTTGAGGTGGTTGCAAATGGTACGAAGTCAACGAACGATCATTTAATTGCGAAAAATCAAACGAATACAAAATCGACATGTAATGGATTTATTGAATGTTTTGATGTTCAAAACAACTGGGAATTGCTTTTCCCAACGGGCTCAACTGGTGGCACAGACGCTTTTCCGGCGGTGAATGGCTTGCGGTTTTATGGTGCAATGGGCGTAATATTATACCATATACTGTGCGGAAGTTATCTGGGATCAAGCAATAAATCCGTGCATTACAAATTAACAAGTAGTTTTGGAAATTTGGATGTTTTTGTGGATCTGTTTTTTACAATAAGGTAAGAGCGATGAAATTTTGGAAGACGTTCTACGATACTTTAATACATTTGAGATGATGTGAGGTAGCAGCACTCTACTAGTCCGGTATTCATAACTTTTGTTTAAGTTTTTTAAACTGTTCTTTATATCTACTCACTTGGTATTCAACATAGACAGAAATCCAAGATATAGGAAATAAAAAGTAGAAGCGAGTCCTCAAAAGCAAAACTTGAAATACATTAAGAACCTCAGACTGAAAGATGTTTCGCAGCCCTAACCACATCTTTCTTCTTCTAGCTCTAATTCTAAACTTCCCAGCATTCTAGAGTATATTTTTTACTTTATCGGATTACCTTAACGTATTTTTTCAAAATCTTTGGTTGTAGAAATTTGGTGGTTCTGAGTCCAAAAGAAAGGTCGCTCTGTCTGTGCACAAGCAGAATACAGAGCTGTTATATGGCCAATTCACATCCAAAGGCTCTCTGTTCTTTCTCCCTAAATGGGATCTCTATAAGTTTTAATTCATTTAAACAGTCATTACAGTATTCCAATAGTATGTAAATTTAGTTGACGTCGTTCACAGTAACTCGGACTAACGTATGGAACGATTTGACGCATTTTACGAAAATATACTGAATATACAAGAACTGAAGCCGCTCGACCTTCCCAAGCGAGATTGCTTCGCTCTATGAAGCTTTTGAAAAGTTCCAAGAAGATCCAAGGTTTTCTTGAGTGATAAGGCTCATTTCCGGCTCAACGGGTACATAAACAAACAAAATTTCTGAATATGGGACGATCTCGTGATCTCTGCGAATTGTGGTTTCAACATCACTGCTGCAATTTCCTACACACCGGACAAATCAATGGATTTAATGAGAGAACATTTCGGTGAGCAGATAATTTAACGTTTTGGGCCGGTCGATTGGCCAGAAAGATCGTGTCATATCACACCGTTAAACTTTTTCTTGTGGAGATATGTAAAGTCTAAAGTCTATCCGAACAGTCCCAGTTCGATTCAGGCCTTGGAGCAAAACATTGTGCGTGTTATTCGCCAGTTAACAGTCGAAATGCTCGAACGAGTCATCGAATATTGGACACAACGAACGGACTATCTGAGACGTAGCCACGGCCAACATTCGAAGGAAATAATCTTCAAAAAATTTTTCCCAAAAAGTGTTCATTCGATTAATAATACTCATTACCTATTTAATTCGAAGTTTTTGAGTTTTTTCTTTAAAAAAGTAGGGAAGCTCGAAATGCATCACCCTTTAGAATAAAATTAAATACAAAAAATTTCAAAATGTTTTTACAGTGGCTTCCTGCAAACATATCACTTTTTCCGCGACACCAAAACTATTGAGATCATACGAAGCAGTGGTGTAATGAAGAATACGAAAGCGGTATTTATGTACATAATGCATCGTGTGATAAGGTAAGTACCGAAAGCTGTAAACGTTTAGTAGTCTGAAAGAGTTATGCCCGACGTCAATATTACAAATTCGGGTATTAATAAACACGCTGTCTGGATAATTCGCGGGCATAGATATTCGAAAACATATAAAGTAAAAAAGAAGCATTCTTAGCTGTTTCGTTTTTCGCCTCTACTTCAAACAGATTGGGTCCTTTGTATTTCCTTGTTATCTGCATGGCCGATGCTGGAGCGCTTCTCATGGACGATATATCGGTTTTCCACTTTAGCCATAAATTATATGCCAACTGCGAGTTGTATTGGTGGCGCAGTGTGCTCTTCATACAAAATCTCTTCAATCACGAAGATATGTGCGTGTTTTGGTCGTGGTCCTCAGCATGTGATATGCAATTTTACATCTTCAGCATAATTCTACTATTCATCTATACGAAGTAAGTGCATATACGTAATATCTTAATACTTTTAATTAAAATATATCTAATTGAAAATCTTACTTCCAGACATCCAAAAACCGGCAAAGCTCTCACTCTCGCCACAGTATTAGCAAATTTGGTCTACACCATCCATACCGCCATCACACTGAATTATAAGTTTTCCTTTGAGACTACATCGGTGCTGTTCACAGAGCTCTATATGAATCCGGTGTCACGTGTGCTGGCCTACGTAATTGGCGGCGTGGCTGGCTGGTTTTTCGTACAAAACCAACAAAAGCAACTGTATGCGAACTTCTTTCAAAACCAATCTCTGCAAGAGTTTCTCGGTTATTTGGCGATGATTTGCTTCTTTACGGTCAATTTCGCCAAAGTCTCCGAAGGTTATTCAGTGGTTTCCTATGTAGTATTGTTGGTCATTCAACGTGTGATATTTTCGTCGAGTGTTTGTCTTCTGATATTCGCAAATGCGGCGGGCAGTGTGAAGTGGTTCTTTAGCTTATTGGAAAATCCATTCTTCAAGAAGTTCAATCAAATTACTTATGCTATGTTCCTCTTAAATCCGCTACCTATGGCTCTACTAGTTAGCTTAAATAACATTGGACGCTATGCCAGTCCATACAATTTAGTGAGTTCTAGTTTGGTTTGTTAAATTTTTTGTTTTTTAACGTTTATATATTTCTTATATTTTTAGGTTATCGAATACATTGGCATTTGCGTGGTACTGTACGCGCTCTGCACGACTTTCGCCTTATTTTTCGAAGTGCCCTATAAGAATATATCTAAAATGTTGGTCCAGCGCACCAAACCCAAGACGAACTAAGCAAAGTTTACTAGCGCGAACTGTGATGGAACTAAATCTATGAATGTAAATGCATTTATTGTAACAATAGAGGCATTTTGTATAATAAAATCTGTATAGTAATATATATAGAGACAAGAAGAAGAAACAGCGAAGGTTACTATAGAGTTGTAGAGGATGTTTTGCTTTAAAGGCATTGAATTTCCTGTAGCGTAGGCATGTGTTTTCTATTTCGAACAGAAAAAACTACTGTGACTCCACCAAATTGAGTAAAAATCCATACAAAGCACTAAATCATTATTTACTAAGCGGAACTTTTGTTGACGGATTATGTTAGGAATGGAACTACTATACAAATACATCGGTTACCGTTGACCAGCTGTGAAGAAAGATGGTAAAAATCAGGGTCTTTATCAGTTGCAATAGTCGTATATAACCGAAACTTAGAAAAATTTACAAATTATTGCCTGGTAACAATTTTTACTATTTATTCCTTTTCTGTGAAATAAAATTTTTATGCTCCTAAAAATATACAATAAAACTACACGCAAAGCCCAAAAAGGTAGTTCACCGTTTTGAACCAAATTTTGAAACACAGAATGTTCCTAGAACAGCTGGGAATCTAACAAATTCATACCACAGCAACATCTATTTTTAATTTATACTTCGCGTGTTTTTCGAAGGGGATTACTTTGAAGGAAATGAAATGGACAAAATTCACTATTATGCAGCACAACTGCACTTAAGACTATAATTTGATATTTTCGTACACTGACCAGGGTATATACTAGGGTGATTCAAAAAAAAAATTTTTTTTTTTCAATTGGTACTCGCAAAAATAGGTTCCTAGACACCTCTAAGAAAGCCTCTCCAAATATGAATTTTTAATTGTAACGGGAAGGTCCTCCGCCTAACGGTTTTCTATTTTTTCTTATTATCAGATAGAAACATTTATATCTCGCTTCCAACTACTTGAAAAAATATCTTGTTAATTAGGTTTTGTAGGAAATTGAATGCTCTAAAATATGGTCTCTTATGATTTTTTCGTAAACCCAACCGTTTAAAAGATATTAATGGTTGAAATTTGACTATTTTTGGAAAAATTCTTTATTTCTTATTAATTTTATAACTCAATGAAAAAAAATTATTATGAATGATTAAACACATAGTTTTGTAGGAAATTTACTGCTCTATAAAAATGGTCTACTATGATTTTTCGATTAAGTTAAGCGTTTACGAGATATTCATCGTCAAACATCAATGCTGCAGTTTGATAGCGCAGTTTTCATTGCTATGAAAATTTCAAAGAGGCAACATATCCCATTTGCACATATGCTTACGGCATTTTCAATTCGGTAATATGAAATTAAGAAGAGCGAGTATTAAGACAGCTTTGTTGTATTATAAAAATATAGTTGGGCACGTTTGGTTACATTAAAACAAAAAAATAGTGCATTTTTTAAATATATAATTACTGTAAATAATTTGCTTTTTTGCAGTTTGGGTATTTTCTTCGATGTTCTTTGATCACTTGCAATAAGTATTGGAATTGCTCTTCATGTTTTGTCAAGCATTGATTATATTCACTAACTAATGCAACTGCTCTCGTTCTGCTGAATCATTAACAACTTTCAATTGGTTAAAGTATTCTTTATTTTCAATGTAACTGTCATTAGTAGGCCACGATTCAATATCTTTATTAAGGAAGTCATACGGTAAATCAAATATTTTAAAGAGATTTAAAGACTTATTAGAAACAAAGTCACTCAGACTTTTCTGCGTTAATGAATTCAAATCGTTTTTATCAATTATAAATTTTTTAACTTTAGAATCTGTACCGTTACGAGTATTAACAGCTCCAACAATATTTTTTTTACTTCCAATGGAACGGTATCGTCAAATAATGATAAAATGGCAAGTTCATCACTTAAATACCATAAATGCAAAATCATTTTTACACAAGTTGCTGAAGAAATCAATGGATTGATATTTTTGTACTCGAATAAATTTTTCAAAAACTGCAAGTCATGATTAGGAGCAGTTGTTGCAGAAGTTGATGAAAACCAAGCTTTTAAATACAGTGTAACTATAAATATACAAATTTGACGAAGACCGTGCAATTCTTTATTAGAAAGTTTAAATTCATTTCTGAATAGAAACATTTTTAAACTGTAAATTGCCTTCATCATCCACCTAGCATGATGAATTGCACCAGGACGTTTGAAAGAAATTTCTTCTTGAGGCATTTCTCCAAGGAAAATCAACGACAATTCCAACAATTCTTTATAGTCATCACGGGGTTGTAGTAACTATCAAAAAAAAATTAAAAAATTGTCAGAAACAAGAAAATTTTTATTCTTAAAATCGCAATTAAATCATACGTGTAAGGATTGTGCAATTAAACTAGATATTTCATTTTTTTTATCCGAAATGATATCAGCAACAACAGTATCTTCCATTCCAGATTTATAATTAGTTTTATTCATTACATCCCATGATTTTTTAAATTTTCCGAAGATTGGTACGTTTGGCCCAGATGACACAGGCCAATATACTTCAATTACACTTCTCAATATGATTTCAAAAATGTGGTGACGACATGGTAACCAGATTAACTCTCTTCCCAAAGTATTTTCAATTGCCTTACATGTACCGTTATGAATTCCTGTATAAAGCAAATAGATAACTATCGCTAAATATAATATTTTAAACAAATTTTAAATTATATTTAAAATCCAAATGAGTAAATAATTCTCGGTAATTCAGTAAACAATAAAAATTAAACTAGAACGTTAATAATTAAACATTTTTTATATTAAACTATCATTGATAAGTTACCTGTATTAACTGCCGTCGTGTCAAAACACATCGCCTTAACATAATTAATGATACCCCATTCACTCAATGTCGATAAAATGGCTGATTTTTGATTGTCTGCCGTCCCAGAATAAATTTTTGGAACCCCAAGTAATTGTTCGGCACCAAATGCAGTTAAAATAACAGGTAGCCGTTCCACAGATTTTGATCCAACTAGGTCATTCAGCATTTTTCCGTCCCAATGCACAACGTATTTATCGTGTGCTTTAAAGTTGTCTTTAAGTCCTTTAGCAATGTCTTTTCTTTGAAGCATACGAGCTCTTTGAATTGAACTATAACTGAGCGTTGTATCTTCAATTTTAATACCTACCGCTAATAAAACCGGAGCAATAATAAACATCGCATTTCTACTGCTGACATTAGCTCGGTCGAGTCCAAAAATGACTTCAGGAGTTAAAACATCAAGTTTTGCTCGTTTTGTCGGAATTGGAGGTTCATACTCTGAATCAGATCCAACCTTTGTAACTGCACTTAAGGTATACGTAGAGAACGTCTCTGATTTTTCACTTGGATCAATCGCATGACTGGTAGACGGTTGATCTAAGTCTGGAATAAGATCTGTTTTACAAATTAAACGAAGAAAGTGTATAGAATTTATTCATTTTGATGACAAATTATTAAGAAAGGACTCCAAAAATTGTCAAATGTCATCTAGTCATCTATGGAAAGTTACACTACTACCTGACGTTATAATAATTAAATATCTCAGATACTTACTACTCTCACCTATTTCCATCGTAGTTGTGGTTAAGTTTGATACAGGTACATTATTAGAAAGAATCTCTTTATGGGTACTGGATTTTTGATCCAAATACAACTTTCTAATATTATCATTAAGCACTTTTAAGGATTTTTCGCTCACAATGTCGAATAATTGTTCAAGATCACTCTGAAATTTCTTTTCCTTTTGGTTTTGCCCTGCACTTTTTTTATAGAAACTTTTTTGTAATTTTAACCATTGACTGTGATAGTGAAGAAATTTTTTGACTGCATTAGGAGCTCCACTAGTTGGAATCTGATTTTTTCTCCACACTTCAATAACTTGGTCAACTGTATTTTTAGCACTTTGTTTGATTGTATACTTTAAAACTTTAAGATGATAGAAAAACACACGCATAACCTCTTTCACATTCGGTAACTTACGTTCCGAAATTCTTTGTGTAGGTATTCCGATAAAACGTATTTCTTTATTCATTGTAGGTTAATTGATGATAAATAAATTTATGTGATGATAATAAGACTTACATATTTGAAATGAATTATTTTATTACGTATGCAAGTTGATCAGTTTTAGGAACACTGAAAATACGCTATTAAATGAATTTATTTTATCATTTGTGAAATGCCGTCGGGTAGGTACGTAGATGATATAGCGTACGTTTTGAGCTCTTGAACCCCTTAAAATAAGATAACACAAAGGATAAAGATCCTTTGTTTACAAATGTATTTCTGGAAAAAATAAGATAATACAAAGGATAAAGATCCTTTTTTACAAATGTATTTCTGGAAAAAATAAGATAATATAAAGGATAAAGATCCCTTTTTTACAAATGTATTTCTGGGAAAATAAGAATTCATATATTTAGACTACTAGATAATAATTCTAGCATAAATTTTATATACCATTTAAAATAATAAATTTAAATTGAGAAATGATATATTCCCAACCCAATTTGCATAATTTTTCTGTAAATTAACAATATTAAACTAAATATTATTTTTTTGAAAATTGTTATTTTGAAAATGTACTATATTTTTATAATACAACAAAGCTGTCTTAATACTCGCTCTTCTTAATTTCATATTACCGAATTGAAAATGCCGTAAGCATATGTGCAAATGGGATATGTTGCCTCTTTGAAATTTTCATAGCAATGAAAACTGCGCTATCAAACTGCAGCATTGATGTTTGACGATGAATATCTCGTAAACGCTTAACTTAATCGAAAAATCATAGTAGACCATTTTTATAGAGCAGTAAATTTCCTACAAAACTATGTGTTTAATCATTCATAATAATTTTTTCATTGAGTTATAAAATTAATAAGAAATAAAGAATTTTTCCAAAAATAGTCAAATTTCAACCATTAATATCTTTTAAACGGTTGGGTTTACGAAAAAATCATAAGAGACCATATTTTAGAGCATTCAATTTCCTACAAAACCTAATTAACAAGATATTTTTTCAAGTAGTTGGAAGCGAGATATAAATGTTTCTATCTGATAATAAGAAAAAATAGAAAACCGTTAGGCGGAGGACCTTCCCGTTACAATTAAAAATTCATATTTGGAGAGGCTTTCTTAGAGGTGTCTAGGAACCTATTTTTGCGAGTACCAATTGAAAAAAAAAAATTTTTTTTTTTGAATCACCCTAGTATATACATATTAAGTTGACACGGACTTGTATCATTGAAAAGGAAACGTTGAAGACTCTTTATATTTTCATATATAAATGATCAGTATGATAAGCTGAGCTGATATAGATGCGCATGTCAGGCTTTTTTTGAGATATCGATTTGAAATATTCTACGCATCCTTTCCTCCCCAAGAAAATGCTCATCTGGTGGAATCACCGATATCAGACCACTATAATATGCAATAGGTATCATACCAACTAACAGATTCAAATCAAGTTTTTGTATGAAAAACTTTTTCATTTGACAAAATGTTTTCGAGATATTTGGCATAAATTATTGTCCATATATGCATATTATTTAAGTCAAACCACATTAGCATGTATGTAGCTGCCATGACATGACCGTATCTATGAATACTTTCTTATTTTTGAAGGTTATTTTAGCCTCTGTGATCTCTCTTAGTTGTGGAATGGCTGTCTGACGATGCACCTAGACCTTTAGGAGGCCTGTTGTGATCCTCCTCTCTGAACCACACCGTACTTCTGATGGAGTTTATCGGTTCGAAAAAATCAAAGTAATCGCCGTCGTACAAAAATCAAGAATTATTAGTAAAAAGTGTACTCGAAACGAGAGACTGCAGGAGCATAATGGGAATACACTGATCACTGTCTGGTGGCGACCCATGCCGGCAAGATGGGGCTGACAAATCAAGAAGACGCAGGAAATGCCTATAGCAGGACACCAAGGAAACATTGGAAAGGCTACCCTGAAAGCGTCTGGGGTCCCGATAATATAACATCCTAGAGGAGATATCTATAGTAAGGACTCAGAATCTGTTAAAATTCACGTCAAACGATCTTAAACGATGACTACTTCTCTTGGACTTAGAAACTGAACTCCATCTGGTATCGCAAAAGACCAAACTTGTCTATGGACGGCTTCTTGGCCTACCAGTTTAACCTAAGCTTATCTAGTAAAAAGTATTGCCAACAATAGTTGAATGCTTCGAGTAGAAAGTCTTATTAGCACTATTTATAATCAGCTAAGTTATTGAATTACTTTGTGGAATATTCATCGTCACTTTCACTAACAAACACTAGAAATAACTGCATATGTAAACGAAATCTAATCAGTGTACCTGTGTTATTTACTGAATGCTAAGGGTATAGCGAAGCGAAAGAAAACAACTTAAGTACTTATATGTAGGCGTTAGGGAAACACTGAAAGGCTTTTACGATAAGCTACTGTCTGATAAAAATGAACAAACTACCTTCTGGTGATGGCCGGTGCTTAATTTAATAGTAATTTTAGATTGTCTTCTGAAGAAGTCAATTAAAATAAAAATTTTATTTTTCAAAATTCCTCGCTTTTTACTACTCGCATACAAACTCGTATGAAACAAAATACACAGAAATAAAATAAATAAATTTTTTATGCCAAAAAAGTGAGAAGTCAAGGGTTAATAACACTTTTTTAACCACTCGTATTCTAAATAGCCGATTCGTATTTACATATTTGTTCTCAAATAGTAAACAAACAGCCCGGCAGTGTGCCGCATGCGCCTTTCAACCGCACAATTTGCGCAATCGTTTGAGTTAACTACAAATGTCGCGCATAATTAATTTTATATGTGTTGTAATACTATATATTGTACTTTAATTTAATAAATATAAGCGTTTAAGAATTTTTAGTGACAGTTCGCGGCGTACCGCGTTAAGGCGCTTAGATTTCTCTCGCGTTAAGCAGGAAGCGAATTAGAAACGAAAACGAACGGCTACAAATTTCCGAAGTGAGAGTGCGTGAAGAGTTTACAAAAGGAAGCAAAGGACTCTAGGCGATGAGTAAACTGTTACAACGGGATATAAAGTGAAACTATCTTCTTCTTTATTGGCCTAGATACCACTTATGCGGTTATAGCCTCGATAAGTTAAAGTGTAACCATATAAAAAAAAAGAATAAATATACTTTGCATTATTAAAGTATTTGTGTGATAATTATCAGTAATAATTCAAAAAACTAAAAAAAAAAACGAACAAATAATAAACAAAAGTCAAATAAAAACGCCTGTCTTCGAAAAGTTAGGCAAGTGTGTGAAAATTAGCAAGACTTTGTGGATATGTATGTTATAGTTCGAGAAACAACAAAATCAACTGAATCATAAAAAATCAATTTCGAAAGGACTTTTCAACCAGTTCTAAGCAAGCATAATCGAACAACGAACACTTTTGAATTAATTAAAAAAAAAAAATTAACAAAAAATAAATTAATTAACATGTTCAAAGTGAAGCTTTATCAAGTGCTGCTGCTATTCACTCTACTTTGCTGCGTAGTTAGCACAGCGAAAATGGTGAGTCCCAACAGCGATCAATACCAACTAATGCAACGTACGTCAATACTCTTCGGCCTGACAGTGATCAGTCGCCCGGATATGGTGAGCGAAAACTGTTATACACAACTGCAGGAGGTTCAAAAGGCTGTGCTAATGCAGCAGCCTTGGGCTATGAAGAGTAAGTGCTACCTTCCTTTCACCATCGCTTAGATAGGTTGGAGTATATCATGCTCAATGGAACAATGAACAAAGAATTGTGGCATAAAAATTAGTTAGCTTTTTAAAAGCTTTTGTAGTCCTACTTTTCTTGAATTTAACAGTAGATTGACGAGCCTTTTGTAGAATAATAGCAAAATGCACAAGATAGAATTACTTGCGATCACCTCAAAAAATTTCAAAATTATGAAGAAAAATTCATCTTTTCACTAAGCTTACATGACAACAATGTGGCTTTTGTTGGGTCTCAGCTAAATTTTTATTATGCTTAGATCGGTTATCAGTTCGAATATAATGTAAAAAAAACATCCTTTTATAGTTTAAAAAAACTTGTAATAAATACAAAATTTTATAGAAACTATCCTTCGAAATCTTGAGCGATTACATTGGCTTCCTCGGGTAAGAAACAGCTCATATTCAACAATTTTTTCTCATATAAAAAATGAATGAAATTCCGAAATTTTGAAAAAAAAAATATTTTAAACTATAATTGTGATGCTTTTTCCGGGGAAAAAAGGCTCGTCGGCGTTGGCAGGATAACTCCGTACAGAATCATCAAAAGTGAAAAAATACGTGTTTTAGTTAAAAACTTAACTTAGAACTTGGACGAAGGAAACAAAAACCTGAAAATCGTATTTTTAGCACACATTTTCAAAAAACATGAAAATTTAAGAGAAAATTTCGTAATATTTTTTTTTTTCAAATAGTTGTAATCGAGAAAAAAATCCTTCGTCCAAGTTTTTAAGAATTGTATCACAAAGTTCTATGTAAAATTGCAAGAAAATCGGTGAAGTAGTTCTGGAGACTTCTAGCCAACGACTTCAAAAACACAGTTTCAAGAAAAGCGCGTTTGAAGACGACGCACTTAGCCTTGCTAGCCCTGAGCGCACAAGTTCTCAAGGCTGTACATCCGAAATTATTACTCGGATCAACTTGAAAATTTTTAACAATATTCTAGAGGTGTTATAGAATTAAATTAGGCAATAAAAAAATCGATTTTTTGAAAACCGTAAACCTTGTAACCTTTTACTGCAACCACAAAGCAAAAATTATTTTCTTTAACAACTCTCTTGTAAGAGTTAACCCAAAAAGCAGCATAGCCAAGTTTTCGTCATCTTTTTTAGTATTTCTTGCAAGTACAACAAATGGCAGATACTAAAGCTATAGCATACAATAACCAGACTAATAACATCTCCATAATTTCTTAAGGGTAATTAATATAACCGAAACATTATACTTTCCGAATATGTACCCAGTTGTATAATATGTATTAACTCACTAACTCTCTACCACTCTTCTATATTCCCCCTTCTTTACATAGTGTACGATGCATCAGGCGTTCGAGAGCCTGGATTCACAATGGGCAACGGCATCTGGGTGGGCAGTCGTGACACCTGTAATGCTGTTAAAACACCCGTCAATCTCAAACTATCCACACATGTACCACACAAAATGAATCCAAAAATATTCACAGACACGGCGCCATTTCCCACGGACTTTCGTGTCGTCAATTTGTGGCACAACTCCACATGGCAAATGGATCCAGTATATATCTACTATGAACCGCGCATAAGTATTGGTCTATGCTTGCCTAGCGCTTGTACAGTAGCCGAGATCGGTCAACTAATGGCCGCCTATGTGGAGGATGATCTATTTGTGTCGAATGATGTTTATGATATGCGCATGCGTGTTGAAGGCGTAAAGGATTTGAAATTACGTGCTGGCTTCTATTCAAGACCTTCGTTGATGATTTTCATCGGCTGCTGGTTACTGACACTGTTGCTGACATTTCTGGCGTCGTGGCAACGTACGAAACGCAATAGCGAAACGGTTGAGGTGGTTGCAAATGGTACGAAGTCAACGAACGATCATTTAATTGCGAAAAATCAAACGAATACAAAATCGACATGTAATGGATTTATTGAATGTTTTGATATCCAAAACAACTGGGAATTGCTTTTCCCAACGGGCTCAACTGGTGGCACAGACGCTTTTTCGGCGGTGAATGGTTTACGCTTTTATGGTGCAATGGGCGTAATATTATTCCATATACTGTGCGGAAGTTATCTGGGATCAAGCAATAAATCCGTGCATTACAAATTAACAAGTAGCTTTGGAAATTTTGACGTTTTTGTGGATCTGTTTTTTACAATAAGGTAAGAGCGATGAAATTTCGAAAGACGTTCTGCGATACTTTAATACATTTGAGATGAGATGAGGTAGCAGCCTAGTACTAGTCCGGTATTCATAACTTTTATTTAAGTTTTTTAAACTGTTCTTTATATCTACTCACTTGGTATTCAACATAGACAGAAATCCAAGATATAGGAAATAAAAAGTAGAAGCTAGTACTCAAAAGCAAAACTTGAAATACATTAAGAACCTCAGACTGAAAGATGTTTCGCAGCCCTAACCACATCTTTCTTCCTCTAGCTTTAATTCTAAACTTTTCAGTATTCTAGAGAGTATATTTTTTACTTCATGGAATTAAGCTTTGGTTGTAGAAGTTTGGTGGTTCTGAGTCCAAAAGAAAGGTCGCTCTGTCTGTGCACAAGCAGAATACAGAGCTGTTGTATGGCCAATTCACATCCAAAGGCTCTCTGTTCTTTCTCCCTAAATGGGATCTCTATAAGTTTTAATTAATTTAAACAGTTATTACAATATTTTAATAGTGAATTTAGTTGACCTCGCTCGACCTTTCCAAGCGACATCGCTTCGCTCCATGGGCTTTTGAAAAGTTCCAAGAAGATCCAAAATTTTCATGAGTGATAAGGCTCATTTCCGGCTCAACGGGTACATAAACAAACAAAATTTCTGAATTTGGGACGAATAGTAACCTGAAGAGACTGAGAGAATAAACGACGGTTTGGTGTGGTTTGTGGGCCGGTGGAATCATCGGTCCATATTACACAAATGATGCAGGTGAGAACGTGACCGTCAATGGCGACTATTATCGTACCATGATAACCGGCTATTTGAGGCTTGAAATTGAGTCTCGTGATCTCTGGACTTGTGGTTTCAACATCACTGCTGCAATGTGTAGGAAACACCGGATAAATCAATGGATTTATTGAGAGAACATTTCGGTGAACAGATAATTTCACGTTTTGGGCCGGTCGGTTGGCCAGAAAGATTGTGTCATATCATACCGTTAGACTTTATTGCGGAGATATGTAAAGTCTAAACCCTTTGCGAACAATCCCAGTTCGATTTAGGCCTTGGGGCAAAACATTGCCCGTATTATTCGCCAGTTACTAGTCGAAATGCTCGAACGAGTCATCGAATGTTGGACTCAACGAACGGACCACCTGAGACGTAGCCACAGCCAACATTTGAAAGAGATAATCTTCAAAAAATTATTCCCAAAAAATGTTCATTCGATTAATAATACACATTACCCATTCAATTTGAAGTTGTTGAGTTTTTCCTTTAAAAAAGTAGGGAAGCTCGAAATGCATCACCCTTTAGAATAAAATTAAATACAAAAAATTTCAAAATGTTTTTACAGTGGCTTCCTGCAAACATATCACTTTTTCCGCGACACCAAAACTATTGAGATCATACGAAGCAGTGGTGTAATGAAGAACACGAAAGCGGTATTTATGTACATAATGCATCGTGTGATAAGGTAAGTACCGAAAGCTGTAAACGTTTAGTAGTCTGAAAGAGTTATGCCCGACGTCAATATTACAAACTCGGGTATTAATAAACACGCTGCCTGGATACTTCGCCAAACAGCATTTTACAACATTTATCATGACAGAAATGTGAACGAAATGAAAAACATGGTAACTCGCTCTCGAGCTTAAGGCTTGGCCACAGCTATTCGAAAACATGTAAATTAAGACAGAAAAATTTTTATTTGTTTCGTTTTTCGCCTCTACTTCAAACAGATTGGGTCCTTTGTACTTCATTAGTATCTGCTTGGCCGATGCTGGAGCGCTTCTCATGGACGATATATCGGTTTTCCACTTTAGCCATAAATTATATGCCAACTGCGAGTTGTATTGGTGGCGCAGTGTGCTCTTCATACAAAATCTCTTCAATCACGAAGATATGTGCGTGATTTGGTCGTGGTCCTCAGCATGTGATATGCAATTTTACATCTTCAGCATAATTCTACTATTCATCTATACGAAGTAAGTGCATATACGCAATATCTTAATAGTTTTAATTAAAATATATCTAATTGAAAATCTTACTTCCAGACACCCCAAAACCGGCAAAGCTCTCACTCTCGCCACAGTATTAGCAAATTTGGTCTACACCATCCATACCGCCATCACTATGAATTATAAGTTTTCCTTTGAGACTACATCGGTGCTGTTCACAGAGCTCTATATGAATCCGGTGTCACGTGTGTTGGCCTACGTAATTGGCGGCGTGGCTGGCTGGTTTTTCGTACAAAACCAACAAAAGCAACTGTATACGAATTTCTTTCAAAATCAGTCGCTGCAAGAGTTTCTCGGCTATTTGGCGATGATTTGCTTCTTTACGGTCAATTTCGCCAAAGTCTCCGAAGGTTATTCAGTGGTTTCCTATGTAGTATTGTTGGTCATTCAACGTGTGATATTTTCGTCGAGTGTTTGTCTTCTGATATTCGCAAATGCGGCGGGTAGTGTGAAGTGGTTCTTTAGCTTATTGGAAAATCCATTCTTCAAGAAGTTCAATCAAATTACTTATGCTATGTTCCTCTTAAATCCGCTACCTATGACTCTACTAGTTAGCTTAAATAACATTGGACGCTATGCCAGTCCATACAATTTAGTGAGTTCTAGTTTGGTTTGTTAAATTTTTCATTTTTTAACGTTTATATATTTCTTGTATTTTTAGGTTATCGAATACATTGGCATTTGCGTGGTGCTGTACGCGCTCTGCACGACTTTCGCCTTATTTTTCGAAGTGCCCTTTAAGAATATATCTAAAATGTTGGTCCAGCGTACCAAACCTAAGACGAACTAAAGGAAGTTTACTAACGAGCGAACTGTGATGGAACTAAATCTATGAATGTAAATGCATTTATTGTAACAATAGAAGCATTTTGTATAATAAAATCTGTATAATAATGTATATAAGACAATTGAAGAAGAAACAGCGCAGGTTACTATAGAGTTGTAGAGGATGTTTTGCTTTAAAGGCATTGAATTTCCAGTATTGATAGCTGTGGAAGCATGTGTTATACTATTTCGCACAGTATTTTTTGGCTTTTCATCCAGAAAAAACTACTGTGACTCCACCAAATCGAGTAAAAATCCATACAAAGCACTAAATCATTATTTAGTTAAGCGGAACTTTTGTTGACGGATTATGTTAGGAATGGAACTACTGTACTAATATATCGATGACCATTGACCAGTTGGGAAGAAAGATGAAAAAAGGTGCATGGTAACAATTTTTACTATTTATTCCTTTTCTGTGAAGTAAAATTTTTATGCGCCTAAAAATATACAATAAAACTACCCACTAAGCAAAAAAAGGTAATTTACCAAAATTTGAAACACAGATATGTTCATAGAACAGCTCGGAATCTAACAAATTCATATCACAGCGACATCCATTTTTAATTTATACTTTGCGCGTTTTTGGGGATGATGGGGATTACTATGAAGGAAATGAAATGTACAAAATTCACCTTTCAATTAAATCACAGTAGTATAATAAGCATGATGATGCTGTATGATGCAACTGTATATGGGAAATGATGTTATAAATTTATGCTCAAATGTGTAAAGTTGTGGTTTCGTACTAAATGTACCAAAGTATAGTTTTAGGCTTGATTAGCAATAGCCCAAAGCATCGATTGAAAACTTTAGCTAAATTATCCATTACTACATATATATAATTTCAATCTTGTCTGCAGTTGTTTTCATATTTGTATTTTGCTACAGTGAAACAGTTTGCAGTATATTTTATAGCATCAGTGGAATAGCTATTTGAGTGAAGTTGCCAAATAATGATCAGTAAAGATACCGTCAACAAACAAAAAAAAAATAAAAATTACATACATACGAGGTTTGACAATTAAGTAATGAGACTGATTTTATTGCCGCGCTTGTGGTAAACCTGTGACCTTGAAATTCCCTTTCTCTTCTTCCAGCATCCCTCCCCTCTCCATTGATATATGTACCATCGCTCTATCGTGTTTAGTTCGCGTGCTGCGTCAAGTTGAGTAGACGTGCGTTTGTAGTGCTCGTCATGAAAATGGAAAAACGAAATCAAGAGCAACGCGTCGCGATAAAATTTTGCGCCAGATTGGGCGAAACAGCTTCGGAAACGTACGCTAAAATTGTGAGAGTGTATGGTGATAGTGCTTTTAGTCGTGCCCAGGCTCACAATGGTTGTCTCCGCGCGCCCCCGCCCGAAAAAAGGCCCGCATGAGCAAGTCGAAGGTGAAAACGATGGTTATTGCCTTTTTTGATAGCCGTGGAATCGTCCACAAAGAATTCGTTCCATCGGGGAAAACTGTGAATCAAGTCTACTATTGCCAAGTACTCGAAAGATTGCGAAAACGAGTCAACAGAGTACGCCCAGACATCGCTCGTAACTGCATCCTTCATCACGACAACGCGCCGTGCCACACCGCCCTCAGCGTGTCCTCTAAAGGGATCGCCGTGTTGCAGCAGCCGCCTTATTCGCCCGACATGTCACCCTATGACATTTTTTTGTTTCCTGAAACAAAATCGGTGGTCAAAGGAACCCATTTTAAGTCGATTACGGACATCCAGGCGGCCGTGACGAGGGTACTCGCGGATATCCCAGTCGAAGCGTTCCAGAAATGTTACGGAGCATGGAAAACGCGCTGGAATCGCTGTATAGCTGCCCAAGAGGACTAATTTGAAGGGGATGGCAGGTTGTATAATAATTTTCAAATATACGGTTTTTATGGAATCAGTCTCATTACTTAATTGTCATACCTCGTATCATAAAAAATTTTAAAAACATTTCCATTCATAAACGGAAGCTCATCACAAAAAACATATAAAAAAAGCAGAAACTGAATAAAATATCTTAAACAAGGAAGGATGAGCTAAGTTCGGTATAACCAAACATTTCATATTTTTGCAATTTGAAAGGGGTTAGAGCCAGGGAAGCCCCTTCAAGTAAACCAAGCTTGTTATTCAACCGAAAAAACGCTTTCTTAATTTTATTAGTACAAATCACATACTGAGTATATAGTCACCGGGAAGTTTGAAAATCTTTATATAAGCTATATGGGGCGTAAGAGAAGTATTGACCCGATTCAACCCATTTTCTATGCCGATAATTTCGGTAAAAAGTCCACTATAGGTACTGGGGTCTAAATATTCTGTACCTAGGAGCTTGAGAAGTTTTTGGTCGATTTGGGTATATTTTAGCCATAAGGTAGAATATCTGAAATACTCTATTCGTGTAAAATTTTATTCCGATAAATTAACTTATTCTTGATTTGTGTGCTGCAAAGTGAAAGTTTCTGAGGGAATTAAAATTTGTGTGTTTATGGGAAGTAAACGTGGCTGTAGTCCGATTTCAAACTGTAACATGAGAATATCAGAGGAATGTCGCGTACCACATTTGGTTGAAATCGGTCGGGCGGGTTCGAAATATGTGGTTTCACCTGAAAGTGGGCTGTACCACGCCCATCGTAAAATTTTGACCACCTCAGGGTTATTTTTCCATTTCATCCCCTATAATAGTGTTGTTTGGAGCTCTTATAATATTTGCGTGAAGCGAATTTGGTTCTTGTAGCTTTAGGATATATGTACATTAAACTTATTAATGGGTTGACCGAAAAGAAACCACACATCACACTAATTAGATATTTATACATATATTTTTTGAAATATCTGAGGATTGAGTGTTACTTCGTAGCAAACTTAATACACACTGTTCTGGATAAAAAAAGGGTACATAAGAGTTTATAATATACATTTATATTTAAGCTTGATTCACCTAACACTTTCAATTCGCATTGACTCCGACTTTTGCTTCGGTAGAAAAGTTCGATGTGTGTTTTTACATAAGTTCGTTCACACAAAAAACTTTCGAGACTAAAGCAAAACAAAGCGAAACAAATATTTTAGCTCATCTTTTTTATTATTTATGATATTTGCTTTATTTGAATTATGTACTTTATGTCCTTAAATATGTTTGTAGCTTATGAATCTGTTAAGATGAAAACAATTAGAGAAAATCACGGCAAACAAAGTCTCTTTTTAGACACACCCTGTTTTAGTGCTTTGCTTTGATGACAAAGTATTGATTGTCAAGCAAAGCGAGGAAAGTTCTAAGTACATCAATCATGAGTCACTCGCATTCTGAAAAGACATTTCGTAGATAAGTATTTGTTAAAAAAAAAGTAAACAAATAACCCGGTAGTGTGCCGCATGCGTAACTCAGCCGCTGAGCCAATGCAAACAATGCATGTTTTGTGAATTGTTTGAGTTAACTATGCCGCGCATAATTAATTCATATATGCTAATTGTTAATTTATTGCACTTTAATTTTATAAATATGAGCACATTAGAATTTTCATTGACAGTTCGCGTAATACGCTACGATTTCAAAGGTTATAAGCGGGAAGCGAAATAGAAACGAAAACGGAAGATTTCAAATTTCAAAGTGAGAGTGAGTTTGAAGGATGTTAAGGATACTAAGCGATAGATAAACAGTTATAACGGGCTATAAAGTGAAATTGCAAAAACAAGAGAATAAATATATTGACACATATGTCTACAGAAAGTTGATATATTTATTCCAGCAAAATTTTATAAAAATTTTATATGTATGTAAGAACAACTGAAATAAAAAAAGCTACTTTCAAATTGAATCGGCAGCATTCAAGTGATTTCGACAAGTGTGTGGATATTGACAGTGAATATAAAATTTTACAAAACGAGAAGAAAGAAATATATTGTAATTGTCAAAAGAAAAAAATAAGACTTTTCAGCAAGTCTTAAGATAACATAATCGAATAAATAACACTTTTGAATTAATTAAAATAAATTAAGAAAAAATAAAATATTCAACATGTTTAAAGTGAAGCTTTATCAAGTGCTGCTGTTATTCACACTACTTTGTTGCGTAGTTAGCACATCAAAAAAAGTGAGTCCAAACAGCGACAAATATCAAATCATGCAGCGTTCGTCAATACTTTTCGGCCTAACAGTGATCAGTCGCCCGGATATGGTGAGCCAGAACTGTTATACACAACTGCAGAAGGTACAAAAAGCTATGTTACAACAGCAGCCTTGGGCTATGAAGAGTAAGTGCTCCTAAAAGTAAAAGAAAAATACAATATTATTTTTTTTTTTAACTTTCGCAATGCTTCCTTTCACTACCTTTGAATTTTATAGCATGGGATAGATTAGGCAATATATTCGCTTTACGAAACCATTTATAAGATCGTAGGAAAATTATACCAAGTGATACAAAGCCTCTTTTTAAGAGTTATAACTCAACTAAAAATATGTGTGGTGCTTCATCTTACTTTCCTTGAATAATAAATCAAAAATTGGTTATAGAGAGGAACTTATGTAGGATGATAGGAACGAGAAAGAGAGAGATAAATCTGTGACTCATGAAATTTTTAATATTATGGCGGATTAAGGAGATGCCTACTGCCAAAGAAATAAATATCCTTAATTTTTTTTACTGCATTATCCTTCAAACTAAAGCTTAATTCAGGAACAAAAATTTTCTTTAGCGAGTGTGTCTTTAACCAGAAAAAATACATGCCTTATATTGGCTATAAAATCGAATCAATAATATAATATTTGTCATATACATATATAGAAAGGAAAGGAAGGATTAAATAAAGCTTTGACAAAAGTGAAGTAATTAATGTAGAATTTACAGTTAAAAACAAGGTTAGAAGTAACAAAATTTTTTTTAGAAAAATCTTTCACCACTTTGGTAAAACCCCTGAACAAAGGATCTGATAGTCTTCATGTGATGAAAATCGCTAGAAAAGTTAATATTTGCTTGCTTAAAAAGCGTTCAAAGGATCACGTTCTTCAACAAGTGTGGTGCAAATTTCGCAAATAGAAACTAACCATAAGCGGAAGGTATATGGACCCGAAAAATGCTGTTAGACTCAGAGAGACTAGGTTTCCAGATGAAACTTTTGCCAGGACATTTTGGATCTGCCATCTTGCCATCATCCTCGCGATGGAGAAGTAGATAGAAATAACCGCTGAAGTCGAGGGGCAGACATTTAATTTAGGGATAGGGCCAGGTCCAGGGCATCGAAATAGTAGTTGATCTACTGCACGACAGGGCAGGTGTCTTTAGGGAAGTGGCTGTCCGATCTGATGCTAGCGCGACACTATAAGCGTTGAACTCACTGACCTCTAACGCGCTGGAGGGTGTTTAAAGAATGGCTAATATCATTACCAACGGCTTTGGTAATCCTGATTTGGGTACCAGCAGAATCGCAGAATTACAATGCTGATTGGTTGACAGGAAAACCACCTTAGCCCAGCAGTTGTTAGATGTTGAACTGATCGGGACTCAACTGCTTACGAGCTTCTGGTGGGCAAAGACTAGAGCTCATTTTTCGACTTACATAAATAAGGTCAGATGTTAATCAGCCCAAGTGTCGATCCCGTCTTAAGATCATTCACATAACTTAACCCAATTCTTTTATAGTATTTTCCGCGAGTCCAATAATTGACAGATATTTCAAGCTGCCACCGATTAATAATCACGCAAACAATTAGTCGACAAACCCTTAAATTAAATTCTAGAACCGAAAGATAACCGCCCATATACATATGTACCCAGTTTTATAATATTTCTTAACTTACGAACTTTACTCTTTTCCACTCTTTTATATTCCTATTTCTCTACAAAGTGTATGATTCATCGGGATTTAAAGAGCCTGGATTCATACTGGGCAACGGCATGTGGTTGGGCAGTCGTGACACCTGTAATGCTGTTAAAACACCCGTCAATCTCGAACTATCCACACATATACCACATAAAATGAATCCAAAATTATTGACAGATACGGCGCCTTTTCCTACGGACTATCGTGTCGTCAATTTGTGGCACAACTCCACATGGCAAATGGATCCATTATTTATCTTCTATGAACCGCGCATAAGTATCGGTCTATGCCTGCCAAGCGCTTGTACAGTAGCCGAGATCGGTCAACTGATGGCCGCCTATGTGGAGGATGATCTATTTGTGTCGAATGATGTTTATGATATGCGCATGCGTGTTGAAGGCGTAAAAGATTTGAAATTACGTGCTGGCTTCTATTCAAGACCTTCGTTAATTATTTTTATCGGCTGCTGGTTACTGACACTGCTGCTGACATTTCTAGCTTTTTGGCAACGCACGAAACGAAATAACGAAACGGTTGAGGTGGTTGCAAATGGCACGAAGTCAACGAACGAGCATTTAAATTCGACGAGAAAAACAAGTATTCAATCGTTTTATAATAAGTATATTGTCTGTTTTGATGTGCAGAACAACTGGGAGTTGCTTTTCCCTAAGGATCTATCTGCTGCGTCTGTTGGTACAGAGGCTTTTCCGGCGGTTAATGGTTTACGCTTTTATGGCGCCATGGTCGTAGTATTATTTCATCTACTGTGTTGCAGTTACCTGGCGTCAAGTAATAAAGCCGCGCATTACAAATTAACGAGTGATGTGGGAAATTTCGACATTTTCGTGGATCTGTTTTTTACAATGAGGTAAGTGTAAAGACATCGTGAAAGAGACTAGATTGTACTTAAAATTTTTAAGAGAGGTCTTTGATTTAATTGATTCGATATTGAAATTTCTTAAATAATTTTTGGTTGCGTCAAGAAATTGGGTAGACTTCTTCTATACTCCAAGAAAGTATCGAGTACCTTGTTCCGATTTTTCAATTCAATATGGAAAATTTAATATTTTTTTTTCAGTGGCTTCCTGCAAACATACCACTTTTTCCGAAACACCAAAACTATTAAAACCATGCGAAAAGGTGGCGTTTCGAAGAATGCGAAAACGTTATTTACGTACATATTGCATCGTGTGATTAGGTAAGTACCGAAAGCTGGTAACAGATATAAATCTAAGATATACAATATTAGAAAGAAACAGCTTTATTTGGTTTTCTTTCGTTTTTTCCGCTCTACTTCAAACAGATTGGGTCCTTTGTACTTCATTAGTATCTGCTTGGCCGATGCTGGCTGGCTTCTCATGGACGATGTATCGGTTTTCCACTTTAGCCACAAATTATATGCCAACTGCGAGCGGTATTGGTGGCGCAGTGCGCTCTTCATACAAAATTTCTTCAAACACGACGATTTGTGCTTGTTTTGGACGTGGTCATCCGCGTGTGATATGCAATTTTACATCCTCAGTACAATTCTACTTTTCATCTATGTGAAGTGAGTGTATACGCGCAACACACATTAATACATTTGTTTGAGCATCTCTTTTGCAGACATCCAAAAGTGGGCAAAGCTCTTACACTCGCCACTGTAGTAACAAATTTGATCTACACCTCCTATATCGGCGTTACAATGAACTATAAGTATTCCTTTGAGACCACTGTGGCGCTATTCACAGAGCTCTATATGAATCCGGTGTCACGTGTGTTGGCCTACGTAATTGGCGGCGTGGCTGGCTGGTTTTTCGTACAAAACCAACAAAAGCAACTGTATGCGAATTTCTTTCAAAATCAGTCACTGCAAGAGTATCTTGGCTGTTTGGCGATCATTTGCTTCTTTAGTATTAATTTTGCCAAAATCTCCGAAGGTTACTCGGTGGTTTTCTATGTGAGAATGTTGATCGTGCAACGTGTTTTATTTTCGTCGAGTGTTTGTCTTCTGATATTCGCAAATGCGGCGGGTAGCGTCAAGTGGTTCTTTCGCTTATTGGAGAATCCACTCTTTAAGAAATTTAATCAAATCACATATGCTATGTTCCTACTACATCCAGTACCAATGGGGCTGCTGGCAAGCTTGAATAATATTGGGCGCTATAGCAGTCCATATAATTTAGTGAGTAAGAGTTCTTGGTACTGGTTTTATTGTTGAAGTGTGATACTATTATCATTTTATATAAATTGTTTTATTTTTTGTTTATTTTTTCTCTTTAGGCAATCGACTACATTAGCATTTGCACCATACTATTCTTCTTCTCCACGATTTTTTCATTATTTTTCGAAGTGCCCTATAAGAATATTTCTAAGATGTTGGTCCAGCGCAAACCCAAGACAAACTAAACAAAGTTTACCAGTGCGGACTTCGGTGGAATTTAATCATAAAATGTAGACACTTTTATTGCAACACTGGCAGCATTTTTTCAAGCGAAACCTATGTAATGATATGCTTTATATCTGTATAACAATTTATTTAAGATAATTTATAACAAATGTGTAATTTTACACTTGTTTTACCGTCTTACAATAAACAGTATACATTTGATATACCACAAAGATATTTTGGTTGTTTTGCTTTAAAGGTATAGAATTTCCGAGAAAGAGATAGCTGCCAAAAAAGTCGTCAAAGAAAACACAGATATCTCTTTTTTAGTACCCTTTGGTTTTTTGTCCTGAAAAACTACCTTATGACTCTACCAGTACGAAATTACAAATCATACAGATCTTATCGTCTCAAGGTAAGTAATAGCCAAAATGACCACCTAGATCATATGACTTGACTAGGACTAAGTTTATAAATAACCTCAAGCCAATCGACTAAGACTGACCAGAAGCAAATAAATATTCGGTGCCTCAGTAATGAGATCAACAATCATTGAGATATCTGGGAGTGTGATAGACTCAAGGTTAAGTTAGAAGACGTATCTAGACAAAGCCTCTAAAAAATCGTTAAGGATGACGGCGGTGCTAAAGAAGGTAATGGCTAAAATTTGTGAATCAAGCCAGAGTAGACGAGTCCTTTTGCCAAAATAAGTCAGTCCTTGCTGACGTATGCTGCACCTATATGGGGCACAGCGCTGTAGCAGAAAACATTCGCAGAAAAGGCGAAATCAATAATCAACTGTATCACATCCGGCGGCTGGAGTCATCTCAGACCTCATACCACCAAACATAATCATGTCCATGGAAATTAAGCGAGTATTCGATAAAACGACACTCGCTTAACAAAAGCAGGGAGGAAGCAGGATAGACAAAGGAGCCTAAACGAATGGTCGAAACGATGAGACGAAGCAACGACGGGGAGATGAACGCACAGGCTTATCAGAAACGTACAAGCATGGGCAGTACGGAAACACGGAACTGATTTTCATCTTACGCAGGATTTTATCTTAAACAGGACATGGTTGTTATAGAGAATATCTATACAAATGTGGATACTGCTTGACGTGGTCCCAAAAGAGGTGTATCATTAGGGATTAGGATATCGTGCATATCGTCCAAAAAAATGATGAGTTTTCGGTAGAAATGTTCTACGGAAGATTAATGGTCCTTTACGCGTTGGCCCACGGCAAATATCGCATTCGATGGAACGATGAGCTGTATGAGACATACGACCTGGCTTCGCTTGGAATCCTCAATTGACGCCATCTTTCAAAAAGAAAAAACGACTGGCGCGCTGTTGTTAACTCAACTATAACCGCGTAAGCGGTTTCTACGCCAATAAATAAGAAGAAGACCGTGACAAAAAGGCGGCACAGTTAAAAAAATTATTAAAAGATCTAAAAGAGAAAGTGTTGAAGCAAAGTTGCTGTTGACACTTCCGGAAAATGGCGCGTGACACGTAGAATATGGGTTATGGGCAAACAAACACAGGCTTATGTGAATAAGAAACAAAGTCTTTTGCATATTCAACACACACAAATAATATTAAAGCCCTTTGTCATAAACCTTTGTGGGCGCTTTTCCTTTCATTGTCCTTGCAGCGAAGCACCTTGTGAAGAAAGTCAGCCAGGCGCCTAATTTGCGCGTCCTTATTCGCCTGTCTCTTTGCCATAGGTATTCCTCTTTATATACAGGAGAACAAAAGCAAAAACAACAACGAAAGCAACGCGCTTCCTTTGTATTTGCTGTTTCTACTTTCATCTGTTGTTTGCTGCTTATCAACTTCACTTTTGTTCTCACGCGCATCGCCCCACCTACCACCTACCACCTCCCACCATTCTTACATTTTACATATTTTTATTTGTGCTGTCGGCCGTCACTGTTGTTAGCAGGCTTAATTTGTACATTTTCAAGGCATTTTTACGCGCTAATGAGCCGCCAACAACACCGCCGGCCTCGGTCGCGGCTGCGCTGTCGCTTATTTAATTGCACTTTGGTGAAGTTTCGCTTTTCTTTCCCACACTTTCCCCCCTTATGTTTGTGTGTGCGCGTTCAGTGTGTACTTGAGTTATATGTGTTTTTGTCTGCATGCGCTTGTTTATTTCTTGGGAGTCTTTGCATTTGACTTTACAAGGCTTCGGTGCTACTCTCCCGCACTGAGTCGGCTGTCATGCGTAGGGCTTTGCGCTGTTCGTTGCTGAATGCCCGCAAAACTAATTAGAACGTGAGTGTAATTATGCGTGGCATTACATTGAATTCGACTTTAAATACTTCCAGCAAACTTTTGCCATTCTACTTTGAGTTACTGTTATGTATTACTTTTCGAGGTCAGTGTAGTGTAGTCGGCACTGAAAGCACAATGGAAATCATTTGCTTAATGACGGCAATCGATTTAAGTAATGATAATAGCGAAAGTTTGTCAATGGGCTTTGTGTCGACAGTTCATGTTGGTAGGTTTTTTTTTATCACACAAAAGAGATCTCTCGGTATTTCTTTGTAGAATTGCATACTTCTTATCTAAAGTAAATTGGTAAATTAGCACTTAAATTTGTAAAAGTAGTAAGGAAACGGATATGAACTTGACCGCAGATAACGTAGAATTGAGTTGAGATGCTTTTAGTAGAGCCATTTTAGTGAATGGAACTGCTCCCTCTCTGGCAATGTTTCATCTGACAGAAACTAGCATTCAGAAGTTTTCAAAAAAGAAAATTTAAAAAGTTGTTACTGTGCTTTTATGAACTAGTTTCCCCCCTTAATTGAATTTACACCACACTTTCGCAATATACTTATTCATGCGTTTACATGTGGAACTCTAAATATATCTAAATCACTCGAAATTAGCTCAAAAATGAAGGAGGTAAAAATATTTTAGTATTAAAATCCACATGTATATGTATCCGGGAAATGGGTACTATCTGTAGATTAGAAAGAGTAAACTATTTATAACAGTCTAAGAAAGAAGAATCTAAAAATTTATTATCGCATATCCTATCAGCCTCCAAAGTTGTTAAAACTGCTTTTTTTTTTCAAAGATATTGGGAGCATTTCGCTTCTGAACAGCATAATTCGTTCTTTCAAGTTCCTATTATGAGATCCGCTAACGTTTTTTGGCAATACTTTATTAAGAGTAAGGAGTTTCTTTTCACTGATAATTTGTTATTAAAAGTTTGGCACAGAACTAGTTAAACTCGATGGAACCACTTAAAATTCGAGTTGTCTATATTTCGATTAATTGACTGAAAGTTTTTTTTAATTGGGTAGATGTTAAAAGGGTTGCTGCATAATGGGGTGAGTGATTAGCAATTATAACAGACAGCGAAGCTGGCAATTCAAGTTAATTCGGAATTAGATTCACAAAAAATACATTTTTTCTCTAATAAAGTCTATCAGCTAAGTCTGTCAATGATAGTTTTGACAGGAAAGACTGTGGAAGTCGTTTTAGGCATTGTGATAAGAGCAGCACTATTTGTTAAGGGGGTCATCCAGTTTCAAAAAATCAATTTTTTTCTGCATAATCCCAATGCAGAGCATTCATAGAATGTACTCGTGAAGTAATTTTACGAAATCGAATGTAGTTAAGATGTTACAGAAGTTAAAAAGAAGGGTCTTTAAAGTGCATGTAAGTTGCGCCAGGGTTTTCAAACGTGTTTTTCTCGAAAATACATTTTTTAAACTAACGTCCACAATTTTTCAAAAGCTATAGATTGCCTTCGATTGTTTTAAAATTTAAATGGTAGATAGCTATCGTTTCATAAAAAGTAGTCCCTAAAAATCATGAAATTTTTTATTTTAATATTTAAAAGAATACATAGGTGTTCATGTTTCAAAAAATTGTGTCTTATCAAATTCTACAAAACCTCTAGAATATTGTCCTAAATTTTCGAGTTTGTTCGAGTAATAGTTTTGGAGATACAACCTTGAGAACTTTCCATGATTTCTCGAGAACTTCTCAACCGATCTTCACGAAATTTTGCACAGGTCTTTTTTTCGATTACAACTGAATCCCATATTAAATATAATTTCATTAATCCTAAAGTAGCTGAACAATAAAAATTTGGTATGTATCTACATACTTGTCACCGTTATGAGGCTCATTTCCGTACACAAAAATACTGTTTATTTCCAATTAAATTTTGTACGCGACAATTTTATTGCGTATAGTGTTGATTTGAGGTGGACACATAAATAGCACATTTTTAAGTTTGCAGTTTTTTTTGAATTTTGTGTGAGGTTCTCGCATGTTTTTAATTTAATTCTGCGCATATATAATTATTTCATCGATATTTCATTAAAATGAGAAGGAGAAAGCATTCCACGGCGGAAAAGAAAGTCCTAATGTTCAATGTGAGCAAAAAAGAAGAAGATCCTTGCTCTCCAAAAATTTTATAAAATGCTCTTTATGCAACAAAACAGACCCACCTTGTGTCAATAAAAAGGTATCAAGAAAAACAGGACCACGTAAAACCGATATTAGTGTTGACAAAAACACAGTACGGAAGAGCAAAGTGGGTCCTTTTAAGTCAGCCAGGGAAATTATAATCGAAGTTAATGAGGAATATGGTGTGGACGTGTCCAGAAAGCTTGTAGGAAGACGACGCAATGCATCTCAACTTTTTGGACAAATTTCCAGTAAGAAACCACTCCCGTCAAAACGCCACATCAAAACTCGACTGGCATTTGGAAAGGCCCACAGGGACAAACCAGCACAATTTTGGAAGAACGTGTTTTTGAGCGACAAAACCCAGATAAATAGGATACCAAAAAAACCATTAAGCACGATGGTGGAAGTATCATGGTCTTGGGCGTGTTTTCATGGCATGACATCGTGCCAATTGTTCGAATAAATAGTAAAATGGACCAGTTTTAGTATTTGGATATACTGAAAAATAAAATGGAGCTATTTGTATTTCAATCCATGCCCATAAACTGGACATTTATGCAAAAAAAAAAATGATCCGAAGCACACCTCAAAGGTGGTAAAGCATGGTTTCGGCAATAAAAAATTTCGAATTTATAAGGGGTTTGTGCAAAACCCAGATCTGAAATCAATAGAAAATTTAAGGAATGACATAAAGTTCAAAATGGCAAGCAATAAATTCAAAAATTTTGATGATTTATGGGCTGGAATTCAAGAGCCTTGGTACTCAATCCCAAAGGAACGATGTCAAGAACTGGTGTACAGCATGCAGCGAAGATGTGAGCGGATGATTAAAAATTATGGATATACTGCAAAATACTACCGAAATGAACAATATTTTGAAATTTTTTAATAATTTTTATAAATTTGCGTACCTTTCAGATTGTGCTATTTATGTGTCCCAGCTGTCATATAGGATATTGTTGTTTTCGTCTTTTTTTTGGCGATAATAAAATATTTATTGTTTTAGTGTTTTAGTAATATTAAAGTGAATGATTTTTAAAATAAAACGCATCCCTCTTTAAATCCGTAAGTAATAATCTTAAGGAATAAATAAATGTTTTCTTATTTGATGACCAAGTGTGCTATTTATGTGTCCATGGCTGTATTTGAAAAAAATTTCGCAAAATTTTCGCTGAAATATTAATTTTTTTATAAAAATGTTTGCCAAAATCTAATTTTTTGTTTTTTTTTTTCCCCCTTTGTCAATGTTCTGAGTTAAGGTTTTAGCTAAAACACGTATTTTTTAAGTTTAGATGATCCTGTAAGGTTAAGTAAGTTATCATGCCAACGCGGGCGCATCTTTTTTCCGAGGTGTCATCGGAAATGGCGTCATAATGGCCGAGCTTAAAATATTTTTTCCAAACATTTCAGAATTTATTTGTTAATATTGTAAGTTTGTAACAATAAAATGTTCTAATATTTCATTTTTGATATGTTGGAATTGTTGAAAAATGCTGCTGAAACGCATTTAAAAAACTTAATTTTCAAGATTTGTAAAATATTCTAGTTATAGCGAAAACATGCAGGTTGGTTTTTGATTTTAGGTTAGCCAGTCTGCAGGAATCGCGGACGCCGTTTTTCTACCTTTTTTCTCCATGAGTGCCATTGTAGCGATAAAACTTGCAATTAATAAAATATTTTTACTTAAAAACATTAAAATTGAAGCTAAACGCTTAGTAAATATATGGACAAATTTGGAAGCGCTGTGTTTTCTCATTTCACTACAAAAATTGAGAAAATAAACTATGAAATTATACCGGCCATCACACGAAATGACTCTTTTAATGACACAAGTGCTGTTAGTAATACTTTTAGTTTCTCTCTGTATAGTTATGTACATCACCAGACAGCTGCTGTTACCGCCACTGTATTCGTATCAGGGGTGGATCTTACCTCGCAAGGAGTGCGAACAATAAAAGCAAAGTAAGTTGGGCGTGGTCATCTTAGCAACATAGATTATAAACTCTATCTCACTGCCCTACTTTATTTAACTAAACACTGAACAGAATATATTAAGTTTGCCACAAAGTTTGTAATGCTCAGGAGGAAATTTGTAGACCTCTAAAGTATATTTTTATATACATATATGGTCAGTGTCATGAGCTGAATTGTTTATATACGAACTAATCTCTCAGCATAGCTAGAAAAAATATGAAAAAATGTTCCCGTTAGCTGCTATACGAAAACCACCTGTAAAAGGTTTTACGGCTTCGGTGGGAGTCACAGTTTACGTTTATCTTCTTTTATAAAAAATCCAACCCGCGATTTTAAAATATATCATTCAGACAACTTAACCTATTTATTCAAATCTCCAGCAGAATCAATTTACAATATTGCTTTCCGAAATCACGCCGGTGGGGCACACAGTGCATAATCAGTGCCGCTTGAGGCGTAAATAAATGCACAAAATGGCTTTAATATAATGACAGCAATCAGTAAATTGCATTGCAACAAATCAAAAAAAAATATCAACAACAACAAATCGGTTAATGGCATAAGCGACCAGGATGCTAGGCAGCTAACTACAAAAGTGGCCAAAAACGGAAAGAGGACGGGCGCAACAGCAGCGACAAACAGCGGCGCGGAGTAGACAGCAATTGCAAACCACAGCATGAGCAATCAACAGCAAACAACAACAAAAACAATAGCAACCAACAATCGTCAACTATCAAAGTCATCAAATGGCGAACCGCTAATGAAACGATTGGCAAGAGTGACACGCGGTGCATTGCCTAACGTGGCACATGAGGTTGTAGCAACAACAGCAATAACAACAAAACTCGTCAACAATTTTATGCTCCACAAAATAAGTAGCGAATAGTGCGCGGAGGAAACAACAACGACGAAAAAACAGACGAAGCAACCGACATGCAGCGGCAATTTAGTAAATTGGTTGTAAGCAGCATCGGCGGTGGCACAATTGATACATTTGTCAAATTGCCACAGAACACTTGCGGTCGCATATTGGCTGGTAAATAAATGCACAAGCGCGCACACACACACACACAATCACGTGACTGCATGCGGCGTTCACATGCAAAGCGCTCACCATATATCTTCAATTGCAGTTGAACTGCACGTGCCACTTGCCACATATCGCATGTCGCATGTGTGAGTGTGTGCGCTTATAATACACTAGCACACCTATCGACTTTTCGCACGCTGCACTCGATTCACGGCATTAGATTCGGCGTGTGCAGTGCCGTCACATCACTGCTGCGCGGCGCATCAATCTCTGCTCCTGCACCGTTCACCTTGCCGCTGCCATCTGAAAATATTGTGCCTTTTTGTTTATACCCCGCGTAAGCGCATTTATGGCACTTGCATGGTGGCGCGCCGTCCTCAGTTGTTGGCACGAAAAGCTTGTAAAAGCTCTGCCGGCGGCGCGTCGTGTCGCCTACATGCGCACGAAGCGTACAGCTGATTTAGATGGGGCAGGTTTTGTTTGTTGCATGCACTGAATTAATATTGCATGTCGTTTTACGGTTTCGTCACGTCACTCAACGCCACTCATTCTCGGCCAAACAGCTGTCATAAATGTCATAACTCAGCTGGCGGCTCGCCATCGTACACGCCGCCGAATGTGGTGTTGCCAGAGTGACCGTTAGGCATTTGGATGGATTGGCCAAGGGCGGGTTGATGGGTTGTTGTCATGTGTCTTGATTTAGGTGTCCTTGCTTTGTTGGCGTGAACGCTGAATATTCGTGTTTGTTTTTTTTTTTTGATGCCAACAATAGCGTTCATCTCAACGATTTAGTGGTGTGAGAGATCTGTGTGGCTGATAAAAATAATTTTTAGTGAAAGGTATCAAGGTGTCTGGACGGTTTTGGAGTTGAATTGCACCTTAAACACTTTCTTTTCGGTTTTTTGTGCGGTAGAGTTATCGTGAGGGAAAAGGTTAGCGCACGTGCTCGGCGAAATGTGAGTAGGGACACCCCACAAGGTGGAGTTTTTTCACCTTTTCTGTGGATTAGGTCGTCAAGGACCTACTGAAGATCATGACTACTGTGTTATTGCGGTTCCAGTCGAACCATGACACCTCATGCCATTTCATATATAGTGCCCATTATATACCGCCGGAAGGTGTATGGCAGTGGAAGTTGCTGTCAGAGTCAAAGTATCTGGGTTTCTCAATGAAAAATGCCTAAACATTCAGAAGATCTGATATAAAAAGAAAGCATGTATTCTCTTTATGTCAGATCTTTTGAATTATGGAGTCGTCAAACCAAACTTCAGCGGCCATTTTTCTGTCCACATACCTGGAAGGAAGTTGTGTGTGGGTAGAAGACGTTGGAAGAGAGATTCAGTGAAGGAACTGTATGGATAGGTCATGGCGTGGAGGAAAAGTTGGTGGAGATACCTCGTTATCAATGGCAGCGAGTCGCTTTGTGCTAAGACTAGTAGGAGTGCCAGACCAGAGCGAAATTGGGGGCTGTGAACTCTGAATTTGATGAACAGGCAAGAAAGGTTACCTTAGCCCCGCTATCAGTGCAATGAGAACTGTTTGCCTGTTCCCTCTCCTCCTTTGCCAGCGCTGGACTACTATCGGTTCGTGCGTTGTGGCAAGAGCCCTTTGGCCCAAGATCGATCATAAGCGATTCATTGAGCTCTTTGTCCTCAGTAAGTCTAGTCTCTCCCTAGTTATGACAATCAGCACTTCTTTCTTGAATATTTAGTAAAAAATTAAATGCCTGAGCAAATTTGTGTTGGATACACGGCGCTTTGCTGTCTTAAAAGTTGGAAGCATAGGGGTCTTATCTTTATGGCATCACAAAGGACTACTTATAGCAGTCCAAGTGTGGTCTTTGGATCAGTCTAATCTAACCTAAGTTATCAAGGTGTCGAAAATAAGAGTGGTCCTCAGTACCTGTGTCTAAAGGATTTCTAAAAAAGAGCATTAGTGAAACTCCTATATCTTGGTGCAGGCTCTAAAGAATCAAAACTGGGGATTCAGAATCCAGTCATGCAACTTTGGTTACTTCCGATTAATATTTCTGAGGTGTTTCAAAATGTCAAACGTTTATGGTACTATGCAGAAAAATCCAAAACTCCTTCCAAAATATAAGTTGGATGGCCGATAGATTTTTTTAGAATGATGTAAGTAGATTGTTTTGGATTTATGTAAGCATAAGAAACAAAGACACCAAGCTTATTCAACCAAAAAATCTGAAAAAACAGAACTTGACTGAATCAATTTTAGTAGCACTTAAACGGCTCAATAAAAACAAAAGCAACAAGCATACGAGTATGTATTTATCGGAGGAATCACAGCCCTAATGATTGATGAAAGGTTTAAGTAAGTCAAAACCAGTAAAAGGGAATTCGGCGTCAAAGTGTTTCAGGAATTGAAAACGGTTTCCGGAGTATGGGATATCATTGGAATCAGGATTCCTATATTAGGATGCGAGCATAGTAAATAAAATGTAATTTTCAAGTAATTGCCTCCGATCAGTTTTTTTATATCGGAATATTTTTTTTTCGAATACATATTTCCTGTGTTTAAACAAAAATATTGTTTCTAATTGTGATGACTCTTTCAAATATGGCAAGAATTGATTAAAATTATAATTCAAAAATAATTTTACGCAATATTTTTTCCTCACACATCAATGACTCTTAAAGCATTTTTATGTTGAAGGTTTTAAGTTACTTTCCAATATCTAAGCGCTTTCAGAAGCGGAAGAAGAAAAAGGTTGAATGGCACAAACGCACTTTCCAATACATCAAAAACAGGAAAGTGGCAGCTTAATATGTGCATAGGTATGTATGTAACACAAAACAAAGACCACACTAAATCTAATTTATTACCATAGCAATCATGACCGACAAATGATATAACAGTAATATAGCAACAACAACAACAGCTGTAGTAATATGTATGTATTAGAGGGAAAACAATAACCACCAAATGGCAGTCATTGTCTTACAGAAGCAACATCGACAACAACAACAAAAATTAACTTGTTAAACGAGAACAATAAAACAATAAATTGTATAAAATAAATGAGCAAAAAATAAAAAATAAATGATAAACGAGCATGCGACGAGTAGTAGAGGAGCAAAGATAAGCAACAATAAAAAATAAGGCGATTACAATGAGTAAAGACTGTAGGGAAATCGCAAGCTTTTGGGAAATAAATAAACCTATTCAATTTATAGATTAAATTTGCCTTGAGATATAACAATTTTTATTAAAAAAATATTAGAAAAATTTTTGATAAAAAAATATTATAAAAAATTCTAATAAAAAAAAATAATATTAGAAAAAAATTTAATAAAAAACAAATTAAAGAAAATTTTTTAATAAAACATAATATTAAAAAAATTTTGATAAACAAAATATTAGAAAAATTTAATTTAATTTTAAATTATAGAACTTTAATGAAAAAAAAATATTAGAAAAAAAATGTAATAAAAAAACAATATTAGAAAAAATTCAATAAAATAACAATATTAGAAAATATTTTGATAAAAAAATATTATAAAAATTTTTGTAAAAGAAAAGTATAAAAAATTTTAATAAAAAAAACAATATTAGAAAAAAAATTTAATAAAAAACAAATTATAGAAAAATTTTTAATAAAACATAATATTAGAAAAATGTTGATAAAAAAAATTTAGAAAAAATTTTAATAAAAAATAATATTACAATTTTAAATAATAGAATTTTAATAAAAAAAGAAATATTATAAAAAATTTTAATAAAAAAAACAATGTGAGAAAAAATTTAATAAAATAACAATATTAGAGAACATTTTGATAAAAAAATATTATAAAAATTTTTTGTAAAAAAATTTTATAAAAAATTGTAATAAAAAAAATATTAGATAAAAATTTAATAAAAAAAATTATAGAAAAATTTTTAATAACACATAATATTAAAAAAAATTGTAATAAAAAATTATCAGAATAATTAAAAAAATATTATTGGAAAAAATGTTAATAAAAAAAAATATAAGAAAAAAATTTAATAAAACAAGTATCTATTAGAAAAACTTTTAATAAAAAAATATTTGTTGAAAATATAAGTTAAAAATATTGATCGAAATTTTGAGCTGATAATAAAAATTTTGAATGATTTCGAAAATGTTCGTTAAATTTAGTCTAGGTGGCTGATTTTCACAGATCGGCGGTGGATCACACTTTGACTGCTGAGTACAGTCCTTTGTATAGCCACCTAAAAACTCCTATATTTGATTATTAGTTCTCGAAAATGCGTCCTCAAGCCATCACAAATTTCCTAAGGAACTTTATTTCTAATTGCGCCATTTCACCTAGATGTCTAAAGGATCCTACGACAAGGACTAAAGGCATACATTTTATTACCAAAATGTTGTTATAATGTATAAACCACCACCATGCCACAAGCGACCATTCCATGGTTAACATACATTTGCTGTTTTTTACTATATGCTTCAGTAATAATAACGAACAGTAAACAATAAAAACAAAGTAAACACGGACAGACACACACACGCATGCACATGAAACCACAGCGGAAGTAGCAGACGGAAGTCATCAAAATCTCGACTTTGTTGCAATTTGACGGAAGTGTGTAATGTATAGGCATTGTTGTTATTCTACATAGATAAACAGAAAATATACCACATACAGGAACGCGCATACATACATATATATTTATAAAGCGCTTTTGTCAAGTACAGCAATGCTAGATGAAAAGTGAGAAATGAAGAGTCATAAAAATGACTTAAAGGCGGCAGTAAATATTTTTCTTGGTACTTGGTACTTAGCTTTCAGTCAAGATTGATGGCAACATCACTGCCGAATGGTGAATTGTCATGTAGAATGATAAATCACTATTTTTATTGGAGTATATTGGTTATAGTGATGGATTTGCCCTTATGGTTTTAAGTGGATAGAGCTGTGAGGAAGAAACTTTATTGAAAACTCTTAACAGATATACCATGATCAAATTTGACCCGGACTGCTCCTAAATTTTTTTCTGCTACTATTCAGTATTGAGTAAAACGATTATAAAAATAGAACATTTTCGATTTGTTTTACTAAAACTCTTGTACAGATATAAAGTGATCAAATTTGACCCGGACTGGTCGATATAAACGATAATTGTTTTTTTCCTACATTGGTTCAACACAACTTCATGTTTGTGTGAACTTTCCTTGGCAGCTGTTTGTTTACGACGCGTAAAGTTTGCCTGTCGATTTTTACCACAGAATAATAATTGAAGAAGCTTGCGTAAAATTTAATGTTTCCAATGGAATCATGGCTACAAAATTGCTTAAAATGCTGCAGTAGTAGTATTTCGGGAAGTCTACTTTATCATGAACACAAGTATTTGAAAAAAAACAAAGCTTTCAGTGAATGTAGCGAAGGTCGTGGCGAAAACTTGTCTCACAGGAGTCGTTCATCCACCGTTGCTAATGACAATGATATCGAAAAAGTTAAAGAAACAATGTTTGAAATCGTTGTGTTCATATCATAATGTTTTCGGTTTAGCGGTTTAATGATCCAAAAAACCGAAATATTTTGCAAAAACGACGATCAGTAGAGATCACAAAAGAGACTCTTGACAAAATAGCTGAGGATCCTTTCTTCATCAATGGCACCATTACCGGTGGAGAGTCTTCGGTTTGTGAATAGGAGATTGAAAGCCTTGAATATTCAAGTGAATGGCGCTCCAAAAATAATAGAATAAATGGAAGCAGATAAAAAAAAAAAAAATCGCTGAAGGCACTATATATCATCTCACTGGATGCTGATGAGTATAAAATGAATATTAATAAAAATTAAAAAAAAAACAAAATTCGCTGAAGGCCATTCCAGACGACGCTTATAAGAACAGTATGGATTATCGGCATAAGTCCATTGGCTCAAAAGGAGCATATTTAGAAGGCATTAATAATAATTTTTTTTAATCAAAATTTATGAGTCCGAGTCAAATTTGATCAGGTGGTACTATCAGCCTATAGGATGAAAAATCTTACTTTCAGTACATGGGAACAAGGTGGAAAGATGCTTCTTCGCTCAAAGTGGATGATGCTTTAAGAAATAGACCTAGCTGGTACGAGCTTAAAAGTTATTAAATATTAAATATTATATATTGATATATAATATATATTAAATATTATTAAATATTGAGTATATAATATATATTAAATATTATTAAATATTGAGTAAAGGATTTTGTTAATTAACAAATCATATTATAACTGCTTTTAGCAAAAAAAAGTAGATACCACGCGGATGTTGAAATTTTTGACACGATTCGTGTAAAGTATAATAACCACCTCTCTAACTATGATGTTGGAAATTTTCGGTAGTTTTAAACAATACCGTTATATATGTAGAAACAGAGTATGATTAGCATATGTGCTGTTCAGAGTTTTCAGCGATTTGAAGTGATATAGGCATGAAAAAATACTAATTTCGTGCTCTCTTGTGAATTTAGCTGTTCTCGCAGATAATTTATGGTATTGTCATTGTATTATGTTGTTAAAACATATAAAAAAAATTCAATTCAAAATAAATTCACTTTTTTACACTCTTTCCTGCACAAGCCAACTGCGCTACTTTGTATACAGTTTTATAGCAGAAATGTATTGACATGTACTAAGTCTGTAACAATAGTGGTGTCAATCAACCATTATTTGCAAAGTATGCAAACATTTATTTTTAATTTACACTTAGCAAAACAAAAAAAAAACAAGAAAACCAAAAAAGTACCACAACATAGCTGCCTGGCTGCCCGCCTTTAGAGCGGCCCGGCCCATGCAAATTATGAGCTTAAATATTTATTCAATAGGAGCGCTTTGTTTTCACTAGCTTATTGTGCTGTAGCGCTTTGTGCGCCAACAAATAGCTCATAGAATGCAATCCGATAAAATTTCACAGCTTTTTATGCTGCATTTAAACATTCCCGCTGCATGCATACCCCCTTTTACGACCCACCGCATTCGCTTATTGCTGCAATTAAGTGCATTTTTTCGTTTCATTTCATTTGCAGGCAAAGTGCTGCGCATTGGAAGTGTTTAAATATGCGTTTGGCATACGATTTTTTGCAACCAACACCCCCCTCGCTCGCCGTCCCTGCAGTGACAATCGTCGATGGCGACTGAGGCGCCACTTCAAATGCATGAAATTCAAATAAAAATAGAAGTGAAGATAAAAATAAACATAAAATGCAAGAAAAAATTTAAATAAAAATCGAATGCAAGTTTGTAATGTGCTTGCAGTGTCTGTGTGTGTGTGTGTTTTGCGCACAATGACACAATATTAAATTAAATGTAGCGTATACGCCATGCTGGGCGCCATCCATGCCCAAAGCACACGCAGGACAGCAGGCAATGCCGGAGACAATGAAAACGGCTACAAAAAAGTTGCAAATACAAATTTATTTGAAAAAAAAAAACAACAACAATGTTTACTATTCAAACATAACCCGCTGCCTCACGCGTACTATGCATGCGCGTGTGTGTGTAGTTGTGTAATTGTGCTGTGTGCGCGCAAGAGAATGAAATTAAATATATGAAAGCGGAAAAATTTGTCTGAATTTCTCATTGTTTGCACAAGGTAATTGTTTTTATTTGCGAAAGTAATTGTAAACAGCGTCACCAGTGGCGAAGGATCGTTCTTACAATACATATAATGCATATAAAAAAAACCACACACATATACATTGCGCATGTGGACGAGTGCAACACGATCATAATATTAACAAATGGCACTTTTAAGTGCAAATGGAGTACTATGTGTGGAATTAAGTGCATCAAACGAACGCATGCAGAGTCGGCGTTGGAGGTGTGCTTTACACTACTTCACTTTCTCCACAAGCATACACATATGTACATATATAAACTTACTTACATACTCGTATTTGTATGAGGTAATTAATGCGAAGTGCATTTTAAATAATTTATACAATTAAAAAATGCATTATGTAAGTAAATATTAATTACATGAACTAAACAGGAGCGCAAATATATTAAACTAAAAGGAAACCAATGTAAGGGTGACAAACTTACTGCGACAGAAGCTGATATTTTGCCACTAACCTAAAAGAGAAAAAAAAGAAGCAGTTAGTTAAAAAATTATAAAAGACAGAGTATAGAATATTTAAACTTAAACCAACCCACTTCATCAACCATAAGCTAACATTAAATCCACAAAATAATACGAGTGTTAGCTATTTCCTTTTCAAAATAAGCTTCAGCACAGAAAATATTCACAAAATTAGAAAAGTAAGTACAGTTCCATAATTTTAATTAGTTATTGTTTTATTTAATAATTCGGGTTTTCGCCAGTAGGTAGAGGAAAGCGTTGTACAGAAGAGAAAAGCGGGAAATAAAAACTTAAGAAAACTTATAAAGAATCCAATAAATCATAAAATGCTCTCCTAAAATGGTAACAAATGTCTTAAGCTATAAGTATAAAATAGAACTCGCGGGCGAAAGCGCAACAGATCCACTCCAGACGATCGCAATATAGTACGCTATTGCAAAATTAATCCCTTTGTATCAGCCAAAAGCATGCGTGTTGAACTAAATTTGTCAGTTAATGCTGAAACTGTTCGTAGGCGCAGTACAAATTATTTACCAGAAGGTCACGAAAAGTAGCGACAGGCTTGGCTCCTGGCCCGTGGCTAAACGGCGAAACATATTGTGGTCAGACGATTTCAAAATTGAGTTATTTGGTAGTACAAGCTCTAGGAACTTTCTCCGACGTCCCCATAACTCAAAACATAATCCCCGGTTTACTACAAAACCCCTAAACATGGCGGCGAAAGAATCATTTTATGGGATTGTTCTTCACATACTGGTGTTGACCCAATTCACTTAAGGGGCAGCTTGCTTTAGAGGCTTCAAAAAACCGATTTTTTTTGAGATTTTTTTTGGGAGGGAAAGAAACGATTTATTAAAGCGAAATTTCTAGCGTTTATAGTTATATATTTAAACATCATCCCAAATTTTTTTCGGATACGAAATCTTTGATATTCTGCCTTTAGGATACAATTGCCCGATACATCTCCCACGAGAATTCGTTGGACGGCGGGTAGAATGCAGGTCCCAATTGCCACCAGAAACAAAAAATTCAAAGAGATTCATATTTTTTAAAAATTTGTCTTCTAGTTTAATTAAGAAATTTTCAAAAAAAAACTGTAAAATTCTAAAAAATTTTAGAAAATGGAGAAAAGTGGGTTTTGACCAAAAAAATTTTACTTTAAATTCTTTAAAAATTTGTTCAAACTTGACTTTTCTTTTTTTTAGTTTAAATATAAGATAATTTAATGCCAAAAATAATAAACTTTACCCTAATTTTTTACAACGTTTAGTTTTTTTTCTATCCTGCCCGCCAATTAAGAAAAATCGTAAAAATGAAAAGCCGAGAAATGGCGTGTCAAAGTTTTCGCTTTGTACTCTATCGCTCATATATCTGCTCGGTCACTAATTCTCTTCTAGTTTCGACAGTATTTCGAATTCCATTCTTTAACTTGGAGACATATTCTTAGATAATTTTTAAAAAGATTTTAGCAAAAAAAAATCGAATTTTGAAGCTTTTAAAGCAGGCTCCCCCTTAATTAAAGGCATTATGGATCAAATGACATATTTCAAAATATTAGATTAGGTAATGTTACCATATGTCTCATGGATTATGCCATTCATATGGGTATATCAACAGTATAATGACTCCAAGTGCGCAAAAAATGGTTTAGGGGCAACGGGGTTGAGGTTATGCGCACAGTCTCCTGACCTCAATCCCATTGAAAACTTCTGAACCGATATCAAAAAAAGAGTAACTGAAGAGAAACCAACCAATTCGAAAGATTTATGGCAGGTACTGAAAAAGTGTTGGAATAGAATAGCAATAGAATATTGGCAGGATCTCATAGACCCCATACCTCGGAGATGTAATAATATGTTAAAAGCCGAGGTTATTCAACAAAATATTAATTAATGAATTATTTTTCTGTGAAACTTTGGAAGCATGATATGGTTAAATCTTGGTACGGCCTCGTTTTACATAAAATACTCCTTGTTTTTTGTGGAACTAGTTTTTCTTTTAGTTGATTTGATATGGACTGGGATCTCGAACCAGTACTGATGCTTTTGATGAATTTGAGATGCAAGGCAATGTTGTTAAGTATAAGATTTTTTCCAAGTGCTATGATGACTGGAAAATGAAATGGACAAAATTCACATTTCATTTTGATCACAGTAGTATTCAGTTCTTTTGGTACGAGTCTATCATTGAAACGCCTCATGCCAAAACATTAACCAAAATATGTTGAATTGCTAGAGCTGTCACTCCAATGCCAATACGATGATTTTTCAACACTGTTTCTTTAAGTTTTTCGATAAAAGGGGTGATTGGACGACCAACACGAAGAAAATTCTCGATGACTTCACGAGCTGCACTGAATGCCTTGTGGTACTAAAAGCATGGTGTTGGTGATTGAGCAGACTCTTCAAAACACTTCAGCAACATTTTTAATGATTCCAAGGTCGTGATTGCATTGGTAACAAAATATCTCAAGCAAATTCCTTAAAATTTTTTCCATAGTAAAATTATTAATTTATTTTGTTATTTATTAAAGCCGTATAATTAAAATATATTAGAATTTGATTTAATATTTCACTAAAGCACAGGGTTGACCTTGCTGCAATTGATTTATTAATGGATACTGTCCGATAGGCTTACATACATGAAATCTTGTCGGAAGTAAATTGTCAAAGTTACTACTGTGCCCAAAAAATAAGGTGACATTTGAATTTAAACTGCACGCGTCGAAGGATTTGGAGAATTATTTTTTTTCTTAGGCTGGTAGTACCGTCAGTCACATTTCATGTCAAAATATTCATTAGTGTTTGAAATACGTGTCGTTTTGTGAGCTGTGAGCTAAAAGTGAGTTTTTCGTTTTTTGCGATGTCGAAATTTGTTGAGCAAAGAATTTGCATTAAATTTTGTTTACGGAATCAATTTTCTGCTGCAGATACGTTGAGGATGGTGCAGAAAGCCTTTGGTGATGAGGCTATGTCTAAAAAAAATGTTTACAAGTGGTATAGTGAGTTCCAAGCCGGCCGTGAACATGTCGAAGACGAAGAACGACCAAGACGACCATCAACCTCAAGCGACGAAGCTCACGTTCAACAAATCAAAGATTTGGTGTTGAAAAACCGTTGATTAACAATTAGAGACCTTGCTGATGAAATTGCAGTGTGGGCACAGTAGTATATGGAAAAAGTTGAGGGGGAAATATCCGACCAATTTTTTCTTCCCTTGACTTACTTTGGCAACATATCGCCAGCCATAATTCCAACTTTGGTGTATTGGACCGGCTACAATTAGCTTTTGTCATAGTTTTAAACGCAGCATACATTATTAGATCAACTGCTTTATGTAACTTAATCAACCATATAAAATGATTTATTAATGGCCTGAAGATACTAGAGGAACTTCAACACCGATTTCAAGATATAAGTTAACATTGAGCTAATAGAGAATTCTGTTCAGAATATTTTTATTACGAAAAAAATCGTAATATGTATTAGGAAAAGTATGCTAAATGACTGAATAATATTGTGTAGGAGCATAGAAAAATCAAAGTTTTTTGTCTTTCACCTTCGCCCAACCTACAAGGAATATCTGCATGCACTTAATCACCGAATCCTTCCAAGCTAAAATATTTAGAACCGAGTTTCAAATATTGCTTAAAAATAGCTTTATTAAGTTAATAAGTGATATTATTGGCTTCAAGTGAAAACATTTATGAATTCTGCAAAACCTAAAAAAAGTAAAATAAAAAATCAAATAAAGCAACAAAAAATATTGCCATTCAGTTTTGATTACATTAAAGCCGTACGAAGGCGTTCTATTGAAAGCATAAGCAGCATGTAAATCTGAGTATGTGAAGCCAATCAACTGACTGCCTGCTGAGATTTGATTGCTTTTTCAGCTTAACTCAGCCAATAAATTGAAGAAAAAAGATTAAGAAATGTACTTAAAAGACGAAGCTGCAAAAGCAAAATGAAGACTGTAATCAAAAGCAACAGATGGTGAGGCTTTGTGCCATTGAAATCGAAATGAAAATATTTTTTTTTTTGTATTTTGTGGAGTTTTTTGTATATTTTTATACACGGCAATATGCTTGTAGTTACTTTTCGAAAGCAGAGAGAGCTCTGACGTTGCTGTTTAGGCTTTTATAATAGAGTTTACTTCGAAATCAAATATTTATAAAATAAATTTAGTTTACAAATATAATTTTTGCCTTAAAATAAGCATTTTGGGGCAACATTCATTCATAGGTGCAAAATCACCGTTAAAATACCGTTAATTATTAATTTCTAATTGCACAGATTTGGTAAGCTTATAGCTTACTATTGGCAGTCGAACTGATTGCAAATTTCGCACATAAAATTATTAGTTGTAAATATTCGATTACCGCATACCGGACAATAACCAATTTGTGTGGAAATATTTAATTACAACTCTGCGCTGCGCTGCGGCACTCCTTTCATGCACGAGCATTAGCGCAAGCGTGGAACTGCATTAGCACCAATTAGCATCCATTATTTTCATTCAGATTCTCAATTAGCGAAACTATGAAAAGTTAACGAAGTGTAAATGTGAATTTAATGGGTTAACGCAATTTATGATTTCTACTACATTGTTTCATGTGCAATTGTTTACTAAAAAACATATTACACAAAAGAGAAAACAACACAAAATGTAAAAAAACGAGGGTTAGGGTTATACTTAATTTTTCATTCTTGGTTTAAACACCTTTGTAACGTAGATTATTTCTTGAGCAGCTTCGATATATTTTTCACTACATACCACTACTTATTACCTTTCGCTGTCAAATTTAACTAAGTCTGTTCGGATGTTAGAGTATTGAGGTGATCTTACCATTAAGTTTGACATCACAATTTGTAACATTTTGATCTAATTGAGACCGATTCCACCCGTTGGCCACTTCATTTTACTTATGATTAACATTTGTTATCCAAAATCTATCTGACATTTGTCTGACAGTTGACTTCCGTTTTGACAGCTATCATCTGACACTCATTTCATAGCTGCCATCTGACTTCTGTTTGACAAATCCTATCTGACATCCATGCGACATTTGGTTATTGACAACAATTTGAGATGCGTTTGACAGTTCCCATCATATATTCGTTTTTTTTTTTTTTTGTATGACTTATAGAAGGTTTGACAGCTCCTATTTGACATAAACTTTACAAAGGAAACTGACATATGACACTTATCTGCCAGCTGATTTTAGACATCTATTTGACAACTACATACGACATTATTCTGACATCAAGTTGATGTTTAGTTGACATATATTTGACAGCTGCCATCTAGCTTTTTGACATCTAGCTATTTGACAGCTCCTTCTACGTGGATTTGACATCTTTCTGACAGCGGCTTTTAGACATTTATTTTACATCCGTTTGATATATTTTTGACAGCTGTTATTTGACGTTCATCTGACATCTTTCTGACAGCTGCTTCAGCTGCTTTTAGACATTTACTTGACATCCGTTTGACATCTGTTTGACAGCTGTTATCTGACGTTCATCTGACATCTTTCTGACAGCTGCTTCAGCTGCTTTTAGACATTTACTTGACATCCGTTTGACATCTGTTTGACAGCTGTTATTTGACGTTCATCTGACATCTTTCTGACAGCTGCTTCAGCTGCTTTTAGACATTTACTTGACATCCGTTTGACATCTGTTTGACAGCTGTTATCTGACGTTCATTGGCATATTTTTGACAGCTGCTTCAGCTGCTTTTAGACATTTATTTGTCAACCGTTTGAAATCTATTTAACAACTGTTATTTGACGTTCATCTGACATCTTTTTGACAGCTGCTTCAGCTGCTTTTAGACATTTATTTGACATCCGTTTGACATCTGTTTGAAAGCTGCTATCCGGCGTTCATCTGACATATTTTTACAGCTGCTTTCAGCATTCATTTGAAATCCGTTTGAAGACTGCGTTTAGACATCCATTTGATATGCGTTTGACAGTTGCCAGTCTGACATGATATTAGAAAGATACTAACGCTTCAATTGAAGGTCCCTTTTTTTGCTTTTAAATATAATTTTTCTGCCCTGATTGCTTCGAACACTTATTACGTTCTTTAGGAATGCCTCTATATTTTTGAATAACATCACGCTGAAGTACCGAGTGTGCATGCTTGATATCAGGTTTCATCAAGACAGTCCTTACTTCCTACAAGGTATTCAAAACAAAAGGTTAAGACATTATTCTCTTCAGATAAGAAGTCGTGCTGTGAGCTTTTGGTGTCTCTCCTCTTCTCTGTGAACCACATTGTAAATACAAATACGTAATCATAAAACGTTTTTCTCAGTATATTTTGCTGCCGTTTGAGAAAAGAAAGTCTTATCGTTATATTTTATTCCCTAAACCATTAAAAGTTTGAATAATATTAATATGAAAGTACAAAAAAAAAAAAAACAAAAACAAACTACTATTCTCCTCTTGGCTGTATTTACAAATACCTACAATTTACCACAAAATATGCCTAAACTTTAGTAACAACAGCAACAACAAAGCACTGTACAAACGCCTCAAAACAAACAGTAAAAATCAATGGTTACGGGTACATTCTATGCAAATAGAAATTATCATAATTTTAGGCTTAAAATCTACAATGAAAGGACACAGGACATTCGCTGCCTGTCTGTATGTCTGTCTGCCTGTCAGTGAGTTAAGAGTTGGAGCATTGAATGAGGTGCTCAATCACCGACTGTACAGCACTGGGGGACATTTGCGGCTAATATCGGCCACTTTTATGTATTTGTTATGTATGTGCGTGTGTGTAGCGTCTATTACGAGGAGAGTGTGAGTCTTTATTTATGCGTAAAAGTTTGGTAATTTTCTTAGTTAGAAATGCGTAAATATGTGACTTTTGCATGTCGGTGCGCACTTAAACGCCTTGTCTTTGTCTCAACGTACAAATTGTGGATGTTTCTGTGCTGAGTGTATGCATGTGTGTGTTTGCTGATTAAATTATTAATATTAGTTGTTTTGTGCTTGTAATTTCCTGGCGCAAAGTTTGTTGTCTCTGTCTGTATTGACATAAAAGTCAAAGTGTATGTGTGTGTGTTTGTGTTAGAAGTAGTTGTTGGCACATGGCACATGCTTTCATGGGCAGTTAAGAGTAATAATTACCGCAAATATTCAAATTGAAGCACATTTATAACAAAAAGAGGTGGAAAGAGGAGAGCGTAAAAATACAAATAAACGCAAAATTAATGCTTGTTCAGCGCAAAGACATAATTTGTTATGCTGTTATTACATGGAATAAATTTTGAAAGGATTTTTGGGATAAAGTTTTAGTTTTAAAATGTGAAAAAGCATGTTCAATTTCACTTTTAGAAAAAAAAAGAATTAGCTGAATTTATTTTTTATGCTAATGCATATTCTCTTCAGTTCAATATTCATTTTGTATCAAAGAAAATTTATCGCAGATTAATTTTTAAGACACCAACATGCACTGAAACTGAACTGAACTGAAACTAACAAAAACATACAAATTAACTCCAAGGTTTCACTGAACGTCGGTTTTAAAAAAAAAATAACCTGATGAATTGATATTCGCTCCCTCACTTTTTTGCAATTTCGCAGAATTGCTAGAAATGACTAGGAGTACATGTATCTGGAGATGCTTCGGTTTTTTCAAAGGTCTAATATGAATTTTATATTCAGAACCCACCAATCTAGATCTCAACCTTTTGGAATTTACCCGACAACGCAGGATCTCGCAGTCTGATCTGTTAGAATACATGAGCTCCAAATTATTTTATATGGCAAAAACAGCTTGAGGTCTAAATATGAGCTATAGTTTTGTCGTTCGATAGAGTGGCTTTGTTGGTACACTCTTCATATAAAGTTTCATTTCAATCTGTCAACTCATTCTTTGTTTACAAGCCATTTAGTGTCGGCGTGTCACAATATGTTTTTATAAAGGAAAAAATTTAATATCGTGCAGCGATAAAATTCTTAATTTTGGAAGGTGTAGCACCAAAAGAAATTCGCGAACGAGTGTTAAAAGTGTATATACAAGTATAGTAATGATTGTTCACCTACAATTAAAACTGTAGAAAGATGGGTTGCTGAATTTAAACGTGGTGGTGAAGATGATCCATGTGAAGGACGTTCAAAAAGCGCATCAACACCAGAAATCAAAGCCAAAAAACAGGACATGGTTTTGGAAGATCGTCGATTGACTTCGAGAGATTTAGTGGAGGCTTAAAACACAATAAAACATTCGAATGCGACTTTCTCAGTAACATTTAGAGCGTTTTAAAAAGTATAAAGTGGATTTTGTGCGTGGATTCATCACTACGGATGCGACTTGGGTCTATCACCATGATCCTGAATCAAAACAAGAAGCTAAAGAGTGGGGTGAACCTGGTTGTTTGTGTTCCGAAATCAGCCAAGAAACTTATGGCATCAGTTTTTTGGAATGCGGGAGGAATTTTGTTTCTGGATTACTTGCAAACCGGTAAAACAATTAATTCTGAATATTATTGAAAACTTTTGGACCAGTTTAAGGAAAAAATTAGTGAAAAAAGACCAGGTTTGCAGAAGAAAAAAAAATCGGTTTTCATCAGGGCAATGCACTGTGTCACAAGAGCATTTTGACAATGACTAAAAAACATGAATTAAAGTTCGAATTGTTGGAGCATCCACCGTATTCACCAGATTTAGTCCCCATTGACTTTTATTTCTACCCAGAACTCAAAAAATGTATACAAGGCAAGCGTTTTTCATCAAATGAAGAGGTCATAACGGCTGTTGAAGCGTATTTTGTAGACCTTCTGGATTCTCACTTCAGGGATGGGATCCATGGATTGAAGTATTGTAAACGCGTATTTTGTGAAACGCTGTTCACTGAGGAAAATTTCTCGAAACGGCTAAACAGATCGATTTGAAATTTTCACACAACCTTTGGAGATATATTTGTCAGGTAATGACTGATGAAATAAGATTATTGATGACAATTTCGATTTTTAAAGACACTCTGATATTAATTTTCCTTACAAGAACAAAAAAAAAAAATTACTGGGCCTTCGATCATAACTGTTGTTATCAATAATATTTTTTTTTCAGCAGAAACATTTTCTTCACCACAAGAAACCGTTTTACCGGAAGACCGGCTCCGAAATCAAGGGATTTCAAAATTTTTCATAATCAATCAATGATTTTGAAAGCACAATAAATTCCCTAAATGTCAATCATTTATTTATTTATTGGGTAAATGCCTCCAGACAAACTAAAAAAACACAAAAGACGTGTTTTATCTGATTTGCAAGTAAATATCACCCCTTAAACTATTTTCCTTATATTTCCATGTATTAAATGATTGAAACACTATTGTCTACCCGCTATTACTCCAACAATAAACCCATAGGTGAGAAGGACTGTGGTGACGCTTACGGCGTCCAATTAAAGAAAAAAATTTAATCAGTTTTCTTAGTCAATTTACGAGAAATTCAAGCTAAAAAGTTTTCATTATAAATTTTTCCTACAAACCTCAGCATCATTATTAACTAATAAATAAATTAAGAAGTTATTGAAGTTGTTGAACTCACCACCGGTACGAATAAATTTAATGCTGCTGGGTTAACTACTCACCAGCAGGAAAGAGTATGTCGCTGAGCGCTCTTCTCACCGAGGTCACTCACTCACCTATTCCCAGCAGCTGTGTGCAATGAGCTGAAAAATTTGCTAGACACTTTAGAGTTGATGTTTTCTTGTTTTCAATATTAATAACGCACATACATATACACGCATACACAGACATTAACTTAAAAGTGTTCTTTTTTTGAAATTTTGTGGTTTGGAAATTCCAGTCACGTTTTTATTTAAACGTTCGGACTAAGTCAATTTGTCGTATGCCTTCACCATTTCAACAACTTCTTGGGGATAAATTTCGTGTGTATGTATGTGTATATGTGTGTGTGAGTGCGTCTAATATTGCGAAAGTGGTTGGTTCCTTGTTTGCTTGGTGGTGGCTATTTCAGGCACATTTTCAATTCAACGACTTTCAACTCTATTTTGAGTGCAGAATTAAAATTGCGTAACTGGGTAAATTATGTGCCTGTTTTTGGGCGAATTGATTTTTGTAGGTAACTATGTTAAGCTAAAAGCAACTTTGAAGCTCGTGAGTATGTATGGCATAAGGGTGCGACGAGACGTATGAGTGATGTTGAAAGCTATTTGTAGTAATGGTAATGGTAATGGCACAAAGTAGCACTATGAAAGGTAAATTTGAAAAGCATTGAGTACAAAATTGAAATTGCTTTAAATGTGTATTGAGTAGCTGGCAGTATTGGTAATGCCACTTAGTTTTGTCGTTTGATGATTTAATGGAAAAGTGAAAGTAAAAGGGAAAATTAAAGGTAAGGCGGTTTTGATACGATAAAGCAATTTATTTTTAGTAAAAATTGGAATTATAAAATAATTGTGGAAATTTAATTCTTAAGCTTGTATAAAAAGATAGTGAATTATATTTTGCTGAAATGCAATAAAAAATAAAACCATTTTTAATTCCAGTTTATCATTTTATAGATTTATTGTGTAAAACGGATTTTTTTTTTTGAAAATTAAAAGCAATAAAGCAAATCAAAACCAAAAAATCTTAACTTCGGCTGCATCGAAGCTTTAATTTTATATATAGCACTGATTTGCACAATAACACATGCCAAATTTCGTCAAGATATCTTGACAAATAAAAAAGCTTTTATTCAAAGACTTAATTTTGATTGATAAGCTTGTATGGTAGCTGTATTCTATACTGGTCTGATTTGATCAAAATTTTCGGATATTGTAGCATTACATACGAGAACAATCTATGCCAAATTTTGTGAATTTATATTGGAAAATAAAAATTTTTTCTATACAAGACCTTGATTTTTATAGGTCAGTTTGTATGACAGCTATAGTCTATACTGATCCGATCTGAACGAATTATTGGGAGATTGTAGTATTCCTTAGGAGAATAATTTATACCAAATTTCGTAAAGAGATAATATTAAATAAAAAAGTTCTTCATACAATGACCTGATTTTTATCGAAAATTTTGTGTGGCAGCTCAATGTTATAGTGACCCAATAGAGGCGATTTCAATAAATAAGAAGGTTCTTGTAAAGAAAAGGCTGTGTGCAAAATGTCCAAACGATACCACCAAAACTTAAGCATATACAGAAAGGCAGACAGATGTGGCTTTGTATATGACTCATACGCTCTCCTTCTGGGTCTTAAAAACTTCGTATCAAAATCAATTTACGCTCTTCTGGATATAATTATAAAAATAATAATTGAAAAAATCGATTTATATATTCATTTAATAATATTTAAAACATTTAATATTCACTATTCGAGAGGCTTTGCATTAAACATTGCTTGCTGCAGCAGTTTCAGTTAACCGTACACAAACCTGAATTAAACTGCAAATTTGAGAACATAACCAGCTGTTTGGCAACACAATTCGAAGCGGCTTTCCCCGCCCAACTGCCAACAGCCACAACAAAAAACAGGGTTTACCACAAACCAGAGATCCATTGATGTCAGCCCATTTGCGCAACTCACCACAATGGTTTTTGTGCGATACACAAATCCCTAAGCACGCTCACACGCAAACAGGCACATACACATTGTACGCATATTGTATATACATATAGTATATACATATCAATGAAAAAGGCACAGCCAATGTCCACGTCATAAATCAAAGTCAATTGGAGTGTATTTGCCAAAATATTTTCAAGACCATTGACCAAAACTATTTGCTGTATTTTTTTGCCCTACCACAATAGCATATGATAATAAAAACAACAATGATTGAATGAAAAAATGCTGCGTTGATGTTCTATGGGTTGTTGATTTATTGTTCATCGAAGAAATCCCCAAACATTAGATAGTTGCGTGATTAGAGTGAAAGTTGTTGAAAAGCATATAAGAAATTTCGATTAAATGTGTATTTATGCCAGCTGACAACAATTTGTTATGCGATCTTCTCTGAAACATTATTAAAAAGCATTATAAGAAAAATTTCAATTATACTTCTAGATGTGCATGAAGTTACTACCCAGAATGGTGGACGAATGTCAAATAACTTTTGTCCATAAACAAGAAACCTTTTAGGAGAGGCTAATTAAATCTCTAAAGGAAAAAAAGATATATTGGAAAGATTAAATTCGCACTGGAAAATATGTTTACGTTAGTATTTGTGACTGAGCCAGTGGACTGAGGACTGAAGCTATTACGTAAAGGTAAGTAAAAGAATCCAAAAAAATGTACACAATGTACGTTGTTTCAGGGGTCGAGAACAAAATCAAATTTTAATCTACAAAAAATTTTAGATTGTTTTTCAAAATATTCTCTATTAAGATCTATACACTTTTGCATGGGTTAGAATCAATTATCGAAGCATTTTTGGATTAAGGTATGCCTCTAAACATGCGTTCTGAACGCATCAACCACCTCTTCAGGTGTCGATAACCGTTCACCTTTTAGTTAATTTCTTACAAACGCGAATAAAGAGAAACAATTCGGTGCCAAATCAGGAATAAATGGAGGAAAACTTATAAAGCGTTCGTTGTTTTGAAAGCATGAAAATACAGTTGTTTCAGTCGATGTGTGAGAGCTGGTATTGTCGTGGTGAAGAGTGTTCCTTCTTCGGTGGATGATTGTTTTGACTTCTTGAAATACAACTGGCAAACAAATGGTTTTATACCACTCACTATTTGACTAAGAAAATTTGTCGCATGTCTTCACCATTTCAGCAACTTCTTGGTATTATATTTCCATTCGCTTGGAAGTGCTTCGTACGCAACAACATTTGTTGGATTCGACTCATCTTGAGACCTCATACAGTTGACAGCAGTTTACTTTCTGGCTTGTCACGATATCATAGACGGTTTTCGAAGCACCGTTAACATATTTTGCTAACATTTCTCTCGATCAATCGACACGAGTCGTTTTTTGAGCGATTGACAAATTACGTGAACAACGTCTGCTGATCCCACTAATGCCTATTGTTGTCGACGATATTAAAAAGTTTGCGCACAGCATAAGTATTTTCCTCCGGAACAACAACTGATTTTGGATGACCTTCACGAAATTCGTCTTGGAGTGATCGACGTTCTCGATAGAATTCACCATATCATTGATAAACGCTGGTCTTTGATAGATCTTTATCGTCAAAGATTGAATTATATTCATCGATGTGTTGTTGCTGAGTTAGTCGACGTCGAAGGTTGTAAAGAATAATCGCTCGAAAATGTTCGCGATTTAATTCCATATTTTGATCGGGAAGAATATTTTAAGTTACTGCAAACAAGACTGTTGAAATGAGTTAAGCCTCATCCCGCTCTACCCGGAAAAAACTGGTGCATCCTTACATATCACACCTTAATCCAACACACGTGAGAACAACATCACACTCAACGACTAAGAATAACATAGTCGACGACACCACACTCCTACACAACACAACTCACCACACTCAACATAAAGGATGTTTCAACACATTCGTTTTCAATACTTTAGATCCTACGTGGCGCCACGTCAATACCTCCTACGATTACTTGGTTTGTAAATTACATCCAACCCCCTTTGTACTCTTTATTTTTAAACATAATTTGTATTTTTGACATGTAAAAAATAAACTTTAAATTAAAGTGATTGTACAGTGAGTATTTTTATTTAACCAATGTGATTAGTACTTTGTTTGCAAATTTGGCACCAAATTAACCAAAGATAAATACCGCTCTTTTGTCAAAACGTTCTGAGTATGAATACCATCAAAAATGTCAAACTCTATGACAAGATTGTGAGTTTCCAGATTGCAATACTAGTGTTGTAAAATCACGAAATATAAAAGGCAACCTACGTATGTACAACTTTCAAAATTAAATTATATCTTAAAATTGGTAAGCTAAAGTCTTACAGTGAATTTTATCATCGCCAGATGTCGCCCGCCTAAAGTTTTTTAGTAAAATACGTATTATAATGCAATGTAGCTCATGTACAAAATTCAAACAGCAAGGAAGCTTCCTGACAATCTTGACTTTCGCGAAGGTTTTACCATAATCGGTTATAGCTTAAAACAAATACAAAAATGGTACTATGACGAGCACATAGTAGACCCAGCGCATTAAAACGAAGAAGCTGTTCTCCTTTGAGAAAATTTTATGATAAAATATTAATCAGAAATACAAATAAGTATAGTGCAAATTCATAAAAAATACACACAAAGCAATTTTGTACTTACTAAGGTTTACCGGTTAAGTTTTCAAAACTATGAAACCTATTTTAAACATATACATTACTTATCATATTTTGTCATGACATAAAAACTTTGCCTTTTCTCACATCAACTTATAATGCAATGATATGTGCTGAGTTCTGACCATCCTGCTTACTTATCTTTTAATAGCTGAAATGAAAACTGTTTTTCTTTTTATATCCTTCGCTTTTATTTTTAAATTCTTTATAAACTCACGGTTTAATGAGCAAAGCATTTTTCATAACAGCAAAAAGAAAAATAAAATCATATAAAAAAAATATTTACAATTCCGCTACAATAACCACTTTTTTATGACAAGTGACACAAAGGAGGGAAGACTTTGTGTGCCAAGCTCCCTGCCTTAATCCGCCAATTACTACTACTTATCCTTTTTCTCACAAGCCAATTAGTTATGGAAATTATTTGCGTTATTAAAAAGGAAGACGACAGAATAGGCGCAATAAATAGCATACTTTTGAGCGCGCGTGTTGTCGCCGCACGTTTTGCTTTCAATAACACAACCTACCGGCAACCCATATTTCTGATAATATTGAAATTAAATTGGTCGTGTGTATGTAATGTTGTGCTTTAAAGAGCAAAACTGCCAAGGGCAGCTTGTGAATACGAAAACATTGTGCACGATTGAGGGTAGGTGTGTAAGAACACACCAAATAATATAATACCTAGACGACCTAAGTAGGCTTTGGGTTGTAAGTAACGAATTAAATTACAGCTTTCTTGTTGCTATTGTGGGGAAAAAGGTCAAATTACTAGGGTACACATGAATATTTACTTACATATACGAAAGTAGAGAGAATGTGTGGCTATGAGGGCCGTGGGTAAAACACTAAAAAGCTTTTAAGCTTATCAAAATGTTAACAAATATGTTTTCAAATATAAACTTATTGACTATCGGCTTTTATTATGTCAATATTTGTTAAAAGTAAAAGGTTTATTATTGTTATATATGTTTTTTTTCGGGGTTGCCATATAACAATGGGTTGAAAAATAAAATGTTGAAATTATAAATTCAAATTTTCGAGTACCTGCTTTGAAAAGAAACAAAAATTATAAAAGTGGATTCTGGAAATACAAAAAATTAATTTAGGTATTTCTCTTTCTTTAATGTTCAAAGTGTGAACATTGGCAACGTTGTAAGAAAACATGAAAAAAGCTATACAACTATTGACAAATGAAAAATTTTCTTCATAAGAATTTTATTGATCTGTACAATATTTGTGAAAAATTTGCTTGGAGAATATCTTATACCAAATTTAACTTATTCAGCATCGGGTTATATTATCCTATTATTTGTTAAAATTAAATGCTTATTATAGATTTTTTTCTTTTAGGGTTGCCTAATAAGTTGAAAAATAGAAATTTTAAATTATAAATTAAAGCTCTCGAGAACCTGCTGTGAAAGGATATGCAAATTATCAAAGTGGATTCCGGAAATATAAAGAAATGATTTAAGTATTTCTTTTTCTCTAATGTTCAAACTGTGAAAATTGGCAACGTTGTAAGAAAACATGAAACAAGCTATAATGCCTTTCAGAAATAAAAAAAAGTTTTCCATACAAGGGCTCGATTTTGGTCGGTCAGTTGGTATGGCTGCTATATGCTGTAGTGGGCAGATCTGAAAAATATTTGGGAAGTTTATAATGTTGTCTTGGAGACAAAATCCCCTGTCAAATTCCGTTAAGGCAACTTGTCGAATAAAAAAATTGTCTGTACAAGGACTTGATTTAAATTTGTGAGTCTGGGGAGAAAAGTGTGCAAGATTTCAAATCGATATCTCAGATAGAGACTAGTTCACGTACATATCTACAGATGAATCGATTGAGCTTCGTCACGCTGATGATATACATATATATGTATATATCATATAAAATCTCTGACTTTTTCTTCTGGGTATAAGAAATCTCGTGGCTAACTTATACGTCGCTCAGTAAAAATAAGGGCAGTTTCATCACCTTTTACTATCTGTTAAAAAATTCTAAGATATTTTGTAGGATATGCCCTGAAAATATTCCCGAAAATTCTAAGCGATAGAGATCGCGAGGGAAAAGGGATTTCGTTCTTAACAATTTTAAGTACTAACTAATTTAAGAGACTAAATATTTTATGCTCCTACAACTACAGCTCCACACCCATCTCACATCATGCAAACTCGCAGTGTTCAACCAATTATTCTCTCGCTTTATAAGAGATTAAAGAGAGCATATCTGCGTAAACCGACACAAGGTAGCGACATATTTTACAAAATGACAGCTTAAGCAGGTAGCCGCTTATATTGCCTTGGTCAACGTTTGCAAAAATAACATTCATACACCGAAAAGCCAGGAGCAGATTTATGGGTAAAAGAGATTTAAAGTAGACTTATATTTTTAAAATCCATACCAATATGCGTCACCATACCATAAACTGAGCTACTACTATATAAATGCGCATAAAAGGAACTCCTATAAGGGCAGTAAATTTCAGTCTTAGTAAAAATAACAAATTGCACGTAATGCGAAGCCACAAATATTGCATTTATCCCCGAGAGTGGGGGAGTACACGGTACGACGACGACGCGCGTTGCATTCGCTATAATTCTTGTGGTCAGCGTGCTGGAATAGTAGAAAAACTCACGTACGACAAATAACGGTATTTATGGCTAAGTAACAACACAAAGAAAAAGGCGACAGTGTGGATAATAAATAGCAATAGGACGGAATACCTTTGCACTACGTCGAAATTGGTTGGCACAAATGGGTTAATTGAATATTTTTATTTGCCCAACGTGCAATGCAGCTGCCGGTGGCAGATAAAGAGCACGTACTTGCAGGACAACTAAGTATTACGTAACACTAGCGGTAGTAAGCACACAACGGCGGCGCGTGGCAAATATGTTTGCATACTTTTATGCGTCAACGTGAACGCTGTCGTTTATCGGATGTTGGTTGCTCTGAAGCTGTTACAAATTGTATGGTAATGATTACTTGAGACAATATTTGCGTAGGAGAAACCTAGGTGTTGTTGTTATATCTAATAAAGTATTAAAATTAATATATTCTTAACCAACTGAAAAATATCTTTGTTATTTATTCAACAGCGCATTATTCCCGATCTGGAGACTACACTATACTCTTTATAATAATGATATTTTGAGTACCGAAAAATTCCTATGACATGGGTAGAGTATTTTTTCGCGCATTTATGAAACATCTTGATTCCATGAACCTTAAAAAAAGCTAGGTATGTAGATCGAGTAGCTGACCGACGACACATCTCGGTCTTTAGAAGCCCCTTGTGAAACCCCCGGGACAAAAATTTTCTCACTCTGCTACCACCTTCTCTGAACCATCCTGTGCTTCTGTTGAAGTTCCGCGGCATCCGAAACATCGTCAAGAAACACTCATCCGATAGTTGAGATTATTTTCCCATACCAAGCTTTTCATTCGTGGAGAAGATATTTTATAATTTCCTTTTATTATACCTTCTGACAGTTTCTATAATAGTCATTGTATTATGTTCTTATTCTGCTGACAAATCTGCCAAACAGACAGTGACTTGTCAGCCCCCTGTCCATTCATGACATGTTCGCCTGCTTGTTGCGCGAGTTAGGCATTAACTTAACCGATACTCAACTATGTTTATGACATGTTTGTCGACTAAATATCCAAAAATAGCCAGAGGCAAGAAAAGTCCCTCTTTTCTGGCGTCCAATTGTAGAATGATGCCTTCTAAGACTAGTTGATCTGCTTCAGTGTTATCAGGAATATCATAAATTATATATACTCGTATAATGCGTCCTGGAAATATTTGCGGGTTTATTGTGAAGTAGAATGTTAGGTCCAGTAAGAGATCAAGGGATTATTTCTCTATTATTCATGAAATCCTAAAGCACTTCAGTGACTTCGAAGTCACTTGGCTATTTATAAATATCCCATGTTGCGAGCACACTCCTTGTCGGAAGAAGAATATTTTCTTTGATTTCAGTAGTCCTTACTTGGAAGTTACTGCAGTGGTCTGTTAAATGGAAGGCGATTTTGGTATCTACTTTTACTTTAAAGATACGAACTCTCACTCGATTATCTAGTTTGGACCTATCCATATAGATGCATATCTATGCTCCTCGTCTCTTTACCACTTTTCTCAGGAAGGGAAGACTTTATTGGGGACCTAATTTATGTTCAAGTCTATAGGATTACGAAAACCCGTGGTATTTGGTAGAAACGATAACTTACTAAGTACCTTAGAAAGGGACATTCCTTCATACAAGCGACTAATATGGAGGGTAGCCTCAGTCTAAGAGCTGACTTCGCTGTCAGTTGCTTGCAGTACAATTCTGTTGCTGCTAGGCTTAGCTTCAGCTCTAGAGTAAGTGTCAGGTCTAGAACCTAGATCAAGTTTAGCTCCTGTGCTGGCTGGTTTCGAGCTCGTTACAAACGCTGCCCTCATCTGAAAAGTACTTGTACCATTTGAGCTTTTTACCGGGAGAGCTGGATTCCTTTAATCTTTTGGTATTGTTTTCTTTATTGTTTGGGTTCATATTTTAGACCAACGAGTATAAGGGAAAGTATGTCCGTTTGTGCATAGTCTGCTCTATGCAAGTGGGGCTATCGCCAGGTATTCGTATGCTTCATTCGAGAGCTATTTAGGAGTCTATAGCCAGGTTGATCCTCAACACGGATCGCCTGACATCTGTATCCATCCCGTCGGACCTCGTACATGCATGGTATCGAGTTTGTCTATGCGAAAGCTGACAAAACTCGGACTAAGCAGGCTACATTTACAAAATTTTAAAGAAAAAAATATTTTAAAAAAATTTTGTGAAATAAATTGATTTTGTAAGAATTGAGAAAAATAATTTCTTCGAAAAATGAATAATGCAACATTAAAATGTAAAATCTTCGTAGAGTAATTTTTCCACAAAAATCAACCCAAATACGCACACATTTTTCGGCTGATGCCGAACCAATTTTTTTCTTTTTAATTTTCTCTGTTTAATTTTTCACTAAGCCAACCATGTAAGTAGTACCGTAATATGTCGCGTTAACTGTAACATATTGCATGTGCTTCGACAATAATTTTTCTGCTTGTACATATTCATTAATCTCACTCGGTAGCAGCTTAGTAATTTATGTGTCAGCTTTTGTTGGTTCAAGTGAAGGGATCAATGGAAAACGTGTCTAGTAAGCGCACACCTGCAGCAGAGCAAAGTAAAATCATTGTTCACACAGACACACACACCACTAGAAACAGTGCACACACTTATGGGTCACATGCAAATAGTCAGTTAGATGCACATAAATCAGTCGCACACATTACATCCATCCTTTTATGCGTAATATGACTTAAGCGTGATTTTGCTGGCACGTGCTCATGTGCTTTTAAAATGTTCGAAGCTTAAGATGTATGCTATTTGTTGCATACAACTAATTGTGGCACAAGAAGGGAAGGAATGCGTGCAATTTAAGGAATTTTATTTAATATCGACGCAAAGTCGCTTTTATAGAAAATAATGGTAATAATTTGAACTTAAAGAATTTTTACTTAACTGGCCATTATATTAGAAGGAATATTGATCATTTATTTTTTCAATTATTTTGCTTTTTATTTCACGATTTTTTGCCTCTATTTGAATGCGCAGAAATTTATTATTTTATTTATTATATTAATTTGAAAACATTTACGTAACAGGTCAATTGAGAAGTCCCCGGCCTGACATAAAGATGATGTTACTGGAATTAAGTCCACATGACTTTTAGTTAGCCCTAACCTTCAGCAGGTGCGTGTATAAATTTGACAGCTGTCGAAACATAAGTTTATGAAATATATCTTTTAGAGTGAAGCAACTTTTATTTTTGTGAAAAAATGGAACAGAAAGAATATCACCTGTTAATAAAATGTTCCGCTTTGAAGGGAAAAAATACAATTGAAGGAAAAATTTGGCTCAATGATGAGCTTCCAAACCTGTCCTAGGAAAATCAGTCATCAAGGATTTGTGTGCTAAGTTTTGACGTAGTGAAATTGGCACCGAAGACAGTGCACGCCCGAAAAGAGGTTGTTACCGATGAAAACATCAGAAAAGTCCACAAAACAAATCCAGATGACCGTAAAGTGAAGTATTTCGAGATAGCAGACACTCATCGCATCACTGAAAGTATATATCATATCATTCATGAATATTTGATCATAAGAAAGCTCTGTGCAAACTGATTGCCGCTCGAGCTCACTTTTGACCAAAAACAGCGACAAGTTGATGATTTGGAGCAGTGCTTGGAGATTTTCAAACGTAATAAACCCGAGTTTTCGCATCGATATGTGAAAATTGATGAAAGAAGGCTCCATCATTTCACTCCGAAGTACAATCGATAGTCATCCGAGTGGACTGCACACAACAAACCCGCTCCAAAGTGTAGAAAAATGCAACAATCCGCTGACATGGTGATTGCGTCAGTGTTTTGGGATGCGCATGGGATAATCTTTATTGACTACCTTGAAAAAAGAAGGACTATCAAAAGCGACCATTACGTCGCGTTAGTAGACGGCTTGAAGAACGAAATCGCCGAAAACGGTCGCAATTGAAGGAAAAGAAAGTGTTGTTTCGCCAAGATCATAAGTCAGCGGAAACGCTGGCAAAAATCTATGAATTAGGCTTCGAATTGCTTTCGCTTCCAACGTATTCTCCAGATCTAGTTTTAGCGATTATTTCTTTTTCTCAGATCTGAAAAGAATACTCGTTGGTAAAAATTTTCGTCGAATGAAGATGTGATTGGTCAAACTGATGCACCTGTGTCCTATTTTGAAGCAAGGAGCAAATTAGACTACTAAATGGTATCGAAAAGTTGGAGAATCATTTTAATCAGTGTTTCATCCTTGAATAAAGAAATAATTTTTTCTGAAAAAAATGTGTTTTATTTTGGTAGGTTTGTGGGGACTTTTCAATTGACCTATTAGTAATCCTTCTTTGTTATATACTGCCATCAGAAAATGTAAATTCAAATGGTATCTTACCTTACTTATATTTACATACATATTATATTTCTACGGAATAAATGCCAGAAATAAAATATTAAGTTAATTTGCTTCAAATACATGACAGTGATTTGGGTAAAAAAATTCAGCATTAAATGAAGTTGTGGACAAAAAAAAGTACGTGAGATTAATACAAAAAAGTCTGCATAAACTCTTCCATATTAGGATTTTGGCAAAGCGTTTACGAAAATCAAAGAAGTCTTTATGTCAATATTTAAGATCTTTGTGAAGCAAAAAAGTAATTCATTGCAAAAAAAAAAAAAAAATAACCAAAACCTAATAAGCTACACACAAAAGTTTAAAAATTTTTCTGCAGAATGGGTTTTTTTTGTGGAATCTAGTAGTTAGTTGGTCCACTGTTGGAATCAATAACTGTTTACAGAAGTCGTGATATTGAAGACATAAAACTTACGAATACAGCGTAGACATTTCAGCCAAGCTCGCGTAAGGCAGCTGGAAGGGCTTCAACTAGAAAGTCCCAAATATGTTCAATCGGATTTCTATTTGGTGACTTTTCTGATAAATTTATTTCTCTGTTTCGAATAATGTATGTCATGTGTTTTGGATCGCTAACTTGTTGAAAAATCCAGCTTATCACAACCCAAAATACCCACAGTTGCCCACAAAATTGTATTCTAAAATGTTTCTATAACAAATCGGCCCATAATACTTTCTATTAAAACCAAACGTCCAACTCCAGTTGAAGCCTTGATTCCTCAAACCATAACAGTGTATAATATTCTTCACATTAAGCACAGTAATTGGTTTTCTCCGAACTTTACAACGGCCATTAATTTCAAAAATATTATATTGCTTACGTCGGTAAACAATCCCTTCTCAAATTTCACACCTTTTTATATTTTTTGTTATATATTTGCCAAAATTGCAAACCAAAAGGTGTATGTAGACTTTTTTTCTTGACTGCATATGGTCAATACATTTATACATATATATTTGCTTAATACACAAACTATATATAACACACATATGTTTGTAAACATGAGCAAGAAATGCACTGCGACCTTTCGAGCTCAATTTAAGCCTCATGAAACCATATTTCTGCTAAATAAGCTGCAGTTACTAAGGTAACATGCTATGGCTAGCTTAAATTGTATACAATGGTTCAACATCAATTACGCACAACAAAAGCGTGATTTATTTTATATTTCATTTATAAAATATTTTGAAGCTAAAAAAAGGAAAACTTCAGCAAGAAGATTTAAAATGATACTTTGTAGTCATGAATATTATAAAATGAAATTCATAATTGCTTTTTATTGTAACATAAATTCAAAAAAGGGTTGTAAAATGAAAAAACTATCAAATTTTTACCACTAATATATGCATATCGTCACCTAAAATGCTAAATAACCTAAACACAGTTTTTATAAGTTTATAGGTGAAGGAAAAACGATATAATAGAATCCACTCATATTGAAACCAAATTTGAGTTCTGGTTATAAAATGGTTATAGATTGGTTTTATCTGACAGCGGAAGATGAATTTTTGTCGTACATACATATTAATAATCTGATGTAGTGAATCGTAAGCAATAAAAACTCAATTTCGCCTTTTTTGATGAAGAATGATCGAAGGACTTTTAAAAATTTTGATTTTTTATAGAACTGCGGCTTACCAAATAAAAAGTCGATTTTTGTGTAGAAATATTACTTCAAAATAGAAACTAAATTCTTTCATCGAGAGACAAATAAAGGTTTGTTTAGACAACTTAGCTTTAATATAATGATAAGGCCGTTATAGTTTAAATATCGTTTCTGGCAAGTGACCGACGTAGCTGAAAAAATTCTAACCGAAAAACCAAATTTCGACCGCTTTTCTAATAATTAGGGCTGTATGTCAACAATAAAGTACCGAATATTCCCTTCCAAGGCGTTAATCGTCTCGGAGTTATTGCAAAAGTAATACATGTTGCTCGTCTTGTAGAAAGCAAAGGTTGCCCACATTAACATCCTCTAATTCAGGCATGAAAATGTCATTATACATGCATTCCCCATTGACTGTAACGTAATGACCGGATTACTTTTTGGAAAAATATGGACCAAGGATTTTCTCTGCCCAAAGAATTCACCAAACAGTTACTTTTTGAGGCGTCTCAATGAAAGCTTGTTGCTTATCGTCGCTCCAAAATGGGAAAATTTGTGTGTATTAATGTATCCATTTAACCAAAAGTAAGCTTAATCGTTAAACAAAAATTTCTTGTGAACATCGGAATCGGTGGTCATCTCGTTTTGGGCATAAATCGGCTTCAATTCTTGCAAGAGCTCAGTATTGTAAGCCCACAAACCAAGAATCTTCCTCAAAATCTTCCACAAAGTGGATGGGCACTGCTCAGCTAAAGTTTTGGAAACCCATTGCATATACCTGATATATTAAAAAAATTTTACAAATACACCCATATTTCCGAAACGATTTAATTAATTAAAAATCATTTTAAAATCAGAAAATATTCTGAAATATATATACATTTGATATATATGCAAAAATTAAACGATTTTTTGAAAACACAAGCGAATATAACTTCTTATGTGAACATTGGTACAACACGGCGTGTACGTTACGTGAAACACATTGCCGGATTGCATTTTATGTAATTTTTTTCCTTAACAAATTTTACGGTTTTATGAAAAATAATTGTAATTAGCATGTAAACTTCAAATGATATAAACAATATTAAAAATATTAAAAAGCACACTGTTTTTATTTTGTCGCTTAAATGATCAATGGGACCACATGGCGTATACGTAACATTTATAGGCGTAATTTTCAGGTATAAAATAAGTGTCTTCTCCGAAAATCCAATTATATTATATTAAAACTACACTTTATTCTATAAATTAAATTCTTTTCAAATAATTTCATCTAATTTAAAATAACTTTGCACTTGCAACTTGCAGCCATTTGAAGAATATATTTCACTTGCTCTGTCAGCTGTTAACCCAAATGGCATTACTGATCACATTTTTATTACTGCTATTTTTGTTTTATTTATTTTGCTGCAGTGCTACCGCCAAGCATGCTCTTAGCCCGCCGACTGTCGCCGCCATGCCACGCTGTCAGCCACCTGTCTAGGAGGTCAACTCAAGCCTTTGGTTGATTGCAAAAGCACTCATTCGACACGCCACCTTGCAATGCCAATTTCAAATGCGAAATATGCAGCACACACACAGTCACATATAATACTATATAAGTATATAGTTAGCTCTAAAGTTGTACACAGTCACTGGTGCGAATGAATATACGCAGTGGAAAGCAATGAATACGAAATGAGCTATACTTCGAAGCGCGTGCGTTTATACCGTTATTTGTATATACATATGTTGTTTATTTGTGCGGGTGTATGTGTGCCTTGTAGCGCACCTGTTGCATGTGGGAATTTGAAATTTGTGACCACGTTATCGGTAATTGTTGCAGTTGCTTGTACATCATTCGTTTTACATTGAGGTAAGCAATCGTCTATGTAGTTGCGGCTTTGATGAGAAAATAACATTATTTCAGCATTAAATTTACATGTAAAATGTCGCAGTGACATTGTTGCGGTTGACTAAGTAATGCAATATACGAATGTGTCCATTCATGAAGCAATTAAGTCATTTTGGATGTAGACTGGTATGGCGAATTAGCTTTAAAACTGAAACCATGTAAGTATATAAATAAAAAAAAATATATATATAAACATATGTATATATATATTCAATAACAATATGCTCAAAATATTATACAATATTTACGACAGAATAAATTGAATTAGTATATATACCATTTCTAAATTTATGGTTCTGTTTCGATGCAGGCAGGAGAGTCCCTAAACAGTTTGTTTCCGACGAAAACATCACAAAATAATTTCGCATGCCTGTAAACTGAAGTCGCTCTTCAGACCTCAAACTCTAAAGCTATCAACGGAATGTATTAGATATAAGTATATGAATGATTATTTGGGCATGAGAAAGCTCTGTGCAAAGCAGGTGCCGCGCGAGTTCACTTTTTAACAAAAACAACGACGAGTTGATGATTCCAAGCAGTGTTTGAAGATGTTTAAGGGGTCAGTAGGGTAATGTGGTCGGTTTTTTTGAATTTTTTTTTCATAGAAATTTTTATTCTACGATAGAACTTTTTTCACATATCATGAGGTATATCGTGGAGTATATAAACAATTTTTTTCGGAATTTTTTGATGACATATGTCGGAGAAATAGCTGGGTGAATGAGATGCGTTTATTCACGGAGACGATTTCTCATGTTTGGATCATCTGAAACACAAAACCCCAATTTATTCTTAAAAAGTACGTGAATGGTTCTCGTCCCTACCAGAATCATAAAAAAATTTTGATAAATAATAAAAAAAAGTAATTATAATTTTTTTTTGTTTTCCTCATGTTTTTTTTTATATAAATTTTGTCACAACATTGTCAATAAATTATATTAAATTATGAATCTAGTAGGAACGATAGCCAGGCGTTTTGTGAACATTTAAAAAAAAATCAAGCCAATCGGTTAAGTAGTTTGACCGAATCCATGTCCGCCAGTTTAAAAAAGTGTGTTTTGAGAAAAACGCGTTTAAAGTTTGAAGTACTGAAAAAGCATAAAAAACGTTGAAAAATTGGCATATACCTAATTATTATTTTTGAGCCTTTTTCGAAACCCTTTAATGGTAAAGTGGGTTTCTGCATTAATTCTAAAGGTATAAGGGAACAGACCATGCAAAAAATTGGAAATGATTACCCTACTGACCCCTTAAGCGTAATAAGCCCTAGTTTTCACGTCGATGTGTGAAAATGGATATTAGTTCCATCATTCATTCCGAAGTCCAATCGAAGTGATCTGCACCGAAATCAAAGAATGGAAAGACAAAAAAGCCAAGGTTATGGCACGTCGTATAATATTCACCGACTATCTTTAAAAGGGAAAGACTGGAGCTTTAGAAAGACGAAATCGCGAAAAAGGGCCTCAATTGTGCCGCATTATAATGATAACCTACCGTGTCATAAATCAATGAATTTGATGTAAAAATTTCATAAATTGGGCTTCGAATGGGGACCGCATCCACCATATTTTGCAGTATCTGGCCCCCAGTTACATATTCCTTTTCGCAGATCTCAAGCCAATGCTCGCTGTGCGGAAATTTAGTAATAACAAATAGGAAACCTCAGAAATTGAGACTTATTTTGAGGCTTAAGGCAAATGTTTTTTAAAAGTGGTATTGAAAAAAAGTGTTTTTGATCGCTTTAATCGTATGTTGCCTTCGAAGATAATTATATTAAATAATAATATCAAATTTTATCAAAAAAAGCGTTTTTTATGTTATCCTATTGTTAAGTCATCTGTTAAGGTAACTCTGTTTTCTAAACTTGTGAAATTAATGATCTTCCGACTGTTTTATTGCATATGCCTTAACAAGGGTTTAAATTTGATTAATTCTTCGAAGATTTGCCCAGCAGCCGAAACATATGATATTTTGATATTTCCGTCTTCTTCTCCGCTTCCGCTTCTTGAGAGGCTCCCAATGAATCTGCGACCTCTTTTTGTTTTCAACCACAATCTTCAACGAATACTGCCTACACTTCCTGAACTTCAAACAACTTTTGGCACATTCACTTTGTTAAAACATATTTACCCACCATAAACTTCCAACAAAATACAATGACTTTCAGCTGCGGGTTTCTTCATATTAAAGTAAGGAAGAAGAACTCCGCGCAAAAACACTTCTTCAGGCACGAGATCTGACATATTTTGCGTGAAAAACGTATTGTAGTTTGAGCTTCAAATGAACATTATACATGTACTGAGAAAGGTGGATGAGCATTTCAGCTTTCGAATAGATTTTTGGTATATTGATACAATGGAATAACAACGAAGTAATGTCATCTTTTGGTAAACCACACGAACATAGTTATACAATACATATTTGATAAAGCCTGGAAGAGAGAAATTGGATTCCTATTTTCTTACTCCTAGTGTTAAACGCTTTTTGTGGACTCTATATGGGCTTTAACTAAGAAAGACATCGAATGTGCGACTTAATTTTCCGTAGTATTTCGGGTCATAGTGAAGAATTGAAAATAAAGCTCTCTAAATATAAAATATTCTGTGCATAAGAGCAAAAGCTTAGAATTTCTAATAAAAGAGAAAATATTACCAAACAATCCATTTGAGTCAAATATTGTGAGAAGCATGAGGAGAGTATAGAATATGACAATAATCTACCATTTTGCGACCCAATCTTATTAAAAAGTAAAAGTAGTTCACATGATTAAGAAACATAATACCAATATTTGCTTAGACCACTAATACACCGAAACCAATTCTATGCCATCATATTCCTACATTCTTTACTAAGATTATTTACTAACTTACATAAAATACAAGTACATAGCTATCATCATATCTATTTATACCTAATAATATTACAACGAATTTGCACTGCATTTAGTTGGCTCGTCGCTCGAAAGTCTGCTTGCAGCGTAAATCACCACTTAATGCCGCAAAGTGTTTGCAGTGTTGCATGAAGTTGGTCAATTGGCAGGAATAACATTGCAGAGCAACAACAATAACCACATATGCTACATATGCGCATATGTATACAATGTATATATAATATATGTACAAGTATAAAGTACTGGCATTTGCGGCATTTGTCGTTGCTGGTGAAATTGTTTACGTTGTGGGCGGCTGTTTTGTGGTGCCAAATATTTTGCATAAATGCCGGAGCTAGCAACTAAACAAACATTTCTATATAGTAAAGGAATATATATTTACAAATGCATTTATCGAGTACAGACATGAGGTGCATGTATTCAGATAGTGCTATTAGGTAGGACATACATAAGTATATGTCTGAAGACTTAATATTGGTGATTTTCGATAGGCGCTTTCATATATATTTACATAACCAACCAAGAAAACTACACGTGCCTAGAGTAGACATGAGGATAACAAGTAATACAATTTCACCTGGAAGTTGCGATATAAAAAAAACTTTTTATATAATAACCAATATATTGGATAGTCGAAAAAGTATTTTCGTAGTTACTCAATAGATGTCTTTGCAGTCATATATCTTCAGTACTGCCAATCACATTGTGTCATACCATATAGTATTGGAAAGGTGAGATTTTAAGCATCAACTTACCCCAAAAAAATTTAATTCGGGGAAGCTGAAAAAAAAGTTACAACTGTTTAAAATTGGTGAAAATAATAAAGAAATTCGCTATATTTTGAAATTTTTCTATAAAAAAGGGAAGAATGCCACCAATGAAATTTGTAAAATCATTTGTATCAATTCGTGTAGCACAACACTGGTTCCCTCTCTTCCGTTCTAGAAATTTCGATGTGAAAGATGCACTTAGCACTGGTCGATCTATCGACGTATATTGAAAAAGTCGATTAAATTATGGAAAAGATTGCCCAGGACCTTCACATAAGCAGCCATGACATCGCTAAGGAACTTAACATTTATCATTAAACGGTTTTGAACCATTTAAAAAATGCGGGCTACAAAAAAGAAGCTCGTATCATATGAATTCTCTGTGAAAAATTTAATGGATCAAATGAACGTTTGCGATTCTTTGCTGAAACGAAATGAAATGAACCATGTCTCAAGCGTATGGTTACAGGAGACGAAAAGTTTATCAAATACGACAATAATGTGCAAAAAAAATCATGGTTGAAGTGTGGTGAAGCTCAACAAATGGTTCCAAAGCCAGGACTGACGCCTGGTATTGGAAAGGAATCATCCTCTATAAGCTACTCCAGCCTGGCCGAACAATTGATTCCGAATTTTACTGCACAACAACGGATGAGATTGAAGCAAGCAATCGAAAAAAACGGCCACAGATCTGAACAACAGAAAGGGCTTATCTTCCATCAGGACAATGCTAGACCGCACGCATCTTTGATGACTCAGAAAACACTGGCTTGGCTGGGAAGTTTTAATGCATCTACCATATAGCCTTGACCTCGCACCATCGGACTACTATTTGTTTCGGTCAATGCAGAACTCCCTTAATAGAGTAAAGTTGACTTCAAGGAAACTGTGAAAATTAATTGTCGCAGTTTTTCGCCGAGACACCAGAAAAATTTTACACTCATGGAATAATGTCTGTAACGAAAAAATGGCAAAGCGTGGTCGACCAAAATGATACATATTTGGTTCACTAAAGTTCAATATGAACATCAGAAAAAATAAATTCAGGTTTGTTTAGAAATACGAAAAGACTTTTTCGACTGCGCAATATTTTGTTCAGCCATATTGACACTTTAACATGAGAAAGTGTTAACTATACATAATTACTTGTCCTTAAAAACGTTTCGACTGCATTGCGGCGAAATTTTTCAGACTGAGTTAAACAACACAGCACTCATCCACTGAATTACTAGTTAAATGACCAACGAATTGCAGAAACAAAAAAAGTGTAAAAAAACAATGCAGCAGACCTGTAAAATGTTAAGACAATAAAAAGAACAGCGCACTGCGACACGTAGTCCAGCGCAACTTTGGCAGTTACTTTAATTAGAAACGTGTCCGAAGCTGTCGTCTTCTTTTTGCTATATTCTTCATAGCAGGCAGATATGTAAGCAGTGATGAAACATATAAACAAATAAAAGAGAACAATATTTCTGCAAAAAAAAAAAACAACATTTCTGCCAAAAAAAAAAAAAAGTATTTTGAAATGGATTTGTGAAGCACCTATGCCTTATGCTGATAGTGATGGACGTTCGTGTTCGACAGTAGCGACCAGACATCATCAAATGGATAAAAAGGAAATTATTTTAGCATAAAACATCCATCTTCCAAAATGAAGATAAAACCTTTAACATTGTTACTTGAATAATGTTTTAGCACCCAAGCAAACACCGACATATGTATGTACGAATACCAAGAGATCATCCAAAATGATTATTTTCTCTTAATAAAATAAAAGCCTCAGCAAGCTCTAAGTAAGTAGCGCTGCTATGAAATTGAAGGGAAATTGCCAATTTATATTTGACAACTTATTGCCACACAATTTCGAGAAGAAAATAATATAACTCGAATCTTAAGGGGCAAATGTCGGATTGCCACTTTTAGCATTTATATTCATTTGCTTCTGTGCGCCTGCCAAACAAAGGTAAAATCCTAATTTTTATCGATTGTAAACACTTAAGAAACGAAACGTGACTAAAATTAAATAACAACAACAAAAAGTAAATTGAAAGTGGAAAATTGCAAGTTGTTGTTTCATTACAACGTTCGTGAGCTGCACTCAAGAGGATTCAAGTGCTTAGTTGTTTAGTAAGTTGATTTTTGGTAGGCTTTTCAAGCGCGAGTAAGTCTGTGAGTGTTGCCATATGAGGGGTAGGAAGGTGATGACCCAATTTAAATTTTAAATTTAATTTAAGAGAAATTGGAGTTGTGAGAATGTTTGTTTTAAATTCTTCATTTTTGGCTGAGATGAATATTTTAAGTTACTGTAAGCAACACATATAGCACAATAAAGTTATGAATTGCCAGATCGCAGCACTAGAATAGCGAAATTCCAAATAATAAAAGGCAACCTATGAAGAGGAAGACTGATGCTATAGGCTATCAGAGTGAAAGCTGAGTAACACAATATTTTTTTTGAAGGAAACAATTATTATAAAAAATAATTTCAAGAATTAACAAGTGAAACAGATAATAATTATTAAAATAACTGTCACTACTGCTTTTGTGACAATTCACACTTTCTCATCGGAAATTTATTTTCTCATTAACTCTAAGCCGATTGCCCTGGACAGCTCCCATTTGCGTTTTTTTTTTTGATAATTTTTTTTTTATATTTTTTTCTACGCAAAAATAAATCGCCCAACGCCACAGAAAATAATAGAAGGCGTAGGAAAAAGCCAAATATTCAAAAAAGGTGGGGAGGAAAATACAAAGCTGGATTAAAAAGGATAAACGCTTATCGAGCGCGAATGTCACAGGCCAGGTTCGGCCAGGCCAACAACGAATTCCTCACCACAGTTTTCTTCGTTAACCTTTTTTGAGTTAAAACCACGCCAGTAATTTACAATCACAGTTAGTCGTCGTACACGGTGTGTGTGCGTGTAAATGTGCGGCTTAGCTCAACGGTGTGTGAGAGCGCGGCACAGGAAAAGATTTATGAGCTTGGTCGCAACGATGACAGTTTAGGCAGTCATGTGTGCGTGTGTGTGTGTTTGGGCGCATCGTGATATGCGCAACTAACGGAAACTTTTTGCTGTCGGAAGCCGGAAACGGAAACGGCGAATGTGACATTTGAAAATGTGTGATTCGAAATGGTCAAGTGAAATGTGGGAAGGCAGAACAAAGGAGAGTGTTTGTTGACTTTTAAAGGTGTGTATTTTATATACACGGGCCTAGGGACACTGGGTAAATAGTGATTAAATGTATATGCATTTGCAAAACAGGTGAAAACACCAAATTGCTTAATGAAAAAATTAAAATTATTAAATTAAGGTTTGAATTTGTGGAAATAAAATTAGGGTTTACTTTCAGAATTTGAATTTCAAACAGTTTTGTACGGTATAAAATGGTGGAAATGACACTGAAATGTAATTCCGGCGTTTTGAATAGTCCGCCTGGGAGTGAGTAGTTTTTAGGTTATAAATTTAACATTCTAAATTTCTTAAATTTTTTGTTATAAATTCGTATATTTTATTTCCCCTCCACAAACTATTTTTTTTTTTTTTTTTTTGTTAAGCAGTTATTGTCTCTCACCCTTAATTTCGCCATATTTAAGGAAATTACCTTCTGATCAAAATCGACCCGGACTGACGAAAAAATAACATTTTCACATATTCCAATACAAATCTTTATTTTCTCTTTTAAAGTAGGTTACAATAATATTATTAAATTTTTAGCTCAGAAAAAATAGCTTTTTTATAAAATAAATAAGGATTATATTTCTAGAAAATTTTTTACCTTAATTTTTTTAATAACCCTTCAAAAGAGTTTAAAAATAGTTCAGAGAATTAAAATTGATAAGATTAAAATAATGCAGGAATATGTTTGTCAAAAATTTAAATTCTGAAAATACAATTCTTCAAATTTTAATTTCTTCTTCAAAAATATTTTTTTTTTTTTGGTTTTTCTTTTGTAAAAGTGTTAGTGTCCCTCTACCTAAATTTCATGAATTGAAGCAATATTTAAGGAATACATCATCTGATCAAAATTAACCCGGACTGATGAAAAAAATTAAATTTTCACATATTCCAATTTTATCTTTATTTTATTTTTTTCAAAATTAGCTTCTTAGGAGCCAATACAATAATATGAATAAAAAAATTTAAGCTGAGAAAAAAGTTTTTTTTGATAAAATAAGTAACAATTATATTTCTGAAAATTCTAACACCTTAATTTATGTTTTAATAATCATTTCAAAAGAGTTAAACAAATTTATATAAAATTAAAATTAATAAAAATTAAATTTTGCCGAAAAATGTTCTTCAAAGATTTTACAAGCAAACAAACCCCTAATGTAGGCAACGGTTAAATAAATCTGACTATGCAACATGTAATAAAAAATATTCTTCTTTACAAACCCTAAAATTGAAATTTAAGCCCTCAAAAAGTTCATATTAATCAAAGTCACACATTCATGTACACATTTTCAACTATTTAGCATCAATCATTGAATGAAACAATAAAGATTGCCAACTTCAGACTTCATGATTATTGTTTTGCGCGCAATCAATCACTCCGAGCAACAATAAAACAAATTGTTACCTTCCGACCCGCACAGTTCTTCACACATTCATTTACTTTCCCGTTTTTCCCCCTTTACTTACTTTATTTTTAAAAACATAGCTGCCGCAACACTGAATAGGCATTTGCGCGTGAGTGCATATGTATTGTAATACACGAAAAGAAAAAAACAACAAAAAAAGCAGCAAATATAATTCAATACAACAATAGCAAGTAACACATGCGGATAAGCCTTTGCTTTTGTGCCATTGCAGAGCAGAATTTCTTTGTGGTCTATATTTATCATGCGCGGCAATGTTGCGCATGTGTCAGCATGCCTGAGCAAAGCATACTTATAGGGGCCAAAGAACAAAGCCGTCACCTGCATTAAAGGATTTTCTTGTGTGCGCGTGTGTGCGCCACAATGTCATAATGTGAAAGTGGCGTCGTTTAAGCGTGTAAAGGATTTGCTTTCTGTATGTGAAGGTATATTTGCATATTTGTATGTATATAGTGAGCTAAGCCCCCATAAATATATGCATAACTGCATGTTTGTTCGTATATAATCCATTTCGCGTTTTCCACTCACAATGACATTTGTTTCACATTTTTATGTTAATAAATAATTTTCCAACAAACATATGTATATGTATGTAGGTATATTTGTAAGAATGTGTGTGTATATGTGATTGATTTAGGCGGAAATTGTGCACACGAGCGTGAGTCAGTGACAACTCGCAGGTATTTCACGGCGCAAGTCGTCACTGACAGAGGCGGAGTGAGAGTGCGGTGAATAAAATTTATATGCGTGAAAAATGTGGCTGACTCTGACATTTGAAAACGTAGAGTTAAAGTTCTTGATCTCATATATCAGACAGACACCTTAATAAATTATAAATTTTATTTTGATAAATTGAAAAGTAAACGAAGCGAAGAAAATAAGCTTCATTTGTAGTTAATTTAGTTTAAATCAAAGTAGAGAGGAGCTTATAATCGCTTACAGTCTGTTCTTTCTTTTTACTAGTGGGAAAATTAAAGTAAATTATTTCTAAATAGAGCCCTCTGATTACAAAAAGCTGTTTGAGTTTTTCCAAAGAGCTTAAATTAATATGTAAATTGAAAGCATGCCGTCATGAAACATCGCTGACGCTAATAGAACTAAATCCATGTGATTTTTAGTTAGTCTTAACCTCCAAAAGGGGCGTGTATGAATTGGACAGTTGTGGGATCACTAGTTTGTAAATCATATCATTTTAAAGAGGTTAAATGAATTTCCTCAGGTAAAAAAGAGTATTTTTTCAACAATTCTTTTCTCATATAAAACCTGACACATTTTATTAGAAATGTTTATTGTTACAAACATACACTGTTAGCAAAGGAATTATGAAATTTTTGGAAAAAAAATATTTTAAACTCGGCCAATGCGACGCCGTTTCCGATGCCTCCTCAGAACTCCAACGAAAACCGGTTGAGTATTTCTCAAACAAATCTTACCAAACTAAATTCAAAAATACAGTTTCGAGGATAACGCATTTAAAGACGGCTCTCTAACCTCGAGCGCACAAGTTCTCAAGCCTGTATCGCCAAAATGACTTGAAAATTGAGGACAATAACGTTTGTTATTGCTAAAAATGGATAAGACGGAAATGGATAGGAGGGAATCTGCCCTAGGAAAATCCATCATCAAAGCTTTTGTGAATTTATTGCTTTAGACGTAAGGAAATAAGCACAGAAGACGGAAAAATGCAGTCGACACCCAAAATAAGTCATTATCAGGTACTTTAAAGATATCAACTAAACGTGTACATCATATAATCTGTCCAAATTGAGTACCGAGCTCTTTTTTGACCAAAAGCAACGACGAGTTGATGATTCGGAACAATGGTTGGGAATGTTCAAGAGTAATAAATCCGAGTTTTGCATCGAAATGTGAAAATGTGGCTCCATCATTTCACTCAGTAATTTAATCGGCAGTCATCCTGTGGACTCTACATCGAACCGGCAGTAAAGCAAAACAAAACAACGCAACAGTCGGCTGAGAAAGCTATGGGGTCTGTACTTTGGGAGGCGCTTGAATTAATTTTTATTTACTACCATGAAAAAGGAAGGACCGTTTGGACCGTTTGGAGGAAGAAATCGCCGAAAAAATTGCCGCATATGAAGGAAAAGAAAATGATGTTTCACCAAAATAATGGAAGTCAAAGGAAACGGTCGCAAATATCCAAGACTTGGGCTTTGAATTGCTTCCGCATCCCTTATTTTCCATAGATCTGACTTCCAGCGACTATTTTCAGTTCTCAGATCTCTAAAGAATGATCGCTACGTAAAAAATTTTCCTCGAAAGAAGTGGTGTTCGCCGAAACTGGGGCCTACTTTAAAGCCAAGGACATGTCGTACTTCCGAAATGATATCGAAAATTTGAAGCGACCATCAGTGTATTACCCTTGAAGGAAATTGTGTTGAATAAAAAACATAAATTTTACCAAAAAATATGTTTTACTACTTACTTTGATCTGATCCTTAATTTTTATTGTGATTAAGCTGTTGAATTGAAAGTTTTATTCTATAGTGCCCTAAAAAATATGTTTGAAGATTAAAGTGGTGTCTAGGAAAATAATCCATACCGATATCTTTTTAAAAAACAAGAACTACTATTTGATCGATCAGTTTATATAGCAGTTTTATAGTGCAGTGGTCCGATATCGCGTGATCTGACAAGAGAACAGCTTTTTAGGGAACAAACTACGAGCAAAATCTATATCTCGGAACCTGAAGGACTAGTTCACACTGTATACGTGACAGACTGATTTTGGCTTTACATATATACTTTATAAGGAATCCAACTGTTTCTTCTGAGTGTAACAAACTTCGTTGCAAGCCCAATATACCCTGTTCGGCGTATAAATATGCCCCTAAAACGAAACCAAACGTTTTCTTTTAGTAGAAAAGAAAATAAAAATGTCAGAATTTCAACATTTTTCCACTCAAGTGTCGCACTTTAAAGTAAAAACGCCGCTAAACTTAGAACTGTACTTCTATGCAAACATTTTGGGTCGTTTATTTTGCTTCCTGCTCCTTCGCATGGCTGCAGCTTGTCATTACTTTCTTTGCTTGACTTTAAGTGCTTCAGCAGTTTAACAAGAAGCACGGAGGACCGCAGCCGGACAGCGCTGGGGCTACCATCAATGGGCGATATGAATATGCAAACGTACGCAACAACAATTACAACAATTTTTGAGCAACAAATCATGGGCACTTTGAAATGCAAAATGAAGACGCTTGAAGTGCCACTGAAAGTGCACAAAGCAGATTTTCAATGCAACGGTTTTGCTGTGCTTATTCTTATTCAGTTATTTCAAGACAGAATGTATTTTTCATTTTGAACGCAGTCTATGGAGTGTGTGGTGGCTAAGATAAGAGAATAGTTATGGTTTTCAATGAAAGAGAAAAAACAAATGGTTAGAACGTTTATTTTATGAAAAGCAGTGCATTTTCTCAAGGAATGGGTTTGAAGAAAGAGGAAAAAATAAATTTAAGTTCAATTTCATAAAGCTCGGAAAGGTTTTGGATTTGCGCGCGTAAATGTAGGCAACACTTTTTTTGCGGGTATACTGGAGTTTACATGCTCGCCAAAAGGTATGCTATTTTTGGCCGTTTTTTCCGACCAACCAGCACAGCACATATGACGATGTACGAAATCAAGCAACGACGAGGTAGGACCACGACTTTGACAAACGATTTGGAAACATCAAACTTGGACTGACGGCTGTGGCATTATGTTTCTTTAGCATGCAAGAGTGACATCTTACAGAAATCGCTTTAAGGGTATTGCCAGGCGCCTCTGTCGTTAAAGAGGATATGTTTTCAAGTATCATCGATTCTACATCCCCATTCGGTTGGCGGTACAGAACCAGTTGGTTAAAGTCCTGACTAGTGCAAAGAGACGACAGCATCGATCGAAGCTCGCGAAATGAACACAACTCTCCAAGACAGGACTTCATTCTGATGAAAATAGAAGAGGATGAGGCGCTCCAAAAATGTCGGCCCTCAAAAACATGAACTTAGCAGGGCCAAACCAAAGAACAAAAGTATCAAGACAAAAACTGGGGTTTCTGAGTAATTTCCCAAATTATCAGTTGCCTGCACCGTCGAAAGATCCTAGAAGCATGCAATGATTGTTCTGATTTATCAACCCTAGTCAAAGCTCTTCCTAAACTGTCTGCAACAAGCCTAGTAGAACAGGAATCAGAGAAAAGTGTGCGAGGAAGCGGAAATTCTATAAGACGTGTAGTAGAAGGAAAACGAAGTAGTAGTCAGAACGAGTTAAGCTCGATACCAGAGCTCCGCGGATAAAATCAGTTATTTAAAAAGCTTACATGGGTTTACGGGTTTCAAAAAAACGATATTTTTATTATCTTATTAAATTCTACAGCAGCTCCAGAAGATTGTTCGAAATTTTTTTTGATCGGAGTAATAGTTTCAGAGATACAGCCTTGAGAACTTGTGAGCTCGAGGCCAGCTGGGCGCGTTTTTCTCGAAACTGTGTTTTTGAAGTCGGTTGGAGTAGATTTACGAGAACTACTCAACAGATCTTCATGAAATTTTACACGGATCTTTGAGTTACAATTCTTTACGACTTGGATGAAGGATTTCTTTCGATTATAACTATTTGAAAATATATTTGTAAGCGAGCTAAAACAGAAAGCTACAATAGAAATCCGAAACCTCGTCTCCTTAACCACCTTAGCAGAAGTCACGATACATAACTGCCATACAAACTGATCGAATTAAGCACTCGTATGGAAATATTTTTATTTGTGAAGTGTTTTAAAGTTTAGATGCAACCAAGGATAACGTTTTTTTGTTCTTTTTTTTTTTTTAAATTATACTATCTTGACCACTATAAAATGACTTTTCGAATTCTGCTATTTTGAATGTCATCAATTTCTCTATCAGCCTTTCTTGGAGTCTAGTTAGATACCCATCAATTTTACCCACGCACTTCCTCTACTCTCATTTGATGAAATCTACAAACAATCCCATACTTTAATTCAATTCAATCTCATCAATAAACCAAACAAAATAAAATAAAAGTTGTGCTAGTTAAAAGTTTGCATTGTTTACATTAGTTATTCGCATTTATTTGTTATTTGTTTTTCATTTGTCCGACCATCACAACAATTTGCCAGGGTCAATAAGCCGCCACTCGGCCAGGTTAATGCAGTCTCACTGCAGCGGTTGGAGGTCGTTGCGGTCGTTCGTTATCCCCGAGCAGCTGTTGCCCAAAACTTTTCAATTTATTTGTACTTCATTTCGAATTTGTTTTTTTTTTTGTTTCACCAAAGCAACAAATAATGCAAAAGTTAGTGGAACAAGTCACTGCTTTGCTCGGCATCCGATTGATTTTCAGTTACTTATGTTCCAATTCCACGCTTTAATTTTCAGTTTTTGCAATATGGATACTGGTAAACGGCGCATTCCGCAGGTCGTTAATCTTTGAAAATCTTATTTCTTGCTACTTCGTTTTTTCTGCAATTATTGCGCACTTTTTGTTGCAGCAAGTGATTAGCGCAGGTGAGATATGTTTATTAAATGGTTACCGATTATATAATTGCCAGTTTTTTTATTACTAATTTTTTTGCGTAATTGCCATGTTAGCTGACCGTATAATTATGGTTAGATTAGTTTGTCGTTTTAATTTAATGACTCAACACCAACAATTAGCATATCACTACTAAATAATAAGTACGTGATGCTGTCAATGCAGCAGAAAACTCATATACAACAATAACAATTATCTAGAATAAGAGCATTAAAACTGGTACAGCATACTAAAGAACTACTACTAGGTTCATACATAAATGTTTGTATGAATGTGTATATGCAAAGGGTCACTTGAGCTGAGCATATAACAGAGTCGTTTTCTTAGTTGAGTGACTTTGAATGATTACTGTTAGTTTCTATGTATAGTCACTCAAATAAAATTAGAAAACGTGATTTTCTAAACCTCAAACTGCGCATATTAAATGCAGGAAAAGTCGTATACCCTATTAAGTAAATATATAACTAATCAGCATGAGGAGCTGAGTCTGTAAAGCTATGTGTGTTCGTCTGAGTATACTCGAACTAGCTCCTCAGTTTTTGGGTTTCCTTCTGATGTGTTTCACTTGTCATTTCTTCGCAAGAAGATGCTCATTTGCTGGAACCGCAGATATTGGATCAATATAGCATATGGCTGCCATACAAACTGGCCAATCTAAATCAAGTTCTTGTATGGAAAACCTTTTATTGACACGATATCTTCAAGAAATGTGGTGCAGATTATGCTCTAGGACAGTGCAACATTCTCTGAGCATTTAGCTCAAATCGAACTACTGCAGCAAATAGCTAATGGCCGCCATAAAAATAAAGTCTTTGTACGCAAAATTTTTTTATTGGTCAATGTATCCATTGGCGGATTCAGAGGGGGGAAATGAGGTACAACTTTTCAAGAACACCTATCCCAACCGTTCAACCGCATTAGGAAAAATAGTTGGCGAACAATTTGTTCAGTTACGTGAAACAAGATCGATGAAATAACTCAAAAATAAGGAAACAGCGGGGAAAACCAACGATACTCATCACAGCCGCGTTCAAAATTGAATTTATAATTGTTTTTTTTTTCCTTATGTGATATTCTACCTCTAACTCATTCACTCAGCGTGAAATATGATAGATACGCTGCTTGTAACGTTCCGAAATCAAAGACAAAAAAGCGAGCAACATCTTCGATCAATTTACTCAGACAAAAAAAAAGGTGGCTGAACTGAAAGTTGATGAAGAAAAAGCAAGAATCTGCGGCCGACAAACAAAACGCGAAAATTTCTGCTGGAGAACTTGCGAAGAATACCACAGTGTCTCAGCGTACCTTCCTCAGTTGGATACAATTGGCGAAGACTTGAAAGCGCGTCTTTTCGAAAGAAGTATTGGATGGCTTTCAACTGAGTTTGCTGCTTCCAGAAACAGTATGTGCTTTGAAAACCAAGGAAATGGAAAATCTTATTGACTTCTTGATAGATAGATTCGAAGGCCTTTTGGATAATGAAAACGTTGTGCGATGTTTGAAACGCAAAGGTAAACATGATCATTGGCAGTGCCATTAGGGGCAGAAGCAAAAGTCAAAAGACAACAAGTTACCGATTACTGCATTGGAAACGTTGAAGAATTGGGATGTTGACCTATACCCCATAATTTAAAGCTTTTTTCGCATATTCTGCACACTGTATGTGACGAATGTGTGCTCTGAACGCTCTTTTTCGACACATCGCCGCATGAAAACGTGACTGATGACAAACATGCTTCGAGATAGATTGATCGGCCGCCTGGTGTTGCTGCACACGCATCTTGACATTGAAGTCACTGCAGAAGAAGTTCTCGAAAGGTTCTCAAAACCTGGCCCACATCGTTTTGTTTTGTGAAATTATGCTATTCAATACACGAACTGATTACAGTATTCCCTAAGGAAAGGGAACAATCTCTGAACATGTTATTCAGATCGGATGAATATAGCATATATCGAAAAAAAAGCTTACTTCCTTAATAAGTAACCTTAATTCGCGTCGAATGTTGCTTCCTCACGCATCGAAAACGTGGCCAGAAAGAACTATCAAAATATTTTCCACAGGATGCAAATCGTTTTCCGATTACGTTTTCGGATGTAATAATAGATTCAGATGTTATAACAAATGCACCTGGGAAATGCGTTAAACAGTCGTAGTTAACGTTTTTTCTTATTTAATTTAATATACTTTATAAGTATGCATAATTAAATTAATAATAATGAGCTTATGCCAATTAAATCGATCAGTTTATACGAGTACTTTGCACTGTTATGCTCGCGGCAGTCCGAGGTACAGCGCATGGCGTTTAACATTGTACAAAATAAAACTAAAATGTTTCATATTGATTTTTTCAGATTAAAACAAGTAAGGAAGAGCTAAGTTCGGGTGTAACCAAACAATGCCGTACAAAGTCACCTGGAAGTTCGAAAATCTTTATTTTAGGTACATGGGGGCTAAGGGAAGTATTGTTCCGATCCCTTCCGCCTTTTTGTCTTTTGAATTTCGCGGCTATGTATAAAGCGCTAAAGGTTTTCTTGGTTAAAGGCAAATCCGCTAGAGAAACTTTCCGTGAGATTAATGGTGTTTTGCGGATGGTACTCTATCACTTCGAACTGCGGACGAATGGTTTCGACGATTCAGAGCGGGTGAAAACGACAACATAGATAAGCCAGCCGGCGGAAATCATGGAAAACATCGAGTTAGACCAGCATGTGGCATCTCGTGACACCGCCCAGAAAATGGGAGTTAGTCACCAAACCATTTTAAACCATCTGCAGAAGGCTGGATACACAAAAAAAATTGATGATTGGCTGCCGGATGATTTGATGCAAAAAAACCTTCTGGACCGAATCAACGCCTGCGATATGCTGCTGAAACGGAACGAATTCGACCCATTTTTGAAGCGGATGGTGAATGGCGATGAAAAATGGATCACATGTGACAATATCAAGCGAAAACGGTCATGGTCGAAGGCCGGTGAATCGTCCCAAAGAGTGGCTAAGTAGGGATTGCCGGCCAGGTAGGTTTTGCTGTGTGTTTGGTGGCATTGGAAGGGAATCATCCACTATGAGCTGCTCCTATATGGCCAGACGCTTAATTCTACCATCTCCTGCGAATAACTGGACCGCTTGAAGCAGACAATAGACTAGAAGCGTCCAGAATTGGCCAATAGGAAGGGTGTAGTGTTCCACCAGGACAACGCCAGACCACACACTTCATTCATGACCCGTCAGAAACTATGGGAGCTCGTATGTGAGGTTTTATCGCATCCACCACATAGCCCGGACATAGTGCCAAGTGATTATCACCTGTTCCTGTTCATTGCGAATGTCCGTGTTAGTGTAAACTTGAACTCAAAAGAGGTTTGTGAAAAGTGGCTGTCCGAATTCTTCGCAAATAAGGCGGCTTCTACGAGAGGGGTATTATGAAGTTGCCGTCTAGATGAAAACAGATTATCGAACGAAACGGCACATATTTGAACTAAATACGATCACTTCATCCTGATCATTTATATATGTGTATATAACCCTATATCTATCTCATTTAGTTTTAGGCGATACGTACAACCGTTAGGTGAACAAAACTATAATACTCTGTAGCAACTAGTTGCAAGAGTATAAATATAAAGTTTAGATAAATTGTTTTTGAAAATTTGTGTGGCAATTTGATTAAGAGAACAGAGAAATATTGTTTTACCAACAACTGCGTTGTGAAAGAGAAGTGAAATAAACTTATATTAGCTGTCCTCGGCAAGCCTGTTCCCACTGTTCAAGAAGTCTGGGACCAGTTTTTAAAATCAGTGAAAAAAGCATTGACGAAAGCGGTACGAAAACAACTAAAATCAACGCGTTAACTTTTTTGCTGTTTTTAGAAATAATAGGTTTAGAAGAAAGCAGCGATCTTGGCTAGGAAGCAGAAAAAAGGCGAAACGCATAAAGTTTTTTCTGTCAACAAGACATTTTTAACAGTTTAAGAAACGTAAATGAGTAATTTCCGGGAACACTTTTTTCTTGATTTAATAGAATATTGTTCTAGAAAAGTGTTCTAAAAAGGTGGAGAGACACTATATATGACTCATGCTAGCATTCAGAGTTGAAAGAAAAAATCGAAAACTACGCAGCTTAATCTGAAACAATTGAGTCAAAAACCAAATGTGGCTCATGCGATCAGAAAATTTTCAGAATATTTTACTTTTCTCTTAGCAAAATTGATTTGAATCACACCACTTCAAGCGAGCATTGACTTAATCAACAACATATGTTACGCAGCATTTTTGATAACACTGTATTTCTAGAATTAATGTATTTTTAGAATTAATAGCGCATAAGTTGCTCAAACGCACACTTTTATGTAGTGTAGACGCATTACACAACCAACGCTTAGGTACAAGCTTTGAATACAAGCTAAGCTTAAATGCTACACTCTGTTTACAACTCATAAGTACAGCTAAGTAACCAGACCGCCTTCGTGCGTTTGTGCGAGTATGTCAATGAAAGTGAGTTAAAGTTCAACTAGCGACAACTTTATAGTGCGATCAGTTGAGACTGATAAAACAAAAAGAATAAAAATGCGGCAAGCGTACGCGCCGCTGCTTTGTTTGTGAGAGATCGCGCGGCTATTTGGTTGTGTCCAGCGGAAAAGTGATTATTTATTTAGAATAAAGCGTGAAATACATAAAGCGAAAATATAAGAAAGTGAAGTGGCATATAAGAAATATTTTCTAGACTTTTAATAAAAAAAAAATTTCCAAAAATTAAAACAATCCAAAGGATAAATGTATGAAGAGATGATTTAGTGAAGAAACGGCACTCCAACTGGCCTCGCTAAGGAACAAAATTGGTCTAAGCGCGGCTCACTAGCCTACCAAACTAACCTCACCTAACTTAACCAAATCTAAGTGACAAAATTCGCCGCCTACAAATTTTTAGTCAAAATGTTTACAATGACAGTAAAGTTATTAATTGCATGCACATTAATCAAGCTAACAGTTGCAAGTGAAATTTACAATGCGGGTGTGCAGCCGGAAGCGCCGGCCAGTCGGCAAGCGTTAGAGAAGACAGTGCAACGCACATCGCCGCTTTATGGCTTATCAGCAATCAGTAATGAGTATTCAATTAGAACGCAGTGCAACGAGCACTTGCAGCTCTTTCGCGATGGTGTGAGACAGAAGCAGCCGTGGGCGCTGAAAAGTGAGTGTGTGAAGTTTAAATTAATATCTTTATTATTCGAAAAAAAACAACCAAACCGAAGAAATATATATTTACATATAAAAATTACGTGTCAAGTTGTTTGTCCGCGATGGACTCCTAAACTACTGAGCCAATTTTAGAAAAATTAGCACACAGTGTTCAGTTCAAACCAACTTAGAAGATAGAATCATTCATAACTAAAAAAAAAATTGAATTTTTTTTTATTTGCCTTTATTCGTAAATAATATTTTCACTGCATTGAATAGTTTATTATATGACTAATATCACATAATGTATACCACAGCAACGCGTATACATATAATACTTGTAAAGTCTCAAAGTATATTTCCACCGAAAACTTTTTTCTGACAGTTTCGAGTTTTAAAAAATTTTTGTAATTTAAATCTGGATAGTTATAGACATATGGATAGGTCCAGCCATAGAAAAGTCTATACAGTAAATTCTGTAAAAGTTTCAGGCAAATCGATCCAATGGAAACCTGAGAATTCGTAGGTATCCTTTCGAAGCTGGCTGTTTCCGAAACGGGTGATCCGAGTTAAAAATAGGTTTTAATTTACTATGAATTACTTTTTTTTATTATTTGTAAAGGATTCTGTACTAGTCTAACCAGAGTTTGTACTAGTCTACATAGAAAACCCCCTTAAAAATCTAAATTAATTCCCTAATCTACCAACCACACAGTGTTCGACGCATCGGCCAGCCTTGAGCCAGGCTTCACATTCGGCAATAATTTTTGGCTGGGCAATATTGACGTTTGTAACGCCGTCGATCAGCCGTTGACTTCGCGTACGTCATCCCATTTACCACATAACATGAAAGCCGAACTGTTGACTTCAGTAGCGCCTTTCCCCGTCGAGTTTCGCATAATCTACCTACGTCACAACTCCAGCTGGCAAGCGGATCCGGTGGTGATTGCATTTGCTACACGGGTGCATGTGGGTCTTTGTGTGCCAAGCTTATGCGCAGAGCACGAAATTCGCAGTCTCATGGAAGCTTATTTGGCTAGCGATCTCTTTGTCGGCAATGCGCTGTACGATATGAACTTGCAATATGATTATGCAAAGGATCTGAAGCTGACGACAGCCACATTTCGTAGAACTTCATTTTATTTGTGTTGTCTTTTTATTGCAACAACAATTGGTTTGACCATTGCTGCTGGTATGACGCGGAGCCCAGCGGCAATGGAAAATAATAATAACACCAAAGATGCTGTTGAAGAGCAGGGGCCAAGTGAGACTACCGCTGAAGGCATCACTGCAAGTGAAAAGTTGCAGCTGGAGAAACAGCAACCAGTTGGTGTTTGGAGCTTTATAGCCTGCTATGACATCCAAGCCAATTGGCAGCACATTTTTAAGCCGTCTAAACCGGGTCACACGTTTGCCGCACTCAATGGCATGCGATTTTACAGCGCCGGTTGCGTCACCGTGTACCATTATTTGATGTTTCTCTTCAATGGCACACGAAATAAGTTGACGCTCTTCAACTATCAAGTGCACGTGGGAAATGTTGATGTATTTGTGGATATATTTTTTACCATCAGGTGAGACATTTGAGTGTAAAATTTCCATGTACAAAATATTTATACCGCAATCTATTTCTTCTCAGCGGCTTTCTACAGTCTTATAATCACTTTCGGAATGTTAGAATGTTGGAGGTGATACGACAGAATAATTTGAAGCAAAACTTAGAGTTCATAGGACTGCATATATTTCATCGCTGCTTGAGGTGAGTTTGTTAGCCCTTAAAGAGGGCACAGGGTGATTAAATAAGACTCTTTGCGAAATCTTTTTTAAGCTCTAAATCATCAAAAAATATCCTAAGGCTAAGCACACATTGGAGTCAGGCAAAGATGAAAGTCAAGAAAAATTAAATATTACGTCGAATGAAAAACGGATCTTTGAGATAGGTCAGGTTAGGTTATGTCGTAGGGTTGATCCAAAATTGAAAGAAATTCATCTCACTTAGACATATATTCTTCCTTTGTGTTAAACCATTAACTTCTAAAAGGTTGATAATCAGTACCTCATCGATCGACAAATCGAATCACGAAGTATTCTAAACGTCTTTCAACGTGGGCAGAGCTAATGAAAGGGTTCGAACAAGGACACTCCGAAATTCTCTTCTACTTCAACTACAAGTTTTACGTGGAAGTCCTCTAAAGACTCAAAAAAGGGTCAATCGGGTCCGACAAGAAATCGCAGCCCATTGGAAGTTGCACCACGCAACGCCCCGGTTAACATCGCCTTTCTTGTGAACAGTTACCTAACCAAGGCCGGCATCCTAACGCTTCCACAGCCCTACAGCTCAGATGTGGACCCCTTGGATTTTTTTGTTTCCTTGCCAGAAAAGGCTGATAAAAGGCAAGCATTTTGAAACGACAGAGGGGATCCAATCCGCATGTACCTCGGCTCTCAAGGCTATTACGGAGAATACCTTCTCTGACGCCTTCAATGGTTGAAAATTGAAAGTTTTTAAAGCATTTGGTTCAATAACTTTTTTAAATCTACTCAGTCCTATTACTTTCCGGACAAACCCTGTATGTAAAACCTGCAAACTCTTATTTTTCGAGGATCTCCAAATAAAACATCATGCAGAGGTTGCAATAAGATTATTTTGTCAAGCCTTTAAGGGTCTACAAACGTAAATAATATTTATTTTTGTCTTTCCAGATTGGCACCTTTATACTTTCTAACCATCGGCTTAGCAGATTTTGGCGCACAGTTTATAGATGAAGTATCAATGTATCATAGCGAGCACAAAATGAATGTGAATTGCGAAAAATATTGGTGGCGCAATGCATTCTTCATACAGAATTTCTACGATCACAATGAAATGTGTGGACTCTGGACATGGTCACTGGCGTGTGATGTGCAGTTCGCGGTATTGGCCACTGTGTTGCTTTTCCTATATGTCAAGTAAGTAATTTAGTCTGTAAATACATAATCCATGCAAATAAATTCATCAACCGCTTGCAGAGAGCCCAAACGCGCCAAATTATGTTTAGCAGGTCTCGCTGTGGCAAGCGTAGTTTACACCTACATTTCTGGACTCAAATTGAATTTCGATGGCTCTTTGGAGTCAACGTTCGTCTTTCTAACGGAAATCTACATACACCCGTTAGCACGCATTTTGGCTTATATTTCGGGTGGCATCGCCGGTTGGTTCTTCGTTGAGCAGAAGCACTTGCCGTTCACTGTGGGCAAGAAGACACAGCGGTTCATTAGCTATTTGATCACACTCATGTTCTTCGGCTGCGTTTTCAAGCCGCCCTTTCAAACACTTTCGCCGTTTACATCGACCTCGATTTTATTGTTGGAACGCATCATTTTCGCACTCACATGCAGTATTTTGATTGTGGCCAATGCGCATGGATGCATGCGTTGGTTTTTCCGCTTATTCGAGATGGAGTTGTTCCAGAGATTCCATAGAGTTGTTTACGCAATGTTTCTGTTGAACCCGTTGATCACATACGCGCTGCCGTGTTTTAGTCAATCGAACCTCTATGCCAATCTCTTACCCATGGTGAGTTCAGTTCTTTTCGAATAGTGTTGGATTGTATTTTGTGTAAACACTATTTTCAGGTTGCTGAATCCATCGGCGTTTTGGTTATTCTCGTAATAGTTGCAACAGTGTTCACTTTACTCTTCGAAATACCTTACCAAAATTTATCCAGACTGTTGATCATTCAGCAAATCAAGAAAAAGCTTTCCTAACAATTATATATAGGTATAACTGTAATTTTTCCGTCGTTTGAATATGTGTTGAATCAACACTGTTTGTATAATAAATTGTTTGATATCGATAAGTTAGTTGAAATAATTTATTGTTTTAAATTTGATGTACTAGTGTATTTATTTTTAGACTCCGGAAGTCGCTTTTTTGTAAGGAGTGAGTTTTGCTTTAATAGGTGGCAAGGTGTTGCGGTACCCGTGGCGATGGCTGGACGGTAAATGAACAGTTCCCTCCGATGCCCGGGCGAGGTCGGAGGTAATAAAATGTCTTCTCTACGCATACCGGCCCTGCAGACGGGTGACTGGCCTACACGTGGGACCAGAACATGAATTAATAAACAACAATAACAACAACTTCGACAACAACCAACTCGACGACAACCGCTACCATTACTCTAACAACCACAACATACCGGAATCCAATAACGGAATCCGATGAGAACAAACTACTCATCTCCAGCCAGCAGACGATTAAGAGTACTACCTAACGTACCAATCATAGTCAGACGTGGAAGCCCATCTCCATCCCATCCCATCTCCAAAGCTGTCATGAGCACCAATCAAAGTGCACTGGTAGCTAAAGGAGACAACAAGCGCAAGAAACGCAAAAAATACAAAAATGAACTTAGGAAAAGCCGGTACCAGAAGGCAGTCTTTGTACTAGGAAAGATTGCCAAAGATCAGGCAGCCGGCACCGCAGTTGATGAGGAAGAAACCAAGCGCCTCACACAAACAATGGAGGATTACGAAAGCTATCTGAAAAGGAAGCAATCGGAACCTCAAGTCAAGTGCACAAAACCCAGCAGTTTTCAAAACAGAAATCGCTCACTCATCGAACCGCAAGGCACTCCGTCCAAAAAACCCAGGCAGAGTGAAGGTGTACAAAACAGCTCAACAACAGCAAGAGATTTCTCCGATGTCGCCAGAAACAGCCTACAAATAGCCATTATTGACGGCAACTCCTCCTCAGCAAGCATAATGAAGGAAAGATTCTTGTATCGAATTTATTTACAGTCCATCATCGCAAAAGATAAAATAATAACTTTAACTGCAGTAAGATCTGGTTTTTATAGGATTGTAGTCAGTGATATTTCGCTAGAGATAATATTGTCATATGTGTGGAGTGACAAAAAACAGATTTTGAGTCAAAGTCGAATTGAATTTGGATCTTTGGTCATACTCATGGCTACAGTAGTAATAGCTTCTTTGAAAGATATACTCTGAGCGCGTATTGGATGAATATTACATATAAATAATGTAAGGAAGTTGCACAAAAGACCTTTCCAAGTTCACTAAGACAGTATTCAGTTTATACAAATATTTCTTTTCTAAAGCAAACAACGCAAAAAACGCAAATATACGAGTCTTTTCAATAAAGAATGTGAGTGAGCTTCTCAATGATTAATAGATCATAGAATGCCTATATATTCGAAAAGAAGCTCACCTACAATAAAACGTTTAACGAATTTAGTTTGCCTACTCGGCAAAAACCACTGTAATTTCTAATTTTCCTAACATAAAAATTCCTTGCTGCAACCACAAATCACAAATTAATTAGCGAACAAACCGCGATAAACGCGAATGCAACAACAAACGCAACGCAATAAAAACGACACGGACAAGCAACGCCTATAACGGCACTAGCCCACATTTGCACACAGCACACATACACTAGGGGAGCAACAAAACTGCAACGCTCAACGACGGCGGCGGAGCAATCAACAAATTTGCTTGGCCACATGGCGCATATAATGGCCATTAATCCGCCGCACAAGTCAAACGGCCAGCGGTTGATGGTGCTGACGATGACGATGGCGATAGTGACGACGATAGCGTTGACAAAGTGTTAGAATTGTGTTGTTGGTAGCTATGTTGATTGCAGGCGATAAGTAAGCAGACGAAGTGGCGGTTCAAAGAGCGGAAAATCAGCTGGTGACGAAAAGTGGCGCCTGAAACATACACAAATGAAACCATTAAACGTGAATAATCCAGCGAAAGCGGCGAAAATGTAATTAAGGCACAAATGCAAGTGCATGCCACCAGGCCATGAACCACTAGGTTCTCAGCAAATATAAAACAGCAGGGCTATATATTAACCCTAGTGGGCGTCATTGCATACATTATAAAGTCTGCATGGCTATAGGGAATGATTGAGTAGCGTACGAATGGCAAATATATACTTATCGCGAGCTCATATGTATGTATGAGTATATCTGTGCGCGGCGTGTTCATGCGATTCCGCAAAATCTTATTTCTAATGTGTTCGCTGTTGTATTGCAGTAAACTCAATTCACAAATTCATCACATTTCCGCGTCACGCTTCCATTACATATGATGCATTCACCGCTACCACAAGCCATACGATCGACAATAATTTAGACGTGTGCATGTTCATTTGCAGTTTTACTACACATTCGCTATAATTTGGATAGTGAACTTTGCAGTAATACTCGCGGTCAGTGTTGCCACATTTTCTATACGCACACAAAAATTCGATTTGAACGTATTTATATTTCAAGGGAATTAAAAAAGGAAAAATGACTGCGCCGAAACTGTTATACCCTTCATAGGTAATTTTTTTATAGCAAAAGATGGTATACATTTTTTTCTTGATTTTAAGGTTTTGAATTTTTCAAAAATTATCTGTTAATAATTTATGAAATATTCTTAGTTAAAACACTTGTGCTATCATTGGTTTGAAATATTGGTAAATATTTTAGTAGTTTGGAAGGTGGCAGCTCTAATTTTAAATATGCTCAAATTATGGGCCTTGCATATTTTTTTATTTTTTGAAGAGGTGGCAACTCTATTTAAAAATTTAGTTTAGTTTAGTTTTAAGTACTCATTTGGCATACTTTTTGGAAAAATTTCGTGGTCGCAATTGCACACATTTTTTAATATTTTCTTTTGTAACAGGTGGCAACCCTATTTTAAAATTAAGAGTTTTAAGCACACATCTTGCATGAAAAATGTATTTCCTATACTTAGTTTTTAATAAATTTAACTCAGAGTGGCTTTGAGCTCCTCGGATACTTATTTTGTAAAGTGGCAACTCTATTATTAAAATATGCTCAGATTACGGCTCTTGAATACTTTTTCTACTTTCGTTGTCGCAATATGTTTGAGACACCCTTTTTAATATTTTCTTTTTTGAACAGGCGGCAACCCTATTTTCAAATTAAATGTTTTAGCACTCAGTTTGCGTGAAAAATTTATTTCTAATATTTGTTTTTAATAAATTGAGATTAAAGTGGCTATTTTAGCTACCTAGAAATTATTGATACACTCATGTCCTGAACAGAACGAGATAACAAACAAACATCCTCTTCTTGCAAATGTATAACTTTTAAGAAAGTCCACCCTAAAATGAAATATCCACCAACCGACAAAAAATATACCAGCAGTAGCCTCTACCCTAAAATTTGCAATTTAATTTCTAAACAAACTGGCAACGCCATACAAGCTTTTAATGCAGTTTTGCATGCCACCACTTTTTCAGCGCCACAAACCAACACAGATCAACTCAACGTAGTCAATCTAATAAATATGCTAAGAAATTTCCCGCCTGCGTTAATTTGCATGCGCAACTATAAAATTACGAAAATACAAACTCACTCACACATACACCAGAGACCAGTGTGTGTGTGTGTATAAATTATGCTTGCCTGTAAACAAACACTAATTTACGTCAACTGCTGCATTCGATTCGCTGCCCTTTTGCGGTCACCTGCCGCGGCAGCGCAACTAGCAATTGCAACAACAAGAAGGCGAACAACAACGGCAACGAAAGTGTTTATGAGTGTATGAGTGTGCTTATGAGTATGCTTATAAATGCACCGCAGCACATTGCAAACAACGACTGTTTGTCGTTTTGCGGTTAATGAGGTCCGGCGTCCGGCGACCGCGGCCGCGCACGTTCATTTGCTTGGCTGCGTGTCACGTGTCCGACGACCCCCCTGAACTGGGGGCGCCCACTTGGGTGTGAGCATTATGCAAATGATTGTTTATAACCCTTGCCGGGCACTTTTAGCGGCGGTTGTTTGACACTAATGCGGTTATATAAATATTGCGGATTTGTTTGTGTGTCTGTGTGTGCCGCTTTCACACGCATATTTACAGAGTTGACAAATGCATGAAATGTAATAACCAAAATGCTGCGTAAAAGTTATGCAAATATGTCAAAACAAATTATATTTTAATCAATGAGTCGAAATGTAATTTTCATGTTTAATTAAAGAGTGAATGAAGTGGCATAATGTAATCACTACCACTGTAGTATTTTATAAATATATACATATATATTTTACATGGTCTACGGGTAGCGAGAATAAATCTACTATTTTCGTAATAGATGGCTTTAGTAATTTTTTCTCACGTAATATTGAGTCGTCGAAAAAGTGTTTTCATATTACTCATCAAACACTAACTTATTTTTTTATATTTATAATGAACTTTAGTGAACTAAAATATCTACCATTTTGGTCGAGCACCTTTTGCCATTTTGCCGCTAGAGACATTATTCTATGAGTGTAAAACTTTTCTGGCTTCTCGGCGAAAAACTGCGACAAGTAATTATCTTGAAGCCAACTTTACTCCATTTAGGGAGTTTTGCATTGACCGAAACCAATGGTATTCAAGGTCAGGGCTATATGGTGGATGCATCAAATCTTCCCAGCCAAGCTCTCCCAGTTTTTGCCGATTCAACAAAGGTGTGTGTGGTCTAGCGTTGGCCTGATGGAAAACGAAGCCATTTCTGTTGTTTAGTTCTGGCCGTTTTTTTCGATTGTTTGCTTTAATCTCATCAGTTGACAATAAAATGTAGAATCAATAGTTCGACCAGACTGGAACAACTCATAGTGGATGATTCCTTTCCAATACCACCAAACACTCAGCGTAACCTTTCGAGGCGTCAATACTGGCTTTGCGACCACGCATTTCACTACACTTGGACCAAGACGTTTTTTGCTCATTATTGTCATATTTGATCCTGAGTAAAAACAAGATCAAGCAAAAACGGTCGTGGTGAACTCACATTAAGATGGCACAAACGATAGGCAAGTCATAACTAATGGTCAAGAAGGTCTTGTTATATATTAGACGGGATTGGCTAAATATCAAATATTGACTATGCGTTAATCCCTTCGACCAAAATTATAATACGAGCCTATATTGTGAATCATTAGACCCTCTGAAAGAACGAGGTACCCAGAAGTGGACAGCTATGACTAATCGAAAGGGAATTGTCTTCCAACAAGACAACTCAGGCAACACATGTAGATAGTAAGTCGCCTGAAACTCAGATAACAAGATTGGGAAGTTCTTATGCATCCACCTTATATGTCTATGGCAAATGAATTCACCTGAAGAGAAGCTTGCGAAAATCAACTGTTCCAGTTTTTTAGTCAAAAGCGAAGGGGGGTTTATTGAGCGTATTTACTACGAGGAAAAAATAGTAAGATTCTTTTCATGATTTTGAAATTCTTAATTTATTTTTGAAAACCTATGTCTTCCCCCTCAAAGTAATTCCACTTGGCCTCAATACACTTTCCAATCCTCGAAACAGTTGTTAAAGTCATTTTCGGTTCCCTCGGAGCGATCGTTTGACTGTGCTGAATAGCGGCACGATATTGTTTGAAAATTTGGCGAAAAACTCACGAAGAATCAATGCAGTATGTGACGGTGCACTGTTTTGGTTCAAAACCAAGAGTTGTCGGCCCATATTTTCGGTCTGTTTTTAGAAATACCTTCGCGCAAACGATGCATAATACTCAAATAATATTCCTTGTTGACAGTTTGGCCGGCCGAAAGGAGTTCTGAGTGCACCACACCTCGACAATTAAAGAAAAACGTCAACATAAACTTAATTTTTTACTTGCTTTGACGTGGCTTTTCGGGTTTCGGCTCACCTTTGCCACTATATTTGGCCGATTAATCGTCAGTTTTCGGGTCGTAAGCATAGATTCAAGATTCATCCCACGTAACAATACGTTCCATTACATCCGTCGTGGGAAGGTACGTTAACGCGATGTAGTTTTTCGAAAAAATTTAGTGATTTTGGAACCAATCGTGCTTTCACTTTTTTAGGCCCAAAAGATCTTTCAAAATGGTTTTCACTGATCCTTTCGTTATTCCCAATATCGTAAGATCTCTGTCTGTTCAATCGTCGATTCTCAAGCACCTATTCATTTATTTCATTGACATGTTGATCATTAGTTGATGTAGATGGACGTCCTGGACGTGTACTTTGAATAATTTGTACCAGTCAAAAACACTCGCGACAGGCAAAATTTTTATATTTTTGGTTTATGAACGAAAAAAAATCAAACAAAAATAAATGGTCAAAACAAATTTCAATAATAAATACACAAAGTGAAAGAAAATTTACAAAGTTTGCAGCTTTTCATTTATTTCACCATTCAACGCACTTTCAACCAATTATAAACGCATTAGCATTCACGCTTACAGAGAACACCTTTTGTGACAACAAAATAAATCATTTCGGCTGCTAAGTGACCAAAGCGAATATCAGAAAAAAGGTAAATTAAAAGAAAATATGAAACAAATGAAAAAAGGTTGAAAATAAATTAAAAAATGTCTAAGGGTCGATGGGGTTGTGCTTTGTTAAGCGAAACTGAAAGTATTATGACACAAGACACTTTGTGCTGGCAGCGACACCAAGGTCAGCACAACAAATTTCAGCACTCAGCGCGGCAGAATTGTGCGTAAGTGGCAAAGAAAAAGCGCAGCATAAAATGTTTTATGATAACGGCAAGAGACAGGAGCACAGTCAGTGAGGCGAGGCGATAATATTTTTTTTTTTTTTTTTGAAATTTTTCTGTTTTAATATCGCAGTGCAACTTGGGTGCAACTAATTTTAGCGCAACTTTTGCCATTATTTACACCTTTATTGGACGGTGTTGTGACTTTTTGTTGTATTTTTCAATGACATAAATTACAACTTGACCTTTAGAGTGAGAGTGGGCAAGATGAAGGTCTATTCTGCTACAATTACTTGCTGCAATTTTTTATATAAAAAATATTTGAGGTAAAAATGATAACTACTTGGTTATGTAAACATGTAAGTTTGATGATATGATAACTAATAGTTTATGACATCAAGTGACGTGGAAGAAATGTGATAAATCATAAAACATGAAATTTCTATAAAACCTCATCATCGATGACCTTAACAAATCATATGATGTTTAATAGATTATACGAAGTGATAGCACATTCCGTGAATATATTGAAGAAATCCTATCGTATTGCACACAACTTCATGTCATCATAAAAGCTGCGGAGTAATAACTCTTTCTATATGCATAAATCATATTTCTATCAAGAATCGAGTATCATGTGATGTTACATTACCTTATCATACTAAGCCAATAGCAGAAAAATTAACGAAAACATGTAATTTCCAACACAACATCATCATATAATTTACTAGGAGATCATATGATGCACGGATGTGACGTGATATCACATCACGTCATTACATTCACGGTATATAATAGAATTTCACACAATTTAAAGCGTTCTTAATATTTGTGGAGTAATGATTTTTTCATAAACTATAACTTTTTATCGATTCATGATATGTATGTGATCATACTAATTTATATGCATTTAGATTTTTACTAATAGAACTGCAACCATAGCACGTAAACTTCGCAATGTGTTGTATCACGTGATTATATAGAAGAAATGTTTACTGAATTTCTCATAATTCCATACGATGAAGTATATTTCTATTATAAATAGAGTATCACGTGATGTTTCATTATATGATCATAATAAGGTTAAAATTTTTACTAACAGAAAATTAAGCAATACTTTAATTAATAAATACCATCGCAACATCATTAACATATCATGCGAAGTCATTTAATGGCAGATAATAACATGTGTGCATATGACGTGATATCACATCACGTGATTATATTTAAAGTATATAATCGAATTTCACACTTTTTAATGCTATCTTAAAAGCTCTGCCTATTATAAAGCTTGGGGAACATTTTTATCTTGAGTCGAGTATCACATGATGTTTCATAAAATGATTATACTAAGTGCTCAATATTTCACTTGCCGCTGATGACCACAGACATGCTAAATCATATCTTACCATCATAATGTAATCATCCAATCTTATGATGCCATTTAAAAATTGCATGATTTGGGCGCATGATGTGATATCACATCAGATTAATTTATAAAAATTTTAAAAGGAAAAATAAACAATTATGTATATAAAAACTTAATGCATGTGTGACGAAAAAATAAATGCTTTAACGCCAAAAAATACTTATACTTTTTTGTAATAAAACTGGAAACAAAGTTATTTTCTTCTACCTAAATCAAGAAAAAAGTCCTTAACACATTTCTGCTTCACTTCGCACCAGCAACAATATTATAATTGAATTAATTGTCGTCAAAAGATAAACACAAAGTGCGGAAGTATTTTTCAAAGAAAAATTAAGCTTTAATTTTAAACATAAAAGAAAAATTAAGCCGAGAGCTTAAAAAACAACTTTGGAGTCAGCGAGGCACTGCTTAAGTCCCGCGTGAATGAAAAATCATTAAAAAGGATTTTAATTACGAAAACTTCGCCTTTATCACATCATTCTTAAGCCATTTGATGTGGGTGCAGAGACAGTATAAACAACACTTAACGCAACGCGCAAGCGTGTTTTAAAATCCTTAGCACCACCTTCTTGTCTAATAAAGCATACCGTTGTAAATAGCATGCACGCATAATTCTATTTTCGGCAATTCGCTTGAAGAATAAAACCAACCATAAATAATTTAAAAAAAAACCCCTTTAAGAGTATGTATGAACTGAAAAATTATCCAGTAGCTTGAAAAAGACTCTCGAAATAGCAAATAAATAACCAAAGCGAAAAAAACTGCTTATATGTAATCCATTCATTTTGCCTTTTAATCGACTATTCATTTTTTTTTTTTTTGAAAGCGCAGCTTACATAATGATAAACGAATAGCTAGCGAAAACCTCTTTTCTCTTCAAGTTTGACGTTTTATTTTCATTATGCTTAGCTTGTTTATAGATTTAAATATTGTTTTGAACGCTAAAAGTTTATAAAATAGTACCCATATCAATGTCAATAGGTTAAGACCACAAATTCATCAAGTAAGGCTTATTTGCTTTTCCCTATTTGTGGTTAAAATACGATGGTAAAACTAGTAAAAAACATATAGATGCTATTATAATGGAATTTATTCATTAGAATTTTGGTTAAGGCAAAAAAAAAATAAAAATAAAAATTCTGAAAATTTTTGTTTGTTCACTTTCTCTTTCTTCTGCCCTAGGCGAATATTCTTGGTGTTTCGTAACTCTTTATATTATTCATTCTTCCTTCGGCTTTGTTTATGGAACCGAATAGAATTTTACTTTTCATATTTATACTAATATTACTACATACTAATAATTGAAGCATACTTTAGTGATATACTTGATTAATATTAAAGTCAAAATCTTATTTACACCGAATCTGTAAACCGGACATACAAATTCAGATTTTTAAACTGTGAAAAATAGCAAATTAATATTCGTACGTTATGGGTTTGTGACTTTGCTAATAGTATGAAGAAATTTTATGTCGCCTAAATGTAGGCAGCGTTACTAATTCATTCATTATGTTTAATACTGTATAATATTTTTCAAAGTATTTATGTGAAACCACTAATAAGACAACTTTAAATTAAACCAATTAATAATCTAGTTCCAAAAAAACAAAAAAATATCTGCTTTAAAACTATATTAATGGAAATGTTGCCTTCTTTGGACGCACTTAGCAAAGACACTTACTTTATAATATATTTCCAATATGTTCTTTAACGGGTTATATTTCTCGAGAACAAGCCAACCGATCTTCATGAAATTTTATACAGATGAGATACAAGTCTTACAGATTTGGGCGGAGATTTTTTCTTCGATTACCGCTATATCACAAAAAAAATTCGCGTAATTTTCACTGAAATTTTAACTTTTTTGTAAAAATGACTGCCAAAAATCCAATTGTCATTTTTTTTCTTCCTTCCAAGTTCTAAGTTAAGGTCTTAACTAAAAAAACGTATTTTTTTCACTTCGGCAATGGCCGAGTTCAAAATAATTTTCTCCAAAATTTTCAGAATTTCTTTGTTAATAGTGTATATTTCTAACAATAAAAAATTCTAATAAAATGTTTCATTTTTCATATGAGAAAAAAATTTTGGAAAAAGTCTGTTTTTACCCAAGGAAACCCAAGTAATCCCATAATCGTCTACTTCTCAAACATCAAAGCCAAATATATGTTTTAGAGCTATGTAAATAAAAACACTATCTACTTTTAGGAGCATTTAGCAAAGACACCTACCTCATGGGATATTTAGAATACGTTCTTTGAACGCATATAAGAGTACTTTGTAAGCAAATTTCTTAATTATTTCTATCGATTTTCGACACTAGAATATTTTGTCTCAATTCAAACCTAACTATAACAAAAACTCCAACTAATTTAATATAGAAAAAGGAGAATCAAATATCTGTATAGCTCGAAAGTAGCTTGCCTATGACTCCCGAAACAAATCAATATGCATAAGAAGGGAAGTTACAACTATAACAAGTCAAAAATGCAAATTATTAAGAACAAAATTTTCCATAATTTCCTGAAGAGACCAGTTTTACGCGATTAATGAAGAAAAGTATACTTCAACAAAAGCGATTCTTATACACATACTTGCACAATAGATAGTCACAGCTGCTGGAATCAAATTACCTTATCCAAGTATTACAATTTAATTCAATTATTTATGCAAAACCAAACAGCGCTTCCTATGCTAACTAGATATATACCAACACGCAAATGCTATATATTTCTATAATTACGTGCATATTGTATATCGCCTTATTCACATTAATTCGTTTGTTTGTACTTATACACACATTTAGCCAATATTTGATTTGCTCTGTCGGTTAACATTTGTTCTCAGGTGTCTATAATCTTATTACAGCATAAACTGTTGCTTATTTGAGCAGCCGCTCAGCTGCGCTTCATACAATGCAGCTCTTCATGTTAGACATTAGACAAATACATGTAAACATATATTATGAAGCGTATAACTGTATATGCAAACTTATAGCTACACATATCTCTATGCGAAATCTAAAATTTTCCGTGCTATGATAATAATTAATGCGTGTTACGTATACGCCATGGCAGATAAATGAAATGCATAAGTCAGTTGAAGTATATGAAAGACGTAGCTTACATAGCTGCAACAGTAGTAATATATGCTTGTGTGAAATATGTATACATACTTTTATACATATATATTCATATGTTTGAACCATTGCTCTGCCATTATTGCCGGAATATAATAGAATTCACAGCGCAACTGTTAAATAATGTACAAATTGTAAGTGGTTAAGTGTCTGCGTTAATTGAAAATTATTTACATATCAGCGAGTGTATTTACGCTATTGCAACAACAATAATAGCAGCGAACAATGGTTAAAATTAATACAATAATAGCAACACTTTGGTAAGTGCTTGCAATGTAATTACAGATTTAGTAAGTTTGCATAATGAAGCGAGCGAGATGCTTATGGAAGTCAATGACAACATGCATGAGCAGACAGGAATCACCAGGTGTATATTGCAATTTACTAGTTAGCTTAATGTGATAAATAGTAAATATGATAGTAATGAAATTGATACCCAGTTTTATATGAAAATTATCAATTATTTATTAAAAATTATTACGATATATTTTATGAGATCACTGATAATACACAAAAAACAATATAATCTGCCTTAGTGTTAAGTTCGTGAAGTGAATCGAAACGTTGCCTACATTTAGGAGCTCTCAGCAAAGACACAAACCTATAGAGATATTTTAATCACGTTCTTTAAGTGCCTCCAAGAGCAATTTTGATGCCTAAAATTTTTTATTGTTACTACAAGTTTGCTCCTATAGAATCTTTAAACGCAGAATATGTCTGTATATTTTATATATATGTCACGTAACATCAGATGCCTAAGCTAAGGAGCAATATATAAATCATTGCGGAAAAAAACTCACCTTAATTCATACCAACGTTGAACGCTAGGGTGTCCTCTACTTTTAATATATCAATAACAAATAAGAACTACTTTAGAGCTAGTCATCATGTAATTCGAAACGTGGCCTACATTTTGGCGCATTTAGCGAAGACACATACCTTATGAGATATTATGTTGTTCCTTTTGCGCAAAAAAAGCAGTTTTAATGAACAAGTTCTTTAATTGTTACTACAAATTTGCTCCATTACAATCATTCTCCCCCCAAACTCAAAGGATTCCGAAAATTCTTAAAACCTGTCACACAACAGCAAATTCCAAGGCACGAACCTCTATACATGCAATTAATTATTCCCGCACGCAGTTAATACATGCGAAACATTTAATTATTTATCCACTTCGATCAAACAAATATCAGGTGTCTACGTTTTTCCTACACAAAATAAAAGGCAACATCATTTCCAACAATAATTCCATAAGAGCACCCACCTCAGCGAATAGGAGTACCAACGCTCAATGCTAGAATTAATCTTCGCGATTTTGTACAACAACAAACAACCAGTTATTATTATTCCAACCAATATCCGGTACTTATGTAATGCCTTTCGCTCACAATCTGTCACAGTTGCTGACTCAATCTCCTGTTTGGCGTTGAACGGCTTCCGTTACGATTTAGTACAGTCTAGATATACCTACAGGCATACTCACACAGCTGGTATGCTAAGTAAGCAGGTGTGTAGCTGTAGATAAATGGTTGGCGCTACTGTATAAATATAATATTTTATGACTGGCAGTCAAACTTGCGTGCTACCAACATTTGCCAACTCCAATTTGCATTCTCATTATTTTACTCAAAGTTCCGTTATAACCATAAGGCGCAGTCGGACAATGACATTCGTAGCACAATCGACATTTGCGACTGTGCAAATCTTTGCAATGGGCGGGTAGGTGAGTAGTCGATGGCTGGGTGCTAGGTGGGAATTTGCACAAATTTCCGGTTGTTGCCATTGTATTACTGGCACAATGATTACAGCGCAAATTGCAGTGGTTATGACAAGTAAATTGTGGATTAGGATGATATTTGTTACTGATTGAGCAAATAGATTGAATTGTTAGATTATTTTAAGAATGGTTTTTTTTTCTTTTTGATGAGTTGGATATTATTTTCTGTAAGTACTATGTGTTATTGAAAATGTTCACATTTTATAATTTTGGTTGAAAATTACCTTTGCTCAGCAAGGTAAGTTCATAGTCTGCCAGAAACGAAAAAATTTTGTACTTAAAAGTATAATTATTTAACAATAAAAATTATATTCTCCCAAGGAATTATTGCCAGAATGAACGAAAATCTAAACAGAAAATCTAACAATACACTTGTATAAATTAGGTTTACATGTTTGATAAAATAAGTCTAAAGTGTTTTCGCCTAAATGTAGGCAACATTTTTTGTGTTATTCAGGATAAGAATGAAACTTTCAGGCAATTATTGCTAGACCATAGTTTGTCGGAGAAATATTAGGGTTATAATGTTCGAGATGAACTCCGGGTACGAGATTCTCCGAAAATACCTGTAAAAGATGGGAAAATCAGAAATTCCTGCATGTATTTACGGATACGAACCACAAGATGACGCAAACCATACCTTTTCTTAATGTCACTCATGGTGAGATACACAGAGAATAGAAAAAAAGAAGCTTGGTCAACTAAACACAGAAAATTCAGTTGAAAAATTGATAATCAGCGACACAGATTGGAAGAAAATAGCCTCGTAAACCGAATATGTGCTAAGCACTAAAAAAGGGGCATGGACGCTGACTCCTCGGCTTTGGAGAACACGAAGGTGAACCAAATGGCTTGATGTTGGCTACAAATCTCTTGGCAACACTGGACGTAGGAAGAGTGCAAACTGCAAGAGGTCCATACTAGAAACCTTGGCCTAAAGTTATGGAGAATTTGTACTACGAACTAAAAAGGGAAATGGGCGCTCGTTTCTAGGCCTCGGAGAACTCGAATCAATAAAAGGTGAGCCAAATAGCTTAATGCTGGCTACAAATCCGAAGGCAACGCTGGACGCAGGAAAATTACAAACTGCAATATGTTCATCCTAGAAACCTCGGCCTGAAGTAATCATCCTAGGATAATTAAAATTCTTGACAGAAGGAGGGAAAGTTTTAGCGGGTACACCACTCACGTAGGACGACGATACTTATAAAGTGCTAAGTCATTTCAAACCCTCCTTACGCCATAAGAAAGAACAAGCGGCAATGATCCCACTACTTTTCCAGTCATTAAAATTTAATAAAAATATTTCTGCAAAATATTATTTTTTCTTAGCCATTGCCCATGTTAGGATACATTTCAAGACTAAACAGAAATTTTGTCATTAACAGAAATGATTCAGAAAGTCATCCCATTTCATTTGGATGACCTTGATATGACCCACAAGTGTTATAAATACATGAATCCTGAGCCAAAGAGTAAAGCGAGTAATTGACTCGTAGTAAGTCTGCAAACCCAGAAACTAGAAGTACATAAATCTTGTCACATTAGCTTCTAAATTGTGGCAAAATGAGGATATACGGATAAAACTGGCAGGAATATGAATACAAAACAGCAAAAGATTGGGAAGTAAATCTTAAATTCGAGTGTTTGATCTTCTACATGACAACAACGAATGAAATACGAAAAATGTGACAGCTTTGTTTACAGAAAATATTAGCAAAAAAAGGCACAAGTGACATGCTCTAACACACTTTATAGCAAAACCATAAATATAACAATACAATAATGAAAATACTAAAAATATCACAGCAGCACTTTAAGTTACCAAATTGGTTTATAACACCGTGGGGGTATTTATGCACCCCTCGACGCACAAAAGACATGCGACAATCCATTTGCACAATTCTAGGAATTTCACCCCAACTTTATTTACTCAATTTCTTTAAATTGCTTTGTGTTCACATTTCACCCTTTTAGCATTTTTTATTTCAATTTACTTTCCATTGTAAACCCAAATTGAATTGCTCAACTCTTTTATTTTACACTTGAAAGTATTTCAATTAATTTCGCATTCCAATGCACCACCTACCAACCAGCGCGCCACCAACCAAATACCCAATCACTCATTCATTCACTTCCCACATTCACTCACTCGACACGCAGTTAACTACAAAACCCCCCCCAAAACCCGCTGCACGCCCTGTCCGCCCTTTCAGTTCAATCGCTTATTCCTTTGTGTGTGCTTCGTTGTTATTGAACAAACAACTTTCGGAGGCATACCTCGGGTGTTCCGTTTTTTATGCTTCTACCTTTATTTCTGTTTTGCTTGCAAAGCGTTTCCAACTTTTTCGCACTTCACAGTCACACGCTTTCAGCTACACGGCTCTGCAGCCGGCCCAGTCCCTTTTTCCTTCCACCGTTTTCTCAACCGTTCGTTTTGGCACTACAGTGCTGATCACTTCAGTTTCGTTTCGCCCACGTGCTGTCTGTCGGCTGGGAACACTTCAGGTTGTTGAAGCACTGCACAGCGCGCGGGTGGATAGCGCTAAGTAAGTGCGAGTGGCAGGCATTCGCCCGCCCAAAGAGCGACATGCTATTTTTCATATGCAAATTTTTTTCGGCGAATATAACAAATGCAAACATATCCATATGCATGTTCGTCTGTGAGTGAGTGAGTGCACGCTCAAAGCGTTGCAAGAGATAAAGCAAAAGCTGTGCAAAGTATGAGTGATGGCACTAAAAGTGATGAATGAAAGAAAACTTGCGCTGCAAAGTGAAAGCGAGACGTTGTAGGCGTTGCTGAAGGGTTAATGGAAATTGATTTGAGTGCCACGAAAAATGTTGTTGCTATAATGCGTGTCTATGCATGTGTCTGTGTGGTTCAAAACTATGCAGGCGTAGAGACAAAGACGTTTGTGAAACTAAGAAGGAAAGCAGAAATGATGAATTGTCATTGACAACACGCCGCAAGCTATGATAATATTGTTGTTTTAAGCATTCGTTATGGAAACAAATATTGAGAAAATAGTTCGTAATAATCATATTTCTTTCAGATTTCTTAAAGTAAAGCGTATGTGTTTTTGGTAACCAAAGCACTAACAAATGTTACGTATACGCAACGGCGCTCTAGAAAACGAATAATGAATAAGAACAAAGGCGAGGAAAGCGATTTTTTTTTTTAATATTTTTAAAAATTAAACATATGTAAAGAGCTTAAAGCCAAATATTAAATAAGTAAGTTCGCTGTGCCTACTTAATTAATTTGTATCTATTGAAATTAATATCACTATTTAAATTCGTTGTGTGGTGAAAATGTCGATTAACAAGAACTGATTCATTAAGTGCTCATATCCACTGTAGCTCTAAAACAACGATGTTTCATATAAATCGAATATATACATATTTAACATATTCTCAAAAAATTTGATCTGAAAAGTAGCTTGGCATGTATGAGAGTATTTTAAAGAATTTTTTAACTCAGTGGAATCAACTCTCAAGCTTTAAGTGCGATTTCAAGCGTCGCTTCCATGTTAGTAAGGAAAATACCTCCAAATGGCTGTATCGATCGACATAAAAGTTTCGTAAGAGCTTCTTAGATATATTTTTCAAGTAATGATAAATATAAAACAGTTATTGATATTAATTTCGAGATTTTAGGATACTCCGAAGCAATTTTGGCACAGAAATTGACATTTTTTTGAGATGCCGCCATTTTGTTAAAAAGCAAAATTTTCACTAGTCCATCCTTCATTACCTCTATTTATTTGTAGTTATACTAATATTTTATGGTTTTTGCATCTATCTCTGCCGGATACCTTTTCGCAGATTCTGGAAATCGATATTTTTCAAAATAAAGCGCCGATTCTTAATACGCAAGAAATTCTGACAAGGAATTTTTTTTAATTATTCAGTAAAAAAATGTCTGTGCAAAAAAAAAAAAAAAAAAAAAAAAAATACAAGCCATCATGATTTTTCTAACTTTAGAGTAGTTATAACCGCTTCATGGGGGAATCAACAGTGCAGTAATAATCCATTGTCTATGCCTATGTACATACATTGCGACAAAAAAGTACTCAGTTTAAAGTTATCCGTGTAAATAATATTCAAAAAAATGTATTTTGCTAAGTTGCTAGCACTTTCCTTAAATACTATGCTAAAATAACTATGCCTCTTCAACTGATAAAAATATTAAAAAAGTGAAGGATATGATGCTTGAAAATCGTCAGGCAACTGATAGAAAGATATCAAAAGAGCTCGACATCTTTCGCGAGTCCATTGGAATTATTTTGGTGGTTATTTTGGGTATAAAACGCTTTCTTGCTCGTCTCGTCCTAATAAAACTGATTTGTTTTTTTTTCTTTTTTTCAAAAAATTATAGTGCAAATTCCGATCCCACATTCATGGAGAGCATTATAGCTGCCGATGAGACATGCAAACAAGTAAAACATCAGCGGAATGGAGGGCACAAAAAAATACCACGCCAAAGCCCCCACAAAAATCGAGGTGAAGCTCATTAATTTTTTCGATATTCAATTTATTCGTTTGGTGCATCATGAATTTGATCCGATGGAACACACGGTCAATAAGGAGTTCTATTTGGCCGTATTGGGGCGTTTGCGTGAGAACATCCGTCGAAAACGGCCCGGAAATGTGGAAGAATGATTCATGGAGGAAAACAAGGATAATGCACAATAGCAACGAGCCAGGATTGTGACAGAATTTAAAGCCAAAAACGCAAAAGTATCATCGATAAATCCCAAACTAAAATTGTTGGTCCGTGGTGTCCGTTTTCAGAGGATCGAAACGATAAAACAAAATTCGCTGAATGAGCTGAAGACAATCCCAAAAAGTGCTTATGAAAAGTGTTTCGAGAACCAAAAAAATCGTTGGCATAATTTTATGCCATCTGGTAGGGATTACTTTGAAGGCGACAATATAAAATTGATGAATAATTAAATATTTTGCATTTTTCATCCATTTTTGGGGTACTTTTTTGTCGCATTGTATGTTATATAAATTCCAATAAAATACTTTTTGTTAAAGAAAAAAATGGTCTCTCTAAGAAACTTAAAGGAAATATTTCAGAAAATATTGAAAACATATTAAAAAAAAGTATTTTCTCTAACTATCTGTAAAAACAAAGATTCAGTTGCAAGAAAAGTAATAAAGAAGTCAAAAATGAATACCAACTAAGGTTTGCATGATTATTACCTGCTAGGCACCATTTGCAAGAAACGAGTAATATAAAAATTATTTTGAATAAATTTCATAATATGACATACCTGAAAAGAAATAGAAAACAGGTGTTAAATAAAATAATTAAAAAAAATAATCATCTTTTTTTTGTGAAGGGGAAGACAGAGCAACTTTCTTTAGTATATAAAAAAGTTATTTGTATTCTCTATTTCATCATTCAGTTCGATATAAAAAATGTATAATTTATGATAATTAATATTCAGATGCTTAAATAAAATTTTATCAGTAAATTAAAAGCTATTACTCAAAGTCTATATTTAGTAAGTCATTCAACAAAAAAATGTTGCCTACATTTAGGCTAATTTAAATTAAAGTGGTTACATGGGTTTCTTCGGGTAAAAAAACAGCCGTTTTTCAACAATTTTTTACCATATAAAAAATTATAATATTTTATTAAATTTTTGTTATTGTTGCAAACATAAAATATTGACAAAGAAATTCTTAAATTTTTGGAAAAAAATATTTTTAATTCGGTCATTACGACGCCACGGGTTTTAGTTAAAACCTAAAATTGGAACTTGGACAACGGAAGAAAATTGAAAATTGGATTTTTGGCAGACGTTTTAATAAAAAAAATTAAATTTGGCAAATTTTTTTTTCAAACAGTTGTAATCGAAAAAAAATCTTTCGGTCAAATCTTTAAGACCTGTATAAAATTTCATAAAGATCGGTTGAGTAGTTCTCGAGAAATTGAGAGAAAAACGCGTGAAGGCTGTATCTCGGAAACTGTTACTTGGATCAACTAGAAGGTTTAGGACGATATTCTAGAAGTGTTGTAGAATTTAATAAGACAATACAAAAAACTTGATTTTTTGAAACTCGTGAGCCCATGTAATCGCTAAAATGTGACGACCACAACAAAAGAGCAGATGGAGTTATAGAATACTAATATATCTTTGTACTAAATTTATTGAAAAATAAATAAAATTAAACTGCTTATAATTAAAGCTGAAAAGTCATGCTAAATTCTGTAACCTTTACTTATAAAATGTCCGCATTACAGCTGCATAAAGTCCTAAAAGCACAAGGGCTTCACTCATTGCATACACATATACCACCACACATGAGTATGTATTAAATTAAAGTACTATAACTGTTCTGGTACATAAGTAGTTTTTGTGTTTATCTACTCGCCAACGTTTGTTTGTTCATTTATTATGCTCTAAGTGTCTCTTTAACTGCTTTTATTAGTATGTAAGTATATATGTATGTGCACTGTTATTGATGGAGTCGCCAGACAGTCGCAGCATTTTGTTGTCAAGAGTCGCATCCGCTGTGTGGCAGCCAGACATTAGTTGCATGCACCCACTCAAAACAACTCTGTGTGCATTGCAACACGCAAGCAAGATATTATGTAACAAGAAGATATGTATGTTTGTATTTACAACTGAAATTGACGACCATAAAATTTGTCACTGTGCGCTATTTACGGTTATTTATTTGGTACAAATACGGTACAAGTTTTTGTGGCAGTTGTTAGTGCAAGTGGTTGTTTTTCATTTAATATATTTGAGAATTAAATTTTTATTGACAAACAAAATTGTTGGTGGAAATATAAGTGCCAGTTAATGTTGTCAATTAGACACTTAATAGCATTTTTGGGTTGGCTGAAGTGCACTTGACACAATAAATTTATCAAAATAAATATTTTAAGTGTTGGCAAAGTGTTCACATTAAAAGCAAATTAAAAAATATTTATTGCGTGCTTCATATTGAAGGGTTATACTCAGGCAAGGCAGAAAAAACGAGGCTTTTGTGATTCTTTTTTTTAAGGCAAGACGGCAGAAGGACCTCTGAAAAAGACTTGTCTGGCTCTGAGAAGGATTTTATGTCCTAAATTACCTGAAATTCAAAAACTAAAAAAAATTTTAATATTGTAATAAAAGATGAATTCGAGTATGCAGTAAGTCAGGACTTAATCGCTAAACCATACTGGTATGTGTCTTTACTAAAATCAGCCTAAAGGTAGGCAACATTCAACATCAAAAAATTGATGTTCTTAAGATAGAAATTAGACGGCGTCAGTATTGTACAGTTTTTAGATTTTTAACAGGAGTCATAGAGGTGTGTGACTTTGCTAAAATCAGCCTAAAGGTAGGCTAAATCAACCTCCAAAAATCAAAACTATTGTACACAGTTTTTTCAATAAAAGTGATGTGATTTCTATAAAAAAAAAAAAATAAATAATTTTTTATTTAAGGTGAAATACATTCGATACAAATAAATTCTGAATATAACATGAGTCAAATGGCCTCCGTGACTTCTTTTACAGGAACGAATTCAATGAACTCAATTTTCGAGTACTTTTTCTACTAAATAGAGTTGGCTGTCATGAAAAGCACGTTCAATATTGAATTTTATAGCTTGAAGAGTGTCTGGTCTATTGCTAAAGAACCCACAAGAAGTAATTTAATGACATTAAATCACAACTTCTTGCAGGCCAATAACGTTATAATTTTCCGATATAATCGAATCTCCACACTTTTTTCGCAATAATTCGGTTCTTACATGTACTATGTGGTTCTAGTCTCGGCTAGTTAGAACCAGATCTTATCAGGATCAACTTCTCTTAATTGAGGGCATAAAAAGTTGGTTTTCATCAATCTATACCGTTTTCCATTGACAGTAATGGTGTTGCCGGCTGCATTCCGAAACAAGTGTGGACCGACGATTCCAGCAGACCACACCCAACTGTCAATTTTGAAGAATATATTGGTTGTTCGAGTATGATTAGTGTATTTTCTTCGCACCAAAACCGACAATTTTATTTATTTGCTGCATCATTCAGATGAAAGTGACTCCAATTGAAGAAAATGATTTTTTTGAAAAAAAAAATGTTACAGTTTTCAAGTTTTTTCAAGCAAAATCAACAAATTTACGGTGGTCCAATGGCCTTAGTTCTTGAAAGAGTACAATCTTATACGAATGCAAAGCCAAATCCCTTCTCAAAATCCGCCAGGTCAAAGTTCGAGACAGTCTTAACTCTTGAAAACGCCTTGGAATCGACAAATTGCTGTTTTCAGCCACACTTTTCTGAATGGCAGCAATATTTTCATTACTTCAAGCGGTTCTTTGTCTTATTGGTACTTGAACATTAGGTAAAGCGAAACGACGTACGAAAAGTTGCACACTGGAGTACACGAGTATCCACTACAAAGCAACTAATCGTATACAGAAAAAATATGTAAAAGCGCAGCTTAAGCGCGACACAATCTTTAGTGCATAGCACATAATCGTGTATATTGTTTGCGTTGCCCCGTAATCGGTTCGCTTAAGTGCTTTTATGCTTTTTGCTATTATGCTTTCATTGCTTATCCGAGCATCTTCAATTTAAAGTCCTGTCCACTTTACTTTCACTATCGCCACTACAGCTGCTGCCAGCCGTAGTTATCACAACACATTTTGCTCGGACTACAACGCTTGACTCGCTTTTGTCACATAGCATAAACATGCGTACACTGCTGCGCGGACACAGATTTTTTCTTCGCCGTGCGCCATCAGCAGCGCGAAGCTTGTTGTACAAAATAGAGTATACAAACTATAAAAGCAGAACGGTTATGAAACTTAGCGGACACTTAAAGCGCCAAGGACAATACTAACAAGCACTCCAGCGGGACGTTCCGAGTGCTTGAATGTTGAATGAATTGCTTGTGTTGTGAAGTTGGTGAGGGATTTTCACAGTAACAACAAACGCAGTAGATAAACAATGCGCTTTCTGCTGTGTCTACGCTGTAATGCTCCAGAGTGATGCGGCTGAGTGAACACAATGCGCGCAGAAAGAGTGTTCAAAGACAATTATTTCATGCGCTGCGAGTTTGAAGAAATATGCGTTAACTAGTATCAACTACAAGAAAAAATCTGTTCGTAAACCACTTAAGACACCAGCAAGTAAGTAAATTGTTCAGTAAAAATTAAAGTCGTGTATAAATTTCTTAAATTTCTAGGCTAGCTGCATGCATTTAATCCATCATAAGCATGTCTTAAGCTTTTTCTTATACAAATTTGCTGCAAACTCTCCTAAGTAAGCATAACTACACATATAAATAAACATACATTTAAGTATGGAGGCCAAAAGTTATATTTATATTATACTTTCAGGTGTGAAGACATAACAAAAAGCCAAAAATTCTGGCACTGACAAATACATGCACATTCATAAAGTAAAAGCCAACATATCTAACAATATCGCATGTATGTTAATCTATATTCATATATACATTATAATATGATACGTGTGTTTGCGCCTGCAGATATGCAACAATATGTCGCACAAACAACCTGTTGCTGCTTCAGCGCCGAGTGTCTTCTGTTTGGCAAAGGTGTGGCGCTTGGTGAGATAAATTGTGGTTTTAGGGTAGAGAGAGAAGATAAAAATAGTATGTAATGGAGTTTTTGTCTGCCGGCGTTTTCCAGCACATGCACATACACTTTTGTTCGGGCATAGAAATATGAGTTTAGCGACGCGAAAATGATACCAGCGCCTTTGGGTGGTATTTATGCTCGTGTGTTTGCAAACAGAAGTGAAGATAGTTAAGCGATAATGATTTCGGAAATAAGTCAAAGGTGTTTATAGATTTTAAACAGTTAGATTTATAAAAAAAAAATGATGGGGACCAATTTGTAGAGCGTTCAGTTTTGTACGAAATCGATTAAACGGGATATTTGTCCAAGTGGTTGAAAGCGATTAAGAATTTTTAACTTTAGTAAGAAAAAAATAGCAAACTGTAAGGCGGAAGATCTTTCAGTTGCAATTAAGAGATCATACTTGAAGAAATTACTGTGGAGGTGTGTAAGAATCTATTTGTCAGAGTACTAAACAAAAGAAAACCGTTTTTTTGGCCCATCCTAATACATATATAGTACATATTTAATATTTATAAATGTAAATAAACTAATTTTTTATTATATTGTAAATATTAAAGTGAAGAAAAAAGCTTTATTACTGAAACATTTGACAGAAAGCGCAGAAAAAATTGTATTTTAGTTCAGAAAGCTTAATAATAAAATAATTTGGGTAGTCGAAAAAGTCTTTTTGTGTTTTGTCAATAGATGTCGTTGCAGTCGTATATCTCCAGTGCTACCAATCACATTGTGTCATACGAACAAAATGGTACATATTTGGTTCACTAAAGTTCATTATAAAAAAAATAAGTTGAAGTTTGATTAGAAATGCGAAAAGACTTTTTCGACTACCCAATATATTGCCTGACAACACAAATTTTGAATTTTCTGGAAAAAAAATTATATTTATGTTTTTCATGAAAATATATATATCAGCGAACTAGCTGCACAGTTCTTGAGCTATCGAGCAGAAATTTTGTACACAACCTTTGCTTCTCAAGAAGCTGCTTATTTTTTGGAACCGTCGATATTGTAGCCCTGTAGAACATAGCTGCCATACAAACTGACCGTTCAAAATTCAGTCCTTGTATGGGAATTTTTTTTTAATGAAAATATATCCTCACGATCTTTGGCCCGAATAATTGTTTAAAACAACAAAATATTATCCGAAGAAATCGTTCAAATCGGACGACTATAGCATGAAGTTGTCATACAAACTGAACGTCCAAACTGAAGTTCTTGTATGGAAAACTTATATATTTGACAAGCTATCTTCACAAAATTTGGTACTCAAGAATACCTAAGGCATTTCTAAAATCTCTGAAAACATTGTTCAGATCGGACCACTTTTAGATATAGCTGCCATACAAATTGAAACTTCAAAATCAAGTCCTTCTATGGAAAACTTTTTTATTAAACAAAATATCTTGACAAAATTTGGCATAGACTATTAAAAAATGCAAACTACAATCTCGGAATATATTGTCCAAATTGCATAACTATATCATATAGCTGCCATACAAACTGTTCCATAAATATCAAGATAAAAACGTTTCTGTAGCCTATTAAGCCAACCTGCAAATCAATATAAAAAAAAAAATCGAGTTGAAATTTTGTCCTTCACCTCCCACAATTCTTCATTTTTCTGTTACATATTATATAAACAACTTTCTAATTGTTGCTTTTGTTCTACGCGCAGTTCATTAGTTGCATTGTTTTGCCATGTATTGTGCTCATATTTGCTAAATACAAAGCGCACTCGTATAAAATTATGCACGTGCCAAACTATAAACAAATGCACAAAAAACGAAATAAAATAGGGGAGACGACATTCAGTTTTCTGGCGGTCACGTGCGTCTTAATAATGCAATTTTCTTTGCTAAAAGTTCCCCTGCACACCAAAACACAAGCATACATACACACGTACATTTAATCACGTAAATGCTGCTTCATGCTACATTTGTCTGTTGCTTTATGTTTGTTTTTATTTTTAGAACAACTTGACAAAACAAATACGTCAACTTGAAATATATATGTATGTATGGGGTATTCCATACCAAATCGACCACTTTTGAACCCGACCCCTTTAGATTTTGCTGAAACTTATCCATCCTTTTCTAACCTTTGAAAAAAATTTAAACGCCAGAGAAAAAATTAATAAATAACTTTTTATATTGTTTCTGTGAAATCATAAAATCGTTAAATTATATTTTTTATATGATAGAAATAAATTTTAGGGAAAAAATTTTTTTTCGTTTTTTTTTTTTATATATATTTTATAAATAAAAACAAAAAAAATCGGCCCACTCCGGGAGTAGCAGGGATAGTTGTCAAATTAATTGAAGTTTTTTTTAAGGAAAAAAAAAATGGCGAACTTCCAAAAAAAAAATACGATTTTACTTAAAAAAAAACCGATTATTTTATATAGTTGATCGTGTTAAATTTTTTTCGTGTATTTTCTAGAAAAGTTCATTCAAAAACAAAAATTTAAAAAAAAAGATCCCCAAAAGTCAATTTCTACAAAAGTTATGGCTATTTGAAAATTAAAATAGCCATTTTTTAGCAAAAAATAGCAAAATTCATAACTTTTTTGAAGTTGGACAAAAAATTTTGAAAAAATTCTCAAAAATGTTTTTCAAAGTGTAGAAAAGGATGGATAAGTTTCAGCTAAAGGGGTCGGGTTCAAAAGTTGTCGATTTGTTATGGAATACCCCGTATATAAATGGTATTATAGGTATTAGCTGACGTATTGTTGTCACATATGCAGTTACGAAAATAGTATCACACAGCGACGAAATAGCAGCGCAGACCAGCAGCAAATATGTGCGTAGGTGTGCGTGGTTTTGACATGAATGATTGATGTTAATGCGTGCATGCCTGCGTGCGTGCAGCACGAAAATTCTTAGGAGATACTTAACTTACATATCCTGCATATTTTACGCACATTTAACAGTATATATATAAATACAAAAATATATGCGTGGGTGCGTCGCTTAGATACACATATATGATTATGTGTATTATCTTTGAAATCAGCTCGAAAATGCCGTAAACGCTCAAGCAATTACACGCGATGACGACAACCAAATTTTGCAGGCGCTTTAATAAACAAATGTGAAACTAAAAATAAAAAATGTGTATACCACACAATAAATAATATTTTTTTATTAAAAAAAAATTAGATTGAAGTTTGAAGAATAGCTTGAATTAATCAAATTAACCAAAATGCAAAACAACAGCGCGTATAGTCTACTTTATAGACGTATAACACAGCACTATTAAAGCGTACTACATGACGTATGAGTAATATTTTATAGCAAAAAATTTAGTATAGCATTCTGCCTTCGCTTCAGTTATTTAATCACATTTTTAACACATTTTTGCTTTCATTTAGAAATTTCTTTCAAGTTTTTCGAGCAAAAAAGAAAACTTCTAATGTCAGCAGCAAATGGAATGGAAAAGAAATGTATGCATTTCAATGCATAAATGACAGCCAGAAAGCAACATGAAAAGCTGGAATAAGTAGAGAAGTGAAAATGGAAACGGGCAGGCAACTACAATAGAATACAATATACGATAGGAGCGAGCGCACATTTCCTAAATTCTTTTGCGATATGCGCTGATGCAGTGAAGCGTGTATGGTATTTTCTCTAGCTACCAATGTTATAAAAAAATGTAAAAAATGCGGAGAGCAACTAAGTGAGATGTGAATATTAAAAAAATTGAAAAAGTATATATAAATATACACCACAGCTTTAATAAACACAGATAATAAATAATGAAAAAACCTCCGGTTTACACACCCATATAATTGTTAAAAGTACCTACAGACTATTCCTACACATAACAGCACCATCTAGCTGTTCATAACAAATTGTCAAACGTACCTATAGACGAATTATAAACCTAGTAGCGCCGTCTAGCAGTTTATAACGACATTTCGAAGTGAAGTCGAATGAAAATTAAAAGTAATGTGAGAAATCTGTTAAAATTTCGAAGAATGCTATTTTTTGAAATTCCTAGGGAAATATCTTATTTATGGGAAATCTTGTATAGAAATGGAATGCCTTCAAATAAAGTAAATTGTCTCGAAAAGCTTTTCTTTTTCTTGATAACAATTAACAATTAAGAGATAGTAAAACTGCCCCTTCTCCCCATGATTGTGCGCTGGTTTTGCGATCTTTTCGTATTTCTAATCAAACTTCAACTTTTTTTTAATATTTATAATGAACTTTAATGAACCAAATATGTACATTTTGGTCTACCATATTTTGCCGTTTTTCCGCCAGACATTATTCCATAAGTGTAAAAATGTTGTGGTTTCTCGACAAAACAATGCGAAAAGGAATTTTCATAGGCTTCTCCTAAAGCCAGTTTTATTCCATCAAAGGAGTTCTGCATTGACCGAAACACATGGTAGTCCGATGGCGCTAGGTCAAGGCTATATGGTGGATGCATCAAATCACCATATATCACTTCCCAGCCAAGCTCTCCCAGTTTTTGTTGAGTCATCAAAGATGTGTGTAGTCTAGCGTTGCCCTGATGGAAGACGAAGTCTTTTGTGTTCATCAGTTCTGGCCGTTTTTTCGATTTCTTGCTTCAATCTCATCAGTTGTTGACAGTAGAATGCAGAATCAATCGTTCGACTAGGCTGGAGCAGCTCATCGTGGATGATTCCTTTCCAATCCCACCAAACACTCGGCATAATCTTTCGAGGCGTCAATCCCAGCTTTGCGACCGTTTCCTTAGCTTCACCATGTTTGGACTATGATGTATTTGGCAAACTGTTGTCGTATTTGATCCATTTTTCGTCTCCTGTTACTGTTCGCTTCAGAAGTGGTTGGATTTAATTTTTTTTTTTCAACAAAGAATCGCAGATGTTAATTCGGTCCATTAAATTTTTTCACAGACAATTCATGTGGTACCCAAAAATCGAGCTTCTGTTTGTAGCCAGCCATTTTTAAATCGTTCAAAACCGTTTGATGATGAATGTTAAGTTCTTCAGCGATGTCATTGCTGCTTATGCGACGGTCTTGGTCAATCTTTTCCATAATTTCATCGACTTTTTCAACGACAGGTCTACCAGAGGTGCATCTTTCACATTGAAATTTCTAGAACGGAAGCGAGCGAACCATTGTTGTGCTACACGAACTGATACAGAATCGTCTCTAAACTTCACAAATTTCATTTGTGGCTTGCTTGACATTCTTCCCTTTTTTATACAAAAATTTCAAAATTAGGCGAATTTCTTCATTATTTTCATAATTTTTGCTGTAAAATTTTTCAACTTTCCCGAATTTAATTTTTTTTTTTTTATTAAATGAAGCTTAAAATCTCACCTTTCCAACACTTTATGGTACGAGTATGACACAGTGTGATTGGTAGCACTGGAGATATACGACTTTAACGACATCTATGGACAAAATATGAAAATACTTTTTCGACTACCCAATAGTATTTCCTTTAACTACGGTTGGAGCATAGGGATAATTTTTTTAACTAAATTATATATATTTTAGGAACAACAGTTACATTCCAAAATCAACACGCAACAAGTACATTCTAAGTAATCCCAAACACCTCAATACTTCCTTAAATTTACCGCAAAAAGAATGTTTCTACCAAACACCTACGTAAAATATCCCCTTTTAAATCCCCCCCATTAAATTTGTTTGCACTTTAAAGATGTCTTATATCATTTTTCACATTTGTGCTTATCATTTTGCGCTGTTGCCGCACTTTTACAATTTAAATGAGTCGTCAGCGCTGTCGCGTTGGGACAATATCATAATTTTATTTGCATAAACTCGCGCTGACAGCTAAGCAAACAGTCTTTTGTGTGCATCAGCGGGCAGTGATAAAATTAAAATATAATGCAAAAAAAGAGAAGAAAATAAAAAAAATAACGAAAAAAGTAAAAAAAAAGTTGGCACAGCAAATACGCCAACCAAGTACAACAAACAGCCAACCGTGCGGCGAACGAGAAAAGTGCTGCTTGGAATTTACACGCCACCTGAGCCCATAATGGCAGCTCATTTCATTTAATTTCGGCAACGCTTTTTCGTGGTTTTCATGTTGTCAGCTTTGCTCTTCTTATTGCTTGCTTTAATTTTATTCACAAGCACACACACATATGGAGAGAATTTTTTGTCGGCGGTTGGTTGACGCGCGCAAAAATGCCGTCGCCTAACATTTGTCATTGCGGCAGCGCTCGTCTCGCATTTCAGCATTTTCACGAGTGCGACGCCGCATTTTTTTCATGCGCACCTAATGTGAGTGTATTAGTGCATGTGTACGTTAATATTAGTATGTATGTATGAGTGGGTATGTTTGTTTGCTTGTGTTTAGTGCCCCTTCGCTGTCAGCTGAAAAATACCGCACACACTCTTAGAGGAATTTTTATGTCTCTTTGTGTGTGTGTGTGTGTGTGTGTGCTGTGTCCTCATTCCACGTTTTTCTGCATTCCACAACTGTCATTCCATTGCGAATTTTTTCGCTGCTAAGTAACCGCAACTGTAACACGAATATTCGTGTCGGCATGCGTCTCACTTATTACGTCTCTGACCCTTGTATTTGCAAGCTGCTCAGTTTAGGATATTTATGGCGCGCTTTAAAGGCGGCGTATTCGTCAAATATGAGCTTAATCTCCACACCGTGGCTGACATATGTACTGTGTGTATGTTTATGCTGCATAATTTATGCATATTTCTGTTTAAACTAGTAGACATACGAACATCGAAGTGCTTATTTCTATTTGATTTCGCTTGTTCAGTAAAGTCTCGTCATAGTTGTAACGCGACATGGTGCTGTTGTTATATAAACTCCTGAAAGTATGCCTCGTTTGCTTTGTGATAAATTGTTATTACATAAAACCAAGAAAAAAAATTTAATTTAAGTTATAATACCATTCACAGTTGCATTTACTATGCCAAAAATGGTAAAAAAAAAACTTTATCGTAATTTCAATCTGCCAGTTTGTATGACAGCTATATGCTACAGTGGTCCGATCTGAGCAATATATTCAGATATTATTGTGTAGCTTTAGGCAATAATCTATGCAAAATTTCGTGAAGTTATCTTGGAAAATAAAAAAGTTTTCCATATAAGGACTCGACTCATTTCGATCAGTTTGTATGACAGCTATATGCTATAGCGGTCCGATCTAAGCAGTATGTTCAGAGATTATAGCATATCCACAGACAATAATCTATGCAAAATTTCGTGAAGATATCTCGTAAGCTAAAAAAGTTTTTGATGCAAGCACTTAATTCCTTTCGTTCAGTTTGTACGGCAGCTATATCAAGTAGTGGTCCGATACCGACGATTTCGGTACATGAGTAGTCTTTTGAGAAGAAAAACACGTGTGCAAAAATTCGAAATGATAAATCTAAAACAGACTTGTTTCCCTTGACTTTTCCTTCTGGTTGTTACAAACTTCAGAGCAAACTTAATATACCCTATGCAGGGTATAAAAAAAATAAACGCGTGTTTTTCATACATATTAAGCAGCGCATTAGCGTTTTAATAAGATACTTAAGCGAAATTTTACACAGTGGAATTGTACGTACTTCACTTTTGTCCACAAGCTTACCTAGGGGAACCTACTCTTCATCACTGATTTACGCACATTTAATGGCGGATTTATAAACTGCTGAAATATATGCTCGTTAGCTTTTTGATATGCATTAGCATTATGTTTATTATACTTTGCAGTGATTCGAAGACAAAAATGAAACCGACATCATCATTAATCACCTAATATACCTACCTATAACCTACCAAATACCTAAAACTTTTAACTCACACACTTCTTACATACTCAAATAAAAGTAAATCTATAGTTCCGTTAAGGAAAATAGTTAATAAAGAAGAAGATAGTTTCGATAGGAAATCATCCACACTATTTTACATGAACAGTAAAGTGTAACAAACACTTCGAGTGCATTGATTTCCCTCAACGAAGCCGGTACAAATGAACTTGAGCACGTGCACATTGGCGTCGGCGATGAAAATGTCAACGGCACTGCCACTTGCTGTGCATATAAAAGTAGCAGAAGAGGAGAAACTTAAAGAAGGAGAACGAATGCATTCGATTGTGCTTTATGGAAATTACTCCACACTACATATGTATGTAGACAGAGAAGAAAACAGACATTATAATGGTGAAGTAAAGAAGTCAAGTAGATAAGGCTGAGCACAGCGAAGTAAAACAATGATAGTACGGAAAGAAGGGCAAGTCTCTGAACTGTTTCAATTTCTGCGCTTTGTTGTCATTACTCATTACCACAACACCAATATGCTTTTAAAAATAAATTAAGGGGGTATTCTAGTCTAGAAATTAAAAACAAAATCGATTTTTTTTATATCTTTTCAAAGTTTAGCTATTCAAGAATATGTGTACAAGAGGATTTTTCAAAATTCAAATTAATTTCGGAGATATAGGCATTTTTTTGATCCGGCATCCAAACTGGTTCGGCCGGAACGCGAAACTTTAAACGCGTTTTTCTCAAAACTGACTATTTCGGAACGATGCCCACGATTTCTCAGGTTCTACTGGACCCATTTACTTGAAATTTTTATAGAGTCTTCTTTATAGGCTTGTCTATGGTTGGAACTAGCCCCATCAAAAAATTTTTATATTTATTATTTTTAAAAATTCGAAATAGTCAGAAAAAGTGATAAAAAAAAAATTTTTTCAGGAAGTCGCCATTTTGTGAAAAAAAAAATGTTTCCCACTTTTCCGTAGTTCCGACCATTGCGACAATATTCTTGATTAATAATCTTTTTTTCTTTTTGGTTTCAGATAACTAGGAGGGTTGAAATCATGGGCATGTTCACGTGGCAATTTTTAGAGACCCCCCAATTCGTCAGCTCATAATTTTTGAAATTTTTTACTTTTTTTAGTTTTTAATTTTTTTCTGTACTCTTTAAAAATTAATAAATAACTAGTAAAAAAATGGGTGGTAAAAATATTAATTGCCTTTTTTTTACGACATTTTAAAAAATACCAGAAATTCATGCTTCTAGACTAGAATACCTCCTTAAAGATGAAAACACAGTGAACACTTGTTCACGCATTATGTGCTCAGTCAACCTTGATAAGTCCTTGTTTTCTCTTCAAATAATTGTTTTCAAAATTTCAAATGTAACAATATTTCCACATCTGTCTAAAATATTTTTAATAAACCCAAAAATCGAAGTTTATAAAAAAAAATCGATATTTAATATATTAAAATTATCGATTTTTATTATTTTCACACAAACTAAAAAATTCTAAACTGCCTAAAAATCGTTTGTTATAAAAAATCGATTGTTAAGAAAATCGATAGTAAAGTATAATAAAATTATCGATTTTTTTATTTTCAAATCAAATTAAATGCTTAATATGTATGCGCAAGTATTGTAAATTAAAACTTAAGTGTTGCCAAATAATTTAAATTTAAATAAACCATATTTCGCAAAAAAGAAAAGTACGAGATCGATTACAACTACGAGATAATCGATTTAACTAATAAAACTATAAAAATAAATACCTTATTAAAAATATATCGCTACAAAAACTTTACAGTTAGATATCGTTAATTCGAAGTTATCGATTTTATTAAATCAACTAATCGAAATTTTTTAATGAAACAATCGTTCAATTTTATTAGTTATTAGCCGGTAATTCTTTTAATCTTAAACTTGATAAATTAAATTTATTAATTAGTCTATAGTTTATCTATCGATTAATCGATAAGTTTTACTAATCTAGTAATCTTGCAGTAAGATATCAATAATTATATATATACATATATGTATCATAAGTTATCGATATTTTATGAATCTCCTAATCGAAATTTTATTAATCGAACAATCGAAAAATCCATCAGGTTTAATAATTTATTAACTTATAATTCTAGGTAATCGGAAAATTGATAAATGTATCGATTGAGTGATATGTTTATTAATCGACAATTTTTATTAATATAGTAAACTTGTAGTCAGATATCGATAATACGAAGTTATCGACTTTATTAATTTAGTAGCCAATCATTTTTTATAAATAGCAAAATTGATAAATTTAATGTATCGATATATCCATATTTTTATTAATCGATAAGTTTTATTAATATAATAATATTGCAGTTCTACATCGATAATGCAAATTAATCGAATTTTTGTTAAAACATTAATAGAAATTTTATTAATTGATCAATTTTATTGTGGATAATTATTTTAATCGGAAAATTGATAAATTTATTTATCGATTAGTCGATATATTTATTAATCAATTAAACGATAAATTTTCTTAATATAGTAAACTTGCCGTTAGAAACCAATAGCTAGAAGTTAGCAACTTTTTGTTAAGCCATTAATTGAAATTTTATTAATCGAGTAATCGGTCAATCGATCAATTTTACTAAAAGGCAACCGATTATTCATACTAGTCGCAAATTTGGTAAATTTTATTTATCGATTAATTGATATTTTTATTAATCCATATTCGATATTTTCATTAATAGATTAATCGATAAATTTTATTAATCTAGCAATCTTATCAAATGAGCAATTGCCCCTTTTTTAAACAATTAAACTATATTTGTTTAATCGAAACCAATAAAGTGTTACGAATCTGTTAAATAATACCATCAGTCACACGACATATTCTCAAACTTAACTAGTATGTATACAACTGATAACTGTTATACAGATAACAAATGTAGCCTCTGAACGCCTTCTAAACATTTATTACTTGCCGATTATGCATTTATCTTTTTTAGTACACTATGCAATCTCAACTTCTCAAAACTGCTTAACAATTTCTTCAATGTATATTCTGATATTTTCAATAAAACTTAGCATTTATTTGCAGCTTTTGAAAAGACACCTCAACTTTTACTATATGTACATATGGGGATATGAGTAAAAAATAATAATTTTCGCAAACTTTCAATCGAGCAAAAATTTATTTTCCAGTGAAATACACACACTTGAACACTTAAAAATACATAACATTTCTACACAATTGCAAGCATATACCCGATATCCCGGAAGCGTGCGTGCAATCTGCCAGATTTGTTTGCCCTGAGCCAACACTGACGCCCACGCAGCCAACTATGTACATATACGAGCATATATGATACATATGTGAGTATGTATGTGTATATGTATGTAGTGGTAGACAGCCAAGTACACTTATACGAGTACAACGAGTGCTTGGATTCTTGGTGAAGGCGGCTGATTGTCAGTCGCCTGAGGATTGGCGTCGCTCTTCCGCTTACTTGTTGTGCGCTGCATTTGTGTGTGTGTGTGTGCGCGCTTGAAATGTGCACACATTTGTTTGCAGTTCGCAGTTCGTATACAGTGGATATGTGCTCGGCACATATTATTGCCAATAGCTGTCTTTGCAGTCGTTCAGCAGTGGCCAAACTTCCGTTTCCTGTCGCCCATGTGTCTGCCATAGGCGCCTTACTGACGACCAACATTTCACTCACCTCAGCTACCTTTCTGTCTGTGTGTGTCACCTGGCACATCACCGCTTGCTTGCCGCCTTTACGCACGTTTCGGCTCTATTTCATTCGTTCTTTCTCCACTCGATGCCTGTCTGCTGGGTAGCCTGTGCGCCTGTCAGCGCCAAACCGGCATATCACTGCACATTTGCAGAGTTGAGAATTCTTTGGAGACTTGCATGTTATGCGTTTGCTTTGGCTTCACATGCTCATTCATACTTCTTTCGCTATCTGTCATAGTTCAATTCATTCATATGCATACAAACACTTTTCTACTTATGCACATATGTATTTGTATGAGTGTGTGTGTTTACAAGTGAGCTTACTGAAACGATCAAGCACCTCTTGCTGCAAGCCGGTGAAATCTTCTGCTTGCCATAAGCACGTGCCTTTGCCGACGATAAGTGCAATTCTTGCAATTCCAAAGTTATTGGCACACATTTCTTTACAAATCGATTTGTGCTTAAATTGAACTTATCACGTTCGCACTGTCACGAGTGCGAGTATATGAGTCAAAGTACTGAACCCAGGTAAACTTATGCACTTCTTATGAGAATTTTTCTTACAGGTCGCTATGCAATAGGCCATTTCTATTTATAAATATAATAAAAATGTAGTTTGGGCTGATTGGTATTAATTTTTTTACCCTGAAGAAGGTATATTAAATTTAACTGACCTCAAGCTGTAAACAAAGGTTGAAAACTTGGCTAATTGTAAACAAAGATTGTGGATTTGGCTAAATGTAAAGAAAAACTTCATGGACCTCCCAAAATGTAAACAAAGGGGTCAGTGACTCTAAAACAGGTAAACAAGTGGTTCATTGATCTCAAATGTAGAACAAAAGTAGAGGACTTACCTAAACGTAAACAAAAATTTCATTGACTTCATCATATATATATAAACAAAGGGGTCATTGACCTCATTATGCAAACAATGAGATCATTGAACCCATAAAACGTAAATAAAAGGTGACCTTGGAATATATAAACCATAAGGTCATTGACCTCACAATGTTAACAAGGGACCTCAAATGTAAAAAAAGAGGTTGTGGTCTTGGCTAAATGTAAGCAAAGATATCATTGACCTTAGAAAAATGTAAACAAAAGGTCCCTGACTTCATGATGTAAACGATACATGACTTTATAATTAAATACTCCTGCCTACAGTCCAACTAGTTATTAAACTTCGAAACTAAAAGTTGAAAGCATAAGGCGTAAAAGGACAATAGAGTTTATAAAAAACGTTTTCAAGGTATCCATTGATGGGATTCTGCACCAGGTAGAGAACTCAAAAATATTTGGAAAATGTATCAAGACGATCCCAACAGAGGTCGGACTCGGGCCCTGCATAATTGTAGTATATCTCTTTCACATAGCACGTTGACAGCTTATGTATACAATATCCTAAGCATACTTTTAAGAGCGATTGAAAGTAAAAACTCATTCCTAAACAAACTTAGAATGCTTTCCGGCAAGGCAATTGAAAAATTGTCTAACAAATTGAAGAATTTCAAATAGTTATTAGAAAAATTATTAAAAATTCCTTTGAGTTTCTAAAAGTTGTTTATGGAACCACTTTGGGAAAGTTCTGTTTTGTTTAACCATGTTCAGTTTTTTTTTTATTTTTATTTATTTTTATTTTATTTTATTTTTTTTTTAACTTTCTCTCTCAATTTGCTTATGCGATTCTACAGATACGTACTCCAATTTACTACTCCAGCATTCATGATGAAACTGTTTGTTGAAGAAAAGTAATTAATTTAAATTTCTAATGTCGACAACGTTTCGCCTCTAATTAAATACTTTGCTTACATATAGTTTATAAGAGTTTATAGCACAGCACAGAAGCATAGAAGTGCGATGATGAAGTAATTAAAAAATAAATAATATGAAATTCGCCATAAATGAGTCAACTTGCTGCACTTGAGGCAGCGCCTCAACAAACTCACCACTCACCCCATTCACTCACTTTCGCACAGCCACGCACACTCAACTCCATAGCTGTTTACTCACTGCCATTCATTTACAGTGACTACAACTCCCTGACTACTGCAATATTTATGAATTTATTTCCCTGCTCCATTCATCCTTGAACATTCAGCCACTGCCACTGCCACTTGCACGATTTTTGTTTTCTTAAATGCACTACAAACAACACAAAAGCGAGCGTTTAAGACGAATTATGCAAAAGTGTAAAGAGCGAAAGAGAAACTTCGCTCGACTTTACGAGTACATAACGGAATGCTAATTAAGCAGCGAACTCGTTATAAGGAGCACAAAATTAGTACCCCCAGCAGATGTAGTAGTACTAGTAGCAATAGAAGAAGGTAGTGCTGACAAAAGTAACGGCAGATGATGAAGTTTAGTAGTGAAGGTATGTGTGTAAGGATGCAAAATAGGAGACAGTTGCGCAGTGAAGTTCTGTCTTGCCTCAGTTGATATTGCGAAACTCATAAAGCAAACAAATTGGCATCATTTCAGTATTTAATGAGTACACTTGTGCATATATTAATACCTGGGAGCGGAGAAAGCAGCTGTATAAGTATAAAATATGGAGTTGTTGTGCAGTGAAATAAAGTGGACAAATATTGTGGCATACATTTGTGCGCGCAATTGGACTTCGTGAGCGTTTCTAATGAATTGTGTAGAGCTATAAAAGGACGGTGAGTATTGCAATTCTGCTTAGTAATAATATTTATAATTTTAGCAATTAGTAAATGAGTTCGAAATCTTATTTGTCGCTGGCAAGAGGTGAAGTTCGATATTTGTCAGTTGACCAAAATTGGCATCTCGCCATTTATGAAAAAGTTGTATTTAAAGTCATATTATTAATATTTGATTATGTTAATTTATTTGGTGTATACGAGATGGTTGTTCAAGTCCTAATCTCTAACTAAAAGCATATTAATGCGGCGCACTAGAGCTCCAGAAATTCTCTCTGGGAACATTTTCCCATAGCCAGACAAACAACATCAGCTTTTAAGAGATTGATAGTTTAGTAATTTCGATCTGAAATTTTGCACGTCATTTTCACCTCAAGAAGCCTCTTATTTAGCGAAACGAGGCATCGGACTACTAAAAACTGAACCATGAGAAAAGTGCTTGTGGGGAAATCTTTTCCATTTGAGGAGATATCTCTGCAAATTTCACAAGTATTATTACTCATAGCAGAGGTACAATCTCCGAAGAATCTTCTCAAATCGGGCCACACATAAATATTAATACTTTTAAAGAAATTTCCCAAATTGGTGAACAATTTACAATGGTCTCATTGACCTCGAAAAAATGTTCACAATTAGTCACTGAAACCATAAAATGTAAACAAAACAAAGGGTGTTGACTTGGCTAAATGTAAAAAGGTTGTGTACTTGGCCAAATGTAAACAAAAAGTTCATAAAATGTAAACAAAGGAGTCATTGACCGCGGAAAAATATAAATAGTAAGGGCATTGACCTCATAATGTAAAGAAAAAGACCATTGACTCCGTAAAAGTTAAACAAAGGGTTAATTGACGCAGTAATCTTAATTAGTGATGAAACTCGGAGGAATTTCTGAGAGCATATTACTAGAGCTAGACAAACAACAGCTTTTAAAATATTGATAGGCACCTTTTAGGCGCCACTCCTGCTACTAATTAGAATTCGCAAAGTCTTAGTAATATCTTTTATCGCTGCCAAGGCTCTGTTTACCGAGACTCAAGGGTGCACAACGGAAACAAGAGCAAGGGCGCACCAATGGAAGGAGCCAGTGTCCACAGACCTGTCTTCACTTGAGATGTACGACTGATGTGACTTCGAAAAGGATAGCTGACAAGGCCTTGTTGACCGATTACATATTATTTTACCACCTTGAACTATAAATGCAATACGACCTAGAGTTCTGAAATGAAAACAGCGATAAAATTAAGTTACAAATACACCAAAGGTCATCAGTCACAGTGTCCTTGGCCTATCTCAAACCAGATGGTCAGAGTTAGGCCAAGCAAAGAGTTCCGGGAAGCTAAAGCCTCTCAGCGATAAAAAAAACTTTTATTTTTACACTTCTGTAGACGTTAGGACATCTCTGTCAGAAGAAAGTTTCTTCGAACACCTGCAAAGGGCAATAGAATCCTTCAGCAGAGACAAGATTTTAATAGTGCTGGTGGACTTTAAAGCACAACTTGGTCCAGACAATACCAATTTCAGTGAATTCAAGAAAAAGCAGGGAAAATCTCTATAACTTTCTACCAATTATTAACATTATCAAGCCACAGCCGAAGCCGAAGCCTACACAAATGATTTCAATTTCCAATCAAGTCCAACCGCTAAGCTTTAAAGTTTTAAGCGACAATCATAATAAGCTTTTTACATTACCAAAATGCCACACTTTTCACTTTTTACAAATCCTCCTATAAATCACCAGCATTTGCTACCCACGCGCTACAATGTAGATAAATTTAAGAAAACAACACCAACAACAAGAATAATTTGAAGGAAAAAGAGCACAACAAAGCAAAACAGCAATAAAGCGTAATCAATTTATGCCAGCAAAGCCGCAACGGTGGCGAAAAATGTGGTTATGGAAAAGCGCCAAATCGAAAAACCCGACAAAGATAAAAGTTTCAAGGAGCTACAACAAAAATAACACAAACACAGCAACGGCCCACACCTTAACACCCACTTCATGCTAAGTGATTCGCAATAATGAGGAAAGCAATAACAAATAAACAAACAAATAACGAAAAGGTATTAAAACACAGCCACGAGAAAATACAATGGCAACACTAACAACAATAGCAGCACAGCAACAACTTCGTTTACCGGTAATTTGTAGCGCTAATGCGTCTTTAATCTCAATAACTTCCGATATTCGACGAAAAGCACTCGAAGTGCAACAACAACAACAACAGTGTGCTGTCCTTTATGGCAAAACGCGCAAATTGTTGATTTTCCTTGGAGAGCGAGAGCGTGGGTGTAGAAGGAAATACGTATTGTTGGTAGGCGTGAAAAGCAGACGCAACAAATGTACGAAGTGTCTATGGAAACAGGGTGGTCAAACGATATTTTTTATGGTCGCATGACAATATTTAATTTTGGAGTGTAATTGAAAACATTTTTTGTAAAAAAATCTTATTGAAAACGATAATATAGCAAAATAGAATAAAAATAAAACCCTGTATGAAGGCTAAGACTTTGAATTTTAAAGTGTAATTAAAAAATGCTTAACAAATATGCATTTAATGAAGACCACTAACGCTTATTTAAAAATCCTGAACACCTTCGATATTCCAAAAAGAGTTTTAGCTACAAAAAATAGTTTCCTCAACCACCCTGTGTGAGTGTGAGTTTTCTTTAATTTTCGATAAGTACCGCAATGGTGTTTCACGCGAAACACTCAAACATTGTAAGTAAGCAAGCAAGCCAAGCAGACAAGTAAGCAAAGTTGCCACTTTCCAAACGCTCGAAAGCAGCAACATTGTGCATTTCTTCGCTGGTAATCAGCAGCAATACGACTTCTACTTTGCGACTTTCGCGCTTCATTAAAACTACAACGTTGTAGAGAGTATTGACTGCGCAGGATGAAGAGCACTTTGGTCCGACGCTGCGGTAGCGTACACTTTCCGCCGCCGCCGCTCTAAGTTTTACTTTCTATTTTGCTTTCACGCCACTTTTGTCTATACTTTACTCTTTTTCTATAATGTTGCCTGGGTGTTTTATTTCAAGCACCGTCACAGGAAATTGCTGCAATAATGTAGAGGAAGGAATAAAAAATTAGCGGATACGTTTAAAGTGTCTATGAGAAACGTGTGGGGATGCGAAAAATGAGAAGATGCGATAAAAAGATTAAAATATATGAGAAGAGAGTTTCCTAGTACTGGCTGTAATACCTATCAGGAGTGGAAAGAACTTTTTTAATCCATTTCTTGCTGAACGAGATATCAAAAAACACCGCTGGATATAATAATTACTAAGAACTGAACCATTGCGGAGGATAATTGGAGCCATGGAACTATAGGTTCATTCAATCTTTGTAGTAAAATTCGACCAATTTGACACTGAGGACGGTGGATATATGAGCTACTGAGTTGTCATGATGGCAGACCACGGAATGTAGATCACACATTGTGAGTCTTGGGAAGCGGTCACCATTTTTTTCGGGCGATACTACAGTCTTCGACTTCTTCCTAGCAAGTTCCTCGGATGAAACTCGCTGTTCCGACTATTCTATCCGCGGACACGCCCGCTCCGTACGTGATGAAATCAAAATTGCGAGTTCAATATTCGGCTGGTGTAGTTCTAAAGATTACGCTCTATAGGTCTCTCATTATTCTCGCTCTATTTTACGCCGTAGTAATATGGACGAAGACGAACCGAGATGATAAAGCCCTTGGGATATTCAGGAGAATTGTTTTCCATAAGTGCCGTCCGCAAGATCGATGAATATCGAAGAAGATGGAATCCCGACCATGATGCTTTGATGATGCCTACCTCGCAAATTGACCAAAACGGTATGGGGTAGATCAGATACCGAGAGCTGAAGAGAAAAGCCAGAGGCATTTGCAGAAAAAAAAAAAAAAACAGGCCAAAATGCGGGAGTATGAAGAGCTTGACAAGCTGGCCGACAGGGGTAATGCTCGAAAATTCTAGATGCCGCATCTAACAGAAGGTTTCTAGACCGACTCTGCAGAGGTGATCGAGTAACTGATGCCCAGAACATACTGAAATTATGAAAATAACACTTTTCCAGCCTGTTGATTGGCAGTGAAAGCAAAACAAGAGGAAATGGTAAACCGGATTCCCCGATCGATGTCGATGGAGCAGACATTCCATTGCCCGACTATGAAAAATAGCTACTCCACGTCTGAAGAACGGGGTTTCAGACGAGAAGACTCCTTATCGTGCGATTTCTTAAATCTACTACCATGATATTAATATCAATGACCACAACAACTGTGCAGCGCCATTGACAATGACCACAACTGATGAGTCGGCGTCACGAGTTTTCAAGAGAAAGGTCGATGGTACGAAGAGCTTTACGAGATATATTGGCATAGCTCAGCAAATTAAGAGACAGCGGCTAAGCTGGCTAAATCATGTCGACCGAATGGATGAAAACATTCCAGCTTTTAGAGTATTCAACGCAGTACCCACCCAAAAGAAGCAGAGGAAGACGTAGACATCGTTGGAAAAACGAAGTGCAGAAGAACTTGCCCACACTTGGAATCTCCGATTGGCACCAAATAGCAAAACAGCAGGAGGAACGACCGCATAGGCACCGCTTACCAGTAAAGAAGAAGAAGGGTAAACAATGGAAGCAAGGGTGCACTCGCTTTCAATGGAAGGAGCAAGTGCCTACAGACCTGTCTGCACTTGGGATGTACAACTGGCGTGACCTAGCAAAGAATGGAAAAAACTGGCGATATTTTGTGTTCAGGACCCAGACCCATACCCGCGCTTGTAGTGCCAAAGAAGAAGAATACATAGTTGCGGATTAGGGAAAAGCAAAGAGCAATTTAGATATCACTAAGCAAATAAATTTCACTCTCCCTTCCCACTTTTAAGCAAACAACGGCAAAATCGTTGAAGCATTTATATCCAAGTGCATACACTCAAGTATTCTCTTTTTCCAAATCATTCACAGAGCCATTTCCGTTTTACATACAACCGCCACTCTTTGCATTTCTAACTCACGCCACAAGCTGGACCGAACGCTGTCAAACATTTTCTTCGGCTGTCATACACCAAAAACTTTCTACAAACGCCCTGCACAGCAGCATTGATGTGCATTGAAGCGACGTCATCAGCGATGCTGTAGCGGTCAAGCAGAAGTGTCTAACTACACTGAAAGCAAATAGTACACGTACAAGCGCTTAGTCGCAACTGGCAGGTGAATAAAATGGCAATTTTTTTTTAATTTTATGTACACTACATACAAACATGCCGCTGTATTTAACACACAATTCACACACTCACATATATACACTGCCATTATACCGGCTGCTATCTGTCAGTTTGCCGCTCAATGCAAACACTGCTGAAGGCCCTAACCACTCAGCTGTCTCTAGACCTGTCATTGATGAAGCGCACCTCTCTCCCCCACCAACCGCTCTCGGCGCTTTTGTGCCGTTCGTCGTTTTACCGCCTCAATGCATCGCTGTTGCTGTGCATCAGTGCTCTCTCTAACGGTGAAATGCTTCGGTGCACCTGTACAGCGTTGTCTCATTTGCTTACCGCTTGAATAGGCGGTGATGGTCAGCTGTTGAACTTGGATACGGGCTGTTGAGTTCGGACAACTGCTCCGAATGGATGGATAGATGGATGGATGTGAGCAGCACAGGCTTTGGTGCTTGCAGCTGTCAATGTTGTTTTTGTTGGCTGCTGCCACCAGCGATTCAAATGCAAATAGCACAGGTACACAGGCATACATAAGTATGTATGAATGTTTGAGTGTACACAGATACGAAATGGCACTGGCATCAGCACGCCGGTAATTTCAGCTGACAGGCGAACTGCGAAGGCCACGAATTTTCGTATTCATGCAAATGGTCATGTTAGAGCCACTCAACTTGCTTTCAGCCGTTTATTTTTCACTTTTTCCCACGGCATGCCTGTGCATATTATTTACATATGTCTATATACACAGAAATATACATACATGTATGTGTATGTGTGTATGTGCAAAAAGTTGATTGCTGCCATCATATTTTTGTTGTTTTTGGCTGTTTGCTGGCACTTTGCATAAATTAATTTATTTACTTTGCAATTCATTAGAGTCACCTGCACAGCTGGACAGGACATTGCACGCAGACGGACGAACGGACTGCATACGAAAGTGGTTGTGTGTAATGCTCGTAAAGCGAGCAATTAGTTTTTGCATTTCTGATGACAAATAGCTGTTGAATTGGTATTTTAGACGCTTAAAGGGCCATTAAGCTGACGAGCATTAAATCACTTTGGCTCAAAGCGCTTGTTTGATAAAATTTAAGCTCAAATTGACGACTCGCAAATATTAAGGTGAGGAGTGTACGGTAATCTTTGGGCGACTGTGCATACTGATTACTTATTTAATGCGGAGAAAAGTCAGCAAATACACTTTGAGATAAAATATTATGAGAACCAAAAAGGTTTTAAAGAAACAGGGTTGGTCCGGAAAGTAATAGGATTGTCTTCCGCCGCGACTGTACTGTGGAGCGTGCATTTCTGGTCAACACCGAGTTTTACGTGGAAGTCCTCAAGAGACTCAAACGAAGGCTGAGTCGGGTATGACAAGACATCATAGCCGATTGGAAGTTGCACCACAACAACGCCCCGACTCACACTGCCTTTCTTGTGAACAGCTACCTAGCCAAGGCCGGTATCCCAGCGCTTCCGCAGCCGCCCTACAGCCCACATATATCCACGAACGAAAGTGGAAATTCAGATTTATGTATAGTGGGAACATTTACCAGCTTGACCGCCGGGCTTTCTGGAGTCAAATGGCAATAATTCGAATTAGCAATAATTTTCTTTGCATCAAACTGTTAAACTATTGTTAAACTTCGACCGTTAGAGACAAACTCGAACCAAAGGGAGATAGCGGATCGCGGATTCCTCTTTAAGAATGTTCATTATGAAGACTCCTTGGGTTAAATTCGATTAACCTGGTAGGCTAAGGAGACACGCGAAGACCAGTTTTGGTTACGTGGAGTTCCGTCACAAAGTCCATGCGAAGTAGCCATCTTTTAGGACGACTGTGCTTGATGCGAACTTTATTAAACCTGTGACCTCACTATGGATACCCTTTTCAGTGTCTAAAAGCGTTAAGCCTTCTAAGTAAAAAGCGATTGAGGATTAGAAAATCAACTGCACCTGCTTGACAGTAAAATGGACGAAATGTGTTTCCTGCCAAAAACTAAATTAAAACAGTTAATAGCGACTCTTCCTGTGAAACATATTGTAGGAATCGTACTCTGTACTCTCGAAATAAACAATTTAAAGTACTCTTGTAACACCGCCTTAGTAAAATTATTCCGTAATTTTATCCTATACCTCAGCTGCCTCAAATATTTCATCTGCCGATTTTTCAAATCTGGAATTTTTGGAGAAATGAAGAAACCATGAATTTTTATAGTAACATTTTAGAAGAGAAATGCACTCAACCAGCGCCAAACACCAAAATTGAGCTTAGCCGAGACACAAACCCACCATTACATTGTGAGCCGCTTCAAAATGCTTGACCACACTTAAGCCACAATTTCTTTATGTCTCTCGACATTATAGGCAAACGACTGGCGTAAATAGCTTTACAGCATCTCTGAACTCAACACCAACCAGTTGGTAGTTAAGAGCACACGTTTAAGAAAATTAGTCACTTTATTCAAATTCACTCAAAATCAAATGTAATTGCAATGAAATTTGAAATTAATTACTGCTTCAGACACAGACACACATACACAATCATAACCATTTACATATGTATATTCTCGTATTTGTTTAAAAGTATCTTCTTCTTGTTGCTGATAAGTGTGGTTTCCTTCCAAACCTGCACTTGAGCTGTTTTGATGCCATCTCTGCGCCGGTTGTTGTTGTTGAATTATACATTCTGTTTGCAAACAAAACCAGAAAGCCTAAATAAGCCAACTGAGTGAAGTGTAAGTATGTTCTCGTTTGCCTAGATGCACCACAAGTTTAAACTCAACACAAAGTTTTCCACTAATCGCAGATAAGAAAATTGCAATCTTCATTTTGGTGCAACTTCTTTGCATAAACTTTTAGCATTTTCAGGTAGCGTGCCGGTGAGTTAGCGTGTGAGATTTGTATACCCTGCAGGAAAGCGCAACTTATGTAGGATTTAGTAACAAACGATATCATTTCGGACCAATAGCAGTTATATGCCGTCAAAACCAGATACACTTATATTTTATCTACTTGAAATGGAACTTTTCTATTTCATAACAAAAAGTTCGAGGGATGTGAGAATTATAACATGATATGACTCCCTTTAATATATGTGTCTCGAACAAAATCCTTTTAGAGTTAATAAAAATTAGAAAAAATAGGAAAAAGTTTGTCCGCTCTTTACCATGTATATTAAAAAAATATATTGAAAATATTATAAATTTGAAAAAAAAATTAAAAAAAGTGGAAAAGGACTACCCACTGTTTATCATGTATGTACATTCAAAAAAAAATTAAAATATTATAAATTAGAAAAAAACGTATTTTTAACTTTTGAAGCAAAAAATCGTATATAGAAACACTCTTCTTAATTAGTAGTCTGCCGAGAACATTATTTCATTAAACTATAATTTTTTATGACCTATTCGAATTTTCCTACAGGGTGGATTTATATACAAAATACTTGTTCAAATATTTATATTTTGAAAATATGTAGGCACACGGTTACACATACGGTGAATACTTGTATATGTATGTATTTTTACCTTTATTACCTGTAGTAAATTGTTGTCAACAAGAGTTGCGTGCAATATTACGCTACAAGCATCTAGTTGGAATCTTGATTGGCCGTAAGTTTGTCAAAAGTAAAGTTTTAGAAATACGAAGACGCTTCCGTATGCGTTTATTCATATACATAGGTACACAGTTGACTATTTTCTTTACATACATTGCTTTATTTATGTACTTATGTTTCTACACATTTTCAAATACTACCATTTCAGGTACTACCTGCAATTTCGCAAAATTTATAACATTCTTTTACAACGCGCAATCACAGCAAAAACTAATCCAATATAATTCTGGCCGGCTCACCGCGATGCGAGATGACGACTTCACTTAGTTGCAAGCCAATTTAATGCAGGTAACTAAGGCTAAGCACACAGTGAGGTAGAAAGCAATGTCACTTAGCTGAAGCTTTATGATGATACCACAGATGGATGAAAGTCGAAAAATTAGAAAAGTCGAAAAGTTGTAAAAGTGAAGCATCTAGTCATCATCTAGATGTGGATTCAGATTGTAGAGTTTTTGATTTAAATAAAAAAATTTGTTTTTGTAGATAGTCCCTAAGTTATGTTTGGGGGATAGTTCAAAATCAACTGGTTCAGGAAGGATTGCAGAGAGGAGGTTGGTGTCACTCGGAGACTTATGCACACAGGATATACATATGTATATTTAGTAAGTCGGAGTCTATTCTGGATAAATAAGAATTTAATCTGGTACAGTAGCCAGATCGGCGTTACTCCAGGAACATACTTGAGACACCAACTCCAAGGACACTATTCACTGTAAGAAAGTCCATGAAAGTGTAATAGATCTACTGTGAATAGAGATGCATACTGCTGCTTAATTAATACTTGGCCGACTATTGTTTTCTAAGTGGCCAGCAAATATTTTTGTTTATACTCTGAGAACTACCGGCTAGCGAATTGACAGTCTTTTGCTATGAATTTAACAGAGTAAGAAGTTTAGACTCCATGCAGGGAAGAAACGAGAAAAGAAATCGAGCCGGTAGCTCAGAAATGTCTGGTTCTTCTTCTGGTGCCTTGAGGACATATCGTTTTTATATTTTAATATTTTTGAATTTGAATATTCAATACTTCTACAATTTTCGTTACACTGTGTGCCCAGCCTTACTTTCATTGCACGCAAATTGGCTGTGGCTGTCTAAAGTGGTTTTGCATCAATTTCACTGCTCAACTTACTTTGTTTTGAAATTACTTTCTCCAATTACGTCGCGCTGTTTTCTAACTAGTGGACGCTGATGAATTACAGCCAAGCAATTTGGGGACACTAGTGAAATCAAGAGTTCTCCAAAGACCACAAAATTTTAATAAAATCAAGTTAAGAAAATTTTACTCGAAACTATTAAATGTTAAAGAAAAAATTTACTGAACTCATCTTATGTGACATCGTTACTAATAGGAAGCACTGATTATCGTAAATATAATCATTATTAACAAGCTCCAAATGGGTGCTCGTTTATGTATGTCTATCTAGTTTCAGGGTCTTAAAATCCATATATGCTATACATACGCATACATTGTCATACATTGTCATTGTTTCAGTATTTATACAACCAAACTGTTCTACACAGTGCATTATTTGCTCTTTACATAATTAATAACATTTTAAGAACAAGTTTATGTCAATGAAAATAGATCACGTACCTGTTAATTTTAAGATGAACTCAAATTTGTTGATTTCAGCTTGTGCTTTGAACTTCTCTCTCCTTCCATTTATACACACATCACTTATTGGCTCTCACACAACACACTTGCATTTTTATTACACACATTTTTCTATGAAATTGACTACACTTTTCACTATTTCACTTCATTTTATTGCACAAAACTTATACACATTTATATTTTTACTACTTTACGCGCACTACTTTTCTATTTAACTACTCCACTCTCACTACTTTTACTTTAGAATAAAAAACACTTCCATTTTCACATTTTTTCTTCATTTTCCACTCACGCTCCTGCTCTTCATTTTTCATTTTTCTTTATTAACCTTCATTATGAAAACTAATTTTCGCTTTCTCGTATTAAACTTGTAATTGTCAATTTAATATTATAAATTTTCCACTTTTTTGCTTCGTAGTACATGCCTTATATTATTTTATTTATCATTAGCTCACACGCGTAATTTGATTTTATTTATTTCACAATTTGCACTTCGTGTGTTTCAATCGCGTTGCTTTGCACTGCTCGTTTGTTTACAAAAATCGTGTCACAGTTACGCCAGCCAGTGCTGTTAATTGCGACAGGTTGGAACACGTTGATTTGCATGAATTTTACTTTGTGCCGGCAAAGGGACATTGTTTTGACACGAAGCAGCTGTGCTTAAAAGAAAACAAATATCGTAAACAACAAATTAACTATAAAGAAATATAGCAAAGTTATTAATAAAATTAAAATAGGAGGAAAACGAATAAATTTGTAATAAAAATACAATCACATTAATAAATAAGAACATACATACTTATGTACATACATGTAGGCACTTACAAACACCAAAATTAAAAAAATACGGTTAAAACCAAAGTTGCCAACTTCTTCCAAATAATTATATGAAAAGGGAGAGTAAAATAAGTTTCCACAAAGAAAATATAAATGTTTAAAATATTTCACAGAATTAAACCAAAAATATGGAAAAATGTACAAACTTCGTTAAAAATTAAAAACTTTTTAGTCATGTTAGTCAAGTTCAGAGTTCAGACTCGTTGGTGGTAGACAGAGTGTCACAACAGTTCAATATCGATTTCAGTGTTTTTTGTTTTTTTTTTGGAAAACTGAAGCAGTTTAGGAGAACCTAGAGGTACGAGCTTAGAAAGAGTGAATAAACATCTAGTTTGTAGAATATGAGCATCTAAATAAAGAGGGTTAATAACGTTTTGGAGCTGAAACCATGTATTTTTTGCATAGGGTTGCCAATTGTTTAAAAATGTTGTATTCAACCAAATTATCAACGTTAAACTCATACCACAATATGATACTATAATATAATATTCCAAACAGTTTAAATAAAAATAATTTTGAAGGGTTGCCAGCTGTTTGAAAATAATCATTAAATAAAATCAATAAAATCTATAAGCAACGTATTTCAATATGTACAACTAGAACAAGAGATTTTATAATTATACCCTGAACAGGGTATACTAAGTTTGTCACGATGTTTGTAGCACCCAGAAGGAAGCGTCGGAGACCCTATAAAGTATATATATAAATGATCAGTATGTTGAGCTGAGTCGATTTAGCCATGTCCGCCTGTCCGTCTGTCTGTATATATACGAACTAGTCCCTCAGTTTTTAAGATATCCTTTTGAAATTTTGCAAACGTCATTTTCTCTTCAAGAAGCTGCTCATTTGTCGGAACGGCCGATATCGGACCACTATAACATATAGCTGCCATATAAACTGAACGATCGGAATCAAGTTCTCATATGGAAAACTTTCGCATTTGACAATGTATCTTCTCCAAATTTGGTATAGATTATTTTCTAGGGCAAAAATGTAATATCCGAAGAAATTGTTCAGATCGGTTAACTATAGCATATAGCTGCCATACAAACTGAACGATCGGAATCAAGTTCTTGTATGGACAACTTTCACATTTGACAAGATATATTCACGAAATTTAGTATATATTATTTTCTAAGGCAACAATGTAATCTCCGAAGAAATTGTTCAGATCGGTTGACTATAGCATATAGCTTCCATACAAACTGGACACATAGTTACTAACAGAAATGCACCTGTGAAGGGTATTTAGCTTCGGTGCAACCGAAGTTAACGTATTTTCTTGTTTTTTAATAAATTTTTTGGGAAGAGATGCCACCTATTTCAAAAACTAATATTTTTAACATAAATTTCATAATAATATAAGGGTGTCAACTAAAAAAGGCTTATAAAAGGTGTATGATGAACACATTTTAGACAAGGTTGCCAGCTGTTTGAAAATAAATATTATAATTTTTGATGCTGATATTGAAATATATGTATGTATGTTTGTCTCATATTATTTATTTTAATGAAGCTTAAAGTTGTAAAAAATTTTCGAGAGGATGCCACCTCTTCAAAAAAAAATTTTTTTCAACAATACTTATTATAATTGTCATAATGGAATATGGGTTCCAATGAAGCAGGCTTAATAAAGATCTATGCCGAACATTTTTAAGAGAAAGTTGCCAACTGTTTGAAAATATTATTGTAATTAAATTAAATAAAAAATATACGTAATGTATTACTATACGATAATCAAACAGAAAAGGTTTTCTATGGTTTATAGTTCAAAAAATGTTTGAAAAAAGATGCCACCTATTAAAAAAAACTTGAATCGGTAATATTTGATTATAAACTTCATAATTCAATATGGGTTTAAATTAAAAACGACTTAAGAAAGATCTAAGCCGAACATTTTTGGAGAGAGTTGCCAGCTGTTCGAAAATATTATTGCAATTAAATAATATAAGTAATATATTATTATACGGTAATCAAACTGAAAAGGCTTTTTAAGGTTTATAGTTCAAAAAATGTTTGAGAAGAGATGCCACCTATTTAGAAAAAAAACTATTCAATAATATTGATAATAAAAGTTGGTTATAGAATGTACATTTGAAGCAAATAATGTTTAAGAAAGAGCTACGTCGAATATAAATATTTTAAAGAGAGTTGCCAGATGTTTTAAAATATTATTGCAATGAAATATAAACTATATTATAAGTAATTACAATGTAGTTATCAAACCGAGATTGTTTTATAAAGTTTATAGTTGAAAATTTTGCTCAAGAAGAGTTGCCATCTACTTAAAAAAGAAAATTATTCAGTAAAATTGATAACATTATGTACATAACTAAATTTAACAATACAACAGGGGTTTTATAAAGAATGCTTAAGAAAGATCTACGCCGAACATGTCCTATAGAAGGTTGCCAGCTGTTTGAAAATAATAATCAAGTAAAATGTATATCGAAAGCCATATACATATGTATTTCAATATTTCAAAACTGAAGAAGTTTCATTAAATTTATAAATAAAAATTTTATTCCAGAAGAGTTGCCACCTGTTCTACAAAATATATATTTCTAGTAGACTTATCTTTCTTACAAATGAAAATTTTTCGAGAAGAGTTGCCACCTGTTCTAAAATATATGTATTTCTCATAAGCTTATTTTTCTTTGGACCGAGCTTTGGTTTTTATGAATTAATTATTTTATTCTTAGAAAATTTAGCACCTTTTTCGATATCTAAAAAATAAAAAAAAAACCGCTAAAATCATAACATAAGTTTTCAAATTTCAATTCCCACAAATAATAGAAAAAATCTCGCCACGTGACCAACTGTTTAATTCCATTAAAAGCAATATTAGAAAAAAGAATCAACTGCCATCAGCACAGCGAGTGGTAAATTGAAAAATTCAGTGAAATATTGAAATTAAAATGCAACTACACTTGCACTCGCTACCAAAGCAAAAGCAAATAGCCGAAGAAACGATAAAGGAAAAGTAAAAAGCGCAATTTCATTTTCTATTGCGACTTCGCTGCCAGCAGCTGCACTTTTTTCTCGCTTAATGCAGATTAATTGCCATTTGCTGAAACGCCCAAGGCGACAACGGGCAGCAGGATGAATGGAATATGTGCAGCAAATGCTCCAGACAACCGAGCACCTATATCTCCACACACACACACACATTCGCGCTTACAAACACCATTGGGACAAAATGAAAGATTCGAAAAACAGAAAAGCAAGTTGAAAAAGTGTTGATGCTATCGGGTGCGGTGCCGAGAGTCAAGCTGGAGAAAAAGTGGGTGAACAAAGTAGACTGCAGCAACTCAATTGCAGGTTATCAAATACGAATTGCGTTTTCTTTTCAGCTTTTAATTGTTATTTATGCAGCTAATTTGAATTAATAATAGCTTAGACATAAAAGATTGTTCTGCTGATGGCACTCTGTCGTCATTGGACGGACACTTGCGATTTCCATCTTCATCTTTTTGCCATTTTTCGTGATTTATGTTCGGGTGCGGAACAAGAAGCAGACGATGTTTGTCCCATTGTAAGCAAGTAGTGGACAAAAGTTTTAATGCAATTAGAAAAGAGTAAGCGGGAAGTGAAGCAAGTGGGAAATTAAGTAATTTTTTTTATGAAGAGAAGTGATGAGCACGTGAAAATTATGAAATCGAACTGCATACATCGAGAATTGTATAGACGCAGTAGATTTGTAGTTCAGTAAATTTATATTGGCTCATAATAATGGCTTGGAATCAACAAAAACGTTTATTCCGTTAGATGGCGCTAAAATCGATATATTTTGAAACAATTTATTGAAAACCGTTACTTTTTCCCAGTAAAAATTTGATAGGTGTTGCCGTTATCAAAAAATATTAACGATGTCGGTAGATACCGCTTAGGTCGATATTTCTTCAAAAAATTTAATTGCAAATGTTTCATTTTTCATTAAGAATCCGATAGGTGTCACTGAGTTTAAAAACTGATTTTATGAAACTGCATTTTACGAAATCGTCGACAATATTGAATAAAGTCTTAATAAAAGAAATTCAGTTTCTTTTTCCTTAGACTTAGACAACTTTTTCAAAATTCCATCTTTTCTAGGGCTCTCGACTGGCCTGACCCTTTAACTGGGCCTTTCAGTGAGATAACACGTTCACCAATCTTGGTTTTCAATAAATCGATTGTGACCTCCGCTGCGTGGATTTTGGAGTGGTCCTGTTGGAACCACACATTGGTTAAATCTATATCATTCAATTCGGGCCAGAAATATTCGGTTATCATTAAGCGATTCCCATAAAAAGTAATGTGCCGATCTTGAACATCACGAAAGAAGTACGGTCCTATGACGCCGCCGGCCCACAAACCGCATCAAACCGTAATTTTTTCAGAATAAAATGGCGACTCATGAGGTATGTGTGGATTGCTGCCAGACTAATAACCCATATTTTGCATATTGACGATGCCATTCAGCCAGAAATGAGCCTCAATGCTGCTGATGATTTTTCGATGAAAATCCGGATCATTTTCAAGTTATTGCTCAGCCCAATTCGCGAACATACGACAATTTTGGTGCCCAAGCGGCTTCAGTTCTTGCGTCAATTTGCTCTTGTAAGGATGTTCGCCACATCGGCGTCGCAGAGATGCCAAACGCTTGAGAACGACATGAGAGAGACTGGTGTGGGCACTACGGGCACTTCTTTGTCTCACTGGCACGGGAACATTTTGTACTGTGCCTGTGGATTCAGACTTTTCCACTAGACGCTTAATTGTTGATCCGACGGGACGATTATGACAGCCATAAATTGGACGTAGCGCTCTTAAAGTTGAGGTCACCGACTCCGAATTTCAGTAGTAAATTTAAATGGTTTCGACTAGTTGTTGGATCGTATATCTTTCCACAATGAAATGGCAAGCCCCACTGAAGAGAAATGTCAAAAGAAGGGGAAAAATATGACGTCGTTTGCTGTTCCTCTCGATCAACTTTTGTGGTCCTTATTAAAAATACTGTTATTTGTCAATATTCAGGCAAGATAACTGCTGCCATTAGTTAAAACTCACTTAAAATATAAATAATAAGACTTCTTCCGTTGAATAACAGCTAAATATTTTGCAATATCACTTCTAAGCAACTGAAATCGAATAACCAGCCATAGTTCTAAGGGTTGCAAACAGAAAAACACAACATTCAAAAGATATATTTATTTAAATGTGCGCGTAAAGTTCGCAAAACCTGTTTAACAGGCTCTACATTTCAAACCCCCAGACAAGTTAAGGCTATAAAAAAAACTATTTTCTCATTAAATCAAATTCATTGCTCTGTAATTCACAGAGCCTTTTTCGTCAGCGAATCACATTTATAGCATCATTGTACAGTGAATTATCAGCGGTCTGTGGTCCCATGGTTGAAAGGGTTGACTGCATTCCCCTCCCCAATTGCAGCAAAGCAACAAAAGCAAACACCATTTCTCGCTTCGAGGATCATTCTGCGGTGACTTTTCTGAGCGAAAGCTTCTGTCATCGCTACCATCGCAGTGTGAAAGCTCCGCAATGTAATAGACTCTCTAATTGCGGTGAAAAAGCACTCGGTGGTGATCCTCGAGGCACATAAGCCCAATTCTCGCTTCTACCACTGGGCAGAGGCAACAAGAAAAATAAAATATGAATAAAAGAAGTAATTAAATAAAAAATTACTATAAACAAAAAATCTCTCATATTAATTGCAAAAATTAGCAAACAACAAATTAAAACCACATTCATTTGCCGTGACCTTCTCAATGGAAACGGTTGTGCCAATGGGAACTACGAAAAATGTGTGATCGCTTTTTTTGCAAAAATTCTTCTTGATCCAAAATATAATTTAAATGAACAAAATGCTTATTCTAAAGATGCTTGGTCCTGGAGCTCAAGTTAATCATATAACTTTTTTCCAAAAAATTCCAAAGTATCAAACCTGAAATTTGGCATTTTCCTCTATACAACCAAGGTATGGAAACTCACAAGACAACTCGAGGATTTGGGCATTGCGACATGCGAGAAAAGGTCAATAAGGCAGTAATAATAACACGCTTTGTCGGACTTGATATAACCGTCGCAAATATGAAGGCCATGAGAGTCAATCCCTTCAACAAAAGTCAAACGAAGATTGGCTATGAGGATTGGTGAAGAATAAAAGGTAAAAAATTGCAAATTTTTATAAAAAAAAAAAATAGAAACTTGCAAATAATCTTAATGTCAAAGTGATAAAATTTATGACAATAAAACATATATTTTTTGAGAACTTTATTTACCAAAACAACTGTAATTCTTCATTCGAAAGTATTTCATTTTAAACCAAAAACTAACAGAACTACTAAGTTCTAAGAAAAAGTGGAAAAAATTGCGTTGTTCAAGTCAAATTAAAATATGTCTAAAATAATTTACACAAGGAAATACATTTTTTGAAAAAAAAACTATTTTTTTCATGCATAATTTAAAAAAAACCCCAAAAAATATTTTTTATTTAAATTTTATACAAAAAAACGAATTAAAATTTTTTTTACAAAAAAAATTATTTTTCATTTATAACTTAAAACAAGTTTTTTTATTCATATCAGGTTTTTCTACAAAAAAAAAAAATTTTTTTCGATCAAACAATTTTTTGCAAATTTCATTCAATAAATAAAAAAATTTCATACAAATAATTTATTTTATAAAAAAAATATTTTTCATTCAAATAAATATTTTTACAAAACAAAAAATATTATTATTACAAAAAAAGTTTTGTAAAATTAATTCTTTTTTTTTCAAAATAAAAATTCAAATAAATTTTTTACAAAAAATTATTTAATATATGTATATTCATGCAAATGATTGTCATTTAAATACATTTTTTGATCAAAAAAATATTTTTCATTCATAATTCAAAAAAACCCCAAAAAAATATTTTTTATTTAAATTTTTTTTTACAAAAAAATAGTTTTTCATTTATAACTTTAAAAAACAAAAAAAATGTTTTTTCATTTAAATCATGTTCTTTTACAAAAAAACATATTTTTTTCGTTTCATTCAATAAATCAAAAACAAAAATATATATTTTTCATGCAAATTATTTAAAACAAAAATAAATAAAATATAATTTTTTTTTATAAATTCAAAATAAATTTTTCATTCAAATAAATTTTTTTACAAAACAAAAAAATATTATTTTCCTAAAATGAAAACATTCTTCTGTTTTTTATTAAAATTTTTTTACGAAAAAAATATTGCAAATTTCATTCAATAACTTTTTTACAAAAAAAAAATATATTTCATACAAATAATTTTTTTTACGAAAACAAAAACTTTTTTAATTCAAATAAATTTTTTTACAAAACAAAAAAAAAATTCCTAAAATGAAAAAAATTCTTCTGGTTTTAATTAAATTTTTACGAAAAAAATATTTTTCAATCAAATAAATTTTTTTACAAAAAAATTAAATTTTATTCAGTAAATTTTTATTTCTCACTCAACATATTGTGTGTTGTCCGTTGTGCCGCCACATTGTGGCGTAATTGACAAACAACTGCAAACCGACAACCGTCGAGTGAATTAGACAGAAATGACTGCAAAACAAAAAACCAAAAACAATAACAATAACAAAATATTAATAATAAAAACTGCACAAGCGCCACGATGAAAGTGTAAACTACGGCAAATAAACATTTGACAAAGCGTTGGAAAAACCAACTATGTTTTTACTTCACAATTGCCCAACACTTCGGCATTTTATTTCAGCGCTTCGCTGTTGTTGTTGCTTTCATGTTACTGACACTACGTTAAATTTCCGTCATTTGCATGGCGGTTGTTTTTTTATGACAGAAGCTCATACTTCACTAGCCATGAATGTCAGGAAAAAATACGCTCATATTTTGCAGCGAAAAAACACTTGTGCATGGTGGTGTCTGTGATATGTGTGAGTGTGATACCCGTAATACAGAATGTTTTTCATTTGAAGTCATCAGCTGGCTCGCTGGCAGGAGGTGAAACAATCTGTGCCCACCCACTGTTGTGTCGTTGAAATGATTTCTGCTCGCTTGAGCCGACATTCCTACTGCCACACTTCACACACACACACACACACCCGCACACAGTCGAGCACGTCAAGCGCTGCCGTCGTTATTGCTTTTGCTTTTTACCTGCTACTTCTTGCCGGTCGTTGTGGCAGGTAATAAAACTGACATGGAAAAATTATTATTACTATTATTATTATTTTTTATTACTTTGCGAGCGTTGCCACACGACAGATGGAAGCGAAGCGGCGTCGTAAAAAACGAAATATGGAAAAGTTGATAATAATCAGCAGATAGAGTTGCCAGGTGCTCGGTTTTTAATGTTATTGACATATTTTTTAGTTTTTTTTTCATGTGGGTGGAGCTTAATATTTATAAAAACGTTATTAACTAAGTTGGCAAGACAAGCACTTAAACCAAATTTATTCGAGTAATATATACTTATTTGCCGAAATAGAGTGTCCAAGAGTTAACTTTTAGTGTTAATAAAATAAAAAAGATCCCGCGATGGGCATTTTTTAGATGTTGAGGGCTTTAAAACTACCCAAAAGCCGTTTAACTGGCAAGGGCACGAATATCATTGATAACAAAAGTTGGGCATTGAGCTAAAATCATAATTCAAGATATCGACAGTTAATGTGGCCCAACAGAGTCATTTATATTGAGAGGCGAGATCTCGTTTCAAACAGCCTCGGATGAGAGACCCCCATTTTGATGACAACCATGGCAAAGAGTTCAGGATTACGATTTAAGATCATGCACCTGGAATATCCGGTCCCTTATTTGGGACCAGCTGGTTGTCCCTGTAAGAGTATACGCTGACATCACCGCCGTCCAAGAAGTGCGATGGACGTGACAAGGATTGAGACGAGTAAGTCCTTGTTGCATTTACTACAGTGGCAATATAAAGGAGCGCAAATTCAGTGTGGAATTCATGATGGGAGAGAGACTTAGTCGCTGAGCTCTGGCATTCACCCTGATGGATGAACGTCTAGCCATAATCCGCATCAAAGCGAAGTTTTTCAATATTACTCTGATTTGCGCCCACGCCCGATGCAAGAGAAGGATGATGTGACGAAAGATATCTTCTGTGAGCGCTTGGAGCACACATATGATAGCGATCTTAACGTCTCGGTGTTCAATGAAGGTATCTTTTGGCAAACAGTAGGTAAGTTCAGCCTCCACGAGGAAACATCCCCAAACGGGTTGATGCTAATCGACTTCTGGACGTGCGTACGCTCCGAGGTCCTAACATCGACTCGATCTACTATCTTGTTTCAGCCAAGATTCGCTCCCGCCTCTGTGCAGCAAAAACCGCACGTCAACAAAGACAAGGAAGGTTCAACGTCGAAAGACTGCAATCACAACAGACAACCGAACGATGTTCTACATGAATTGCACTCCTGTTCTCTGATAGCACTCGTCAACAACTCGGTTTAAGCGAACTCTGGGACGGTATTTCAAACTCCTTACGTACAGCTGCAACCGAAACCATTGGTTTTCGAAAAATGAAAAAGAACAGCTGGTACGACGAGGAGTGTCGCAGCGGGGAAAAACCAGACTGCCTACCTCGCAACGTTACAATCGACCACAACACATGGGGGATGGGATAGATACAGAGAGTTGATGAGCAAAGCGAATATGAAGAGTTTGACAAGTTGGCAGACAGAGGTAATGCTCGAAATTTATACGAAAAGATGCGGCGACCAACAGACCGGAGCATATTTTTGTAGAAACCTCCCGAGTGATCTAGTAACCGATGCCCAGATCATACGGAAATTAGGGAGGGAACACTTCTCCAGCTTGCTAAATGGCAATGAAATCATAACGCCAGGAGAAGGCGAATCCAATTCCCCAATCGATGGCGATGGAGCAGTCGTTCAATTGCCCGACCATGAAGAAGTAAAATATGGGCGGACGAAAGCATGCCTAACAATTGAAATTTAAGTGTGTACTGCCCAAACCACAAAAAGGGAGACCGCATAATTTTTGCCAACTATTGAGGGACAAGCCTCCTCAATATCGCATCTAAGGTTCTATTGGGCGTACTGTGTGAATGATTTAAGCTCACCGTCAACAAACTGACTGGACCTTATCACTGTGACTTTAGGTCTGGAATCCACTCGGTACTGCAGATTTTTTCACAAGAATATAGTATTTTTTTTGGAAAATCGCGATTTTGAAAAACTAAAAAAAAATTTACTATTTCTTCGAACATTTCCTGTATTCATTTTTAATAACAAAAACTTTTTGGTATTTTGCCTTTAAGGTAATTTTTAGCAGAATGCTAATGTCAGATGCCATTTTTTGGAAGTCCTCACGGACATTTACGCATCCCAATATAATCTTCTAGTCAAGTTCCTACGGGTGTTTCCAGCTAAGTTCGTATCCAGCCACGTCACGTCGTTCTTAGGACCCTGCACGGAATATTCACTCACACTCTGATTTTTCTAGTAGACTAATTTGGTCCATTATTGAAAGGAATGGAACTAATAATTAAATTTTTTCAGTTTTAGATACTTTACTCTTTTTTCTATGAAAACTCCCTCAAAGCCGCGATCGTAATTTCCAATATGAAGTAAATCATCTGCTTTCACCTCTTCAACTCAATTTACTGCTATATATTTAAAGCATTGATTCTAGTGTCATCACCTTTTCTGTAATTTGTCTTCGCTTAATGTTGTCATTGTGATGGTTTCCTCTTTAGAATAAATATCGTATCACTTACTCCTTTCGATGGATGTGTGGATATACATACATACGTATGTATAAAATCGATGATAGATAAATATATCCTTACTATACATATGTATTAAGTGGCTCTTATATATTATATATACCTATATACATATGTACATATATGCCGTTAAGTGAATTTCTATTACATCTACCTGTGTCATCATCTCGAGTTAGAGTCCCATTTTAATTAAGTGCGCTTGCGGTTTTCGGTTTGTCAGTTGAGCTCAGCAAATGGATCACAAAGTAGCCAAGTCCGCATGACAACCAACAGCTGCCAGTGACCGCAACGCCTTTGGCACTTCCACTCATACATACATACATATGTGCATAGAAACCGCAAACTTCGCCCTGTACTTAGCGCACAAAGTCGGATGGAGCCTAGCATGCACCAAGTAACGGGTATATTGATATGAAAATGATAGCTAATAATTATCGCTTGTCACCGCAGGATGCCAATAACAATTAAGCAAGGGACTAATTTCGTAACTCAAAGGGTTGTTGTGGTTTGCTGAAGTTAAGGGAAGCAATCGATTGTATTTCAAATTGAAGTTGACAGTTTAAAGATGTGGAAAGTAGTGCAGTTTTGAGTAGGGCTTAAGGAAAAATTTATTGTGATGGCGGTATCATTTACTCTGCCTCACAACTTTTATTAGAAGTCTTCGATGCAAAAAATTTGGGTACAGGTGAATCGAACAAGCACCTGGTATAAGTCGGCAAATATTGGTATAATTGTACCTCTTTAGTAGTTATGTAATCAATACTAAAGTGAAGCTATTGTGGTTTATCTTGCACCCCTCACAAGTTGTGTTCGATTCACAATGTTGATACTGCGAATCGAACATATAACTGGTATAAATCGAAAATAGCACAGTGGGTAATACCACTCAAGTGATTGTGGATAGAATTGATCGAACAAAAAATTGGCATAAATCGGCAATACTGGTATAATTATACCAGTTTAGTAGTAGGAGAACATTATTTCTGTAGCAATGTATTTTACCTCACAATCTTCACAAGCTATCTTCGATTCTCAAAATGGTGATAGTGGCAAACCAAACATATAACTGGTATAAATTAAAAATACTAAAATGGATAATATCACTTAAGTAGTTATGGTGAGAATTTAAAAAAAAAAAGAAAAAATATTTGTATAAGTCGTCAATACTGGTATAATTATACCAGTTTATTAGTTTTGGAGAATATTATTTCTGTACCGAAGTTTTCTACTTCACAATCTTCAAAAGCTGTCTTCGATTTTCAAAACGTTGAATAGTGGTGAATCAATCAAAAAAACTGGTATAAATCGGTAATACTGGTATATTTACAGTAGTATTGGAAAAATAATTTCCATAGTACATCGCATCACAATCTTTATAAGTTGTCTTCGATATTTGGATAGTGGCGAATCGAAACAACAACTGGTATAAATCGGTAATATTGGTATAATTACACCACGTTCAACTGGTATAAATCGGTACTATTGGTATAACTATACAATTTTCAACTGGTATAAATCGGTAATAGTTTTATAATTATACCACTTTAAAGACGTATTCTAGCATTGAATTCAACTGCAGAACCTTCTAAAACTTTTATAAGTAAATTCCATTACAAAAGACCAGAAAAGTGGAGAAATTGAAACTAAAGCTTCCTTACATTTCTAAATTAAAGAAAATAAACAAAAATAATCACACAAACCAACATTCCAATTACCTACTTTTGAACTCAATGAAAAAGTTATTGTAATCAAGATTTCGTGACTCCGTGATCCACATGAATTTATCACAACCTCTTCATTTCTTTGCTATGACCATAAATAGACTCCGAAATTGTCGTCATTAACAATTTGACTTAACCTCACTTAACTTGCAGTGAACTAAAGAAGTTGAGCACACGCGATGCATTTCCGAACAGTTGCCAAGCTCAATTTTCAAGTTATTGCTTTAATAAGCTCTTTCCGAGAGGCAAGTAGACATTAAGACAGACAGGCAATTTGAGTTGCAAACACACACACGTTTAGATTTTACGATTCTCTAGCGAAAAATTATATAAATTGCCAAATAATATTGCAGTCACGTCAACGAGGCAAATGACAAGCAGACAAACACACCCAGGAGTAGAAGGCATGCAGACAAATGAACCAGACTGTAGTACAGTAATGGTTTTGTGTATTGCAATTGGACTGAAGCTAAGGAAGACAGAGAAATGTAGTATTTTCGTATTTAAGATTATATATACTCGTATGTACATATGTAAGCACATTATTTTATTATAAATGTTTTATTGATATCCTGGGAAGAGAGTCACGGCCTAACTGTCAATTTGGAGGACAGAGAAATCTGCGACAAAAAATTTCGCAATACAATCTCCCCTTTTCAAGGGGCAAAACTAAAAACTCCCGCGCTCTGTAACTTATTTTGAAGTTATCCTAGATAAAAACTGAGCTGGAGAGAACACATTGAGAGCACGATTTCAAAATATTTTGAACATGGAACTTTTCCAGACACTTCATTATCCCTTAGTAGGGTTAACGACCGCATATGGTCTACTGGCTCTACAAAAGTGCCTTCCGTTCTTCAATAACATACGCAGCGGTGGTATGGTGGATGGTATTGCATTAATCCCTTGAAAAAGCTGCAATTTGCCTAATTGTTGAGGATTACAGGCGCAATGAATTCTACATCAACAAAGGCTCTGAAGGTTATCGTAAATCCTCCTCCGACCAATACATGTCAACGTGAACTATAATGCAATGCTTACTATTAGCCGGCTCATGATTTTAGGTCATTGAAACGAAACTCTGCGTTCGAGAAAAGCAGATCCATGAAGAATTAAACATATCGTGTTCATTCTACAGTTTTCAGACCGAAATTGTTGGCTTAACAAAAGGTCCTAAATGGGTTTGCTACTCTAATCAGTAAGTCCATAAAACTTCTAATGAATAACCGTGCGGGAACTTAGGCTATCCGTAGTGCCAATAATCTGTCTAGTAGCGTTAGAATATGTAAGCAGACTGCAACTATACTTTTTATAGGTAAATCGATTAATATCAATTGGGTATCCGGTCATATAGGAGGAGAAGAAAATGAAAAGGCGGAACACCTGACCCGCTCGGGTTAGCTGGGAATACAATTCCCCTAGGACTACAAGGATTGGTTGAAGCAATGGATCCCACTAGTAACACAAACTGTACTGGCTACTATTGATGGCGAACAGACCAAAAGCCTCAACGAGCGCAATGGGCCTAATAATGGCCAACCGCGGTCGGGTCCGCCTCACTTTTCATCCAATCAACCAAATATTTCTTAAGGAAGTTTATACCAAGGTTTTTTATAGACTTAAAAATATAAACATCGAGAGTATAGATAATTTTGTTCTTGTTTTTACGCCGCGACTAAGAGCTAGTAGTTAGCACTACTCGATAGTGCTGTTCACCATTTAAATTCATAGAGTTTTCTTTTCAAAATAATGACTTATAAGAAGGACTGCCTTATGCAGTCTTAAAATAATTTGACGAGAAGTGACGTTTTCTCGCAAAATCTTCAAGGCCTTTACAAACAACGCAAGTGTGGGAAATGCAATGATGAACTCCTCCTTCGAACTGCTGGAAGTAAAACTTATATATCGATCAGAGCACTCATGCCACAAGATCAACCTCATTTCACAGTAGTCCACACTCTAAGAACTTATAGTCATATACTACTTTAAGGTACCGTATACCCAAGCTGTCAAAAATTCGGCCACCGAAACAATCATTCATTTTATTGATGAATGCCGTTCACTAAATTTTTGAAAGAAGTCAATATTTGGCAATAGACAATCTCTGACTGTATGCCTGTCCTATATTTTTTAGGTATGTGACTTGGCTAAAAATTTGAGAATACAGCCTAAATGTAGGCAACGATTTTTTATATTAAATTTAGTTTCAAAACTTAACAGAAACAGTAAATAAAATATATGTTTTAATTATTAAAAACGTTTTTTAACTACAATCCAGAAAATATTCGAAATTCCAAGCTCGGTTTCACGCCTTGCATTCTGACTTCATCGTGAAAAAAGTAAAAAACTTCATAACAAGCGCTGAGACATTTTTCTTATATAATTCCTTTGGTAGAAAGGAATCTTTAAATTTTACAAATATTATGTAACCATATATTAGTACATGCATTTATACATATGTTCATAGTATCTAGCCAAGCTTTATAAGTGACAATAAAAATTATTATATTGGACAGTATTGAGAAAATTGCGTCAACGGAATATAAAATGTAGTATTTTATTGCGTACGTTAATGGAAAAGTCTTGCTAGTCTGACTAACAACACATAAACGCATATCTACACATACATAAATACATGCATACATAAAATACATACATACATACATACATACATACATATATACAAATATCTCTACCCCATTAAACCCGTGTCTTGCTGTTTTATCTTGTTTCATGCCAATTCCTTCTCTTCTTTTTCTAACAAACATCTACTTTAGTTCACCTGTACAGCAGGCCTGTCAAGCTGCAATCGCAAAGGAATATCAGTATAATCCTGTGAGAGATAGACAGGTACTTGGGCAGCCTGTAAAGTATCAACTGTTGTGGCCAAGTTGTAACTGCTGTCCCGGCTAAAAGGCTAAGACGACTCTCTACTTAGCGTATTTCTCTAAGACAAACAGCAATGCTGTAAGCCATGCTAAGCTAATAACATGTATATACGTACATATATGTATATACAAGTATATACATCTACACTTGTAGGATATACATATATAAGTATGTGCTTGAGCAGTAGCTGGTAGAAAACGAGCATGATGTGTTCCTTATTTAATAAGAAGTCTCATGTCAATTTTAGTTTTGCCCACAGGAACGACTGACATGGTTGGAAAATGAACATTTCTTTTGGTTCTTCTTTGTTTCTTTCTAGACAATGCACCTGAGCTAGCTTGGTGTAATAAAAAATATTGTCTGAAGTTGGGTATTATGTAAACATTTACGGCTGTGTATGCGTTACTTTAACAATGAAATAGTATTTTAGTTTAATATCCTACAAATTTTCTCTAATTACCAGCCTAGTAGTGGGGAGTAAAATAATTGGTTACAAATATATATATAAAATACACAGTAGAGAGCGATAAAACAAACATTCTCTTGCAGAGCTAACGATTGTTTAGTTTCGAAAAAAATATAATCTGAAACACTGAAATCCTCCAGGTATGCAGTAGGGCTTCTAGACCTTTATCAGCTACCGATGGCATTAGAAAGTTTGAGTTATGTATACAGTTCTTCATTTTGAACCTGTAAAATGATGGTATGACAGCTGACTTAAAGCGTTCATGGTATTTTTAAAACAACTTTCCTATATAAGAATGACCCTGAATGAAATATTATTCTCATATGAAGTGATTAAGGCGCCATAACTCGATTCGCGGCCCAGTGAGTTATCTGAAAGTGATCTGTGAACTCGTTTTAAAGCTATCATGGTTAACATTATGAGCTTTTTTTGCCATGTTTACGTTAGGTTAAGTTAAGAGGCCGATCCTAATAAGAATATTACTCAACAGAAAACGTCAGTCCGTTATGGTACCGCAAACACCTATATAATAGATCATACGGCCTTTACAAGTTTACAAAGCGCTTGAGACCTATCACAAATTGTGATTGCCTTCTGGTTCGCCGAAGGTTATACTATGTTTTATTCTACATTCTGCAAGGACAATGGAGTAGAAATCACCTGGACACCTCCATTTCGCCTTCCTACATAATCTTTTGACAACTAGTGCGTGAAAATTTGCACTTCTTAACAGTACATGAACCGTCATCTCAATATCTGTCATTTCTGCCTGAAAAGCACTAGACTGGTCACGTAGCCTGAAAATAAGACTGACGAAAAGCTCCTAACAGAAATCTCATTCTCCAACCTTCTCTCCTAATTTCGACCCATACGTGAAAAGCTCACTGCGTCTCTTCTCCAACGACTCCTTTCAATCTATATATGTATAGTATACCTCGTCGGTATGTTTGCAGACGTGTTCCTTTTCCGACCGCTTTATATATCCAGCTTCCCTGAGCCTTAGCGCATACTTCGCAGCAATACACCTGCCGGCCTTTGTCCCTGGGTGGTATATATACCATATATTGGTACAATGGCATTAAGTTCTATAGTTATTGTATACAACGGAGACTCCGATGAAATCCGCTCTTTGGACACGTTATAGGACTTTTTCGGTTAGCTAATAGTCGGTATTTAGAATCTTTCCTTTAAGCGTAACCTTTAACGCTGCCGGCATGTTCCATTTTTGTAGAATAGCCTGTTAATCACCAAGATCCAAAGCAGTGGCAAAAGTAATTTATGTAAGTACTACTCCTTTCATGATCGCAAATGTAGATTTTCATTCACAAAATAACAGGTTTCTCCACATATGTATAGTTGGCTTTCAATTGATACGAAACTTTCTAAAAAATTAAAGTTGACTTTCAGCAATCAACTATACACATTCAGAAGCTACTTTCTTAGTTTCAAGCCAGCTACTTAAACTCTCAACTACTTAAATTCTCTACTCCAAAATGATATAACTTAATTGCCTCTCTTCTCTTTCCATGAAATTCGAGCACAAATAAAAGTAATTGAGTGTCATTAATTATTTAGAAGTCGCAAGCGAGCAGAATTACCAAAAATTTCCGAACTCAAAACATTGTTATGTATGTGTATGGTATAAACGCTTATTACTACCCAACATGCACACATTTCCGCAATATATTTTACTTTCGTTGCTCGACGCTCTCCTTTCAACTCATCAACTTTCCTTTATATTTCGGATTACTTATTTTTGTTTACTTAAATGTTGCAGGAACTTGCCGATATCGACTGTTATTTCGACAGAGACACGTGTTCTTGTATTTATATACTATGTGCATGATAAACAACCGAATACATATACACATACATAAGTATATATATACAAGCACATCCATAAATCTATTTTCTTAGTATTTTTGTGTATCGTTTTCCTGCAATTTTTGTCAACAATTTATAGAACTTTTCTATTTTATTTATTATTTTACTCAGCGCTAAGCTTAGTTGATCAAATTTATTACTCTCGAATTTCATGTCGATATGGTACTTCGGGCAGTTAGTTACACATTGTTCTAACATTTTTAGTGCAAAGCAATAAAGTACACATTTCTATATCTCGACGTAGATTTTTGCAAAATTTATGCGACAAATTCCAGTAATCCTTATCCGATTGGAAATTTATGACGAACAGGAATTGCAGGTGGAATGGGAATGTGAAGCAAACAAAGCGATAAATTGTTATTCCATTTTGAATTTTTTTTTCGTTTTTTGTTAGTTAAAACAACAAATATGTGTATAACACGAAAAATATATTTATATGTGGATTATGGAAAAATGTATTTCATGGAAAAGCGTAACTCACATGATGCAGAGAAATGAAGAATGGAGAAAAGTTCAATAATTGAAATATTTGTATTGAAAAACAATTGAAAAGTGTCACCATATTATTGATAATGGCTTTGTCATTTAATTGTTTTTAAAGTATGTGATACTATTGTTTTTTAATAAAAATCTAATTAATGAAATAACCTAAAACAATTTTGAGTATTGCTATTATAAGGTAAATTTCAACCGAATATGGTAGTCATCAGAGTCGACTTTCTTATTCACTTTCTATCATTTTGTGCATTGTCACAAAGGTTGCCACATGTTCCAAATTTATAAAAACCAAATAATTGAAAAATAACGCCAGAATAGCCAAAAAAACGAAATAATAAAAAAAAAAATTAATGGAGTTGCCACTTGATCAAAATAAATTTCAAAAATTTTTGTTTTGCACAGAAAGAGCATATAGAACACGCAAAATTTTATAATAATGTACATATGAACAAGTAAAGTTAAAGAAGGTTGCCACCTGTCTTAAGCAAATAAAAAAATGCATAACAAAAAACAAAATACGTCAGAATAGCTAAATAACACGTAGTCATAAAAATAGTTTTTGATGGCGATGCCACCTGAGTGAAATAAATTTCGAAATTTCATCAGTTGCTGGACAGTGTGCATATAAAACATGCAAAATTTTATAGCACTTTAACATCCATATGTACATATGTATGTACATATTTATATGTAAAATTAAAGAGGGTTGCCACCTGTCTTAAGCAAATAAAAAAAAATTTTAACATAAAAATTGCGTCAGAATAGCCAAATAATTCGAAATCATAAAAAAAAATAATTTAATAGAGTTACCACCTGACAAAAATAAATTTCAAGATTTCTTGATTTGGAACACAGTATAAACATAATACATGCAAAATTTTAAAATACTTTAATATCATATTTATTTGTGAAAATAAAGAGGGTTGCCACCATCTTAAGTAAGTGAAAAGAAATGTATGACATAAAAATTACTTCAGAATAGCCAAATAACATGAAACTGTGAAAATATTAATTAATGGAATTGCCAACTGATCAAAAAATTTTCAAAAATATTATGATTTGCAGCACGGTGTGCATATGTACATACATATAAAACGTGAAAAATTGTATATTGCTTTAATATAAATATCCAAATAACACAAAATTATCAATGGAGTTGCTACCTGATCAAAATAATTGAACATTTGTTGATTCGCAATACACTATGATTACCAAATGTGCAAAATTTTATAATTAATGAATTCATATGTATATTATCATTCTAAACCACTGCCTCATAGACAATCTATTGAGCAAACGATTTTTAGGTCAATTTTAGGTTATAATAATAAGATGTAGGCAACATTATTTTATAACTAGAGTATTTTATTTATTTCCATGGTTATACCAGAAAATGTTGCCTACAATTAGGGTCATACATAAATAGCTTGAATTTAAACTCTAACTACAGATTTTTTTAATTGAAAAATTGTGCTCCAAACAGCAATCCAAGTAAATTTTCACTTATTACTTTCCGCAAAACTTTGCTTCGTTTAACAATTTCAAATAAAAGCTCACTTAATTTCTTTCACACTCTCTCTCCCCTCAATCGCATATATTATTTCACAACCAACGCCACTTAAATTTCCTGCGCTCACATTGCTAGTCCATTAAAATGGCTTACGCCAGCCCCAAATATTAAGTAAGTTAATTAGCAAAAACGATTAAGCAGATCAAAGACAAAATGGCGAAGTAATCTCGAGCAAACACGAGAATGGTCGTAATAAGAAACGCGTCGCAACAAGCTTATCAAATTAGGCGGGAAGCCACAAATGTAGGCGTAGATTTATTGCAAAAGCAAGTGCTTACGAGCATCTACTGATTGCTAAATTCAATTTGGCGCAAGTTGACAATGAAAGTCCTTGAAATATAACCGCTTAAATGTCCTTAGCGAGCGAAAAGGCTGGTTATTGGCCATTATGTACATTTATGTACATATAGAAGTATATATATGTTTGTATATAAGTGCCGGTATGTAAAACTTAATTATATAATACAGTTACTAATTTTATGCGAAAACATTTCGGAAAGCCCTTAAAGCTCTGCCTTAGCTTTGATATTCTTAACTTTATCTGCGATTGGCATTTAATTAATTTTATTGTTGCGTATTGCGGTTATTGCGGTATTTTCAAGCGGGTGCGTGTAATTTGGGTTAGGCTTTTAGAAATATTTGAAGGTTTGGCGATGTTGGAAAATTTCTTTAAGAGCTTCAAAGATTTTGGTTCGATTAATAAATTTTATAATTAAATTTTCTAATTTAGCACCAAAAATATTTTTTTACGAAAATATTTTTCTTTATTATTATTTAACAAATATGTTTTTTAGGGTTGCCACCTGATCTGAAATAATTTGTGAATATAAGAACTCAGATTAATTTTCAATAAAACAGATTTTTGAAATAAATATTTTTTAGAGTTGCCACCTAATTTGATTTTTTTTTTGGAACATAAATAAAATTTTAGCATAAGATTTATATTAAGTCAATAAAATTTCCAAAGGAAATTGTTTAGGCTTGCCACTTAATCTAAAATATTTTTTTGAAAATAAATAAAATTTAAACATTAGAATTCAGATTCACATTTAATATGATAGATTTTCAAAAAAAAAATATTTCTCTAGGTTGCCACCTAATCTGAATTTCATTTTTTGTAAAATAAATAAAATTTGAACGTTAGAATTCAGATTCATATTTCAGAAGATCGATTTTCACAAACATTATTTTTTAGTGTTGCCACTTAATATTTTTAATATATATATATTTTTTTGAGAATAAATAAAAGCCGAAAATTATAATTCCGATTTCCTGTTTTTAAAAAAGGTAGATTTTCATAAAAACTATTTTTAGGGTTGCCACCTATTATGTTTTTTTTAATAAACAAAATTTGAGTATTAGAATTTTAATTAAAAAAAATATTTTCTTCTTTTATGTTGGGAATTAAACCTTCAGCATTTGATTAAAAATATCGCTACAACACTTCTGTTCAAATAATTTAAAACTATTTACCGTAAATACACACAGATTACACCCAACCCCTGTCTGTAACATGCTTACAACTACTTAATTTACTTTATTACTTTGCGTTAAATAAGCAGCGGCAACCAATTCAATTGAGCAGAAAAGCTACGCATGCATACACACAAGCACACACTCACTCACACACATTTACACACACATATGCGCCTATATTTAATGCCAGCATATTCGAGATAAAAGTAAAATGTGCGTAAATATCCAAATTTATTTTGGAGCCCACACACCCACACATACACATACATACATGTTTACCCACCGGAAAATGAAAGGTAAACAGGCTTATGCTTATTTACATTCCTCCATAAATTTCATATAAATCAATGGATTTTATAGCGACAAAATGTTGCAGGTTGCTTCCCTAACAGGCGCCTTAAAGCTTTAGAAGCAAAACTTTTTGGCAATGACTTTAGTATTTTTATGCTTGGTTGGCTATGTACATAAGTATATGTATAAATGTGTTAGATACATCTAGTTTTAGTTAAGTACATATGTTTGTTTGTTTACGAACAATTGCCAAAATCCCGTAATCCTCAAGATACAACAGCAAAAACTAAACAACAACAATTTGGAAGTTTTTACGCACTTTTCCTTTGAGTTATGCTTTGTTTTTATTTTGATAGAAATTTTATGGAATTGGAGTAGGCCAAGATTGAACTTAACTATTAAGGTAACTCTAAAGAAGTCTTTAAAATTTTTCTTCCCTTCGAAACTAATAAATGCTTGTCCATCTCTCTCCTTCTATCTATCTCTTTCTGTGAGGGTATATATACCAGATACTTGGCCTTCTCGAATGCTGTATATTATTTTCAGCTAAGTGAAACTATATTCTGAGATGGGTCAATTATACCAATCTTCATGCTGAGTCTTGAGATTTTTCTAGTTGTGAACGTATTCGAAGTAGTAAAGGTTCTGGCCTCGACTAAATGGCTGGCCTAAATACAAATCTTTTTGCAATTTTTTGTGAATGGTTCAAAAAAGACCACGCTCATCTAACGCTTGTGGTACTCAACCTAAGAAGCTTAGGCTATGCAACAATTCTGTTTGTAGCACTGCAAGCTGAAGTGTCCACGCGTCGTATTGTCACGTCGATGGCAATTCATAACAAAATAATTTAATTTTTTTATATGACAAACGTGCCCAGAATTGTGCAATGATCACGTGCTGTGACGTAATATTCAATACAAATACGCTGGGAAATTGCAAACATGTAAATATGTGTGTGTGTATAGGCAGGACACACTTAACGTAAGCTGCAATGGCACTTTTATTTGTAAAGAAATTCATCTGGTCCGAAAAAAACTAGCAGTGCGCTGTTGCCAATTTTCAGGTATTTGTGTGTGTGTTTTTTTTTTTTTTTGTATGTATATGCAAGACACTCTTTATGTAAGCTGCAATGAAACTTTTATTTGAAGGGGTTGTGAAAAGAAGTTCTTCTGGACCGAAAAATACTAGTTGTGCACTGTTGCCAATTTTCAGTATTTGTTTTGTTTTTTTCTTTTCACTTAACACATATTATTGAGACTATTCAGGATTTAATTTTACAATAATTAATTGTACTTTATGTTTGTATATATGTTTTATACTACTCATCTTACTTTTTCAATAAATAATTAGACAAAATACTAGTTGTGCACTGTTGCCAATTTTCAGATATTTGTGTATCTTTTCTTTTGTCTTAACAGAAATTTTTTAATTCTGCAGTCATGAATTGTATTTAAGATTTTACTGAAAAGGGTTTTTCTCTGTTTTGATGTTTTATAATACCTATATACATATTTTAATTTTTTAGTAAATATTAAACAATATATTTTGTAGATTTTTAAGCCGCAAAATAGCTTTGCGAACTTTGGTAAAAAGTTACTTTCTAATAATAACAAAGTCTATTCAGATGGCAAGTTCAGCTAGCGAATCATATTAGTTCTGAAGAAATGAGCAATTAGTTAATTTCCCTACCGGGTATATTTTACATACAAATACATAGACTATTTATATTTATGTACGTATTTAGTTACACTTTTCATGAGCAATATAATGCTTAAGAGGGTCACAAGCATACGGAGACACGTGACGTAGTGTACTTATACACATATATTTGGAAAACAAATTCATGCTCACAACCGAGATCGCCGCATATTGAGAGATATGCACATGCAGATATGTAAAATGTAGAATGAGAATGGAGTTTATGCGTGAAAACGAGGAAATATTTGAATTAAATATGTCTGACAATAAAAGAATTTTCAAATATAAAAAAATAATACCATGCAAAGGTGGGAAGTCAAAAAATGTAAAAGGATACAAAGCGGGAGTATTATGGAGTAATATTAATTTTCTTTTTTTTTCTGAATTTAATATTTCTTCCAAAGATCATTTGCAAGGAACTTTGAAGAAGGCTCACAAGTTTGAAAAAACACCTATGTAATATATTTGCTCTCTTATTTCTCTCTGTGATGCAATAACACTATTTAAGCCACCGAAAAAGCTTCAAAGTTGTTTATTAACTGAACGGAGACCACACAGCTAAGTACCATATCTACATACGTATTTATTAAGAATCCTGTGACTTTTAGTCTCTCACGAATTCTTTCTACACATTAACGCCTACAGAAATTCTCATTCGACTTGGTTGGCTATATCAACGCTTAGTGATAACTAGAATTCAGAATAATATTTAATTAAAATGATTTTCACAAAAATGATTTTAAGGGTTGCCACCTAATCTGATTTATTCTTTGAAAATAAATAAAAATTGAAAATATTAATTCGCATTTATTTTTATGAAAACAATCGATTTTAATAAAAAAAAACAATTTTTAGGGTTGCCACCTAAATATTATTTTTTTTTTATACACAAAAATCGAAGATTAGAATTCGTATATGGTTTTTTCACTTATTATTAAATGTCGGTCTAATTTAAAAAAATACATTTTCTTACTTTAAGTTGAAAAAATCACATTTTCTTCATTTTATTAAAAATATTTCTACAGGACAGAAGCTATCATTGGGCTTTTCTTTGTTATATGAAGAAGTTCCAACTAAAAGTCACCTTCATGACCAATGACATAAAAAATGAGCTTCCGAGTTTTCTTAAAGCGGCCGGACCATGCTAAGAGATTTTCAAAGATACGTGAGTAATCCCTGGTCTCTTTGAACACTTAGTCATGTGTCAAAATTCGCTGGCCATATCAACGTTTGGTGATATCTAGCGTGAAGACAGCTTTCTCACATATCAAGTTAGAATGATCTGTCACTGTACTCTAGGAGAGTAAATCATCTCTTTTTATAATACATCCACTGGATTTCTCCAAATTTGTGTTCTAATTGCACAGCAAGTCACGAAGGTTTTCTTCAGCAAGGTAATTTTCAATACGATCTTGAAAGTATTGGTAGATAAGTACAGAGATGAGAGGTTCTAGGTCCAAAATTATGTAAAATAATAACTATAAAGTGTATATTAGAGGTATATTAACTTCTAAAAAGATATAGCCAAAAAGAAATGTATGTGTGTTGCGCTCCTTCTTAGAAGAAATACGAACAGAAGTTCGTTATATGACATATTAAAGTCACCAACAACTCAAAAATTAAGAAGAAAATCATCTCATTACTTCCAAATCGCATTAATTATCGATAAAAATGTCTTTAACAGCTTAAGTATCAACTTCCTTCCCCACGCTTTTGTTACTCATTTACATTTGCTTTAAGAATATACTTATTTCCCTGCAGCAAAGCAACATTTCGCACTTAAGTGTTTCGCGCACAAAAACGCGGAAATGCGAAGTTCTTGAAATGCAACAGAAGGGAAGTGCAAACAAAAAAGCAGAACAGAAGAGAAAAATCGCATAGACGTTGCATTGAATTGCGGGTGGAGCGCAATCACGCACCGTGAACACATTCACCGACGAGTAAGTCGGCACACTTAAAATACAAAACATTCATATTTCCTGCATTATATAAATTTTCTTTTCTTCAACGGCATTGCTTTTGTATGCGCAATTCCACATTTATCGTTAGAATGAGGTACTTACAGCTAGAGCGCCTTTTTGCCATTTACTAATGAGAAAGTTAAACAATGGACAACAACAAAAACAGCCAACCCACCACTACAGCCAAGAAGTGAAAGGTATTGTGAAGGTGTATTTGCGAATAAATGTGTGTTACTGTCTACGTGTGTATGTGTATGTGTGTTGCATTCAGTGCCACGTCACGCCAAACGTCTTGGCAAACGACTACTGACTGTTGCTGGCCGACATGCAACGAACTTGCCGCAGTCACTTGGCTAACTTCCGCTCCGCTACTCAACTACAGCTACCTCCGCTTTACTTTTGTTCAGCTGTCACTTAACTCCTTAGTTCTTTGCTGCTGCAGGAGCGCGCACCGCCGTTGGCCCAGTGGTCGCACAACACTCTGCAGCTTATACACGCAAACGTTTTATTACTTTTATTGCTGTTGTTGTTGTTTTAATAAACCATTTCTTTATTGTGTCGCAGTCAGTCCGTTAGTTAGTCGCTATGTATACAGTTAGTTAAACGCCAGAGTTTGCGTGGAAATCGGATTTTAATTGCTTGTGACTGTCAACACCTGCAACACAATTACAATTAGTGAAATATTTAGCAACAATTGCGAATATATATTTAAATATATATAAACATATACGTGAAGGGCTTAACAAAAGTTCGCTGATCTTCGTGAAACATCGCCTTAATGTTGTGAGCAATTACATAACGAAAATTAGTATAAAGCTTTCTTAGAGCTTTTATAGAGCTTTTTTAAAATTATCAGCCTGAAGAAATTTATATGTTTTAAGGTCTAATATAAGTTCTCAAACTTTCAAACAGACATAGGGGCTTAATAAAAGTTCGCTAGGCTTCGTGAAAAAACGACTTCATGAGAAGAACAATTCCACAAGCGAAAATTACTGTAGAGCTTTCTTAGAGCTTTTATAGAGTTTTTGCAGAATTATTAGTCTAAAGAAACTTATATGTTCTAAGGTCTAATATACCTTCCCAAACTTTTAAAGAGACATAATTGGTGTAGAGCTTTCTGAGAGCTTTTACATAATTATTAGTCTGAAGAAACTTATAACTTCAAAGGTATAACCTTCCCAACTTTAAAAAATTCATCTTTAACCTAAAACTAGTGAGAAACGAAGATTAGAACGAAAACTCTAGGTCTACTTCTTAGGTCAACGAATGCTCCCTAGGAAAGAAATATATTTTTTAGGCTCATCTGTAAATTTTCAGACTAAGTTCTTTTCTCATCTAGAGGTTTGTCTATATTGATATATCTGATTATTTGGAATAAAAGTTTAATTAGGAGGAAAGAACCTCTAACAAAGAGTATTTATTGAAAAATATCATTTTTTAAGTATAAAAATATCATGGTTCCGGTAAATCTGAAACATAATATTAACCAAATCTATTCAAAAAATTCTTCGCGGGTTTGCGACTTCGATAGAAGCAGAATCGCCTAAATGTAGGCAACATTTACTGAACAGAATTTACATTGCTCTTTCAAGTTGTTAGTTTCTGGTAAAAGTAGTTTGCCAAATGTATAATTTTTAGGCATTTAAATAAATATATTGCCTACATTTAGGATTCAAAAGAAAAAAGTAAGGAACTTTAGAAATAAAAACGATTATAATTGCATATTTTTCTTCAAACTGACTATTGTCTTTAAAATTAATGAAAATAATGGCACAATTTTGTAAGGCGTAGACTAGACGAACTTTGGTTTATGCCCACTTAAATATTTATATGTATATATTTACTTCAGACGTCCAGTAGTTAAGTGAACAGTGCGTGACGTCTTACATTGTAATGACTTTGGTAAGTTTGTCTATGTGCTGCCTTTTTGTGTGAAAACTTGTAGCATTATGCAGAAGTAATGTTCCTTAAGTGTCCTTTTGCTTGCCTCAGTTTATGCAAAACTTAAGTGTGTTAATAATTTATGAGTTTACTGAAGAGACTTTTTGAGAGTAAAGGAGAAGTCTTGAACTGAAAGGAGTATTTTATATTTATTGTATGAAACTACTTTTGAGCGATTGTGCTTGCTAAGAGAATATTAGATATGTGAATACATACTATACTACTATGAGTAGTAAGTAATTTTAAATTTTTAATTCATTCGTCAAAATCTAAGTCGTACCTCTCAAAGCAATACAACACACATGTGACAACGTTTTTCCCAATCGTCGAAATAGTTGTTAAAGGCAATTTCCGGAGTAGCCTTCAATGCGCTTAGAAATTCACGTTTAATGTTTTCAATTGACTCAAAACGATTTCCTCGGAGCAGTTGCTAGGGTTTGCTGAATAGCCAAAAGTCACACGTAGCTAAAAGAGGTGAAATGGTAGTTGCGGCACGATATAGGTTGAAAATTTGGCGAAACACTCACAAGGAATCAATGCAGTATGTGACGATGCAGTATCATAGCGCAAAAATCAAGAGTTGTCGGTCCATATTTCCAGCCTCTTTTACGAATAGCTTCGCTCAAACGACTTATAACAATCAAAAAGTATTCCTTGTTGACAGTTTGGCGGGTCAAGAGGAATTCGGAGTGCACCACACCTCACCTTAGAAGAAAATTGTCAACATAGCCTTGATTTTTGGTCGATTGATTTACTTTCGGGTCGTAAGCAAGGATTCAGGACTCATCGCCAGTAATACTACGTTTCAATCACTTCCTAAGTACTTAAGAAAGACATACGTATACTAAACCCTAGAGATTTATTTGATGTCTATTTAAAATAAAAATTCTTACTATTTTTAGCCCACATTAGCATATTCCCCTCCAAGCACTATTTGTGTTGGTTACAGTAACTTCAAATATTCATCTCGGTCAAAAAATTAAATTAAATCACGAACATTTTCGCACGATTATTTTTACAACTTTTGACGTGTATGAACTGAGCAACAGTGTATTGATGAACTTAGTTTAAATTTTGGCAGTGAAGTTCCTTTAAGTTGATGCCAGTTGTCTTTCAAAAAATGCGGAAAAATTACCTCCGAAGACATCTAGCTCTTCACCACGACAGTGCGAGCTCTTAGAGATCGGCTAAAATAACTGCATCGACTTGATGAGTCGTCCACGGTATAGTCCTGACTTGACACCTTGGCTGCACGTAAAAAATAAACTAAAAAGTCAACGTTTTTCGACACCTAAAGAGGCGATTGATGTGTTTAAAACGGATGTTTTAGAGAAATCTCAATCAGAGTGGCAGAAATGCTTCGACAATTGGTCCAAACGCTTGCATAAGAATATTTTGAAAAACAATAAAGCGATTTTCGATTATTATTTTTTGCTTTTGTTCTCTGATTCAAATATGTAAAAAACAACCCCCCTATATCCACCAATATATACGAACTAACACCACAGGCAGGCTTCAAAGCTATAAAAAAAAGGATAATAAAATTTAGCCTTAATGTTTGCGCATATTTATTTATTTGCTTGGCATTTAATTTATTTTTATTTTCTGTAGATTTCTTTATTATATAATAGCTTTATTCACACATCCTTTTGCAGGCGGGTAAAAGCCACAAAAACATTGGCAAACAAATAAATACACCCATGTCCATAAAACACACAGTTAGCGTAACTGTTGTTTGCGTTTTTACAGCCATTGTCTTTGCTGATGTTGGCGCTGTTGGCAAGTAGGCTGCCAAATATTTTGCGGTCATAAATTAAGTTGGCAAGTTGGCCAAACGCTAGACAATATGTTAAATGAGTGGCATGATAAAGTCACATATATTTTATTTTGACATTATTTGGGTTAAACGAGACATAAAACCCCGGGAGGTAAAGTAAAAAGTGCTGACTTTAATTTTTAAATAAATAATTATAAAATTTTAAGTAATTTTTTATGGTAAAAAATATATTGAATTTTTACTCAAAAACTTACGCAAGCGAATACCAATCGGGCTACCCTGTACTTTTTGCTCCCTTTCGTCAAATTCCTGACTTATGAATTTATTTCAATAAATTATTTAGCTAACCAATAATTAGCATTATTTCGTAAATATACACGTATATAAATATGTATTTAGATGTGTGTGTGTCCCTTTGCGGTCTGGCAAAAAACCGACTAAATTAAAGCCATTAACATTTGGCCGCTGTAATGCGATTTGTGGTTTCGACATATGGAAATTATTTGTGGTGGCTTCAGTTTGGAAAAAATATGCCAAAAATGCAAAAACAAATTCGCTATGTAATTTGTAAATAATTCAATAATAAACCACAAAAATGCGTGCATGCAGCAATCGGTTGGGTTTTTTTTTTGGAATATTTGCATGCAAAACGGTTAGAAATAATATTAAAATATTCATGAAAAATTTAATAAAATGTAGAAAACTTAGAAATTTGAAAATGGGAAGTTTAAAGTTTTCTCTTTACTAATTAAACCATACACAATAATTCTGCTGGCTTCAGACCAGGCTTTCTACAGTCTCTCACAATCGAGTACAAGCAGCAGCTTTAATGTGTTGCCTACATTTCGGCGGAATTTTAAAAAAATTTGTCCGATAATACAAAAAAGCCAAACCTGCACTTCTGCTAAAGATTTCATATGAATAATAATCGAAGCTGGAATATATCCTGAAATTTGGAAGAAACCACGACTTATCCTAATGAACAAGGGAAAAGGCGATCCCAGCTTGCCAACAGCATACCGCCCACTTTGCATGCTCGACACAGCGGGAAAGCTCTATGAAAAACTACTTAAGCCTAGAGTGAAAGCTATAACAATGTAGCTGACGTACTCTGCACTAGACCGCACGATTTTAGGCCCGGAAGGTGAACTCTAGGGGCTATCCGAAGCGTCATAGCCCCAAATACAAGTGAATAGTTCTGTTGGCGACTTTAGACATTCGAAACGCCTTCAAAAGCAATAGATGCTTTAGAAAAATATTTTAGAGTTTCCGATCACCTCATTGTTGCGGTACGGAGCTATCTTAGGAACAGAAAACTGCTGTACCAGACTAGAGAGGGATCAGGACAGATAGAAGTTATGGAGCAACAAAGGTCCATTTTAGGCCCAGACATGTGAAACAGTAGTTATGACGGAATACTTAAACTTGAAATGACAGACAAATGGACGACGTATCAGCAGTAATCATAGCTCGAAACGCAGAGAAAGCCGCAAGAGCGCTCAATAAGGTCATTATTCGGATGCAACATGGCTTGACTTATATAACGTTCAGATCGCTACAGAAAAACAGAGCTACTACTGCTGACGAACAAGCACATTCCTCTCGTCATAAGCATGAAAACGATTAAGTAAATTCTGAGGACACAAAATGCTGTGAATGCGTATGTGCATGGTACTAAACCGCAGATTAACTTTCAGGGTATAAAAGCACTCAAATTACAAAAGGTAATAGCAATTCCTTATTAACTGAGTGCAACAGTTCGACGAAATTAGTACGGCAATGAAATCATTCTAAAAACGATGCAGTAGCTACGATTTGAAACTATCTAAAACTTCGAGATCAGACTTGTAACAACACCTGTTGATGAGACTTTGGTACGCTCTACTCATAAGCATTGGTAGCCACGGTCCTCCGTTATTATTTAGACTACCGTTTGAAAACTAAATCTACTTTGGTTCCACCTTGTACATATAGACATATACTGTCTCAATTATTGTGCCTATAATGACACACTTCAAAATTTTAATGACCGCAATAAAAGCAATTTTTTCTCAAGTAACACCATGTACCTTCGTGTCCTTGTTCGTGGATACCTATAAATAACACGTTACTCATATATTCACTCAAGAGGAGGTGTGCTTCTGATGTACTGAAACCACTTCAGTAGTATTTTTATGTAGAATTTTTTAGCCACACATGACATTAAAAATTCAACAAAATTTTTTAAATTTATGATATGTAAATTGCCTTCAAAGAAAACGCCGCAAGCGATGCCTGAATGCAGAAAAGCAATTTTACTTGATGGCGGTAATAATTCTAAGAAACGGAAAATTGTATTTTCAGCGGAAGAAAGTAATAAATGAAGTGCAATTAAAACGAGAACTTGAAGCTTATTTTTATGATATTTCACACACCCATTTCTTAAAATAATAATTTTTTTGATTAGAACTACTCTGCGTCGGTTGCAATTCTAGGAAATACTATTTATGGTATGGTTGGGTGGTTTGTGAGTTAACCTACATATTATTATCTTACGTACCATTCTTTTTTCGTTGGAAATAGTTTCAACTTACAAGTCAACAAATGATCTATTGAAGCGAAGTTCGTAAGCCAAGAACTCACTCTATATACTTAGTGCCGTTTATGGCGGTTCCTGAAATTAAAAAAAAAAAAATAATATGAATTTTAATTTTTAAATTGTTTTAAAAATATCATAAAGTTGAAATATTTCAACTGAAAAGAGATTATTGACAAATAACTTTGTGCTTTAAAGCTAGAGAAAATCCGTGATGTCGTACACTTCAAAGAAAAGCTGTTATGGAGCTGTAACACCAGACAATCCTAAATATGCATTTATACTTTGGGAACTCTGAACTAGAAATTAACTAGATAATAGACTTCCCTATCGAAAAATAGATAATTAGATGAAACGGCTAAACTGAAGCCGATCTCTGGTAAGTGGAGACAATTTTGCTTAAAAAAATTAATGTAATGAGAGAAGTGAAATTTTAAAGCCACGTATATTTCAATATTTTCAGAAAAAATCCATTTGGCTGACGCAAAACTGTAAAAACAAGACCAATATTTCGGCGGCACAAATTTCGTGAAGATTTCTTGTAAAATAAAAGAGTTTTTCATATACAAGTAAAGGTCTGATTTTGGTCAATCAGTTTGTTGGCAGCTTTAAGCTATTGTGGTCCGATATCAGTGGTTCTTGGAGAGAAAAGATCGTGTAAAACATTTTACATCGACATTTCAAAAACTGAAGATCTGAAGGACTACTTCGCCTATATACAGTAGAGTACTATTCGCATCACCATCACTCAACTTGAGACCCAGTATTCATTATTGGATAATATTTGACTGAGTAGACCACGTTCAGCATGCTGTGAAGAAAATATAGCAGCCGTAGACCTGAAGAGTCGATTCGGCGCCTTTCGCAACAACTTGGACTGACATATGTAACGACTTGGCGCATTTTACGACGATCTTCATTAAATTGAAAGCGTACAAAATATAGTTTGTGTAAGAACTGAGCCGCTCGACCTTCCCAAGCGACATCGCTTCGCTCTATGAGATCTTGAAAAGTTCAAAGAAGATCTGACGTTTTCGACCCAAATTTTGTTCAGCGATTAGACCCATTTCTGGGTATATAAACAAGCAAAATTTGCTGCATTTGGGACGAAGAGCAACCTGAAGACAGTCAAAAGCTGCCATTTCATCCAAAAAAAGCAGGGATTTGGTGTGGTTTGTGGGCCGGTGGAATCGTCGGTCCATATTTCTTCAAAAATTATGCCCGTAAGAACGTAACCGTCCAAAGCGACCTCTAACGTGTCATGGTAACCAGCTATTTGATAGCTGAAAGTTAAGCTCGCGATCTCGGCGACATTTGGTTTCAACAAGACGGCGCTACTTCTTAAATAAATCAATAGATTTGTAGACAGAACACTTCGATGAGCAGATTCACGTTTTGAGCCGCTCGATTGACCACCAAGAACGTGAGATGTCATATCGTTAGACTTTTTCTTGTGAATATGTGTAAAGTCTAAAGTCTATGCGGGCAATCGGGCTTCGATTCAAGCTTTGGAGTAAAACACCACTTGTGTCATACGCCAGTTACCAGTCAAAATGTTCGAACGAGTCATCGAAAATTGGACTCTATGGATAAACCATCTGTAATGTACCCACAGACAACACTTGAAAAAAATAAACTTCGAAAAATAAAGGCTTAAAAAAGTTCTCTCGAGTGACACTCAGCATTTCGCATTCAACTTGAAGTTTTTGTGGTTTTTCTTAAAAAAAAAGTAGGGAACCTCGAAATATATCCCCCTTTATATTGCATATGTTAACAGCGAATTGAGCGCAGTGTTGCCACACTTCACCACACAGTAACAACATTATTAAAGCATTATATGACCAATATTTTATTATTACGAATTTTCTAAATTTACATAAAACAGATTGGCATATAATTTAGAAGGATTTAAACACTGCTGAGCGCTATAAATTACCATTCTCAGTCGCAGGCACACGCACAGACAAAATGCGATTCACAGTAATGACTCGTTGGCATGTGCATTTCTGCCTACTTGTCGCATTTTTTAGGTCACAACCGTTTCGAGTGGCTCAAAACTCGCCACCGTTGAAATTTCAGCCATGCAAATGCAGTACTTAGAAAAGTGTTGTTGTTGTTGCCAGGCGTGAATGGTTAGTTGGCTATTTTGGGCCGCCGTCGGCAGTGTGGTTGGCAAATATGCTGCACGTGCATATTTTAGGTGGACCGCTGATAACTGCTTTTGGCATTACTGCAAGGTGCCATTCGCGAGCGTTCCTTGCCTCGCGGTGCCCTCGCGGCGGTTGCCACATGAATGCACTGGCACATCATCAGTCATGCGGGAAAACTGTGTGCACTTATTTAGAGCTTTACAGTGGTTTCCATATGCTTAAACGGCTACAAGTACGCAAACATGCAATCATACCATATATGCACGTGAGTGTGTATGGATATTTTTTTAGAATGAAGATTTAAATATTTTTTTTTTGTTGCAAGATACTTAGACGACTATGTGATTTAGATAATCATAAATAATAAACTAAAATTTTATTTTTTTATACGTCTCAGATGGTTTTTCTATAAAAAATAAAATTTCAAAAAATTTAAAATTAAATATTCCAAATAAAAATCATGTAATTCCTGCATTTCCGTAACCACCAGCAAACAAATAATATTGTTGAGCATTGTAATGAATAAATGCGTTCGTGCAAAATTAATGCATATTGCTGCCGTGCTTGGCTTTCATTTGCATTGCCGTGATTTGCGTGCCCTCCAACCTGCCTCAACCGTCCTTTATCTCCTGTTCCCCATCATTTGCTGCACTCACTGACCATTTTAATATGCGTAGCCAACATTTGCTGAACCACATTCTGCAATTTTCTATTTGCAATAATTTTAAAACCACAATGGCAACCAATTGGGCCATGAAAATAACTGCGAGCGCGCATATCTCGATGAATATTTCTATTATTGCTTCAGCATATTTGCCTATTTTCGCATAGTAACACTCGCTGAGTGGTGTATTGATACGAAATTTCGATCTAAATGGTTCTTAATACGTGAATAGTGTGGATATTCGATAATATTTCAAAACTAAAAAAAAATCCTAAAATGCTTTTTAAAGCTGAACTTACTAAACTCCATCATATAGTGTTTCATTTATTCGAAAATAAGCGTAATCTATATAAATAAAAATGAATCGTCGAAATGTATGTACGCTCATAACTTTCATACGACTAAACCAAATTTGATAATTCTTTTTTTAAAATGTTCGTTGAGGTTCAGGGATGGTTTCTGCGGAGAAAAAAATTGGAATAATTGCCGGAAAACCCCTAAAAACAGCCCTTTTCTTTTTTTCATTCAAACGAATGAATGTTTGTTCGTTAGTAACGCTAAGAGAACGGCTGAACCAATATTGATGAAATTTTAAGAGGTTGTTCGTTGTGAATCAAGGAGGGTTTAGAGATAAAAAATATCTTATACTTTTCGTGAAAAGTCGGCAAATTGAATAATTCCAAAAAGTAACTTTTTTCCATAAATTTTTTTTTCAATTTTTGTTTGTTTTGTTTTTCAATATTTTGATTTGTAAATTATTTGAATAGTTCAATTTCGGTCGCTTGCTTTTTTATTCCGGCTATTCAAAAGAAAAATTATTGAAAATTATTCAGTGAAAACTTTACGTGTATTTCACACAAAGAGGTCAGTTGCAGATTGAAATTTGTTATGAAGCCACCAAGAGGTCGCCCTAATAACGGTCGGTGTTCTTTTTGCCTTCAAATTATGGCAGTCCAAGGCAAGGCAATGCAAGAAGTACTCCCAAGATGCGGTGACATAGTGCGGAATTATGGATCGTGGTCAATCAGCAAGCGATCGTCACGATGTCACAGCACGACTTTTCAAACAACAGTTACGATGTTTGATTGACTTTAGCTTGAAGCAACGTATATGTGGTGCTGTTGGATACTAGATATACTCTGTAGAGTGGCAAAATAGAGGTTTTCATTTCATTCTTCTTTGAATGACGATTACACCAGATCAAATTGATGAAATCATTTCTCCGTAAATTCCTGATGTAGAAAAAGATCCAGTATCATATGAAGTGGTGGAAACCAATATGGTTTACGGACCTTGCGGACACCACAATCCCACTTCGGTTTGTATGTCTATTATTGGTCTTAAACGATACGGTCGAATCGTGAACTGCAATAAAGCGCTTTGTAGGATATTTACATTTGCAATTCATGAACGTTTTCCGACTGTTGTGCGTCTCGCAGTTAATTTGGAGAATGGCTAAAGAGTGTATTTCAACCCAAAGAATACAGTATAGCCAGTGGAAACATCGCCAGCAACAAAATTAACATTGACGAGTTTTTGCTCAACTTTCGTCAGAGATCCGTTTGCGAGGACATTTGGAAATACCTTGACATTATACATGGAATGCATCGTCGAAGAAATAGCTTACGCAAAAAGCAAGGCCAACCAGTAGATTGACATCCAGGTGCCTTTAATCACTGGAATTAAAATGAAGTTCGCACACTTTTCGCGATAATCTTTTCGACACATCAGCCTTCAAATCCACGTCCATTATGCGATACGAACAAAAATGAAATTGCCGAAGACAGTTTATATCATCTTCGCTAAAAATTGGAAATGGTACAATTTCGGTTGATACTTCCGGTGGTTCGATATCAATTCCATCTTCCCTTTATTAATTCACGAAAGATGAACTCATCACAAATGTTCGGACATTGGCCAAATTATCGTTACTATGATTCCTTAAGTGCACGCGCAATGTTAGCTGCCAAAAATACCGATATTGTTGACTTAAACTGGAAGTTTCAAAGTCAAATTCCGGGAGACTTGCGCTCATACAAATCGATCGATCGTCTTGACAAGGAAGACGACTCCGTGAATTATCCAGTGGAATTTCTAAATTCTTTGGACGAGCCTGGTATGCCACCGCATCGTTTGCGTCTCAAAGTTGGATCTGTCATTATTATGATTCGCAATCTTCATGCGCCGAAACTGTGTAATGGAACCTGACTAATTGTGACGCACCTATCGAATACAAGGGGGGAATGCTTGATTCTACGAGTTCCTATGAGTTCTAACGTTTTCCCAGTTCAGTTCAAACGTATTCTGTTTCCAGTGAAAATTGCATTTGAGATGACAATTAACAGGACCTAAAGATAGTCGCATAGTGTGAGGCAAAAATTTGGAAATGCTATGTTTTTCACACGGCCGTGGCGTGCTCACGAGTTGGAAAACCATCTTTTCTGTACACTGGAACAGATATATAAAGCTGCGTGTCATTGAAAAAAAAAAAAAAAAAAAACAAACACCAAAAATTAAATGATGAATTTAACTTTCTTTTCATTTCAAAATACATAATTTCACGCAGGACAACGGCTGCGGGGTCAGCTAGTTAAAAATATATTTGAATACAAAGTCACTATACTCGTAATGTAGAGAAGTTATATATTTATACATAAAAATTACATGTCACGTTGTTTGTCCGCGATGGACTCCTAAACTACTGAACCGATTTTAGTAAAATTTAGCACACTGTGTCCAGTTAGAACCAACTTAGAAGTCAGGATAGTAAAAATCATTTATAAATAATAAATACACTGAAAGCTCTTTTAAATGGACGCTCTTCTAAGTGGAATAATCTATTAACTGTACACAGAGGCTGGTAACCAGGCATTGAGAAAGCAACCTTAACCAGATGGTATGTAAAAAAAAAATCTATGAAAATTCCATACAACCTTACTTAAAAAGCTGAATATCTCGAGAAGTATTAAAGATAACGATTTTGACGTCAGATCTTTTTTATGGCAAATAAAATTTCCTACAAATTTGTCATTTAAATTTTTTCTATAGCTCCTGTCATTTACGAGATATACTATATACAAAAAAATGAGAATTTCGTGGAAAAGTCAGGTTTGGAGCCCCGTACTACCTCGCCGGTGTGAGTTATGACTTTGCTACACTGGACACTTTTGTAGAGTGAACAATTCTGAGAAATATGCGTTTAAAGTCAAAGCGATGCCATAAAACACCTTTGCTCTGTAGGAATTTGAAGATAAAATATCACGATTGTAGTGTATTTTCTATGGAAAAATTTTACATGCCTTGGTCCAGTTCTTAATGTTAATATTAAGGGCTAAAATTTTCAGGGAAATTTTTTTAGGGTATTTCCAAGGAAATTTCGTAAGGCGATTGAAAAAAATTAATAGTTCAAAAAAAAAAAAAAACACAGTAATGTATATATTTCGAAAATTAACTCAATCCAAAAGCAAACATGAAATTTAGAAAAATAGTAACTCTAGCGACATCTGCTAAATGCTAGTGAGGCGATGTGGTCCGTAGATGGAAACCAGTGTCTTTATCCTGCGTCTGAAGATTGCTATGAAATCAATTAGCAGATGTTGTGGAGTTTCAGGCTCCCTGTTGCAGAACCGGAAATTTGCACAAGAAACTCTGGCGACTCCTGCACCAATTCCCTCCGACGTTTGCTAGCCGGCCCTGTACCATTTGATTGTACTATCTCTCAGCAGTAACTGGAGAGTGGAGTCTGCTAAGGGTGACCTTCTACTTTTTAGTGAAGTTTACACTTTAGGTAATGCTATCCCTTGTGAGAAGAGCCAATGGTATTATACCACTTAATTCCTTCATCCACTAAGATGAGATTACCTTGCCGCTGCCATACCTTTATGCTGTATTTGGAGCAGTGTGTGTTTGACTACCGATCACTAGTTGAAGTGGTGTGAGCTCAAGCATGACTTCAAGTGCTGCCGTCGGGCATGTGCGCATAGCACCCATCATGCAGATGCATGCAAGTAGTTGTAGCTTCAGTAGTTTGAGCCCTATCGAAGTTTGCGATGTTTTTGCGACCCAAGCCACCGCCTCATAAGTTATTATCGGTATATCATGGTGTTCAACAACCTGACAATCTTTGGCTTTCAGTCCCTGAACTCTAAAGATAAGTCGCTTTAGTCGCTTTGACCATGGTCAGGTTAACATGCTGAGTGGAATCCAGTGTGAGACCAAGATATTTCACCGAATTATTCATCTCTACTTCTAGGGCCTCAAAGGTTAGGTTTCTGAAGCCGGGCAGGGACCTACGTTTCATAAGACGGACGACGGTCGTCTTAAATGGTTTGATGTTCAGCTCAACCTTACTGTACTAACTTTTAGCCAGGCTCAAAACACTTTGTGTTAAGGCGCAGAAAGCGTCCTCGAATTTACCTCTAGCTATAATAAGAATGCCATCCGCATATCCTTGACAGCGAATCCATTGTCAGTTAGCAAAACTAGTAGGTCGTCCGCGATAAGGCTTCATAACAACGGGGATAGCACTCCACCCTGTGGGCAGCCCCTTGTAGTGTCGAGACGAGTCTTGGTATTCCTTACTATGGTCTCAGCTATTATATAGGATTGCTATTACATTCCTTTTCTCATATATGAAACTAACCAGAGTGAAGAATTTTTAAGATATAAAACTGAAATATGGCACACGTCGTTTTTCTTTAAGGAACTGTTCTCTTATTAGAAGCGCCGATATCGGGCCACCAAAAAATTCAGAGAATTCAGCTCACATACAAAATAATCCATAAAAATTAGGTCCTTGTAAGAAAAACTTTTTCATTCAATAGGATAACTTCACGAAATTTGGCACAGATTATTGTCCTGGACTACGGAATAATCACCAAACGAATTGTTCAGATCGGCTCAATATAGCATATAGCTGCCATACAAACCGATCCGAACCGAATCAAGTCCTTGTATGAAACACTGTTTTGTTTTACAAGATATTTTCACAAAATTCGACACAGAATATTGCCCAAAGTAATATCCGAGCATGTCCTTCAGATCAGACTATAACTGCCATGCAAACTGAACAAATCGATCAAAATCAAAAACAAAAAATTGTATGCCCGTTTATACTATAAAAAATGCACCTACGGAGAGTATTACAGCTTTTTTTTTGTTTTTTCTTTTTTAGAATATGTTAAAAATTTAAAATATTAGCGTTTCATATTATATTTTCATAACGAAAATATTAATATTAATTAAAATCGCCAAAAATAAAAATGATTTTTTTCCAAATTTAGAATATATTAAAAATTGAAAAACAACGTAAAATATACCGCAAATTAAAAAAACAAAAACATTTTTATGAAAAAATGTTTTTATAAAAAATCCATTTCCATTAAAAAGTATTTCCATAAAAAAAATTTAAAAAAAAAAAATAAAAAAAGGTATAACAATATTCATTTACATAAAAAAAAAATTATTTTCATATTAATTAAAATATTACAAAATTCCCTAAATCCTCATATTACGTTTAACTCGAATGAAAAACTAACGCGCTAACACCGCATTACATGTCCCCAATTTATTTGCATTTTAATTATTTTTCAACGTTTGCGATTTCCGTTTCCTCATGTTGCAACATTAATTTAAATTTTCCCGTTTATTTAATAAGCTGCCACCATAAATCAATTTCCTTTTCAATTAACCACAAAATACCCCATTAAATAGTTTACGCATTTGTGTACTTAGTGCTACTGTCAATAGGCAAACAAAAAACAACAACAATAAAACACGCGAGTGCGCAAAGTACAGCTAACCTGCATAAACAGCAACAAAATAGCAAATTATCATTGAAATGCCAATGTTTACATTTAATTCATTGGCAAACATCAAAGTTACAATATTATGCATACACCAGCACACCCATACACAGGCAAGTGGCCAAACAACGGTAGCGCTATTAAAACATTATTTATATGCAAATGTGGTTTAAAGCTTTCGTGGTGAGAAAATAATTATGTACAAATAATTTGATATGTTGAAATAGCAAAAAAACAAACACTTAGACAGACACAGCCTGGGCTTTGTATGTGTGTTGGTATGCCAGCAATTGCAGGTTACTGCGCAGTAAGCATTTTACGTGTGTTAATTAAAAGGTTAATGGTATTTTAGCATTGTTTTTGTAATTCTACAGGTATGTGCTATACATTTTGTCACATGTCAAATTGAAGGAATTAGAGTGTTTAGTTCAATGCATTATAATTCAATGGTTTGGAAAAAATAAATCAGTTTATATGCATTGTATGAAATGTATGAGGTGTACATGGCGTATACGCAACATTTCAATTTGAGCCTTTTGCTGAAATTCAGTGGGGGTAACAAGTTTCTATTGACGTTATTTATGATTTATTGCTGATATTACACGCTGCAGCAGCATAAAATTATAATAATTAAAAAAAATTATTTGAAAGGGAAAAATATTTGAAAGAAAAACATTTTAATGATTATTTGTTCGCATATCGAGTAGCTCTTTGTATGAACACAGGCGAGTTGAAAACAGCTCACGGTTGGTAATCAAACGAAGCTTTATCCAGCAACTCAATGGGTTATTTCCCTACAAAGTTTCCAATTGTGAAATATATAACGTCTCATCAGGCTAAAGGCTAGCTCTGCATTCTGCCGAATTCACTTTTTCCATTTTCGGAAACTGTAATCTTAAGAATAGGTTCCCTGTCATGACCCCTACAATATTACTAAGCTGCCTTTTACCTCAAAGTAGGAACTTTTTGACCTGTCCGCCTTCAATACTACCCCAAATTAACTTTGATATGCCCTTTACGGATTGTATTCTAAGACTTAAGGTTGTCCTCTGGGTGAAAGGCTTGGGACAGTTTAGGAGAATTGTATCTCCTGCTGCCCCCGAGCGGCCAACTCGTCAACCCTTTCATTTCCTTATATTCATATGTGACAGGATACCCATATGATATTAACCGAGTTACCTACTGAGAGTCTAATAGGCTAGTATTAGCCCTATAGTCTTAATTGTTTTTGGTTATCCACAAGAAGGTTGATGGACTTGCCGGTTAGAGCAGAATCCCACTTGGCACCTTCTGTTATGCCCACAACTTCAACCTTAAAGACTGAACTGTAGTCATTTAGTTTGAGGATATCTTCTGTATATGAATTACTACAGAAGTAGCCAACTCTTTTTCCTATTTCACTCTTTGCTACGTCGGTGAATAAATAGACTACACAGCCTAGTCAGTAGATAATAAATGTTTATGAATGAAAAAGTATGCCATTTAAATTATAGAAAGATTACCAGAAATCTTTGGTATAAATTAAAATAATAAAGCTTATCGAAAGTGCGAAGAAAATGGATCACTGTTTTTATAAGCCTCCAGTTTCTTATAATAATGAGTTGTTGTTGTATTTTTTTTAATGTAAAAACAAAAAAAATGTATTGCTCCGGCTTCTTTTTACGAATGGCATCACGCATAACACTCAAATAGTATTCCGGACGGAAGGAGTTCGGAGTGCCCCATACCTCTATAATCAAAGAAAAATCTCAAGACAACCTTCTTTTATTTTATAGGCGTGTTCATCATCTGTTGTTAACGCGTTCTCGACCATCTTTGAATAATTTGTAGTAAACAAAAATACTTGCTCACGACAAACAATTATCACCGAAGGCCTTTTTAAACACTCTGAACGTTTCGACATGGCGTATACGTAACATTTGACTACAATGAGCTTACCAAAATTTAAAATATACAGAAACTACTCTCATTTGGCTTCCAAGAATACTTTGTAACATAATTACTTAAGTACAGCATTACAAAAAATCAGATATTGCTGATTAATTCCCTCAATGACTGTACTCATTTCACTTTCACCTTTCAATCAGCCATACATCTCAATTGGTAATTGAGGATAAGTGAAGTAATTCGAAAATTGCTTGGTCAGCGCGCGTAATCTTACTGAGAAATGTATCAGCAAGAGAAGCGCTCTTTTCAAAATATATGTTTGTGAATATACAGACCGTCTGTATGTGATAAAATGTACGATAAAAAATGCGTTCGTTTTGCTGCGCTTGCGACAGCGCGACCATCATTATTGGCTACATAATTCAAAATGTCACATATCCACCGGTGATCAATTGCTGCTGCGAAAAGCGATGTACACTCAACGGCCATTAAAAATATAATACGGTTATAAGAAGCCATAAAAAGGACGCTCAATGATGTTGCAGAAAATGTGTGCGTTGCTGTGTGACAGAAAGAAAGTTCAAGGCAAGATTTTTTTAAATAAAATGGAATACTATTGATGGGTTTTTGGTAAGATGGAGTTATTACTTTCAGTTAACAAATTACAAGTAATATAAAAAAATACATTGAAACATTGGGTGGATAAAGTAGAAAATTCAAAAAAAAAGTTAAATAAAAATAATATTTAAAATTCCACAAAGAGTGATAGATTAAATAAGTTTAATCCGAATTTTTGGTATTTTTTCTCGAGTAGCTCAGAATGTGTTCATTTTGATACAATACTAGTTGATAAGAACCACTTGTTCGAACAGCTCATTTTATTTTAAACTTTTTAATTTTTTTTTTTTACCTTTCGCTCTCTCTATCTCCTTCTTTCCTTAAAACTTTAATCATATCCATAAATTCTCTTTCCTCCCAGACATAGCTTTGCGAAGTATCTGCAATTTTCTTTACAAACTTTGCCCGCCAGTATTCATTCTTTATGCGCATAAATATATGTGTGTGTACATATGTGTTTGCGTCCAGTGTCAACGTTGACAAATGTGTGCAGTTTAAGAATTTTTATTCAATAGTTGAAAAATTCATTGCTGTCACATTACTGTGTATATATGTACACATGTGTGTGTAAGATTTATTGTATGCATCTATCGAAGTAGTTTTTTTTTATTTTATTGAAGTATTTTTTTTTTTTTTTTTTGTTATCGAAGCAGTTGTATGAGTGTGTGTGCGTTGGAGTGGTCGCTTAAGTTTATGTGTGAAATTTTTATGGCTCTTTATGGTTACTGAAACAACTGTATATAGCAAATGTGATAAAAAAGTATTACAAAAGTTAATCTTACAATGGGCTTTATGATTGTTGTTGTATAGAATTATTGCAATTTTATGTCGTGGATAATGACACACATTAATTTTAGGAGGATGACTCGTGACTGTTGTAGATGCATACATATGTATGTACATGCACATATGAAATAAAATTAATATACAAACAAAGCGGTATTTTTAAATGGCAAATTATTTTATAGTATGCATGGTAATGTATTGGTGAACTGATGAAAAGCTGATTGGATGCGCAAAATTTAATACAAAAATATGTTACTGTGAAAATTTTGTTTTATAGAATTATATTTTGTGAATTATTATTGCGCAATATTTATATCAATAATATTGTGCAATATTATTGAGCAAAATTTTAAGTTAATAGTATTTTGTCAATACAGTATGTTAATAATACTGTGAAATATTTCACGTCAATAATGATATTGAATTTAGGTCAATAATATTGTAAAATATTAGATGTCAATATTTTTTTCATGTTACTGTGAAAATTTTGTTTTATAGTATTATAGTTTGTGCATTATTATTGCGCAATATTTATGTCAATAATATTGCGCAATATTATTGAGCAACATTTTTGGTTAATAATACCTTTCCAATATAGTATGACAATAAAACATGTACTATTTCACGTCAATGAAAATTTGTCATAATATTGTGCAATGTTTTATGTCAATATTTTTGTAAAATATTTTTTCAGTAGATTAACGTACAAAAGTATGTATATAGTCAAGAAAACTGGCTCCCAGAAAAGACGAAAAAAGGGGTAAGATTTCATAAATCCTCACCCCACGTTTCCTGCAAACATTCGGTAATACTAACTGGTAAGGGCAATTTTGCCTTTAATAAAGTGAAGAGAAATTGGTAAAACCCATAATTGAACAAATTGAGGAAGGCAATTACGAAGCAAGTACGTACATACATATGTTTACCTTTACATGCCCACGTACGCCTACAAATTTCGTGCGCATAGCCAGGCTTATGTGTGCTGAAATTCTATTGTACACATCCCGCAGCGAATGACCGCCGGTGCTTGCCTGTAAACGCATACGTAAAGCAATTGTCAAACGACTTGTAAACCAACAACATGTACAAACACATAAACCTTAAGCCAACGCAAACACACACGTAAGCACTAAGGCATGCAATGGCTCTTCACATGGAAGCCTAAATGACGGCATGATTATGGTATCAAACACGCTCATCTCTGCTGCCCGATCAACTAGCCACTTAGTGCGCTGGCTTGCTATGAAATTGCTTTGCCCAGGGGACTTTGTGGATCAGCGGTTAACACACTGCCGAAAATGAGTTGTCTTTTTAATGGCACACACTCGCTCAAATTGTCACCGTCCAAAATGAGATTGAAATGTGTAAATGGGTTGTGCTCAGCAGCAGCAGCGATGCTCTATTGAATGACAATTTCCAGTTTAATTTGGGGCTATCACCGGTTGATAACCAACCAATTTTCCATTACATCGTCATAAAATTGGATACTAAAGTTTTATTTTCCTTTGAATTGTCGACTAAATTGAGTTAAGTAGAGAATTTGATATGTCTTTGATTTCAATTCAACAATTGAATTGGAGGAGAGAATGAAGTTAGCGTTATGCGCCGTTACTGCGGTGGGCTAAGCTGTAAAGCCTTGAACGGAGGAAGCGTTAAGTAGAAAAAAAGAACAGATATTATATAAGTTTTATTATAAATTAGTTATAACTGTACAATATTATTGCGCAATATTTTGCGATAATAATAATGTGCAATATTTTATGTCAATAATATTACGCAATATTGGAAGTGAAAAATAATACACAATGTTTTACATCAGTAATATTGATCAATATTCTGACTCAATACTAATACATTTATTAAAAAGTAACTATAAGTACATATAATAAATAAAGATGATTGACCTTAATTTTGCCGAGTATCACCCTAACGCTATTGATATGCAAAATGTTTTCAATAATATGGTCATAAAAAGAACGTATCAAAATAAATAAAATATAATTGAACATTCTTACTGCGGACTTAGAATGTACTTACATTCATTCCTTGGCTTAAATTTTATTAATATCGGTCTGATTGAAACATATCCATACATCGAGATTAGCCTCAATATCAATGTTAACATCAATTCGTTATCTCATTTTTGTCAATCACCATATTTATTATTTAAAAGTTTCAGTGTTGTTTATGTGAAGCTTATGTTATGGTATACCATCAATATTATTGCGCAATATTTTTCCTCAATAATAAAGCACAGTATTTTCCATCAATACTACTGTACGATATTTCGCATTTACATATATCCTTACACAACTTTTTGCATCAATATTATTGCACAATGTTTTACATCAATATCATTACACAAATTTTTTCATCAATCCTATTGCAAAACTTTCGATATTAAAATGAGCGTAGATATGAATTATAAAAATATTGAACATATTATTGGTTACAATTATCAGTTCGTGCTTGGCATAATTTTATTTTACTAGTTCCAGCATTTATTTTTCATAGCTATCCCAATGCACAATCAATTCTCGTGAATTGTGGGTACTAAACAAATATATGCCAACTGATTTATTGAGCACTGCTAGTTTCTTTCAATTCTATTTCTGTGCAAGGCAAACTTCAAATGCATCAGAAGCCAGCTATGAACAAGGAAAAACTGGAACAAACACATAACTCACATGCAGGCGCATAAATTTCGGACAGCCACACACACACGCACTCATACACAAGCAAGCATATACAACCAACACAAAGAGTAGCATTGCATAAGAATACTAAAATAGACAAATTCATACACGCTTTGCCAGTTGTCTGTAAATGTGCACATACTCGTATACTCATATGTGTGTGTGTCCTCACTGGCGCTCAGTTACTGCAGTTGTGTTCAATGAACAATGCGAAAAATCAAAGCCGAATGTGAAGAGCCATTGCATTGCATTGACGCTTGACAGGCTCTCATACACCAACAGGCACACACATACACATACTCGTACGCACATGAGCACGCTTAGGCATACATACAAATAATGGCAAGACAAAATTTATGTTTGCTCATATTATGTGTCTTAGGCTGAGTGTGTGCGTGTGTGTATTTGTTTCGTTGTGTGCGTCACGCCCAGCTGGACAATGTGAATTGCTATGCAAGCCGGCTAGTATGCATTGTCATTGTCATTCAGCAAGCAGACAGGGCGTATGAGTAACAAGTAAATCAGACGCAGACGCAGCAGCAGCAGAAGTGAAATGGCAGCAGCGGCAGTTGCAGTTGAATGAGGCGTATAAATGTTGCTTCAGTTGGCGTTTGTTATAAATTTTTGTTGCTGCTGTTGTTGTCTCAATAGCTTAGCTGTTGGTTATGTTGGTTTGTTGTTGTTGGCCACAAAACTTCACAGGCGACTAATCACAGAATTCAATGTGATCAATTGCAAGAGCATACAACGAACAGCTCTGTGGCCATCACGCTGTTGGAGAGGAGTTCGGTTGAGTTGGTGGCCAACTCTTGGCATCTCCCTGCTGATATTTATGACTGAATTTGTCAGTTTAATATTGTTGTTGTGCTGCTGATAGCCAAATGCTGGCTGTGGTGAATGGAGAAGATTTTTTTGAATTTCTTAAAACATTGTACATAAGCACGGAAATAAATGTTATGTTTGAGGTTTTGGTATTGTGTGTGAACTAGCCTGATTCGGTTTGAAGTTTTAGGGTTTTTTTGGCGCGTTAATTTTCCTTCAATATTAATTAAACAAAAAAAAAAACAACTTAACTTTTAATTAATTAGATTTATCCGTTAAAATATTTGTATTGTTAAATATTGCGCAATATTATTGACACACGAATATTATATCTTAGAAATTTGTACAATAATAAAAACAAAAAATATGAGTAATAATAACATAAAAAAATAGTGAGCAATAATATTGACCAAAAATATTGTGCAATAATATTGAGAAATAGAATATTGTGGAATAATACTGATATACAAAATATTGTGTGATAATATTGATATATAAAATATCAAAGTATGAATATTACATAAAGGTATTAACGTACATACACAAGTAGACATTTTGTTTTAATTAACAATCGTCATTGAATGATCAAAAAATTAATTAAGTCTAATACTTATGAAATATTTCTGATACTACCGATATTGTATGTTGATCAAAACATAAAATGGAATTTTTCACATGGTTATTGACGTAGAAAAGTTCAATAGCACAATATTTAAATATGCTGGTACTATAATGTTGACATAAATTCTGATAATATTATTGAAGCAAAATACTGCGCAATATTATTGAAGCGAAATATTGTGCAATATTATTGAAGAAAAGTTTTGTACAATAATATTGACCCACAAATATTACAACGAACTAAAAAACGTAAAGATCGTGTCATAATGTTTGTACACTAAGTCTGGAAATAATACGTTAAAGAGTTGCTAAATTACTGAATTAAATATAGACAGAATTATGTATATATAGTATATGAACAATAGGTAATTCACATTAACCACATTGGCCCTGACATCGCCAAAAACGTTCACATATCCATACGTTGTGCACACTTATGTACATACATACATACATATGTACATATGTACCTAGGGAAGTATCTATTTAAAACCCTAGTCAGATGTCTGCACACATAATCAAAAATATGTTTCTAACCGAACCGGTATATTACTTTAAATCCGTCAACAACTAGCCAAATTGTGCTCAATTGGCCATACATACATACATTTATGCTATTTTATCAAAAACCGACAGCTGTTGCTTTCACTTTTGTACATCACACCATAAATAAGCACTCAGCAAATGAGCTTTTAATGCCAAAGATGCAAGAAAATTTACCGCACAACAAGTTTTGTGGCGTACGTGTGGTATGAGTAACCCTTTTTGCGACAGTCAATGACGCGAGTGTGAACTAAAATCTAACCTACCACCGATTATTGCTTGGATATGCATATAAAACAGAACATCATGAGCAAGCCACCATCAAACTGTTATTTATATTTAAAGGCAACTTAAAATGCTTTGGGTCAGCACAAGTTTGCAAAGGGTTAAGTTAAGCTCAAGACATGTAATCGTGTATAAATATATGTGCGTATGTGAGGCCATACGGCAAATTGAAGCAGTTAAATGAGATGTGAAAATGAGCAACACGAACTTTCCAAAAACATTTTTAGTGACGAAGAAGTTTGAAGAATTTCGACAGCACTACTTTTTTTACTTGGATAAACATATGTATGTATCTACATATGTATATGTATGTATATGTATGTGTACATACATACGTTTATAGGGTGTTTTAAGACACTCCTGGTATGTTTGTACAAAATGTAGAGACTTTAAAAAATTTTAAAACAGCACTTAACTACGAGCAGAATCGAAAATATTTGAGGAGAGTTGCCACCCATTTAAGAATATTAATTAATTGAATAAAATTTCGTGAAAATTAAAAAGTAGTGTTTAATAAACAAAATAACCTTTTTTATTATATATCAACTGAAGTGTCTTTGCAACCTTAAATTTTAAAATAATCTTGACAAGGGTTGCCACCTGTTCAAAAAATTTCATTCCAATAAAATTTTATCAAATTTTATATCAAACACATATGCACGTCCAATAAGAATTTAAAATATTTGGGGAGAGTTGCCACCCATTTATGAATATTAATTAATTGAAACAAATTACGCTATAATTAAAAATATGTTTTAATTTTAGAGCTTTTAATAAACAGATAAAAATTCCGTATTTCAGACGGAAAAGTTTTTAGAGCTTCAACTTAAAAAAAAAAAAAATTGAGTAAGATTGCCACCTGTGCAATAAGTGCTTTTTTTCGAATAAAATTATATTATATACGAAATATTGTTATATTGGTATTAAAATCGAGAGGTCTAAGAGATATTGTTATGGATGATAAATTGGGAAGAGTTGCCACATTTTTTGAAAATTTGCCAAATTGGAAAAAAATGTAATTTTAGACGAAACCTTAAGAGGTTTAAGGAGTATTTCTATCGATGATATTTTGGAAAGGGTTGCCACTTTTTTTTTTAAAAAGGTGCTCGACAAAGATACATGTATCAGGTAGCGAATTATTTTAATGTAGAGCAAATAGAAATATTGCCCAACGTCTTATTATTTAGTTATAGACATTGTAGTAGTAGAGTCGTATTAGTTCTCAGCCTAAATATAGATAAGGTTTTTGTCTGAGAAGTAAGAGTAAAATAACTGTTTGAATATAGCTATTTCATTCACACTTCAACGGCAAAAACCTAGCCTACATTTAGGCTGAAAGCTAATAAAGAAAATATTGCTCTAACCCCTTTATTCAAAATATTTTACTGCAGAAAGCTGCCAGCGCACAGTTTTTAGTCAATATTAACTTTTATTTAATACCTATAAAATTTGCTTGTATTGCGTTCACAATTTTTTCTTGTATCTTTTCCATAAATTGTACTTTTATAAATCTGCTTGTGGACTAGCAAATCTGTGCATACGCTTCAATACATTCATGGGCATATAAATGTGTACACAAAGAAAAATTCCACACACACACAGAAATTATTATGCGCTTGTACCCTCATAAAGTATGCTGCAGCACAACCGCACACTTGCATATCCTTATAACGGTATTTGTAATGAAATAAACTTGTAATAAAATAAAGGCAAAGATGCGCTTCGACAGGAGCACATATGTATACACACAAACAAACATATTTTGAGCCACAAGTTGTGGTTAAATTGTTAAATTGTGCATGAGCCGGATATAAAGCAATTTTGCTTGCGAAAAGTAAGCAACACATGTGCACGAATAAGATTAAAGAGCATGCATACATACATATATTTATGTATATGTGTGTATATTATATAAATATAAATAAATGCTCATAACGGTAATGTGAAAAGTGAAGCCAACAGCTGCTCACTACTCCTTTGGCAGCATTTGGCACATTTAAAAGCCATTATCCCATGGACTTTTCTGCAATTTTTCATATTATGTATGTATATAGAGCGCTTTAGCATATTTCCTACTCGCTGAACCTTTCTTGGTACACAAGAATTTCATTTCGTTTTGGATTTTAGACTATTCTTCAGTGCATTCATTAAAAGGGCAAGGAATTTTATGCTCAAATATTTAAAGTCCATATATAAATGCACAAAGTAAGGGCCTACTCAGCAGCCCTAAAGGGTGGGGAGGAGGGGTAGATGGCTTCATTTCGCATGACCAACAGCACGTAATACTATAAAACGCTGGCGAAAAACATAAAGCGCCGCATTTTTATTATATTTCATGAGGCTCACAAATATTTCGCCTACTTCTTTTGTGTGCGGCCGCCTACTGGACTGAAGCACATATACTTTTTTATTTCTATAAAATATTATGTTGCACTCAAAGTTTCGTGCTTTAAACTGAATTGTGTATCTCCTTTATTTGCTTGTATTTGTTTCCACTTTAAATTTAAGCTTAAATTATGTTGTTGACAATGTCAATTGCGCGACAAAAATATTAATGTAATTGACACGTGACATGTCATGTCAGTTGTGCTGTCAGCTGTCTGTGACAAGCGATATTCACTTTGCGCCAAATCGTTAATGACTGTTTAATTTAATGGAAAGTGCGATTGAGAGGGAGATATAAGTGTGTAAAGTGAAGCAAGCTGTTTAAAGCACGCTTTAAAATGTGTCTTGATGGGGAGTGCAAAAGAAGGAGGACTACAATTGCATACATAAAAATAGTAGTGTTGGCTTAATATCTCAAATATAGCTTATATTTTTTAAGGCGTTGTATGGGTTTCCTCGGGTGAAAAACAGCCTTTTTTCAACAATTTTTTCTCATATAAAAAATAAAATATTTTATTCGAATATTTTAATGTTACAAATATACACTAATAATTAAGAAATTCTGAAATTTTTAGAAAAAAATATTTTAAATGCGGCCACTACGACGTCATTTCTGGTAAACTCTCCGAAAAAAGATGTGCCCGATTTGGGAGGATAACTCCTTGAAGGATCGTCTTTAGTGAAAAAATACTTGTTTTAATTAAAAACTTAGCTTAGAACTTGGACGAAGGAGAAATAAACTGAAAATTGGATTTTCGGCAGACATTTTTATAAAAAAATTTAAATTTAACTGAAAATTTTGCGACACTTTTTTTCAAATCTGCCAAGTCTTTAAGAATTTTATCTCAAAGACCCATGAAGATCGGTTGAGAAGTTCTTGAGAAATCTTGCCAACCGACTTCAAAAACACAGTTTCGAAAAAAACGCGTTTAAAGACAACGCACTTAGACTAGCTAGCCTCGTGGCCACAAGTTCTCAAGTGCTCATGAAGGCTACGTTAGGTTAGGTTAGTCCAAACTCAATGGATTGCACTTGGACAAATATTTGTCTTATGTCTTACCCACAAGTTTTTAAAGTGGATCACCAACTCTTCATTGACCGACGAAACCTTTAGAACTATAAGTTTATTAATACGGCTAACATCGATCTCTGCAATATCACTAAATCCCTCAAAGGCCGAGCAATAACGGAAGGAGTGACAAGATGATTCCACCTCACTTTCTTCCATACCACTTTGGCAAAGAGCGCCCTGCAGAATATTAAATTGCATGGCATGTGAACCTAATGCCCGATGTGCAGTCAGTACTCTTATAATGGCGGCGAGACTGACTTCCTTAAGAGCCAGCAGTTCGAAGAACTTCCTACAGTTTACTCTGGACAAGCAGAATCTCGCAGTCGCATAAGTTCTGGTTGTTGACCAGTTCCTGCCAAGCTCACTGGTTGTCCAAAGGTACAATGCCAGAAAGCAAGATGACAACGGCAAAACAATGTCTTTCCAATGGAGTGAAATTGGGGAAAGCGTGATTTCGCTGTTTCCGGTGATTCCGTAATGAAGTCATGCATTCCTGGACTAGTTCTGAGTACACAGTCAGCGAGCTCAAAGCCAATATAGCCGGTAGGCTAGGGGATTGAATGCACACCTCTCTGAAAGCAGAACTTAGTAGCAGTGCATCTACCGGTACCTAGATGGTAGCCACCTCTACTTGAAAAACGCTACAGTGGACTGTTAGTCTGACGCTGACTGACTGAGCTCCCGACTGAAGATTCCACCTTCTAATCTTACTCTTTTCCATTCTGTATTTTTGAGATTCACAGCTGAATAAAACTCTTGAGGCTAATCTAATACAATTTAAGTACATAACTAACCTAAAACCGCACTCTACAATTCAATCAACTTTAAACTATCGACACTAGTAAACCTGTCCATACTCAGCTTTCCTTCATAAATATTGAATACAAACAACGTAAAGTAGTTGCAAAGCAGTTTAGCAAACCCCAAATCGCTAGCCCACCCACTCAGCTCCACTCTCATATTGAACTCACTCACATTCTAACCTTACATAACTTTCGTTCTCGGTTGTTGTTGCTTTTATTTCTACCATTGCTGTAGTTGTTATAGTACGTTATATACTTGCACATACATTATAGCTGCCTCTAATTAGTATTGGTAGTTGACACAAATGCGTAATTGTCATTGAAAACTTTATTAATTAAATGTTACGTATACGCAGTGTCTTCTGCAAAGTGTTCAAAGTGTTGTCGAACAAAGCAAAGTTGGCTTGTGTACACGTGCACAGAAGCAAAAACCTATAGGCTTTGGTTTTAATTACTGTCATGCATTTCAAATTGCTTTCCATTTATATATAACTATTTTATATACCACGAAATCGACTTTCTGTTTGCTAAGCCTGTGATACTTTGATTGGACTATTGAGAGTAGTTGAGAGCTGTTTGCAGTTTAGTTGAAGTTGGTATGTTTAAAATGTTGGCGCTTGACATAAGCGGATTTTGTAAAATATGTTTATCCATTTTAAAGCAGAAATGTGGGGAAAATAGTTTATATAAAAAACTATCCGCTGGGTGTTGTCTGAGTTTATGAGGCTTTAGAATAAAATTTTCACTTGCTTTTGTGGAAATATCTTACTTATCTTAGAAGATTTTAGAAGAGTTATTTATTTTCATTTTTTCTGACAAATTTGCTTTTTAACAAATTACTTTTGTATAATACCAATATAGAAACAAAATCATTTAATAATAATTTGAATTTGAAGAACGTTGCCTACCTTTAGGCACGTTTTAGCAAAGACGCACACTCGCAAGTCATAGAAAATTACATGTATGAAAGAAAATATGTGCTGTGATGCCCGCCTATTGCACGTATTGTGATCCACAAAACCCTAAAAAGACCAATACTACAACTATCCATAAAGAAGAAATATTTTCTAATAACAAAAATGTGCGTGCATTGCGGTTTCACCATTCTTTTGATTGTTTTCTTTTTACAGCAATGCTGAAACTACAGCAGCAACCAAACAAAAATACGCACATATACACATATTCAAATCCTTTGTAAACTCACACTAACAAAGCAAGCAAATCAAAGAGTTTGATAGAAAAAAATTTGCTGAACTTATTTAAAAATGCTTTTTGCCGCTGGCAAGAGAGCTAACCAAACAAAACCGCAAAGCTAACAGAAATGAAAAATTAAATACACATGTGCTGCGCCTAAAAGTGTGCTTGGGCAACAAGAAAAACCTCAAGCGCAAACAACTGTCGGCCAAAATGAAACAACACAAAGTAAAATAGTATAGCAAAACAAAATGGAAGAGAGAAGCATAAAAAAAGAACCTTAAAGCAATAACGTAAAGGTGGAAACAGAAATCGCCACAGCCGGCAAAAGCCAAAAAAAAACGTAATATTTAATACACTGAGGAGCAAAGAAAGATGAAACAAAGAAGAACATGTAACGACTAAAAAGCAGTGAATTAGCAAAATGTACAGGCCTTTTAGCATGTTATGTAAGTGTTATGAAGGCAAAAATAGAAAAGTTGCTGAAAAAAATGTGTGAGGGAACATAAATTAATAACACGTAAAGATTAGTTAGGTTTTAGAGTATACACTCAACCATATTCCTCATTTCCAAACTGGTTTCATGCTAAAAATACCGTTATATTTCTAGCCACCATTAGACAACTAGTTTCGATATGTTTATTACACTCTTTACTCATCTAAGTAAGGCACCTACCCTAACTAGCAATGCCTACGGCGAGCACGAAACCCGTTCAAACGACAGTTGGGTCCACATAAATAGACCTGACTTGGATTTTTATACGCCTCAGAACCGTAAACTCAGCTGCATTCGCCCAAACTACGTAAAGGATGCCTTTTAAAGCTTAAACAACAACGAGTGCGAAAAATGTTATAATAGTTCGACCTGCTTAATTCCATCAGTATAGTTATAAAAAATAGGCGCCAAGTTATTTGTGATTTGTGAAAATATATCGGGCTAAAACGACAGATGTGGCGCTCGGGTTCTGGCAAGTATTAATTGCAATTAAGAGAGAAACTTTTATTACACCCTTGGTTCCCGTTCCTCACTTTTCTACCGTACAAAAATTTAACTTTCTGTCCTCCTCCACTACCTTTATTGCATAATATGCTCATCGAATATTTCACATAAGATTATTTAACATGTTGAGGACGGCGCAGCTCTTAGTAGACCCACGGGTGGGTCACGCCGTCCTCAACGTGTTAAATATTAAACACTCTGAAACCATTGAACCATTTGAAGAAGTGCTCTATTCTTTAAGTTTACTGAGCATTTTGAGCACAAGAACTCCTTTTACAATAAATGGAACCCTATTTAATATTTTGGGATTAGAGAACCAAAATTTAAAATACCTTATTGCTTTTTAAAATATTCTCTATTAAGGTCTAAACACTTCTGCATGCGCTTGAACCAATTGTTGAAGCATTTTTGCTACTCTGATTGAAATATCGTTCTGAATACATCAACCGTCTCGTCAGCTGTCGAAAAGCGTTCTTCTCTGAGCTAATTTTTTACATTCAGAAATAAAAATAAGTCCTTCGATGCCAAGTCAGGCCTATTCAGTGCATAACTCATCAAATCGATGTCAATTTGTGAGAGCTCGCATTGTCATGGTGAAAAGTGATACGTCCTCGGCGGTTGCCTTTCTTAATTTCTTCAAAGACAACTGGCAAAAAAAATAGTTGTGTACCATTCAAGAGTTACTGTCCTCCATTGTCCTGGTGAAATGATTGCGACATGCCCAGTTTTTTCGAACACAAACAAATAACCATTTAGCAAAATTTGCGTATGAACCACTTTTATCGGAAACGATTCATCTGGAAGCACCCATACAGTCGATTGTTGTTTGCTTTCGGGCTCATATGCATAAAAACATGCTTCATCATATCGTAAGACACGATGTCATATAAGGGTTTCGAAGCACGACTAGCGTATATTTTTGACATTTCTGTGGAGTCCTAAGAGAATATATTTTTTACAACCAAAAGTTCACGCAATATTGAATGTAATGGATTGCAGTCTTCTCAATCTCACGATAGGTCACATGACGATCTTCCAATATCAGTTTGTGCACAGCATCAACAGTTGCCGAAAGAACTACTGATTTTAGACGACCTTAACGAAATTTGTCTTGAAGTGATCTACAACCTCGATTGAATTCATCATACCAACGATGATCATTGGTTCTTGATGGAGCTTCATCGCTTAAAATTTAATTAAGTTCACCGGTATGCCGTTACAGAATTAACACACGATGAAAGTTGTTAAAAAAAAGTGTGATTTACTATAGTTCTATTTTTGGCTGAGAAGAGTCTTTTAAGTTACTCTAAACAACACAAATAGCGCTCGCATATCAAAATGTTCTGATGATTCATACTAATAACACTGCGAAACTTTACGATAGAATTGTCAGTTTCGTGATTGCAAAAGTGGGACTGCTAAATTCCGAAATGTAAAAGGTAACCTAAATATTAGTTACTCCAGAGAAATCGCGAAGCAGTTCAAGAGCCAAATCAATCAACTTACAGATGAGTTTATCGTAACGAAAAAGCATCCAAAGCCGAATTGCGAAGCTTTAATCCGCTAAACCCAACCTACTCCCAACCAAAGCTTTTCCACGGAAACTCGAATTAAATTTTTGTGAAAATATACAAGTAACTATCCAAAATATGCTTCTTTGTAGGTCACTTCCTGCTCTAACCTCGCTGTATCTCCCTTAAAATACCTATAAATACAATGAAATGAATTATTAAAAACAAAAATCAAGAAAATTACAGTGAAGTAGAAGTTCCTGGCAAAGCACTTGTCGGTTTCCAAGTGTTCTCCTCGTAAAACACTTATAATTTGAACAAATTATGTACAAAAAATCGATATTCAGCACAGAAAAGACACATATAACGATGTGAACGAACGCAGATGTGGCAAAACAACAACAACAGACCAACGTCAATAAGCCTACGATGAAAGCAATTAAACTGTAGTAACCCGTTAGGCTACACTGATAGTGATTAATTTTAATTTACATAGACGTGCAACAACAAAAACAAACTGAAAAACGATAAACAAGGAAGGAGGAAAGTCGGGTAGAGAGGAAGGAAAATAGTGTCGGACACACAACGAGGAGAGCAAAAATAGCGAGCAAAGCCGAAATGAGCCACAGTCATGACCGACAAATAGCGAGCCAAGGCAGCAAGCAAGCAACCGGCCAACAAGGCAACTCAGACAACAGTGCCTCTGCAGATGTATGTGGGCAAAGTTTTCTAATTCAGATAGATTTTTCGTTGTTGCTGTTATTGTTGGTTTTGTTTGTTTTTGTTGTCTATGGCTTTTAGTTAGCTTTTCTCCGCTGATAACTATTATTGTTTGCCTGCATATGTGAGTGTGCGTGTATGTGCGTAGCTGTGTAAGCAAAATCAACCGTACGGCACTCAGTGGACAGACGATTAAACAGCGGCCATAGCCACATAGCCACAAATATGTAAGTGCCACACACAAAGCTGCGCACGTGACGACGAAAAAACGGAAGAGCGAAAATGAGCAAAGCAGAAAAGCGCTCGACTGACTCGGCACGGTTTTTGCTGTTGCTACTGCTGTTGCTGACAACAATTGCAATTAGGACGTTGACAGTGACGCAGCTAAGAAAAAAAGCAATAACATGAAGCAGACAGTGGAATAAAACAACAAAAACAGTTAATCGGTTTTTCAGGTTTTTGCTTGGCCAGCGCTAACGCACGCACACACATATATACTTGTACCTTATTTGGTGAAGCGATGTTGGTGGAGATGGTAGTGGAGGAAGGGCGAATGCAAACGCGCTATAAGAAAAAGGTGTTGCCTGAATTGACTTTGTGTGTTGTGGCAGGTGAAAAACCCAAGGTTGTGGGGGTGTTACAGGCAACGCCATTTTCGGCGCCACGGACTGTTGCGCTTGAGAATGATTATATTTGTACACGGACAAACATATATGGACCTGAGACGCATGAGGAAACCTTATTCTTTCGTGAATCTACAAAATTGGAAAGTATGTGTCCAAAATCGTTTACAAGGCGTCATTGCTTCATCTTAACTGAGACCAGTACTTCTTCAGAGTTCGTCACACCAAGAAAGAAATGTGTATTTTCAAAATATTTATAGACTTTATAGTAAGGCTAGTTTCACAAGTGTACTTATTGCACGACCAACAAGATGAAAGTCGTTGCTTCAAATCTCATCCGAGACAAAGTCCAAACTTACAGAAAAATCAGGGTTCAAACTTCGAGAGATGACTTCCGAGAGTATTTCTTTGATAAAAAATTTAGTAGAGCCCTAAATTAGGGAAAACGTATACGACAAATACGGCTAAAAGAACGGACGAACCTTTATGTTTGCTTGTTATAATGAAAATGTTTATCCGTAAGGTCTTTCTGTAGAAGTTTTTTAAGTAGACGTACTACTCGAGGCAATTCTTCCCTTGTTTAAGAACAACCATCGGAGTGAATATTTTTGGAAGAGACCCATAGAGTCCAGCATGCATTCATGCCATAAACAGATGGATAAATAAGAAAGTGTGGATTGCACCGATACCCAAGGTCTACTGTGCTCTTTTCTAAGTCACAACGATTCACTTAGCCCCAGCTATTGATAAATTCCAATGCTCGGTGCTATTGAGGCGATATGCTCCCTATTTGGAATCATGGATCCCAGGGGCTTTATCCTTCGCCTACAGACTGCTGTACGGTCAATTAACAAGAGTTCTGCAGTTTCAGGCGCTATGTCGCAGAACCCGCAATTTACAATGGCCCGTTTGGAAAGCAACAAGTAGCCTGATTTGACACTCGGGAGGTTGATTACAAATTTAAACCTATTAAGGTTGTAACCACCCATTAAGAACTTTGCATGGCGCAGCTTCTTTCTGACTCGGCAGTCATACCTTCGGCGAACCAGCAGACATAGCCGAAACTGACATTGGACGCCTTAAAAAATTTGTAATTGGACTGCAAGGGTTAAAAGATTTTCAAGTAAGAACACCAGGATCTACAATTTAACTTATCCGAAACGTCAGGATCGGGAAGGACCTCTCCGAGCCGTTCGATACCAAACGAGGTTGCTGACAAGGCGACTCCGTTTTGTGTGACTTCTTCTAGGTCCGAATGGAAAAGATATTGATATCATCGGCCTCAACACCCGCGCCGTTAGTTCTGCTTTCTCCAGACTGGATAAGGAAGCAAAAGAAATGGGTCTGGCAGTGAACGAGGGCAAGACGAAATATCTCCTGTCATCAAACAAACAGTCGTCGCACTCGCGACTTGGCACTCACGTCACTGTTGACAGTCATAACTTTGAAGTTGTAGATAATTTCGTCTATCTTGGAACCAGCGTAAGCACCACCAACAATGTCAGCCTGGAAATCCAACGCAGGATTACTCTTGCCAACAGGTGCTACTTTGGACTGAGTAGGCAATTGAAAAGTAAAGTCCTCTCTCGACGAACAAAAGCCAAACTCTATAAGTCGCTCATAATTCCCGTCCTGCTATATGGTGCAGAGGCTTGGACGATGACAACAACCGATGAGTCGACGTTGCGAGTTTTCGAGAGAAAAGTTCTGCGAAAGATTTATGGTCCTTTGCGCGTTGGCCACGGCGAATATCGCATTCGATGGAACGATGAGCTGTACGAGATATACGACGACATTGACATAGTTCAGCGAATTAAAAGACAGCGGCTACGCTGGCTAGGTCATGTCGTCCGGAGGGATGAAAACGCTCCAGCTCTGAAAGTATTCGACGCAGTACCCGCCGCGGGAAGCAGAGGAAGAGGAAGACCTCCACTCCGTTGGAAGGACCAAGTGGAGAGGGACCTGGCTTCGCTTGGAATATCCAATTGGCGCCACGTAGCGAAGAGAAGAAACGACTGGCGCGCTGTTGTTGACTCGGCTATAATCGCATAAGCGGTGTCTACGCCAGTAAAGAAGAAGAAGATGTAATCTTGGACCAGATTTGTTTGAAGATTTATAATGGCTCTCGAAAGAAGAGACTGGCTAACAGATAGAGTAGACTGCAAGAAATGTCTAGAGCAAGGCACCAGAGAAACAATGGAACATCTCTTTTGCATTTTCCTGCATTGACTAGACAACGCTATAAGCTCTGGGGCCGTCACAGTATGATACACTGGAGAAGGTATCGATAGTGAGGCAGCAGAGTCTGTTAAAATTTGCGTCCTAAAAGATGACTACCCTCATGGACCTAGTAATTGAACTCCATCTGGAATCGCAAAGGATCAAAAGAGGTTTACGCGTGATTCATTGGGCTACCAGATTAACTTAACCCAAACTATAATGGCTTGCAGTAAAAGACTTGATAAGAAACTTGATTGAAGTATCGGCAGTCGTAACAAAATCTAGAGGCTAGATAACCACCTGCATGAATAGAGAATACTTGAAAGTTTTACACCCACCATAAAATAGCTTTTGGTCACAAGCGGTACGGGTCTACGCCAGTAAGTAATACGTGTACACACACATCTATGGGTTTACGATTGTGGATCATTAATTAACTGATCTCTAAGTCACTAAATGAAGTCTATTTTGTAAATCAGTAAACAGAAACACTCGCACACGTGCCACCAAGGGAGAAAGCTGACGCCGTTGCGGTTACCGTTTGATTTTATCACCGCTGCGGTTTCATCAAGCAACCAGCTGTCCACCTTTGTATAAAATCTTAAACATACTTGCACAGCAACAGGAATTAGAAGCTATGACAGCAACGGTTGAAGAAAAGTGGATGGCGCAGTAAAAGTGTGCGAGTAGTAAATGAAAAAGTTAGTTAATGCGTTGGTCATTTTTGTGGCTTTTGCCACAGCTGCCATTTGCCTTTCAGCCTTCCAGCTGGCTGTGGCAGTTGCCGGACTAGCGGTTGACTACACCTTCATGCGCTTAACGTGAGGTCACTGCAACAAAGCTAATCCTTTTTGATTAGCCAGCTAGCTGACTGCTGTCCAAAGCCCGCTTAACACACACTATTGCAGGAGGCCAGTAAAACAAATGAAAAAATAATCATTAGAAGGTACAGCGTAGGTGTTGCCGTGGTGTGGGGCTCGAGCGCGCGGCAAGAATGTGTGGCTATTAATTATGAAAGGCGCGCGGCCGCTGTCGCTTCTTGGCGTGTTGAGAAACCCCAGCACATCGAGGGGTGGAGAGGTGGCTAGATATATCTTATCGCCTTTCATTAGTTGCGCTTTGTTGCCTGTTTCATTTTAATTCCTTCATGCGGCGGCAGTAATTTTTCTTGCGCAACGCCACCCGCTTGTTTCACTGCTTTTTCACAGCTGCTTGCTCAGCTCAGTTCTTACTGCGCATCATATTTGTAATCCTTAATACTTGCTACATCCCTACAGTGTATTTTTCCCTTCGTAAGTTCCCCTTTGCTTTCTCATTTATACTCGACGCTTAAATAATAAATGAGATTTGCTGTCTATTTGCTCAAAAGTTTAAGATCGGATTAGTTCATCCGTGCCGTTGGAGTCAATTAAAAAGTTTCTTTTCTTCGCTCGGGTGAAATAGCAACAAAAATTATTAATTAAATCAAGCCTGGAGCAATGTGTGCTGGAAAAGTTTGCGGGTAGCTACAATATTACTCAATATGGTACTTCGTTAAAAATTTTGCCAACAAGGAGCAATTTGATAAAGAGAACGAATTGTGGTGAAAAGAAAAGTTATGGAAAGGAAATGTGAGTTAATAACAGAGATATTATCAAGGACTACATAAACTTTTGATTGAAGTGTGAACAGGCGGGGATGAGATTTAAAGGAGGAGAGAAAAGCATCGAATATACAAAACAGATTTTCACAGTGTTCGAAATCACTGAGAACTGCATATAAAATATGTGTAATTGTCTGCACAGACTTAAAAATTATATATAGACCACAGCTTCTATTATAAGCTTTATCGTGAGCTCGACTCTGTCATCCGAATTCGCGTACGGTTTCAACTTTAACGAGACATCGCAACTGAAATATGAGAACCCTCTGAACTCTTCTGAAAGCAAGGAATTTTTAATGGAGCTATCCCAATCCTAACGATTAGGAATAAGGTGGGCGAACTCTTCGAGCAAGGGTCTTACAGCCAGGAACTTTTGATAATACCATTTTTTTGCTAATGACCGGATCGATGATTGATTGACGTTCTCAGGAAAGTAAAGAAAAGTTGCTTCAGCCAAGCGCATTAACTTGTTCAGGAGAAATGAAGCAGCAGCTGAGCTGAGTTGGAACTCTCAGAGTCTTTTACTACAACATAGAAGTCAAAAGCTCCACACGTAATTAGGTAAATCGACTGATTTCTCGCGAAGCCAGAAAGTATGGCAACCGAGATGCTTCAACATTAGTCTGCCAGAAACTGGAGAGTGGAGAAAAAAATGTCTAGAGGTTTCCACCTCATTTTCCTCAATGCAACTTTAGCAAGTTGTACCCTCCAAAATCTTGAGCCTCACCGCATGAAGGCCAATGGGAAAGTGTGCGGTTAGGACGCCTATTTTTCTTAGAGCCAGCAGTTCATATGATCTGTTAAGTCCCGCCAGAAGTTCCCCACAAGTGCTGGTTGCTGGCCAACGCTCGAAGTCCACAGATCCAAGGGAACCTATACTCGGTTCCACCGAGATAGAATTTGGGAATGAGTGTCTTTTCTTACAAGTTCAGCTTTACAACTCCCAAATACTTATCTGTAGTCACCCACCTTGTCAAGTTTAATATATAAGTAGCTTGATGCTCCTTTACTAACTGTGAGCTCACTGTCAGCCAGCTTTTGTGATGTACATATGCCTCCCTAAAAGCAGTCGCACTTCGTAGAAGTACATCGCTGCTACCATGATGGCTGTCACTTCTGCTTGTTAAACAATACAGGGATCTGACAGTCTAAAAGAAAAGTTGACTGAGGGCTCTCGTCAAAACACTTCCCCTACAATTTTCCCTTTGGTTTTTCAATCTATCCATGAAAAAGCCATCCTCACCGACTCCGTCCTACTCAACTCTCGGAGGTATGGGCGCGGAGAAGATTCGCTAGGAGTAAGTTCCACCGCGCAGTGGTTTAAGAATACAGTTGAAGTAAGGGAGAATTTCGGAGAACCTGAAATATGTCCAAGCATACTATATGTAGAATTTCATTAAACTCCATCGTTAGTGTTGCACACAGTGCACCACTTAGGTCTTATGCGACTGTGAATTCACCGGGCTACCACCACCATATAACACACCATGGAACATTATTGGCTTGACTTCAGTTTCTTAGAGCCAAAGCACAATTTTTGGTGAGAAACCTCACCGCTTTCTATACAACAATTTAAGACAACTAATGCCGTCATCTCCTCTCCTTAACATTGGACTTCTTTCAAGGAAGAGGCTCAAGGAATTCCCTTTTGAACATGGCGAAGTAGGGAGTCTTCCCAATGAGGGAAGGGGCATATCCGAGATTTTACACCTCATGTTAAATAAGACGAGTTCACTTGCTTTTGGATCGACAGATAAATGAAAATTATATGTAAATGTGATATGAAATATAAGGGAACCAAAGGCTGAGCTTTTTCTAACAAGTAACATTGGCATAACAAGTTCACAAAAATAAAAGCTGAATGTAATTAGAGTCATAAAACTATTACTTTAAATATTAAAAAAAAAATATTAAAATATTGACATAAGCTACACACCACTATAACAGCCGCAGCAATCGTGTTTTACGGCAAAAAATCGCTGCCAAAATTAATTTCTCTTTCTAAAGTGGCTGCAAAGTGACTTGCTTTGTTGTTCATAAAGTTACGCAGCACGGATTTATGGCTGTTATATCGCCACGTGTGTGTGTTCTTTTGGCACATTTGTTACTTGCATGTTTTCGCAATTACTTCAACACTCACACATGTGGCACGTCGTTTGGGGCAAGTTGTTAAACTGGCTGACTGATACATCAACACGTCAGCGTTTTAGCTACGTGTGAAGCGTTTCTTTTACGCTCTCTCTTCATGCTTCTGTTATAATTTTTAGTGCAAACAAAGTGCAAGTGCAGTAAAAGTGCAACAAAGAAGGTGAAACTCTGCTACTTTTTTCAGCACTTACAAAGTACGCTCATAATCATAAAGTAGCAAATATGCTATTGTTGTTGTTGTTGCTGAATACATCGCGGGAAATAAATTTCAAATTAAGGCAGGTAGTCAGTTTGGATTTTAATATGCAGGAGACTTCGGTGAAAAGTTTTTATATTGCAAAAGTTGTTGCTGCTTATGGGAGCTCATTTCGGTTAGTGAAAATGAGAAGGCTGTTAAAGAAAGTTGATGTTTCTTGGAAGAAGAAGTTATTTTTACTAGAAAAAATAGCGAAATTCAGGCCTCGCTCTATATACTTCACTCCTTTTTGTCTAAAATTGTTAGAATATTTAATATTTTTGTTTCTCTTCTTACTTTAAGCGCCACTCAGTTGAATTTTATTGCTAATATTTCTGTTGTTGTCCCTAAAACATCAACTTGCCCACCTTTGTAGTGTACACAAACACAAAAAAAATATTTATCTTGTCTGTTTATCTTGATAAGAATGCATGAGACGTCGGATACGCTGACAAAAGCCGAAGGAAATTGATCGACTGCACTGACTTGCTTTGACTTGACCTCAAATTGACTTAACTTTTCACAAAGCACACAGATACACATATACAGTTGTACAAAATGACAAACAATACATCCATCACAGCCAACTAAGTATGTAATTTGTATAGCAGATATATTTTCTTGATTGTATGGACACACACTCGCACCTGCACATATGTAGGTAGGAGGCAAAGCTATACAAGAATGAAAAAAGACATACATTCAAACCATAGTACACTTGGATGTGAAGGGAGCAAGGAATTATCGTATCAAACTAGCTCGAGCGTATTTACATACATATGTACATTGAGATATGAATATTAGGATGGTACTTAAGGGACTATACCAGTATGATGCATGAAAAATTAGGCGATTTTCGTGAATTTTTTTAAGAGAAAGTATGCGATTGAATATTTCGAACTTTTTTGAACGTAATAAGGTATATTTTCAGCTATATTAAAAAAAAAATTTCAAAAATGTTGAAAAATGACGGAGTTATGGGATATCTTCGGAGGTGCCAAAAAAATGATTCTGGCCGAATGAGTAGCTGAAACAAAAATATTTTAAAAGTTTATCAAACTTAAAGATATTTCCTATATAATGACGTAGGATCGTAAATCGTTGTACAGTAAATGTATTCAAAAATACTCAGTTTTAATTTGAAATCGATCGGTTAATTTCTCGTTGAGTTATGACGTCAGTAATTTTGAAAAATATCGTTTCAAAAAAACGCAAAGTTTCACTTATATATTTTTGCACCTCCGAGCGGTCGCTCTTTAGAACGCTGCCATCCAGAAACTATTCAAGATACAACCTTCCCGATTTCAGAGTATATTTATGTAAATATAATCTATCGAAAAGCAAATAAAAAAAATTTTCTTTTGAAAGTGTCACACTGGTATAGCCCCTTAAACAACCGCTTCTCTTAGATACAAATCGTCGAAGGCCTAGTCAAAGACAAGACATAAATTTGCCCCCCGAGGAGTTATATCGACCTGATATGGATTACAAATAAATTAGATGCATACATTTGTCTAGGAATGTTCTTCGAAAATTTGAAATTGATTCGGCAATAGCTTCGGAGCTTATGAACGACTTAGCGCATTTTATTTCGAGATCTTAATTTAAAAGCGTTCCAAATACAGCTTATGCAAGAACTGACCTAGATCTTTCAAAGCGACATCGCTTCGCTCTTTGGGCTTTTGAAAAGTTCCAAAGAGATCTGACGTTTTCGAGGCAAATTCTGTTCAGCGATGAGCTCCATTTCTGGCCCAATAGGTATGTAAACTAACAAAATTGCCACATTTGGGACACAGAACAAAATGAAGAGATTCAAAAGCTGCAATTTTATTCCAAAAAAAAGACAACGGTTTGGTGCGGTTTGTGGGTTGGTAGAAACATTTGATGCGTGAAATTGAAGCCCGTGACCTTGGCGACATTTGGTTTTGGACATTTGGAGAGAACACTTCGATGAGCGGATAATTTCACGTTCTGGACTCATCGATTGGCCACCAAGATCGTGTGATATCACACAGTTCGACTATTTCCTGCGGGATATATAAAGTCCAAAGTCTCTGCGACAATCATGCTTCGATTAAGGCCTTGGAGCAAATTAGCACGTGTTTGATTCGCTAGTTACCAGTCGAAATGCTCGAAGAGTCATCGAAAATTGGACTCAACTCATGAGACGTTGCCTTTTTTTCGAATGATATTAAATATTTCCTATTAAATTTGAAGTTTCTGTGTTTTTTCTTTAAAAACATAGGGAACCTCGAAGTGGAGCACCAGGACGACGATCAAGACGACGAGACGAGGCGAATTCCGAATGACTGTCTCTGTGCAAGCGATAGCTTGACTAAAAATTTAGTTATCTTGATTAAACATGCAGTGCATACGATCTTCGACAATCAAATGAAGCTAGGCATTTAAGATAGGCGGAATCGGGCCATTACCACGCCCACAAAATTCCGTTAAACGATGTCATATAAAGGTCTATAACTAAGGTTCATATTAATATGCAACATAACCTTTTGTTCAAGGCATCGCAGTGAAAACGGATGGATCTGTGGTTTTAGCACGACCTTCTTAGATATATACCTTCTTATATACTGCTATGTCCAAAAATTTACTGTAAAAATGAGTTTTTCGTTTTTTGCGATGTCGAAATTTGTTGAGCAAAGAATTTGCATTAAATTTTGTTTACGGAATCAATTTTCTGCTGCGGATACGTTGAGGATGGTGCAGAAAGCTTTTGGTGATGAGGCAATGTCTAAAAAAAATGTTTGCAAGTGATATAGTGAGTTCCAAGCCGGCCGTGAACGTGTCGAAGACGAAGAGCGTCCAGGGCGACCATCAACTTCAACCGACGAAGCTCACGTTCAGCAAATCAAAGATTTGGTGTTAGAAAACCGTCGATTAACAATTGGCGAACTTGCTGATAAAGTTGGCATATCGAAAGGCTCAGCCAATACCATTTTGAAGGATGTTTTGAGCCCCAAGCGCGTCAAATCTCGACTGGTACCGAAAACATTGAATTTTTTGGAAAAAAGGCATCGCGTTGAAGTGTGTGAAACGATGCTTTCCGACTACGAGGGCATCATGAAATGCATTATAACTGGCGATGAGACTTGAGTCTATGCTTACGACCCCGAAAAAACCGATCAATCGAGCGAATATCGTGAAGGGGATGATATTGATTTGGAAGAATAAATAAAGAATTTTCAAAATAAATACAATGTCACCTTTTGTGACATTTTTTTGGGCACAGTATATATTTGTCAGGCAATAATCGAAAGAATAATATTTTTGAGAGCCCATAATTTCGATTTTTGATCTCCTTTGATGTGCAAATTTTGGTTCTCCGACCATTATCTGCATATATCATCTATAATTTTGTTTCCGGATTTCAATTTGGTTTTTGGAAAGAAGTAAAGAAAGCAAGACACCTAATTTTCGAAGCTCCTCCTGGAGATCGACTGTCTACGTATACACTCATTTAGGGACACTATGGCTATCAAATGTTATGGACTACCTGCAGCAGCTGTGCCTTAGAACATCTTAGATCAAACCCATCTCACCACCTTTAATGATCACCCTAATGTATACACTTGGAAAGTCTTTGTGTCTATATTTATACTTAATTCGACATTGTTTTCTTTAAATTGAGTAGATAAATTGGTTTGTGCAACGCAACAAACATATGTTGCAAGCACACTTCTATATGGTATTTTCTTATTTTTCACTTTTCTCATATTTTTCCATGCTTGCTGCACACTTTATGCTCCACTCTTTTACATGTGGTTTTGCATTTTGCCATGTCGAAGATTTCCTTCGTTGTAGTTGTTGCAGCATTGTGCCACTTTGTATTGCGCTGCGCAAAACCACACGGTAAATTTATATTGAACAAGCGCTGAGTGTTCCTGTCAGCTGTCTGTAAACGACTAGCACCAACAACAACAACCACAAGCAATATAAATACAGAAATATCAAATACCAAGCCCATATATGCACATAACTATTATTTTTACTGGCCTCTATAGTGCGGTTGGAATTTGTGGCATACAAGGCATTTGGTTGCACGACATTCCGGGGCACACAGAACAACATTTGAGCACATATTTGGCTCTGTCAAAGCCTAATGTAGTTGTTGATGTTACAAGATACTATTACGGACACGCATTTTTATAGTGCTTGTTGTTGTAGATTTTGTTTATTGTGAAGCTTTTACAACAAATACATAGCAATGGCAGTGTCATCAAATGCTTTGCCACAACAGTTATTCGAAAATTGTTATGTTATGTTTGCTGCTTATTTCTCGGCGCAAATTTTTTTTTAAAAAAGGTGAAGATATTTTTGTGTCGCATGAAAGGATAAAAAGCCAACGGTAGCTCGTCGAAAAATTTAGAGCATCCCATCTTTGGAAGCACTCTAAACATTCATATTCCAATTTTCTTGCGCTTTGAAGAAACCCCACTTTATGTCCCTTTCAGAGTTAACTTAAAGATGTTTTAACTATCTCTTTCCATGACTCTCTATCTACACTACCCTTACCTCTCCAAGTGCTCGAAGACAACTGACCAGCCGCTCGTTCGTTAGCTAGAAACGATGGTATATTTATACACAGTAACATTATTGAAGTATCGTGGAATGCATTACAGTCAAATTGAGAGACATAATTCAGCCTAAGAAATTACTTCGCAGCCAGTTACTTACAGAGCTAGTCTATTTGAAGTAAATGTAAAATGACGTTTAGTGTCTGGCTTAGTATTGTTCAAAAACTCTCTTTTACTGCTGAGATTGTTAAGTTTATCTCTTTCCACGACACTCTATCTGCACTACCCTTACTTTATCTATCTCAAACTCTCTTTCTTCATATCTGTATCTGCATCTTTCTCTTTCTATCCCTATCCCAATCTGTATCTCTTTCTCTGTATCTGTATCTCTTTCTCTTTCTCTCTCTGTATATCACTATTTGAAGCTCAATCCCTATCTTTTTTCTGTTTGCAACAGTATCCCTTTCTCTCTGTCTCTATATTTTCTCGATTTCTATCTCTCTCTCCACTTATATTTGTTTGTCTCTATTTCTTTCTCTCTTAGCATTAGTATCTATATCTTTTCTCGACCCATACCTCTCTTTCTCCATGTCTATTCTCTATATCTGTATCACGACCTGTACACCTCTCTCTCCCTATTGATCAGTATCTCTTTCTCTATCGCCATGTGTATATTTTCCCTGTATTTCACTATCTCTATTTCAAACTCAATCTCTATATCTATCTGTTTATACCATTATTTTTCTCTGTGTACTTTTCTATGTCAATCTCTCTCATTTTTTATATGTGTTTGGCTTTATTTCTTTCTTTCTTCTCTACTGTATCTGCATCTTTATATCGATCCGTACTTCTCTTTCTCCTTATCTGCATCTCTTTATCTCTATCTCGTTCTGTATCTCCTTCTTTCAGTATATGTATCAGTGCCTCTTTCTTCCACTATATGTACATACACTTTCTCTTTCTTTTTCCCTGAATATCTGTATCAGTATCTCGTTCTCTATCCTTCTTTATCTCAATATCTCTCTCGATATTTGTATCAATGTCTCTATCTTTCTGCATTTTTCTATCTCTCTCGTTGTATCTATGTGTCTTTATTTCTTTCTCTCTCCCTATCTGTATCTTTCAACTCGATTCGTAGCTATCGCTGTCCATATTTGTACCTCTTTAGCTCAATTTGTTCCTCTATCGCTCCGTATCTGTATCAGACTCCCTATCTCTATCAGTATCTGTATGTACATTTTCTCTGTATTTTACTATCTCTATTTCCATCTCAATATCTATATCTCTCTGTTTATAACATTATTTCTCTCTCTCTCTCTCTTTGTATCTCTCCCGTGTCTCTCTTTATATCTCTCCCTATCACACTTCATTTCAAAGACATTGCTTTCATTGCAGTCTTTCTCAAAACCAGCCTATATCAGCTTTGAGCTTTTCTCGTTTTACTGAATCTGTTTTTAGATATAATACTTTCTTATAACCAACACTCAAATCTCGGACTTTTTCCCTAAAAATCTTAAAGAAGTTTTGACTTTCACACTTTAAGAACATTTATATGGAGAACAGTTGGCTTCTGAAGTTTATATATTCTATACCAAGGTACTTTCTTGCTATAAATTCGAGCTTGAGTAGTGACTTGTAGCCACGTCTACTATTATACGAGTATTTTTCTTTTTGTTGTAATAGTTTTTCTCTCATTTGTGGCAAGTACTTAGCCTCATTTCACACGCACGCAGCGCACACTTAAGTGCAAGTATATACAAGTACATATCGATGTGCGTCGCGACAAAAGCGGATGTTTGTATATTTGTGTCAGTGGTGGCTTTGTGTACTTCCTCTTTGAGCTGCGCTAAGCCGGCTGCGAGCCATATTCACTTTCGCTTTGCCGGCAGCAAATGTCATGGAATAGTGGAGTGGCGTGTAAGAAGTTAACACACATGCAAACATACTATACACACATACATAGATACATATGTGCCTACACAAATAGCTTCGTAATGTACCGCAGCATTTGCACTTAAGTGCGGGCATGTAAGTCGCATTGTTCTTTGACCACACATATATGAAAACGTATAAGTATTGTATGTTTATGCCGATAAGTAGTGCTCAAGTAAGTACTTAGCAGTTGGCCTACAGTGGCTAATAGCAACAATTGTCCTACTAAATATGTCAGCAGGCAGCTTGTGGCTAAATAATAACTGATGTACTAGTAATGCAACAGGCGTTACAACAACAACATAAGCATAATGCTACAACAACATATAATCTATTATATAACAGTAAACAATGCATAGCTATTATGGCATAATGCTCAGCGAGTCGTCAATGTTGTCAATACGTTTACTCTATAGTATAAAGCTTTTGGCCTCTGGAATGAGTTTGTATTGTTGTAATTGTGGTTTTGTTCACTTCAGAGAATTTCGTTCGAAGATTCCACGAAAATAGTCACATTCCAGATGTTTAAGTCTTTAAACAGTAGCATAGAAATGGTTCAGTTCAATTTTATTGCCATAAAAACTGATCATATACCCTTAAGATCGCTCTATTATAACGGTATTAATTATTCTTGAGTTTCTGACTTTGCATGCTTCTAAAAAAACAACCTTTTTTTCCCCTTCAACCATTTTTTATATTGAAACAGATATGTTAGGGGGTGTGTGACTTGGCTAAAATTAATTTAAGCCTGAATGTAGGCAACAGTAGACAAAAAAACAGTGAGTGAGCTTATATGTAGGCAACACTCCTCCAAAATAAGCATTAAAACAGCGCAATCTTGGCGAACTAACATTTTAAATAAGATTATAAGACAAACACAAACCATTTATTCCAATTCAAATCCAAAATCAACAATTTATATAAGCCTTCCTCCAAAATATCTCAAAAGCGATACTTTTTTTAAATATTTTAACGCACTGCCACGAAACTTTTCGCTGTAGACTTAATTTGTATGCACTTTCATTCTTGTTCCCCCTACAAAACTATTTTCTTGTTTTCTTACAAAGAAAGTCGCTTCATTTTAAGTGCACCTAGAGGCTGTGCTGCGACAGCAACAACACCAACAACTTCTAAGTCCAATGTCTGTGCAGGAAATCGAGAAAAATGCAGTGCAGCTGAAGTAGTATTGGGTAGCAAGCAGCCAGCAGCTACGCATGCTTTAAATGCTGCGTCGAAGGCGAAGGTAACAAACGAAAAAATGCCGCACGCCAACAAAAGCCGGAAAAGTTGCAAATTTCTTGCTTTCAAACAAAAATGCACCACCCTGTGGCGGCAATATAAAGTAACAGTTTATAACACACACACACAAGCAAGCAGACAACGAAGTCAACAGCAGCAAGCTAACAACAAGTGCTTGCAATTGTTGCAACCAACTGCGCATCCGCCTGCGTAGCGAATATTCGCGTAGGCGCACTTGGTGCCGGCAAAAGTTTCTATGGCAATGTTGCCGTTGCAATTTGTGAAAGGAAAGAAGTTTCGCTGAGAGGTTAAAGCAGAGTTCATCTTTTTATGAGTAGTTGTCTTCAACTCAGCTACCCTTTCAAGTGCTACTATTAGCTTATTATTAAAAAATATTTATTTGGGTGGGTCGGGTTGGTTTGGTGCTCATTTGGCAAAGTGGCATGCGAAAAAATTGTTTTTATATTATAAAACGAAACATGGAGAAATTACTTTCCGGATAAACTCTGTATATTTGATTCCACTTCAACTGCTTCGATAACTAAAGGCAGTTTCATAATCATCATTACTATCTGTTCTATTTTCATATCTGGCTAAAAAATAACCTTCGAATAAAGGTTAGAACCTAAAGAAGTATGGATTTAAAAAAATTCTGTGGTATATTTATATACAGTAACAATATTGAAGTATCATGGAATGCCCTACAGTCTAATTGGGAGACTTCGTTCAGTGTAAGAGCTTCGCTGCCAGTTACTTACAGAACGAGTCTGTTGGCAGTAAATGTAAAATTACGTTTAGAGACTGACTTAGTATTATTCTAAGAGCTCCACTGATGCATATACCATGGTCTTTATGTGCTTTCCATTAGCTTACCCACTCGGTACTCCATTATTATAGTGACCAATAAGTGTAACTCGAAAAAAATTATTTTTTTCCTTAGTAAGTTCTCGTTCCTACCCAATACTACGGATTTCAGAAGAAACTGAACTTTAATCCAGTCCCTAATGTTGCCTTCAGCTATAACCTCGTAAGCGGTGTCTACGTCAATAAAGAAGAAGAATATTACCTTCGAGAGAGAACGTAGAGAGAATTTCTAGAGAAGAGTGGAAATGTGGACAGAGACGCAGAAATTAGCGCTTTTAGGCGAATGGGTCCAAAATAGATAACCGAGGGAGCGATGGTGTCTCTTCAGCAACCAAAATCGCCTTCTGGCCAATCGGCTTTGAAAACACTGAAACTATATCTTAATTTCTTAGTGTATCTACCATCTTAATTCACAATAAACCTGCAATGAGTTCCAGATCATGGTATTATGTCAGGGAGCTATGAAGCAGATGAACGGCCACCACTCGATAATTAGATACTTAATCAACAAGCCTGTTATAAATACAATCTTCCAATCGATGAAATGTCATGAAATTCTCACTGGACAATCGATAAAGATACCAGATTCTAACGCAACGCAAAGTTTTCTATAGGAAAATATCGTCCGAAGGTTTCTTGACGATGTTTCCAAGGTTGCACAAATATAACTTTTCGTACTGATGAACTTCATCAGAAGCGCGGGAGGATTCAGAGAGGAGACAAAAGGTGGAGGGAATTTTAGTTCCGAAAAAGAGCTGATTGAACTGGACTTCAAAAGGCTGTAACTCTAAAACTATTTGTATAAAGCTCATGGAACTGGGCGTCTATACAGAAGGCTCTAGCTCAAAATCTTTTTCAGACATACATATTTTGTACTCTGATAAGTTCCCTATCATGTGGTGTGCGACTTGGCTAAAAGTGTATATTTTGCACCCTAAATGTAGGCCACATTTTCTTTATATGTGATATTTTACCAAGAGAAATAAAAAACTATTTACATATAAGTAAAGATAGTTTTATACACACCGCATTTGTACACTTTTCGTATTTAATAACAATTAGCTAATTTACTTAAGGATACACCGAAGCCATCCACCAGCTTTTTATTTCAACAACCACACTTGTTGAGGTCAAGCAAAACAAATAAATAAACAAAGTGCTAGACTTAAGTACACTTAAGCCATAAGTAGCCAAGTCGGTAAGTGTATGAGAGTAAGTAACTGTGTAAACATAAGTCATCTGCTCACTACTTGGCTCGAAGCAAATGTCTGCACACTTGACACTGGAACTTAAATGAGCTACTCGGCAGCCGAAATCGGTAATAGACAGTGCTCGAGTGTGTGTGCGTTGGCAAAAATGGTATATTAATCCCAATGGGCAGATAAGAGTGTGCATATGTTGCAGTTAGTGTACTCACACATATATACACACAACGCTATCTCTCCCTCTCTCGTCTGGATTTTTAAATCAGAGCCAAATTTATTAACTAGTTTCAGTGTTAGACTCATACAGCGGAGAGATTATAGCCAGTGTTGGCTAAGTATACATGTATATACACAAGCGCACAAACACATAGCCTCAAACAAAATTTCAACACAGCATTACACAAATAATATTTTTGCTTTGCCTTGTCATGGGGTCAACTGTGTCTATGTGGCTTCGCCATTTTATGTGCAGCAGTTTGTTTGGGTTTGTTTAAAGCGCCACTGAAGTGCTAAGTGTGTGCTGCGTGGGGCTGATACGAGCATTGAAAAAGGGTTTCTAAACAATAACTAGACACTAAAGCACTGAAAAACAATGTTTTACACACACGCACACATACGTACAAAGCACACTCCTACAATTTTGGCATAACAACTCTATTCCCTTTACCGTTGCTCGTAGGAGTATTTGCTGTTGCCAGCACTTGCTCTTTCATTTTATTTGTGTGCTGCTTATCCCTTGGGCACTCGCACTACCACTACATGTACACGCGCCAAGTAAAGTTTATCATCTGCAGCAGCCCCTTACACACACACACTCACACATACAGGCACAAAAAGGTTAGTTGCGCCTATAGTGCGTTCGTGTTTCCTCTGGCGTGCGGTAATGTCCAGTGAGTATCCGGGAACTTTAAACCAAACTTGTTGCTGCATAATTCAAAATATTTTTAAGTATTCAAAAGTTGTGGCACTTCTTGGTGCTCCGAGCCGTTTGGATTGCAGTTGGTTTATTATATTTTGTTTATTTAGTTTTTCTATTTTGTGGCAGTTGCTGGTTGCATGGTTTCCGGCCTTAGGTAGGACATTTCCTTGGGTGCAATAAATCCTTTAGGGTGACAGTTCTGGTGATTTTTATTTACTGTTGGTTTTGTTTTAGTTTCTAATTTAGTATTTAAATAATAGTTGATAATTGAGTATGCTTTAAGGATCAGTAGGGTAACCTGGCCTGTTTTTTTTACATTTTTTTTAAAGAAATTTTTATTCTACAATAGAACTTTTTTCACATATCATGAGGTATATCGTGGACTGAATATACAAATTTTATCGGTATTTTTTGTTAATATCTATCGGAGAAATGGCTGGGTGAATGAGCCACTGGCCTACACGATTTCTTATGTTTGGACCATCATGCCTTTTTCGAAACCTACCAATGGTAAAGTAGGTTTCTACATTAATTCTAAGGGTATAAAGGAACAGAGAATGAAAAAAACATTTTTTTTTTGAAATTTTTTGAAGTTGAAGTACCTAATCCTTGTTAGGATGGTAAGGATTATCTAGGTTGCCCTCGACGTCACACAAGGGTATACCCAGGAAACATACTGTTTCGACACGATCGGACCAAAGAAAGAAGGGTATCAGATGAGTAGGGTTAGCAGAACATGCAAAGAGGTGACCATGCGGGGGCTCATTGCACGCTGGACATATATTATTTAAGTCAGGGTCTATTCAGGGTCTCAGATGAAAATTGCGACCTGCATCTTGCCCGCCACACAGAAATTGCACACTCGAGGCGCCTCCGTAAATTTCTTCAAACATGAAGAATATCTAATGTATAATAATAAAAAAATTTGGGAAGACTCTTCAAATATATAAGAATAAATCCTAAAAGATTCATTTCAATCAGACATTTTTTTCCTTTCCAAAAAAATCCTTAAAAATATAGATTTTTTGAAGCCTCTGAAGTAGGCTCCCCCCTTAACCTACTACAGTATCCAGAATTAAGCTGCGCAAGGGTCACTCCCATTTTTCACGGCTACTCGAGCTCTTTGTCTGCAATGACTGCTGGCTTAACGCCAAGTCAGCCATTCACCGAGAAGAAGTCAGTGAAAGTGTTATGGCTCCATTGTGAATGGCGGTCAGTGCTTCCCGAAAGTTAGTTGTGTCCGCAGTCCAACAGAGACATGGGCACATTTACAAAGTTTGGCGACTCGGTAATTTCGAAAAATGGACCAGACAAATTACCTAGATCATGGAATTAACAATTCGAGATTATTTTCTCTGAGAGTATTTTAAGTCAAAGGCTTACGCCAATAAACCAGAAAGGTGCGAAGACAACATTTGACGCACTAAAGCCGAAATTTTAGGCGAAATGCAGCAAAAAGTCAAAGAAAATTGGCGTAAACGAGTGGTTTGTTCAAATCTGAAATGGCGTAAAATTATCTGCTTAAAAAATTTAAGTTTTTATTGGCCGCTTAACACAGATGAATGTGCACAAAAGAATTATCATCGGTTAAAGGGAGTCTTCAAGAGTGAAACGCTAACAGTCAAATGGAAATTTTAGCTCCCGTGGCAAAATTTGGCTTTGCTTCAAAATCTTAAAATTTTTCTGTGTATGATTTAAATAAGGAGAAGACTAACAAAAAGCAAATATTGATCTGAATGTAACGAGCGAACAAAAGAACCATAGAACTTAGAAAAGTGGTTTCTTTTCTAAAAATTTTCTTCAACTTACATTTTTCTAAGTCTTTTGCTCTCATATTTAAGCCCACAATTTCTCTAAGAGCGCACTGTGGACTGCTTAGAGCATAGTGGAGCGAAAAGTTACCATGAGAAAAGTCATCAGAGTATAAAGTATTATACTATATAATGCAATTGATATTTTCAGTCGCTGCTTCTCAGAGTAGAGCGTAAGTAAAGTAGTTAATTGCTAATATGAATATGTAAGAAAATATGTCGGACTTACCAATTCTCATGCGAGTTTTCGTTTAATTTTATTTTTAAATAATCTCTGAAGGTATTTTATTTGCTGGAATGAAAAGAAAAATATTTACAAAATTTTGCTTAAAAATAAATTATTTATTAAGTTACATTTATTAAGCTATTTAATGTACAATAATGTAATAAAACCCCTTTTTTTGTTTTAAGAATAAAAAAATGCTTAAAACGCCCAATTTGCAAGCGAAATAAGATAGCCAAAATAGCCTCATTGGTGGCCTACTATTAATGTCCTGTTTTTTGGTAAATTTCTGAATTAGAATACTCATTGCTTGTGCTTTTGTATGTGTGTATTGCGACATGGAAATACTTAGAATATTATCAATAGAGATAAAAAACTGTTGATGTCACCGATTTACCTAATCTTAATTTTAGAACACATACGAAAACAAGTATAAAACTTCGTTAAAATATGCTTTAATAAACAAATAGTTCATTTCTGATTACGCCTAATTGTAGGCAACGTTTTATTTTGCATTCCATCGCCTAAAGGTAGGCAACATTTTGTTTTGAACTTTTGTTGCCTAATGGTAGGCAACATTTAACTTTCATTTTTAACGCCTAAGTGTAGGCAATAATTTGTTGCAATTACCCCAACCAGCACTGTTTGTAATCAAATTTTTTCAACATATTGGTGTTTAAATGTAGATAAATTATTTTACTCTATTTTTTGTGCTTGATTTAAAGGAAAGAAGTACTCAATCAAGGTAACAGCATTATGTGTGCATTTTATAGTACACAATTACTTATAATTTCATTTGCCAGTGACATATTCAGCTGTGGCCTTTATAGCCCAACGATAATTACTTTAATTATGTTCCTGACAAATGCTTTTTCAGCTGTCACACTTATCAATACGCATTAATGATTAAGCGATTCACGGCAGTAGTCAAGTAGTCAATTAATTGATTCACTCGGCAAGCCATGCACCTCCCCACGGAGAACAGTGTTTGAAATTACTAATTTAGGTAAAGAAAATCAATATATTTAAAATATGCTGAGAAACTTTACAATAATTTTTTTCAACTGAATTTGGAGGATGATAACTGAGGATGATTTTTATGTATGTTTATGTAGTTTTTGCTGGAGAATATCAAGAATAAGGTCTTTATATTCATATCTGTAATAAGTTCTTTTTGAACTTAGTACTTGAGGCTTCAATATGGCAACTGCTTGCGTTGTGCTCCTAATTTTTTCTGCCGAGTAAAGAGCAGGAATCTCCTCAACAAACTAATATTTCAAATTTCATTATATATGAATAAGAAATAATCAATTTGAACTAGTCATCATGCATAAAATACACAAGAGAGCTTGAAAACTTGCAGACCTCTTAAGAAACCCCCACCAAGCATTTGAAAAGTAAACCTTCTGTCGCGAGATCGCTCACTTCGTCCACTGTGCGTTTGAGAGTGAGAGCAAAAAAGTGCAAGCCATAAACAAGTCAGCGGTACGTAAACTATCAAACGGTATACTGAATGAGACAGGTACATACATATATATTTCACTCGACATATACGTATATAACTGTGCAAATGATTGCCGACATTAATTAAAAATATTTCCCAATTGACTGGCTGATTGACATAAAAAAATTATGAAGCAATCATTAAAAATTAAAAGAGTTCAATTAAAAATATTGCGATGAGTACTTCAGAATGACTGCTGCAATTGGACGCCCGATGAGTGCTGGGTGTGTTGTTCAATCATACTTTTCAATCATACAAGCGCAGATATTAATAGCAAGTTATATGATTTGCTTTTTATCGTTTCAGAGGCGATGAAAGGGGGAGAAAGTAAATAAATTGGATTGTGGTGGATTCGTTCATTTAATTTGTGAAAAAGTATAGAATGGTAAGTGCATATATTTATTTGTATATAATATGTATAGTACATATGTATATTAGTGCGCTTCTCAAGCAAAATATTTTCAAAAAAGTCATCAATTATGACTGAAAAGGTACTTTAGGTGAAATAAAAGTTCACAATAAAGGAACTTTTTAATATCGACAGCATCAAAGCTATAATATACTTTAGAGGTACCTTTCTCATATCACAAGAAGGTAAGAAAAAGAACTTAATCTAGATTTCGATTGGTCAGTTTGTATGGCAGCTATATGCTATAGTGGTTTGATTCGAACAATTTGTTCGGAGATTGTAGTGCTGAATTTCAGAATTATCTATGCCTAATTTCGTAAAGATATTTTGTCAAATAAAAAAGTTTTCCTATAAGAACTTGAGTGAGAACAGTCATTTTCTATGGCAGCTATATGCTAAAGTAGTTTGATCTGAATAATATATTCGGAGATTGTAGTTCTAAATTTGAAAATTATGTATGCCTAATTTCGTAAAGTTATCTTGCCAAATAAAATAGTTTTCCATACAAGAACTTGACTTAAATGGGTCATTTGGAGGCTTGTTGAAGAGAAAAGTGTTTCAAAATCGAACATTTCGAAGCTTGTTGGGTAGAAAAGAACCTGAGAAAAATTCAATATCTCAAAAACTCTTGGAACTACATAATATGTGTATATACAAGCAGACAGATATTGCTCTATCGAGTCAACTCATAATGCTCCTCATTTATAGTATATACACTTTATAGTACCCACAACTCCAACTCTGCAAACTTAAAGCCCCACCCACGTAACTCATATACTACGATACTAACTATCATCACAACAACAACAACAAGTAGCGCAAAAAATCGGCAAAAGATCCTCAAAGTAAATGCTACGTCGTAAGCACACTTGGCAAACTCACATCAACCGCACGAAAACGAAACTTTATCAATCAAATATTAACGCTGTGTTTACCTACCGATGTATGGAGGTGTTGTATTTACTTATTTACTATGAAACTTCGAGAAACTTTTGTCATTTTAGTGATTGAGAAATTGTCAACTTTGCTGACACATGTCACGGTGGCGGTGCGCTCGCATTACAAAAGCTTACTTTAAACTTACATATGAACTCAGCATTTGGTTAATTTAAGTCTGCACTTGAGGTAACACAATTCAAGTTAGCTAAGAAGTTCTAAAGAGCTTTTGCATTTGATGTAATGGAGTTTGGCAGCATCTGACATTTCTCTACTGTTAAAAAATGCCGGAAATGTAGGTGGTTTTAGGTAGCTTAGAGATGCTTAAAAAACAAAAATAGATGCAATTTACGAGAATTTAGCTTATATTATTTGTTGAATTGAAATTTTTTTACTTTTATATTATCTGGAAGTCACAAAGGTTTGGCTCATTAAATGAGTTATTCACCCGAAAGTTCAACCAACACATACAATTGGTATCCTTAATTAGATAAAACATAAATTAAGATATGAATTACTGGCATATATTTCAGCACCAAATGCAAAATACTAATTATGGGATATTCCTTCTCACTTCAGCAGAACAGTCGAAAATCGGCTTCAGTATGGAAAACTTTTTTATTTGTCAAGATATCGAAATGAAATTCGGCACAGATTATTGCCTAAGACAGCGCTTTAGTTCCCAAAGAAATTGTTTTGATCGGACCACTATAGCATATAGCTGCCATACAAACTGACCGCTTAAAATCAAGTTCGTGTATGGAAAACTTTTTTATTTAACGAATTATATTCAAGAAATTCGACACAAAGTATTTTCAAAGACAACGCTACAATTACCCGGACAAATTTGTCAGATCGGATTACTATAGCATATAGCTGTCATACAAATTGACCGATGGAGATCAAGTTTTTGTAAGGAAAACTTCTTTATATGACAAGATATTTTCAAGAAATTCAGCACAAAGTATTTTCAAAGACAATGCTAAAATTACCCGAACAAATTGTTCAGATCGGATTAATATAGCATATAGCTGCCATACAAACTGACCGATCAAAATCAAGTTCGTGTATGGAAAACTTCTCTATTTAACAAGATATCTTGACGAAATTCGGTATGGCATATTTTCTAAGAGGGCGCTACAATATCATAATAAATTGTTTAGATCGGATTACTATAGCATGTAGCTTCCTTACAAACTTATCGTTTCTATGTAACTTCCTGTATGAAAAACTTTTTTATTAGAAAAGATATCTTGAGGAAATTTGGCACAGATTATTGCCTCATAAGGCACTATAATCTGCCAATAAATTGTTCAGTTCATGCCACTATATCATATAGCTGCCATACAAAATGACCAACCAAAATACAAATAAAGATTTTTTGTAGCCTTTTTTGGTATACGAATCGCAGCTGTGTAGGTTATTCCGTGTTGTTGTAGCTTAAGTTAACTTTTTTTCTTGTCATTCAATAACAGTTCGTTATAAAGCTCACCGATTAACAAAAAAATTAAAGCATGCATTTTTTTTATTTTTCCCCTAAAGTTTTCCACGAAGTTCAAGTATTTAAGCTATCAAACCAAAAACATTTCTAGTCTTAATATAAAATTCTCGGTACGAAATATCAAATTTCCAGCGTTTACCTTAAAATCTCTCGCAGTTGAGTTAAGCTGTAATAGGTACCTAAAAGTGTTTCAAATAAATATTATTTTTGCACATTTTTGTTTTGAGAAGTGAGCAGCCAAGTATTGTTTGCATTTCGTCTAGAATTTATAAATATCTCACTAGCTAAGTACCCGTAAGCACATGCACCCATCTAACAAACATACATACATATGTATTTATATGCTAAGGTGTATATGCGCATGGTGGCAGGTATGTGTCGGCTTGTGCAAATTTACTTCCCTTCAAATTACGCATACGCCCTGTTGGCCAAAATGAACAGCCGCTGTTGAACTGCACAGCACAGCACAGCACAGCCGGGTGCATGGCAGAACAAACGCAGCCGACCGCTAAATGGGCCACCAGCAACGCCTAACACGTTATTGCAGCTCGTATTTCAGGCGAAACATGCAACGTATGCAACACACGGCACAAACAATAAATGCGTCACATAACTACATACACATACACAATTTAAGTATGAAGCACATTTGGAAGTTTATGTTTGTGTGTGTGAACAGCGCGTATATACAGCCATATGTGTCAAAAGATGGGTGTTTACCACAAGTTGTTGCCCTTTTAGCATTCATTCTGTTGCTGCCGCTGCAAGAATGCCACACTTAATGCCGCTTTGCATTGTGCCGCCGCTGTTATTGTTGTTGTTGTTGTTGTTGTTACTGTCGTCATTTTTGCATGCCGGCACTTAGTTGTATGGCTTGCCACTGTTTTAACGTCGGTGTTTGTTGTAAGTTTTCAGAAGCCAACACACAACACGCGCGCGCACATACACATACATACATCTAAACACAAACATACTTACGAAAATGTACTCACACACATATGCGCACATATGCTTGGTATGTATGACTGCAGTTTGAAGTGAACAGAAGTGTAGCTACAACGAAGAAGCGCCACACAGCTGATATGCATAAAGTTACAAGGAGTTAAGTACTTGACAACTTTGCTGGCGTCGAGACGTGACACTTGAAACGTCTTGAAAATTACGAAACTTTGCAGATCTGCAACTACTTACTCATACATGCGACTTGTTATTGCTGTTTCCGTTGTTTGTGTTGGTTTCTGGTGTTCTGGTGTTGAAAAATAACTGTAAAGGCGCTTGCATCGGAACAATAGGATTTCTGGTGGAAGCGTTGAAAAAACTGTTGTCGACAAAAGTTGAGCGTAAATTAAAATTCTTGAAGTGATGAGCAATGGTCGGTTGAGGGCAAGAAGCGCATTGTTTATCGCACTAAGCGTCACTTTAAATCAAAATTTTGAACTAATGTGAATTAAGATTCTTTAAAAACTCACAGAAGACCTCAAAGAACCGATCTTTGGTAAGCAAGTGGCCAAAAGAAGAAAAACCTAAACGAACCTATCGTTAACTTTGGAACATTAAAGTAATTTTTATACCCTAAACAGGATGATAGAGTCATGTCTTGAAGTGCACGCAAGCGAGGAAAGTTCTCTGAATACCATTCACTTGGGAGTGGCCAGAAGCGATTATTTTACATATGGCTTAAGCAGCTCCCGACTTAGACCAAATATCCGCTGGGTAGCCAAAGAACATCCGTTAGAAAATGAGGTAAAATGAGAAGGCGGACCATCTCTCCTAAGGGTTGTGCGCTGGGTTTGGAGCCCACCACGTAAAAAACCTCACCAATGAAAAGGAAACAACAGCTTTGGATAAGTAACCCACTTTTGTTGACGACCATGACAAAGGCATTAAGGATAACGATTTAAGGGCATGTACCTGAAATGTCCGTTCCCTAAATTGGGAAGGTGCCGCTGCCCAGCTGATTCATGTCCTGGTTAGAGTAAGGGCAGACATCACCGCGTCCAAGAAATGCGATGGACGGGAAAAAAACTGAGCTTCTTCAACAAATCGCTGATTTGGGCCCTCGCCCTGACGGAAGAGAAGAATGATGTGACCAAAGATGCATTCTATGAGCGTTTGGAGCGCACCTAAAGGAGCTACTCCGCTACCGTGTCAAAAGGGTCTCAACAACCGCACCGTTAGTTCTGTTTTCTCCAAAATGAATAAGAAAGCAAAGCAAATGCGTTTGGTAGTGAACGAGGGCAAGACGAAATATCTTCAGTCGACACAATATCTCGCCACTTAGGCTCCACCTAAATCTATCATCAGTAATCAGACTACTATAGGATATAACTGCTGTATAAGCTGATAGACAAAAGTCATGCTCTTGTATGGAAAATTTTTTAGTTTGACGAGACATTTTTCTTTTCTCTTCTGTGGCACTACTACTGTGGGTCGTGATTGGCCGAGAAAACAAAACATGGGCGCTTGCCTCTATCCTTTGCGAGGTTACACTAGGTATATATTCCAAGTGCAGATAGGTAGCTTTGCGTTTGGTCCTTACATTGGATCTCGATTCAAAGGAGCTCTTGGCTGGTGCCATGCGAACCAACACAATCGCAAGACTTTTATGAGTATGCGCTTAACTATTCCCACGTCTCCGTCGATCTCATACAGTTCATGATTCCATCTTCTTCGAAGTATATCGCTCCCGCGAACGCTTACAAAAATCTTGCGGAGAACACTTCTCTCGAATGATCCAAGTGCTTTCTCAACTCGGTTCGTCATCGTCCATATTTCTGCGCCGTTTAATAGGAGAGGGAAGAAAAAACATTTCCTTCTACATTAATAAGGTCAACTCATGGATGGTCCATTGTGCATTGACAACGGCGAGTACCGTAGTCGAAGGAACGATAAGTACAAGATATGCGATGACATTGTCATAGTTCAGTGTATCCAGAGACGGTGACTGCGCTGGTTAGGTTATGTTGTCCGGAGGACTGTTTTTGTGTCTACCAAGACCAACCTCTTTTGCTTCTTTTCTATAGACCGGACAAGGCTGCACTGAAGGCTTTATTGCTAAGGCCTACGATTCCAATATCATTTGCGAACCCCAGTAGCATTGCATCCTTAGGGTAAATAGTGTCAATATGGATCCGATTAGATTCAGATTATATTGAAAAAGACGCCCAAGAGGAAATTGTCCTGTCCAAAACCCCGTCTAGTGTCGAACGGCTTAGAGAGGTCCTTTTCGATTTTCACGGAGCTGGTGATTGTCCTTAACGTCATTCTGCATAACCGATGAGTATCGCAGAGAAACTTACGAGGTATGACAATTAAGTAAGGAGACTGATTCCATAAAAGCCGTATATTTGAAAATTATTCTACAACTCTGCCATCCCCTTCAAAGTAGTCCCCTTGGGCAGCTATACAGCGATACCCTTTTTCCATTTTCGTGACGAGCACTACAAACACACTTCTACTCAACTTGACGCATCAGGCGAACTAAACAAGCTAGAGCGATGGTACATATATCAATGGAGAGGGGAGGGATATCGGAAACAGAGAAAGGGAATTTCAAGGTCACAGGTTTACCTCATTCAGTCTCGTTACTTAATTGTCAAACCTCGTAGACGTGGCATCAAATTGGCAGCTTCAATCAGTCTTGTCAAAAAAGGCTTTGAAATCGACCAAAAAGGTGCAGGTGGTACTGCAGATCATGGTGGTTTTGTCATAAGATCGCCCTACAAATCAGGCAACGAGTTTTTAAGCCGTCAAACTTAAATCTAATAAAAATTTTATAAGATTCCCCTTCAAACTTGACTAATAATAATTCTAATATAAAAAATCGCTGACAAAGAGGCTTACTCGTTACTCTCCGCAGCTGTGACACAGTGCATGATGTAATGCTAATCAAGCTAAATGCCATTTTAGTCAAGATAAGACTGAATATGAGATCCATTAATTGCGCTTGGAACAGCAGCAACCTTGGCCGGTTGCTTGATGCCTACTCACGTGGCAGCAATAATTCACCAAAATCAATATGCAACACCTGCACAACCGTTGCATACAAAATGTATCTTTATGCACATGGCAAACACTGACCAAAGCAAATACATAGCTGACCGCGTACATGCATACACACACACACACACAAGCGCATATTCGAGCCTTGAAGCGGACATAAACAAAATTTGCATAATGCCAAGCAGCTGGACCATAATGGACGCGCTCACAAACTCATGCATACATACACCAGCAACGCAGCGGGTGAAATGGTGAGCGCTTGGCGAGCTGCTGCCGCTATTTGCTGCTGTTGTTGCTTTGGTGAGAGTGCCAATTGGCAAACATTGCTGCTGATGACGGTTATTTGCCACATTTCCACTGTGATTTATGTGCATTAAAAGCAGCATTTGTGTTTGCTGGCGTCCATCAGCGTTGCAACAAAAGTAGCATGAATCAATCCGTGTTGCATGCCAAATGCAGCAGCGAAAGTCAGTGGCAATTAAGTGGATTATGCATTTTAGCCTCGTTTTTCTCCGAACGAGAGAGTGTACAATAATAATGGCGGATTAAGCAGCGCGCTAATGTCTGTAGAAATGCGGGAAAAGAGAGAGGACTGAAGATGGATAATAATATGGTAGCTGTTGTAGAATAACTGCTTGCTAGACAGACCTAATATACGAGCTTTTTGTGGCATTATAAATAATTTCTGTTTTACACAACACACTGAGACCTTTAAAGCTGTATATTGTGGTGGACTCTCTTGGTGACACATTTGTATGTTTATGTGCCGCCTTCTAATGATCTTAACGAATAGCTTTATCTGTATGACAGTTGAAGGAAGAAGCAGCTACCCAAGTTAGGCTAATATGCATCTAGTGAGCCGCATACTTCAAACATACATAAGAGAGAAAAACGGTGAACGGTGAATATCGCATGAAAATTCCGAAGAGCTTATGCAAAGAAATTATCTGAAGGCACCCTTCTCGACATCGAGTGGGTATTCAACAAAGTTTGAGATGGAATCGAACCCCAAGCACTTCTTACATAGTCTTATTTCTGACAGAACTGTCCTAGCGTAGTGAGGTCGTGCAAAAAACCTTCCGAAAGGTTAACAAGGTCACTCTCTACTGCTTTGGATCTTGGTGGTTAACGACCTACTTAAAGAAAAAGCTGCACTCGCTAAGAACCTTGAACTAAATACAACAACAATGGCATTTACTTCCATTTTACACACAGCATCCGTGGATATTGCCAGCATTGCTGCGAAGATCGTTCTGAGCGCCAGCAGGTTCATTTGTATCCCTACAGATTTAGACCACTACCACAGAGATTATTTCTGGTTGTTGTTTCTCTGCTTACATACTCTAGAGGGATATGTGAACGAGGAGAAGTCGCTGGAGAATCGAAATTAAGAGGGAAGGTTATAAATAGTATTCTATAAGGAACTCTCCTTCAAGCTTAGCTTTAGGCTACCGCGCTAGTGTACGGATTTTCAAGTAGAAGTAGCTGCTGCTAAGATAGCAGGGAAGCTAACTGCCCCTCAGTGCAACTTCTTTCAGGGAAGTGAACATTCACTGCGACAGTCGGATATCCGTTGAGATCTTTCGAGGTTTTTTTCCCAGAATAAAACGTAAGAAATCTACTAAACTGCTTGCCAAACCTTCTCTTGCAGCAATTGTAGGAGTTCTTACTGGACATTGTCCAATAGAAATTCATGCTATAAGGTTAAAAATCCAGTCGGACACATGACATCTGTCGAACATATTCAACAACCTCACAGCCATTGATCAAACATTTAATTTTTTTTTTCATTTTGTGGAATTTCGTAACGAAAAGTGGTGATTAGTGTAAGGCATCAATTTTTTGTTTTCATTTGAGTCGCATCGAATGCTTCTCGAGGCACATGATCATCATCATCTTTCAGAATCAGCATGCAAAAGATGGTTTTGACGATTCAGACATAATGATTTTGATGTGAAAAAATGAAGAACGTGCAAGACCAGCATAAAGGTTTGATGACGCCGAACTGCATTTTTGGATGAAAATGATACTTTGAGTCACAAGCAAAGGGCAGCTTTGTTAAATCTTGCACCACAAATTCAGACCGCTTGAAATCTTTGGGAAAGATTCAAAAGTGTGGAAATGGATGCCATAAACGAATTGAATGAGATGCAAATAGAAAAGCGAAAAAGCACTTGTGAACTCGCATCAAAGACAAGAAGTAAAATTGATTTACTTAAAGAGTCGTAAAGGCAGAAAATCGTGGGTTAATCCCAGAAAACAAACAACAGATCGATACGGTAACAAGGCAATGTTCTGTATTTGGTGGGATCTGAAAGGTGTGGTATATTATGAGCTTCTAAACCCTCATGCAACTATTAATACTAAGCACTACAGACAACAATTGATCAATTTAATATATACATTGATCGAAGAACGTCCAGATTATGGCAGAAGGCCTGGGAAAGTAATTTTATTACACGAAAACGCACCTGCATCAAAGCACTTGACTGTGAGCTGCTACGCCACCCGTCGTATTCACCAAGCATGGCCTCTTCCAATTATCATTTCGTTTCATTGATGGAACATGCATTGGGTTAGCAGCACTTCAATTCCAACGCAGAAGTCGAAAATTCGGTGTCTGATTGGTTTGCTTCAAAAGATGAGCATTTCTACTTGCATGGTAACCAACAAATTGAAAATATGTAAAAACAGCAATGATTAATACTATTTTGAATATTTTTTTTTTACTTCCTGATTCAAAATTAGTATTTCTTTTTCACAAACAAATGCTCATTTCATACCGGTACACCTGGTAAGTCAGCAGAAGCTAAAATAGCGAAACTAGAATTACAAGATCTAATTGACCATTCCCTCTTGTTTATATTGGTACACCTAAAAGAAGTAAGCCGTTTGAATAAATAAATTTGGTTCTATGTGTCACTGTTTCGAAATAAAAATATTTTAAAATTTAATTTACATATTTAGGGGTTTCATTTAGTCTCATAAAGTTATAAGTTATAACGATTCGAAAACATAGCATTGAAAACTGTAATTGTGTAAACTCATCTTTGTGTTTAATCCAACACTTTTCTTAAACAAGTGTAAAAATTTAAAATTTTATGACTTTACGATGCTTTAAGACAGGTTGTGAGTACTCCAAATATCTTTCAAGCATATGGCAAGATTCAAGGTATATTTTTCTTATTTGGAGAATGCACAATTTTTGTAAGAACTTTTGGAAGCATAACATAAAGATACTTAAGCGCAAAAGAGGGTGAGAAGAAGTGGGTGCCAATATCGAACAAAAATTAAAATTTTTTTTTTTGTTTGGCATTTCATCATGAAAAGATTCAAAAGATCCAAAAGCTGCCTTTACATCCTGAAAAAACATTGGTTTGGTGTGGATAGTAGATTCTTGAGCAAGTCGATCAGCCACCAAGATCATGTGACACACCGTTAGACTTTTTCCTGTTGGTACATGTAAAGTCTAAAATCTATGCGGACAATTCCGCGCGCCCACATTTAAAAGAGATTATCTTTAAGAGACAAATATCAAAGAATGTTTTGTCGAATGATAATCAACATCCCCCATTAAATATGAAGTTTCTGTGTTTTTTTTTTTAAAGAGTAGGGAACCTCGAAATGGATCACACTTTATTTACAAAGAAAATTAAATTTTAATCACTAAAAGACGGCTGATTTAACATCTGCACAATGAGAAGAAAATTTATATAATTTAATCCAAATTACTTTTCCAACAATGAATAAGCACTTACATGAACATGAGGTTGTCATTCTATATACATTTAAATATAAAAGTGTATACATATTTATACATGTATATATCCAAAAATATACAAAGAAGAAAAATTTCTTAAGAATTTTCGCTTATCGCTCTGTGCCATTAACCGCCACCAAACGACATACACACACATACATATGCATAAGTCTACATAAATTTTATATTTATTTCTCCAATTCCAATTTATACTTGTATTTGCTGGTATTTCCCTTTCACATATGCTGTACTTTTTGTTGAATGAACATACACAAGAGTGTATACACATACATATGTATTTATGTATAACTACAGACACATATGCATGTATATGCTCGTGTGTTATTTGTCTGTCATGATTGTTGTGGTAATAAATTAAACTTTTGCGCCAACGCTAATGCCACCGCCAACAACTTGGCCAACGTTATGGCGCCGTCAGCGCTGTCGCTGTTGTTGCCAGCTCGTCTCGACTTCCGCGTAATGTTGTTGTTTTCCCCCATTTCCCATTTCGCAGCTGGCGTTTGCTAACAATGTGTGACGGTGTGTGTGACAGCGCGCCGGTAGACATGTTGGGGCGCCACAAATGTTGTTTATTGTTTCAACAGCGCAAAGCAATTTTGTGCAAAAAACACACACATACATATTTGTACCAAGATATACATATATATGTACAAACTTATGTATATGTAAGTGTGTGTTGTTTCGGATGAAAAGATTCGACGTTGTTTGTGTTTAGATTTATACTATTATTTAAGCGTGTGTTTTTCAGTAAAAAGTTGAGCAACAAATCTTGCAAGAAATGAAAAGTAGCGACTGAAGAGCAACGAAACAAGATGTTTATGCGGATATATATAATTTAAGGTTAAGTTGAATTTTTCGAATTTTAGAATTTGAAAATCATTTATCTAGTAATAACTGCTTAAGAAACCTTTGCTCAAAATTCACTAGCGTTTTGTATAAACGCAAGCTTTTTTCATTCATGCATACTTACATACATACCATACATACATACATACATGAAAATATGGCAGTTGGCAGCATAACTTCTCACTTGCCGCTCTAAATAACCGCTTTCTCATTCCAACCATAAATCCTCATTAGTTGCCCAGTAAAATCTGCTCAATTGTCTTGCAGGCGGCGCTTTATACCCAACACCACGCTGCTCTCTCTACCTCTTCCACCCATAAGTCTTAATTAGAAAGCCATTAACTTTTGCCCCAGCAAAGTGCCCATGAGCTGCACAGGTGTCCAATTAAATTAGGCGAATAAGATTTATCTCCTTAATGCCGAAAAAATGGCGGAAGTGAGCAACAGGTCTTTATAGTAGAAAAGTAATGAAAAAGTACATAGCTATGGCTTCTATAGATAAGAGTGGGCAGATATTTATTAGGAAAAAACCGTCTAATTAAGTTTAGATTAGATTGAGATCTATACCTTTGACTTGTGTTGCCTGGTTTGGAGCTTGCATATTCGTAATATAGATTATATATACTATAGATTATATGGTTCTAAGCTTCTCCAGGGGTGATCAAAAAATTTAGGTCCGCAGCCATATGGAGTAATACAAGAACATAATGAACATAATACTAAAAAATTAAAACAACACATCGGATCAAGTCCTGAGTCGCAGTCCTGTTCTAGACTTCATAGCACTCCATGCGCTGCATAAATTAAAACTCACCAGTGGATGAACGTCTAACCACAAAGATGAGTTGTGTGAGCCCTTGTAGCGCACCTATCAAAGCTGCTACCGCCATGATGTCAAAACCTTAACGCCAGGGTGGGCAAAGAAAGTATCTTTGGCACAACAGTCGGTAAATTCAGCGTCCACGATGATATATTCCCAAATGACTTCGCAGTAATCTGGTTATCTGTACAGGGTTTGTCCGGAAAGTAATAGGACTGAGTCGATTTAAAAAAAATTATTGAACCAATCGTTACAATTCTTCAAAAACTTTCAAAATAGGCTTCTTCTGCGTCGATGCAGCGCTGCCAGTGCGATTTCCAAGCATTAAAGGCGTCACGGAAGCCATTCTCCGGAATAGCATTTAGAGCCGAGGTGCATGCTGCTTGGTTCCCCTCTGTCGTCTCAAAAAGCTTGGCTTTCATCGACCTTTTCAGGCAAGGCAAACAAAAAAGTCCCGGAGACCTCATCTGTGCTGTAGGGCGGCTGCGGAAGCATTGAAATGTCAGCCTCAGTTAGAGAGCTGATCACAAGAAAACTGCGGGGTTGTCGTGGTTTGAGTCTCCTGAGGAATTCCACGTAAAACTTGGCGTTGACGGTTTGTCCAGAATACTTACTCGACGGTCTGAGTTCAAAACTTTGCCCACACGGATCACATTTTTGGTGTTTGTCGGAGTCGTAGGTGTCCCAGCTCGGTATTCATCAGCGACCTCTTCCCGGCCCTCCAAAAAGACCTGGTGTCACCGAAACATACCACTTCTTGCTAAAGCAACATCTGGGTAAGCCTGCTTGATCATATCAAACGTCTCTGTCGCAGATTTACCGAGTTTGACAAGCAATTTAAATGTGCACCTCTACTCTAACGAACGCTGCGTTTTCGGCTTGCACCACTCACAGAAACACGTGGCGGGAAAATGTTTATCCTGACTCTCCAGGTGCCCGGAGACAACTAACCAGTCGCTCGTTTGTTATCTAGGAACGTCCTCTATCGAATCCGGACAACCCCTAAAGTACTAGATTCCAGCGCAAGAAAATCATTCAAGCTGCCTGGCTGTCTCCGCATCGAAAAGCCACCAACCAGATCGATCGTGTTGTGAAAGATGGAAGACACGACTCCAATTTTTTAGAACCCTCCTCAGTGCAGCAAAAACCGACAAACTAACACAGAGTTTCGAAACCGGAGCATACTCTTGTAGAACCGGCAGAGGTGATCCAGTGACTGATGCCCAGAACCATAGATTTCGGATTACTATAGCATATAGCAGTCATACAAACTTAACGGTAAAAATCAAGCCTTTGAAAAAAACCAAATAAGACTTTTCTGTTTTAAAAGAAAGATTCAAGAAATGTGGCGTAGATTATTGTCCAAGGCAAGTCGAACCACTATAGCATATAGCTGACGTACAAAACTGGCCGATCAAAATCAAGATAGAAATATTTTATTCGTTATTATGCTATAAGAAATGCACCTGTGAAGGGTATTATTTCTATAACATATACATACATAAATATAAATATGCAGGATACGACGAAATTTCTATATGAAAGTATGAATGAATTCGCTTTCATCACGCGCACTTTCACTTTCAGGCACGATTGAACAACTGGCACACAGAGCGGCATAAAGCGCACTCTTACGTATCCATACACACACCATAGGTGTAAATATATAAGTATATGCTATAAATGTGTGCATGTGTGCGTATAAGCACTTACCACTAGTAGCGTATTTGACATTTACACTGGCTCGATAGTAATTTCACTGCATAACCTCAATTGGGTCAACCCCAGTGCCAAATCACACAACCAACAACCACAACAAAAACAATAATAACACCAAAATTACAACATAACTTATAGCGTGAAAACAAAAGCTAACAACAACAAATACAAACATGCATATACACAATCACACATATTAAGCATACAACAAATACAACAACAACAAACGTATACGAAAATATTTGCGCACGAAAGTTTTCATCCCGAGCAAGGCATTAAGCGAACGGCGTGTCGAAAGCCAACAGCGCAGGGAGCTCGAGAGCGGCGGCAGCGGCAGCGACGGCGACAAAAGGTCGGAAACGATTTAATGGCATTTCATCATTTATGCTGAGTGGACATGAGACAGGGTCAATATCGATGATGCTGGCCTGATGATATGGTCGAGCCAAAAAGTGTTAAGTTGTATAAGTCCAATAGTATAAAAGTGAGCTACCGAAAGCATATTGGGCATGTATGGGGTGCATGTATGTATGTATGTGTGTGAGTCAGTGTGTGTGTAAATGCATGTGGACGCAAATGAAATGAAGCAGTTAACTGCATATCACGGCAACCGATCAAGGACATATCAAATGGACGACAAAATGCACGCACAGACAGCGGAGCACATACAAACGCACGCTGACACCGAAGCACACACGAACGCACGCAGACATACATATAAATAAGCAAGTCGAATACCCACAACTACATTGTTTGACCCAAAAAAGCCACAAGCGTGAAATGGGCAAAACTTCGAAACGGAAAGTGTGCTATGCGTACGGATGAAGCGCAGCAAAGGGAAGCATGGTGGGATGGTGGAACAATGAGCGATAAAAGCCATACGAATGCGACAAAAATTAATTTGCCTTTTTGCGTGCAGCTGATATTCATATAGGTACCCTGTAGGAAAATTCTACATATATCTTTATGTCCAAAAATCCCTTTTTAAATAGTTTTCAAATAAATTTGGATTTTTATAGACAAATCGTGCCAACTCAATAATATAAAAATTATTAATAAGGAAGAAACTTCTTTTATGTCGATATGTATCCGACTATCGATCCGATAGCTGGTATGACAGATATATGTATGCTATCCTCGGCCGATGTGAATGAGCTGGTTTTTAAGAAGAAAAGAAAGTGTGAAAACTTTCAGACCTATAGTATAACTCAAAAAATCTAGGTACAATTCGTGTATGCCAACGAAAACCTAATACACTCTGAAAAATAACCAATATATAGGGTAGTCGAAAAAGTCTTTTCGTATTTCTAATCAAACTTCAACTTATTCCTTTTAATACTTATAATGAACTTTAGTGAACCAAATATATACCATTTTGGTCGAACACTTTTTGATATTTACCCGCTCTGTCTCGAGCATCCATCAGTGTAAAACTTTTCTGGTTTCTCGGCGAAAAACTGCGACAAGTAATTTTTACAGGCTTCTCTTGAAGCCAACTTTACTCCCTTAAGGGAGCTCTGCATTGATGATGCTAGGCCAGGGCTATATAGTGGTTGCATCAAGACTTTCCAGCCAAGTTCTCTCAGGGTTTGCCGAGTCATCAAAGATTTGTGTGGTCTAGCATTGTCCTGATGGAAGATGAAGCCCTTTCTGTTGCACAGTTCTGGCCGTTTTTTCGATTGCTTGCCTCAATCTCATCAGTTGTTGACAGTAAAATGTAGAGTTAATCATTCGACCAGGCTGGAGCAGCTCATAGTGGATGATTACTTTCCAATCCCACCAAATACTCAGCATAACCTTTCGAGGCTTTGCGGCCATTTTTTGAGCTTTACCATGCTTGGACTATGACCTTTTTGGCACATTATTGTCGTATTTGATCCACTTTTCGCCTCTTATTACCATTCGTTCGGAAATGGTTCGATTTCATTTCAGCAAGGAATCGCAGATGTTAATTCGGCTCATTAAATTCTTCACAGACATATGGTTCCCAAACATCGAGCTTATTTTTGTAGCCAACCTTTTTTAAATGGTTCAGAACCGTTTGATAATAAACGTTAAATTCCTTAGCGATGTCATGGCTGCTTGTATAACGGTCCTGGTCAATCTTTTCCATAATTTCATCGAATTTTTCAACGATAGGTTGACCAGAGATGTTGCATATTTTGTATCGAAAATTCCGGAATGGAAGCGAGCGAACCACTGTTGTGCTTAATTTCCTAGAGGGTTGCACCTATAATGTCCTTTGGCAATTGTTAATATGTGTTAGCTCTTGCTCGCTTTATAATACCTCTCGAGCATCTTTTTATTTTGACACCACATTTATACATATGTATATATTTTTGCACATATGTAGTATTAATAGTTCTTTTTTCAACATTTTTGTAAAATCTTTACGCCTTCGGTCTTTTAATTCAATTATCAGCACTTATTATTATTCTCACTCGCTCTCTCATTCATCTCTTGGCAGGCTATTTACGAAAGGGTATTTTTTGGCTATCTTTTGTGTCATTTACCATAAAGCCAAAATTGAAGTGTTAATTTATGTTTTCATTTCTTTAAGTATGCCACACAGTAAGATCATAAAATATGATATGACGCTTAGTCCTATCGCTGATGGAGGTACGCACAGATTAAATTAAAGTCATATATGCTTTATGGCGGGCAAAACGGTATGACATTGAAATGTGCAGCAGAGAAAGTAAGGCATAAATTGAATAATGGCAAACTATAAAAAATTTCAAGAGGAATGAAAGGGTTGAACTTAAAGCGATGAAAAACGAGGAGAGAAGATGGAGAGAGGAGCATAAGCTATTAGGGGGCAAAGAGGGAAGAAGATATTATAGAAGGATACTAAAGGACTTATTATCGAGTGAAGGTGGATATTTTGAAAAAAAAATATATATTTACATATTTACTCGTATATATATAAAATAAAAGATGTTAGCGGCAAATAAATAGTGAAGCAAAGAGTTAGCCGGGGAACAAATATTATTATTTGCAATAGGAAGGCCATAGCAAACCCTAAGGCATATTTCCGTCATTCAAAAGCTCTTCTATCTAAACAACAAAAGCTGACTACTAAAAGTAGAAAGGGTTGCTAAAGAATGTAGAAAGACATATACCATAGGAGAATATGTCAAAATATGGCTCTTCAGCAAATCAAAGACGACATTTTGTGAAAGAAATGTGAACAAAGTATTTTAATTATAAACTTTTTAGGCAACTTTTCAGCGCTAAAACCAACTCATGAGCGCAAATGAGTTTACATAAACATATACATATTTGTGTGTTTGTGTGTTACGGCATGCCCTGCCATAAAGAAAGGGCGAGAGATGAAAAGCTGAAAAACATACAAATAAAAGTAAGCTTAGAAAAGGGTTTACTTACAGGCGAATAGAGTTGTATAAAGAAAGTGTTTGTCGCGAGGGTGGCAAACAGGCACACACATACATACAATGACATCTTCATGCTGAAAGGCCACGGCTAGCACAGACGAGCGAGCATCTACATTCATACACTATGCTAGCGATTTTGTAGCTTAGGGGAAGGCATAAAGGCAGCGACACTGCCGCAGAAATCAATGTGTGCAAAAACACACACACACACATGTATAAAAATGTATACGAAGTGCACATGTTGTCCTTGAAATACTTTCGCTGCCTTTTGTAAACAAAAAATACGCGCACACACACATACATACAAGTATAACTATTTCTAAAAGCAACTGCAACTAAATCTCATTATAAATAAAGTTGTTTTTTTAAGTGTTACATTTTATATTTTTGTAAGAAAAACTGCATGCACCGCGCCGCAAGTTTCAACTAAATCACGGCAAATGCATAATTTTAAGTAAGAATTCACGCACACATTTGCAACTATGCGCTTATTTGCCACTCAGCGCTCATGAACAAAGCTTTCTCTGCAGTTTACATACACAAGCACACATGCGCGCATTACGTAATATGGCATATCCTACCCTCATCAATGTCAATGGGGTTTGTGAGGTTATTTTTCATGCTGAAACTTTTTCATTTACTCTGTGCATAATGTTAGAATTTTATGCGCATTTGAAATTAAATAAATATGAAAAAATGGAATAAAGGATGTGGAGTGTGCCTGCGTAAATGATTTTCATAAAATATTTTCAGTTAAATTAGCAGCGTCTGTAGAGCGCTTCTATGAGGGATTTGCGTTGCTTGCAATTATTAATATTTTAAATTCAAAATTTTGTATATTTAGGAAGTTAGATGTATTCTTTAATTAATTATCCAATGCACGCCACTTGATAATTTTCAACATAACATCTACTTAATCAAGCACATAGATATTCATAACAAAACTAATTATGGATTTAACTCAGTCTCGAAAGTTTTCAATGCCTTATTTTCACTGGTTTTTTTTTTTTTTTTTTTTTTTTTTTTGAGGTGTGAATTTTTGTCTCCATATGTCAGTAAGTATGTCTGGGCACAGCTAGACTTCTGGCGGAAACAGATTTTCCAGAATAAAAACAAAAACCAGAAAGTCACAGGGAGTCAAATCTGGCGATTGAAATGTCTGAGATATGACTCTCATAACATTTTGGTCAAAAAAGGCATTCACTATCATAAAGTTCGATACATTTTTGATCTTGAGTGTTTCTATATTTTTCGAAATTAATGAAGGATGGACCCATATGTAGAAGTTTACGCAAGTGAGGAATTTCCTCTGAGCACCATTCACTTGGGAGTAGTCAAAAACGATTATTTACGTATGGCTCAAGGAGCTCACGATTTGCGGTCTTAGACCAAATATCCTCTGGGTAGCCAAAAAAAGATCAATTTGAAGGCGAATCATTTCTCCCCAGCGATGATCGCAAAAAAAGATTCCCGCAAAACATCTGTGCCTTTAACTGACGTTGAGCAATAACAAAAGCTCAGTCAAGAGCGGTATGGACGTCTATGAGCCGTTCTATACCAAACGAGGTTTCAGACTAGGTGAATCTCTATTGTGCGACTTTTTCAACCTACTCCTGGAAAAAATATTTCGAGCTGCAGAGCTGAATAAAAAAGGTACACGAGTGGACAACTGTTGTAGATACTTTCATCAGTTTTGGACAAGCAGTAACACCAACAACAACGTCAGCCTCGAAATCCAATGCAGAATAGCTCATTTCGAAAGAAAGGTTTTACGGAAGATACAAGATCCTTTGCGCATGGGCAACGGAGAATTTCGCAATCGATGGAACGATGGCCCATACGAGTTAGACGACGACATTGTCATAGTTCAAGGAGTTAAGAGACAGCGGCTAGGCTGGCTAGGTCATGTCGTCCGAATGCATGAAAACATTTCAGCTCTGAGAGTATTTGACGTAGTATGTGGTGTCTACGCTAAATAAAAGCACACAGTCGATGAGCCAATTTCATCCAATTGGAAGGGAATCGGTAGCCAATGTCCTTTTACGTTCTAGTGCTGCACTTATAAACCTTCAGTGCTGGTCAAAAACCAAAACTTGTGCGACTGCAAGATACTTCTGGCATAAAGTGAACCATAAGTGATACTCCGAATTATTTGCACTTAGGTAACGTCAATATCGCAGAAGGGTTCTGACAGAACACTATCGAATAGATATATATGTATGTAAGTGGGACTATATATTTTATCGAATTCTCGTTGCCAAAGTTCTATAGAAGAAGGCATCTTGTCACATTCTCCTCTAATTCCCGGTTTTTGTCAGACTCGGTTTGAAATACCACGGTATAGACACCTTTGGTAAGTCTAGCAAAGTGCCTGGGATGGTTAATATCAATCCTTAAGCCTTAACTTAAAAAAAAATGGTACAAAGCAGTATTTAACCCTTGGGAATACATCTGATGGTACGATTTTTGTAAGGTGCAAAGGAAGCTTTGTTTGCATTTTGAGCGAACTTGGCTGTGAGTGAAAGTGCGAGTACTTGATTTGTGTTTTTTTTTTTTTTTTTTTTTTTTTGTTGATTGAATTTTTTAATTAACATCTTTGACCTCAGTCAAAACATGTTTAGGTTGTTAATGAACAGGTATTTCGATTTAATGTGTGTTCTTTTGTCACTCGCTTACAAGATATCTATGACAGTGTATTATTGAGATAACAAAATGTGCATTTATATTATTTTGGTGGATTTTATAGGAATATAAAGGTAAACATATGTAGATGTAGCTGTTTGAATGAAAATTACCGGATTATGACAGAAAAAAAACCATATACTCAGTTTCTCACATGAACCCCCAAAAATATAACAAGTACTAGCGGAAATAGCAAAAAAATCTTTTAACTATTATGCTTTTTATCACACAACTTACTGAGTATACGAGTAGCAATGAAACTTTTTTCTCCATTTATCAATTATATTATTAAAAAACTCCTCGCAGAGTGCCGCCAACGGGAGTGTCGATAGGCAGTTAACGTTTTTTTTACTACAAAAACTGATTTCAATATATTTTTTTCGTATATAAATAATATGATACAATATTTACGCTCTCATGCTTGCTACAGCGGACGGTAAGTTTTTATAAGCTTGTAGCAGATCAACTGCTGCTTAAAGCAGTCTCTATGCTACTTTATTTATAGCAATATTTAACTGTAAATTGAAAAGGAATGTTATAACAGCACTAAAGCCGGCTTATTTCAATTACTTTGTTACAACACAAAAAAAAAACAACAAAAATCGAAATTGGAATTGAAAGCATGTAGCAATATATGTAGATGAAAAGTTTATATACGGGACTTTTACATAACTACGCATTGAATGGGCAATTAACTTAAAAAAAGGAATGAAAAGAAACTATTTGGCATTTTCATAAGGCCAAATAACTCGAAAATTTTATAAAATGCCAGTTAATGTTATTTATATATTTTTTAAATTTTAAAATTAACTGGCAACGCAGTTGTTGTTATTGTTGAGCACTAATGCATATTTAGACATTTATTTTCTGACTTTTAGTTTCACCGAAATTAATATTATATTACACATATTCTAAATACTTTGAAAAGCCGTAGTCTGACTAATTGGTTATTTGATCGATAAAAAAAAATAGAAATAGAAAATAGAAAAACAGAATAGAAAAATGAACTTTATGGTATATACGTATATCATTTACCATCATTGTCGCTTGATAGTAAGCAAATGTATATTTTTCGGTTGTAACTCCAACATAAGTAGTAAGGGAGCATTGCCTACCATTAGGCGCTTTATATTATTCGAAAGCTGCGTTCGTTTCACCTCTTTTTCAGCGCACTATACTTGTGCTCTATTTTGGAGTCAGTATAGAAATTTTATTTCAACTTAAAAGTAATGATCAAATCGATATTCTTTATATATTTTCGAAATCGCATGGAATTAAAAAATAACCCAATTTCTATAAAATTAAAACAAGCATCAACATGCATTTTCGACAACACTGTTTCAAATGAATAAAATGGTGGAAATCACCAAAGCAAAACCTCAGCAATAATTCTTCGCAGTTCTTATGCACTCAGTGATACTATTAGTTCAATATTTTATTAAAATTAGCATTCGCATTGGCATCCAATAACTCTGCAAGCATATCTTATAACTTACAGCCACAAGAAGACACTTGCATGATTCAATTATAGTTGAGTAATCACGAAAAAGGCAAGACTGGAGATCATGAAATTCAAATTGAGTGCGCAGCATGTGGCCTTACGACTGAGAGAAGGAGTTGTTAAGACATATGAATATATTATTTCTATAGGATGTTGAGAGAGTGAGCCTTAGTTTCGAAAAATTTTATTTTAATAAGTAAAATTTAAAGTTTGCTTTATTTTATTTAAATTTTATTAAAATCTTAATAAACCTCGACAGTAACAATAAAAGTTGTTTTGATTTGTATGGAAATACAAAATTTTCCAACGATTTCATTCGTAAATTTTTTAAAGCTGCAATTCTTAACCACTTTATGAAGTAATTATTTTGTATAGAAACACGGATGTTTGTTAAATTTTCTGTTAAGCCCAGTGTTTCACAAGATCTATACTTCTTCTTCTTCTTTGGTACTGCCACCATGGTTAAGTCTGAGCTGAAAACACAAAACTTCGCCAGTTGTTTCAATTCTTTTTGAGGCTTCCCAAGTGCAAAGATACCTAGCCACAAGTTCCTTCAATTAGATGCACCCTAGCTTCGGTTGTCCACGAATGGTCTCGAATCGAAGGCGCTTCTTACTAGAGCTTCGTCTTTCATGTATACGACACCCTCCTAAGCAGCGCATTCGTTGGATTTTTATGCGTCTCACTATATTCATATCGGCTCATAGAGCTCGCGCTTCCATCTTCTTTGATACTCATTTCTGATCCGAACAACTCCAAGCAACATGCGAGAAACAGTCCCCTCGACTGCTCTGTTCCATGTTTCTGCGTGATGTAGTTCCCAAGATACGAGCAATTTTTTTGTGTGGCCTCTATATACATTGTCTTGCCCTCTTTTACCAAATAATATATCTCTTTCATTTCTTTTGCTAGACGAGAATAGGCGGTGCTGGCGGCTTTGCTGTTCAGGTCTTGATGTCAATATCAACTGGGCACCCTGGATGCATTAACCTTTTAGATTAAGTAGTGCGGTTCAGTTTAGCGGCGTACTAATCTATATCTATAGTATATCACTATTTCGGCCATTAAATGGAAGAAGGCGCGAGAGCGGGTATCACTTTATTTAAAACCTCATCAGGTATCGAATAGATCGGAAAGGTCTTGTCAGATGTTCAGGGAGCGGTTGGTTGCATTCGACGTTATTCTGCGTAAGGGATACCAAAACTAGACATGCCATCGAAAAGACAGCTCTTCAAAGTGTTAGCGAATTCTCTCAAGATCTATATATTCAGTTAAATTTTGCTTTGAATCATATCGTCCTAAAGCGACTGAGCACTTCTTACCCTCCATAAAGTTCAGTAAAATAAATGTCGTGCATGCAAGAAACTCCAAAGAAGTCATTCCCAGAGGCTAGAGACTGCACTATCATCAAATATTACATAACATTCTTCCTCATGTCTTTAGATTGCTATGACTGGCGAGCGAAAAAGGAAATAAAGGTGAGCTCGAAGGGTGGCAAATGGGACGCGGCAGAAAAAGGAAGATGAACGGCCAAGTTCATTAAGAACGTACCGGCCTAGATTAAGAGACAACACGGATATATAGACTTTTACCTGGCGCAATTCTTGACAGTCCATAGGTGTTTCAAGGAGTATCTCCACAGATTCGGCAGCGATGATGACAAAAAATATGCATTCTGCAGCAGCGACGATGAAAACGCCGAGCATATCTTTTTCTTCTGCTCGAGACACGTAATGGACCAAAGGATGAGGCATGACAACATTATAAGTAAGCTACAATAAAAGCTGATATGGGCAAATATGAAAGAGTGGACCCCAATAGCAATCTAAGAAATAAGGATAAGAGAGCGGCAGCTAAGAAGCTTAAGACCAGCTAGATAATCCCGCAGGAACTTTGTTAAGAGACATTCTTGCCCAGTTTAGTACTACGAAGTAATACCTAAGAGCGGTCCCGCAGAGCCAAATGCAAGCTAAATCAGCGGGTGTTAAGGGTTTAGTACGTAGCCGTACTGATGCGCAAGTCCAGTAAAGTTAGATAATTATAAATTAGATAATTATAAATAATAGAGCGGCAGTATCTTTGGAAGATTTCCCCTCCGAAACAAAATCTCTTTAGATTGCGAATTCTCCGCTCTCTGCGATGTAAAATAAAGATAATTTTTAAATTAAAGAGAATTCTTAAACTAAAAAGAATTTTTCTACTTTAAACCCACTGTGCGTTATAGACTTCGCCACCGCCAGTGACAATCGATAAGATTTACGGCATCCGCGGTAGTCATGCGTGTGTATGTATGTAAATGCGAATGTTTGTGTGTTTATGCCGCTGAAATGCGCCCCACAAGAGAATTGCTTTTAATATGTTCGGGGAATTTGTGAGCAATAAATGTAATTCGATTAAGTAAAAGCAAAAAAAAATGCAAAAACATCGGCACAAATATGCAAAACGCAACACATACCGACACACGCTTCGACAACTGTGTTCAAACAGATTTTTCAAGCATATAGTAAGGAGGTGGGTGTGTGTGAAGATGTGCGTATAATTCATGCTGATATCTCTTATAATGGCTTCTTTTCGGCAAATCGAATTTGACTCAACTAGCAGTTGGCCTCTCAGTGGGAATTCACAAACATCCACATATCCAGGAAAGCGTGAATAAATAAGTGGATATATCGCTCAAGCAATAAATATTGATTTGTGATTATGTTGTGAGCGAAGAGTCCGGCATAAATTAACTTAAAGGATAGAAATTCTCGGTAGATACAAATAGCGGAGATTTAAAAATAAAAATATACAGTTGCGGTATTTTTCGAGCCACAACACTAACAACTCAACACTGACCCAACATTAACAACTAAGTTTTATTGCTGGCCGTTGCGTGTCGCTGCTTGCCACAACTGAAATGTGGCTGTGCGCCACAAGCAAATGTTTGGCATTCTCAACAGTCGTTTTACAAAACTTTTTCATTAATACCATTTATTTCAACTCTTGGCTCACATTCATGCACATATTAAATTCCATTCCATTTCATTTGGACGCCCTCAATGGCACCATAAAGCATGTCAAGCTCATTATGTGCGGTGGTCTTGCCACATTATGTTGCACATTTTGTATTTCATTTTGCGCATTTTATTTATGCTAATTTATTTTTCATGTCCGTTTTGTGTATTTGTTAAGGCAAAAGTCATAATGAGGGATACTATCTGTGGGCAACAGTTGTAATATTTTGAGATGGCTTAAACAAATTACGCAACGGGAGAGCAAAACTAGCATCATGGAAAGGCAAAAAGATGAAGGGTGTAAAGTTGGCATTAAACATAATAAAATTAAATTAAATATAGCATATATAAACATGTTAAACAGTGCACGAAACGAATAACGAGATTTGATTTAAAATATTGGATAGTCGAAAAAGTCTTTTCGTATTTTGTCAATATATGTATGTCGTGGAAATCGTATATCTCCAGTGCTACCATACATTGGGTCATATCATATAGTGTTGAAAAGGAGAAGCTTAAAATTCATTTAATAAAAAAAATTAAATGCGGGGAAGTTGAAAAAAATTACAGCTGTTCAAAAATTAATGAAAATAATAATGAGGAAATTTGCTATATTTAGAAAAAAAAAAAAAAATTGAATGATGTGTGTAGCTCGACCAAAGTGATACATATTTGTCTATTTATTCCATAACTTTCGAAACAGGTGGCAACACTTTCTCTAAATTCATTAAAATTTTCTTGAACCGCTTTTATTGAGTACCCCTACCGTAATTATTAATTTTAAATTAATTTTGGAATTTCAAACAGGTGGCAACCCTGCCGAAAAAGGTGTAACATCTCTTTAATATGTTATTAAATTTTAATAAATCATCCGTTTTATTATTTATTCATTAATTAATTAATTATTTTTAAAATTTGCAAGCCGGTGGCAACCTTTTTCGAAAACGTTTTTGTTTTTTGCAAACAGACAACCTTTCAGTTTGTTATAAAATTGTAATAGTTCATTCAGTTCATTAATTTATTAGTTATTTTTAAAGTTTGCAAATAGGTGGCAACCTTTTTCGATTTTTTTTTTGTTTTTTTTTTATTTGGAAACGGACCAACCTTCAGCTTGTTATTAAGTTCTTATCATTATAACATGGTGTGAAAATAAAATTTTCACACAGATGGCAACTCTATTCCAACACTTCTACATTTACAAGTCTTCTTTAGTTTGTTACCTGCATATAATACAGTGTCTGTTTTCATTTTAATTTTTTCTCGATTTTTGAAAAAATCAAAAAATTTTGAAAATGTTCAAGCAAACCTGGTAACATTTAAACTTTTTTACTTTGAACTCTGAAATATATTACTTCTTTTAATTAAAAAAAATTTAAAACATACATCTACATACATACACATATGTATGTATATAATAGAGTGCTTTTAAATGCAAGCCAATAAAATGTAAATTAATTTTAATTTGTACTTGGCTCTTCTTCACGTTAATACTTGTATATTCATCTCTCTTTTATCACTCTTCATCTCTTCTTAAACAATTCGTTCAGTTGTCGCAGTTTCAAGATGCTGACACTGCGTACATTATTTTTTATTATTTATTAATTTTTCACTACGAGCAGCGAAAGCTCTTAAGATACCCGCAAACCCCGTCAAGTGCAATCGCAAAGAAAGTTCCCATGCTGCGAAAAAATCGTGTAATTTAATGATACCATATTCTCGAATATTCTCGTAGTATGAGTTAATCTCACACACACTTTCATCATAAATACATGTGTATATGTGGGTAGCTCAATGCTGATGATTACGTGTTGCAGTCGTCCACTCAGACTTGGCTGAGCGAATGCCAATACAAGGCACATATGTATACTAGAGTGGGTCGAGTTCCTTTTTTCTATAAAATATTCTCTTCATAAATACTCAAAATTATTTTTTTCACATAACCACTCCTTCAAAATTATATACAATCAGAATTAACCATCAAATGTACAGTACTCATATGGTACAACATGTCGTATGAGCAACTCAGAATTTATAAGGCGTTTGTAAGAACATTTGGAATATAACTTTAACTGCGTATAGATTTCAGAGGAGTGGTTTTATGACAAAAATCAATAGATTTTTTTTTTTTTTTTTGTAGAATGGAAAATTTTTATAAAAATATTTTTTTTCCAAAATTTTAGTTTTACTTTTTTATGTAAAATAACAATATATACCATGAGTGGGTAAAAAGACACGATTTAGATACAGTTTATACCCCCTTATTCTGGTCTGAGATTTTGAAAAAAAATCTATTTTTTTTTTTTGCATATTTTGAAAGTTTAGACTTTCAAAAATATGACCTTGGAAAGATTTTTCAAAATTCGACATATTGTCGGAGATACAGCCGATTTTGTGACGTGGCGTCCATGTTCACTAGAATTGTCTCCTAAACTTTAAACTCGTTTTTCTCGAAACTACTTTTTTTGAGGTGGTTGACATGATATCTCCAGTTTTACTAAACCGATTCCTTTGAAACTTGGTACATATCTTCTTTATACAATGCTCTATCGTGTCTGCCTTGGATTTCCAAAAATTTTGATTTGAAGTATTTTTAAAAAATTCGAAAAAATCGGGTCACCAATTTTTTTTTTTCAAGTCCGCACCATTTTGTTTTTTTTGTTCCGATAACGACATCCTTACTAAGGAAGAATATTCTTTCTTTCGTGTTTTAGATCTCTAAAAGGGTTGAAATGACGTCAACCAGGACGCACCGTTTTTTTTTGAAGCCCCTACTCCAATGGCCCGTATCTCGACAAATTTTGGTTTTTTTCGGATTTTTTTATATTATTAAAATGTCAATAAAAAACATATACAAAAAAAAGGATAGTAAAAATGGTTTTCATTTTTTTATCTTAGTTTAAAAAATGTCTAAAATGCGTCTAGACCAGAATGTCCTTTTAAATGGAAAAGAAAGCCCTGCTTTACTTTTAAAAATTTTATTAGGGCAAAAACTGAAAATTTAATAGATGTCTGCAAAAAAGAATCTACTCTGCAAATAGCGGACGGCCTAATATATACAAATATATACATATATACATGCACACAAACACACACCCATACATAGTTGCACAATAAATACATGTATCGATGATGTATCGCTGCGGACGCACATCCATCAATAATAATTACTGGCAACATGCAGCGCATCCATACGCCGTCGTCGCTGCTTAACGATACAACAGTTGCTGCGTCGCAAACACGTAAGATGTTAAGAGTACTACGTAACATAGTAAGGCTTATGACTGCAGCAGAGTGCCAGGTACGCAGCCACGGGCACTTGTATAATGACCAAAGGCAAAGTGTAGTAGCTTGGGCGAAATGCTTGAGATATAAAGTGTATAAATGTAGTATAAAGTCAGTCATAATTGAGCTATTGGCATGAAACGATAGCACATTTACTACTAATTATTATATACATGCGCAGTAATTAGTATACAGAGTGGAGTATATGTATAAAAATTACATAAAAATGTGTCTATATACATGAATATGCGTGTAGAAACATGAATATCCGTTTATATTCACGAATATAGTACTAGCAAGCAGCTAACCGCTTCATTTGTTGCAGATCGCAAAGCAAAGCGCATTTCCACATCACTCATACGCCATGTACGCCCGCAGTGGTTGGTTGGTTGGTTGGTTAATGCTGTTGCTGATTTGCAATTTATTTGCAACATTATTGTTGTACCTATTGCTTTTGTGCAAATTACAAGTAGTATTTAGTATTAATATTGAAAACCCGAATGCTATAAATGCAAATCATCACATATTATGCCATTAGCACCCCACTCTCATTAATGTTACGTATACGCCGTGTTGCTTTTATGTGGCATTTCGCCTACTGTGGCGCATGTAGTAGTGTTTGCAACTTATTACTGCTGCATTTGAAGCACACACTTATTTTACCACGCTTTTATGCTTACATATTTATATGATTTGATTTGCATTTCATATTCGGTTTACCAGCAGCTGTGCTTTGCAAGCACAACTCACGGCTATGCAGAACGCGTATTAATATATAGCTGGCGAGATAAGTCATGTGTGAATTGAATTTCGAATTATTTTCAGTTACATTTAATGCACTTGAGTGATTGCGCTAAGCTTGTTGATTAATATTTACAAATTATCTGCTGACATTGATTGGCTGCAAGGCTATATTTGCTTAAGTGATTGGTATTTGTTGCTTATCTGTCGTGTATGCTAGCTGAGAAATATGACTTTTCATGTGTAAACAAGCTAAGAAGTTATAATATTGTTAAGCAATGTTTGATGAGCAGACTAATTTATTACCGCCAAAGGCAATCAGACGCTTATTAATGTCATAATTAAACAGAATTTGGAAGAAATTAATTTGCAAATAATTATAAATAAACACTTAAAAACAAAGAAAAGTTGAATTTATTAGAAGCATATGCTTTGAAGAAATGCTCACTATATTTCCACTTCAACATTTATTCAATGCCACTTTATATGCGTAAACTCTTATGTGCAATTTGTACTCAAATTTCAATTTACTTTTGAGTGTTGCAAGTTAAACACTCAGCTTTTTCCTTTCAATAAAAGCTGCTCTGCAGGTTTGTTAGTTTCTTTTTCATTGATATGAAGCACCATCAAAGTTCAGTTAGTAAAAAATGAGTGCGTTATGGACTCATCAGCAATGCCGGACTAATTATAACTTTTTCAATCAATGTTTGACCTACAATTGAGGCAATATTTGATATATTTATATATATACAAGTATATGTATATATTTATAAATATATTTGCATATAGTATATATACACTTACCCTACGCACTGAGCGTAACATTGTTTTTTCATTAGCGATAGAGTATTGCAATAAATATTGGCAATATGATGATAAATCGTTATATTTGTGGGTAGATAACACTATTTAGATACCTGAAACGAGAAGATTTAAATTTTTTATTAGACTAAAAAATACGTTAAATTCAGATACATCTTTTACAAAGGTATTTCATATAGTATTAAAAGGTATAAAAAATAACTTTATATTGATATTGAGTTTGCGATCAGCTTGTATGGCAGCTAAATCTTAAAGTTCAAGCCACTGACTCCGAATTTCGCTAGTAAAATTTAATAATTTCGACTCGTTGCTGGATCGTATATCTTTCCTTGATGAAATGTCAAGCCTTACTGAGAAGAAATGCCAAAAGTGCGGAGAAAAATATGGCGTCATTTGCTGTCCCTATCAGTCTACTTTTAGAGTGCCCTATAATTGTCATTTAATAGTGTTCCGAGTAATGAGCGGTTTCTTGGAAAAAAATAACAGGTGCAACTTTGTTTGCACTTTAGGGAGTATTCTGGTCTAGAAATTAAAAAAAAAATCGATTTTTCTTTTATATTTTCAAAGTTTAACTATTCAAGAATATACACAATAGGATTTTGCTAAATTCAAATTATTTTCGGAGATATAGGCATTTTTCTGATCCGGCATCCGTTCGGCCGGAACGCGTAACTTTAAACGCGTTTTTCTCAAAACTGACTTTTTCGGAACGATACCCACAATTTCTCAGGTTCTACTGGACCGATTTTCTTGAAATTTTTATAGAGTCTTTTTTATAAGCTTGTCTATGGTTGGAACTAGCCCCATCCCCGAAATTTTTATTTTTATTATTTTTAAAAAATTCGAAGTAGTTAGAAAAAGTAATCCAAAAAAACTTTTTTTTAGGCAGTCGCCATTTTGTGAAAAAATTTTTATTCCACTTTTCCGTAGTTCCGGCCATCGCTGCATTATTCTATATTAATAATCTTTTTTCTTTTTGGTTTCAGATAACTAGGAGGGTTTAAATCATGGGTATGGTCACGTGGAAATTTTGAGAGACCCCCACTACGTCAGCTCATAATTTTTGAAATTTTTTACTTCTTTTAGTTTTTAATTTTTTTCTCTTTTCTTCTAAAATTAACAAATAACTAATAAAAAAATGGATAGTAAAAATATTAATTGCCTTTTTTTACGACACTTTAAAAATTACCTGAAATTCATGCTTCTAGACTAGAATACCCCTTAAGGAGTTATTTACCCTTTTGTGTACTTTTTATGGGACTAATGATTTTCATTTTCCTTAAGTCAGGTCAACAGCCTTGGTTTACATCTTATGAGGCCAATAACTCCTTTATTTACATTTAGCCAAGTCAACAATCTTTCTTTACATTTAGGAAAGACAATAAATTTCGTTTGCATTCAGCTCAATAACCCTTTTAATACATTTTAACAGATTAATGATTCTTTTTATTGCATTTTATGGGATCAATAATCTCTTTGTTTACATTTTAAGCGATCAATGACTTTCGTTTACCTTTAGTCAGGTCAACAACTTTGGTTTATATCTTATGTGGTCAATGACCCCATTGTTTACATTTAGCCAAGTCAACAACCTTTGTTTACGTTTAGCGAAGACAATAGCTTTCGTTGATATTCAGCTCAATAACCCTTTTAAAACATTTTAACAGTCCGATGATCGCTTTGCTTACATTGTATGGAGTGGGTTTGTTTACATTCAGCCAAGTATGTTTTAAAGGTTATGTGAAAATTTCAAGTCGTTCGATCCAGTTTCGGAGAAATATTCTTTGTATCGAGAAAACCTAGTTTAAAGTCTGGGAGCCAAATACATTAAATTTCAAAATGCATACAAATATCCGTTTTTTGCAAAATTATTTGCCGGTTCGAACTCAAATTTCCGAAATATATAGGTAAATATATATATTTATAAGGGTGGTTCAAAAAGCGTTGGTCAAAAAAAGTGAATTTTTGGTATTCCTATTTTTCAGAGACCAAGCGAAAACATATATTCGTTTTGTTTGACCCATCATATGTTCGAAATATGATGTGCAAATAAACAAATCGATTTTTCAAAACTCATAATTGGATAAAAAAAAATCTATAATATATTATTATATATTATATAATATATATAATATATATTTTCCATAAAAATTTGTTTAGATTGAAACATAACATGCATGTTGAGTTAAGTTGCGATTTATCTACAGATGGCAACCCTATTTGACAATAAATGTATATAAATTTTCAAATTTATTCATATATTTGAAAATATTGGTTAGATGACACAATTTTGGCGCACATTTTTTTAAATTTCCACATAACTTTAGTCGAAAAGTGGCAACTCTGTAAAAAAATTGGTCAAAATTAAATGTTTTTAGAATTTTGCTAGATGCTACACATTTTTCTTGTTTTCTTCCAGAAAACAGTTTTTATTTACCAAAATTTTCATAGAAATTTGTACAACCGGTCTGGAGCATTGCGTGCATTGTACATAGTGAGCGCCAAAAATCTTCTGACAACTTCAGTATTGCACCCTGAAAGATTCATTTGATAAAAATATGGGATTACAGGTCAAACGCCAACTCAGAAAGGCTAATAGACGACAACAAAAGCCTTTTAATGACAGAAATATGCTCGGAGGTTCGTAATTGCCTGCCGAGGGTTGAAGTACGATGATAACTAGGACGATTATTCCAAAAAAAACAAAACAAATCTGATGTTGATAGGAACAAGGACCGATCCGCGAGGCTATATCCCCAAAAACTAGTAATTTGTGACAAGAAGGAGAAAATAAGACTCTTAAAAAAATTCTTTTAAGACTACACCAAAAAAATATTTAAGCACCAGCTACGAATGATAAGTAACTCATTAAAAATACAATCGACAGCAATAACACACTAACATACACAAACTGCTACGATTTCCGAAAATACGCAAATGCACTTGGCTTGCTCAAGCACCAATAAACCGCAACAAATTACCAATATTTGCTGCAACAACAACTTTTGTTGCGTTCACTTAACTTTTTCCTCGGCAAACTGCTTTGCCAAGCGATGAAATTACATTTGAAAAAATAAGAAACGCAAACAAACGAGAAGAAATCACGTGATTCGATAAATACGCAATGCACACACACACACACAGAAACATGAACACAGATACAGCCAAACGTAGCCAGAAACGACAAGCAATGAGGCGAACACACTAAGTAAACAGACAGCGAATTGGTAAATTTCTGCTCGTCAATTGCAGCACTAACAAAATAAGCGAAGTAACACAACAACAGCAGCAACAACAAGCTTAAGCTGTAAGCAACAAGTACAGTGTGTGAGGAGGACCACTTGCGGCGAGCGGTGAAAGGCGGACAACAATGCAGCACAGCGTCAAATATGTGAACTTCGACAGAGCGCGCAGCTTAAAGGAGAAGCGGTATCGAGTGAGTTGGAGGAGAGAAGAAGAGCAGAGCGGATGCAGGGGCAAGCAGCAAGATTTGTGGGGTTCTACAACTTCATCAATACATCCGATTTGTTGCTTAAGCAAATAGACAAATGGGCGAGCAGGACACTGTTGAGCGGACGATGAAAACGGTAAGAGGACTAGAGACACACACATGCATATGCATAGGTGTACACACACAAGGTGTACACACACACTCACACATAAGTACTTCAGTTGTAAGTGCACCCTGAGCCTTACTAGAGCGCAGAGAGCAGGCCACCAGCTTACATGAGTGCAATAATCCTTACAACAGCAGCAAAAACAACAACCTTTGTGGCAAGTAAATATACAGATTTCCTTAAAAGTGTGTGAGAGTGTGTGCCCTTCATACATATGTATGTGTTACGCCATATTTTTCCTTGTTTCATGCGTGTGTGTGTGTGTATATATGTGACAGACAGAGCAAAAGTACTTTGCCAATTGAATTGCTCGCATTTTTATGTTGCAGGCAGCTAAGCACACACAGCGACGTGCATACACACAGACATTCGCTTAAGTAGCCCCCATACACACACACTAAAACATGTAAACCAAGCAAGCACAGTGGAACATAGAATTTTGCTCTGCACTTGCGACTCCTACTCCGTTCATCCGCTCAGCGCCGTTCAAACAATTCTGCACTTGCCTCCCCGCTGTGCTATCGTCTGCGTGTGCAGCGACAACAAGCGACCGCCTGCAGCGTCTGCTTGCTTAAGTGTCCTTTATGCGTATTAAGTCAAACATCAGAAAATACAAATTCCAATGCAAACAAACCTGATGTCCGCATTTCATGGCGTGCCAGCTCATTCTTCCGGATCATCCCCCGTTGTGTGGGGTGGAGCAGTGCAGATGGTCGCTGCAGCTGCCCCAAAGTGCATGTATATATGTATGTGTGTTCCATTCGTTCGAGCTGAGCATGTGTATTTACCTTTGAGTGGTGTTTGTACAGTTGTGCTCTTCCTCTTCTTCTATGCGTTATTTCGTTCCCCTGTTGCTGCTGCTTCTCACCCAACTGTCTCCTGTGTTTGTATTGCATTCGAATTTGTTATAAATTCCTGCATTATTGGCATACACCGACATGGAGTTGTTGCATTTTATAACTTTTTTTTGTTTTTTTTCTTTTCCCTTGTCTTTGAACTGCAATTGTTTGACTTTTAATAAAAGCAGTTGATGCAAAATATTCAATTGTGTTTGTGTAGGTGTCGGAATTTCTAACGCATACAGAGATATGTTAACTGTAGTTATCATTTTGCATTATTTTTTCCCCGCACTTCTCACATTTCTCTTCAGAAAGATTTGCCATTTCATTATGGAAAGATATCGATCTAACAACGAGTCGAAATCAGTAAAATTTACTACCGAATAAATTTTATTGGGATTTACCAAATATTATATTTACCGATATTTTCGGTGAAAAATTAGGTTAGGTTAGGTTACGCACTGAGTTCTTCGTGTTCAATATCAGGGACCTTGAAAAGTTATAGTCCGATCACGACAATTTTTCCATAGGGGATACCTCAGCTCAAATACCGTATTTGTGTAAAGTTTTATTCCGCTATCATCATTGGTTCCCAATGTATATATTATACAGATGAGGCATCAGATGGAATTCAAAATAGCGTTATATTGGAAGAAGGCGTGGTTGTGAACCGATTTCACCCATACTTTGTACATGTTATAAGGGTGTTAAGACAATATTATATACCGAATCTCATTGAAATCAGTTGAGTAGTTCCTGAGATAGGGATTTTGGTCCATAAGTGGGCGACGCCACTCCCATTTTCAATTTTTAAAAAAAGCCTGGGTGCAGCTTCCTTCTGCCATTTCTTCCGTAAAATTTAGTGTTTCTGACGTTTTCTGTTAGTCGGTTAATGCACTTTTAGTGATTTTCAACATAACCTTTATATGGGAGTCGGGCGTGGTTATCATCCGATTTCTTCCATTTTTGAACTATATATGGAAATGCCTGAAGAAAACGACCCTATAGAGTTTGGTTGACATAGCTATAGTAGTTTCCGAGATATGTACAAAAAGCTTAGTAGGAGGCGGGGCCACGCCCACTTTTCCAAAAAAAATTACGTCCAAATATGCCCCTTCCTAATGCGATCCTTTGTGCCAAATTTCACTTTAATTTCTTTATTTATGGTTTAGTTATTATGCTTTATAGGTTTTCGGTTTTCGCCATTTTGTGGGCGTGGCAGTGGGCCGATTTTGCCTATCTTCGAACTTAACCTTCTTATGAAGCCAAGAAATACGTGTACCAAGTTTCATCATGATATCTCACGGACGGACAGACATCCGGATTTCAACTCTACTTGTCACCCTGATCACTTTGGTATACATAACCCTATATCTGACTCTTTTAGTTTTAGGACTTACAAACAACCGTTATGTGAACAAAACTGTAATACTCTCCTTAGCAACTTTGTTGCCAGAGTATAAAAATCAATGAAATAGTCTTCGAATGGCTACCGCGTCCACCATATTCTCCAGAACTGAACACCTGCGACTATTTTCTGTTCTCAGATCTCAAAAGAATGCTCGCTGGGAAGAAATTTTCGTCGAATGAAGAGTTGAGCGCCGAAACTGAGGTCTATTTTCAAGCAAAAGACAAATCGTACTGCAAAATGGTATCGAAAAGTTGGAGACTCGCTATAATCAGTGTATCACCCTTGAATGAAAGCAAAAAAATAATTTTTCCACAAAATGTATTTTAATAAGCCAAGAACTTTTTAATTTACCTGTTATATACTTTATAAAGTCACCGACGTTTTCTTCTGGGCATTAAAATTTTGTGGCAAACTTGAAATAACTCTTAGAAATTAAAAATAAGGGAACCGCATTAATAAAATTTACTCGGTTTTGCGACTTCACAACAAGGTAAAGCTCTTTCGAAATGCAGGGGCTCTAACTGCCTTATTGTAGTCTACTCGGTGAGGTTAAAAGTCTCACCTGACTTCAATTGTAGAAGCTGAATGGAAGAATACAATGAGGAACATGACGTTGTAGTTTTTCTACCGAACACCAAAACTCTGTTTGGGGAAAGCTCAAAATTAGCTATCCTCATTAAACAGTATTTGCAGGAAACAAGCTATTTCGACGAGGTCGGTTTATAGCGAAAGGGATGTTAGGTAAAAACTACTCATGCAAGTAGGTGCTTAATAGGTTGCCAGCACCCTTTGAATGCAGGAGTGATATAGAAAAATTTGAGCACTATCTCCATTACTATTCCCGCCTTTACGATATCGAATCTAAAACACCACGGGTCTCACATCTTTATGAATTCAAGTCAGCTGGCAGAAGTAGAAATTGAACGGCTGTCCGCATTTGCATTGGGTTCAAAGCGCTTTAGCTATCACAACTTACAACTTTTTTAGACTTCTTAGGAACTCTATATTATTATATCTATATATTGGCTACCGGAGAAAGCAAATACTCAGTCAACAAAATTCGAATATTCGTAAGGGTCACAGCTGAGAAGCTTGATGTTTCGGAATTAGCTGTCCGATGCTAATGGATAATATTAACAGCAGCTATCATACCTTAAAGATGAGGTCTCACCGAATTACTTTGTAGGTTTATATAATAAGTTTGTAGCTATCATAAATAGTTTCTTGTAAAAAAACTCTACTGTATACTCAGAGCCCCATACGACCTACATCTCATCTTTATACTACTTAAACCAGCTTATCTAGAATCCCTTTTCCAGTAGTCAAATCCGATCAAACCTCTATTTTTTGTTGTCATTCTTGAAACGATAACATATTAATCCAAAAATGAAGTCCTAACTAAACTCAAAGACAAAGCAAACCAACCAAAGCATCTTAAACCTCATGTCCAGGAGACGAACCCCATCGAACACTTATATTGTGGGATCACCCTTGAAAGCATGATATAATACTAGAAAAAGGAAGTTTATACGAAACTCAGAGACAGCAAACTCACATAATTTTTTTTTAGTTTCACACACCGTGTCATCATTCTTACAATGATAATTGCATGGGCAACTGCAGACTTTTCTGGCATGGAGCCTGTACATATAAGCCTCAAATCCTGCATCAAAAATATACTTGCTGGCACATGGATGGATCTAGAATAGCTAGAATGCATCTAGAAGAGTTTATTGACACGATATGAGCACATAGGAAAATTTCTTGTCATCAACACTTATTAAATTTTTAATTTCCTTCCAAACTAAACTGAAGACCAATAATTTGCCGCAATCTCGTCAACCGGTTATCACTCTTATCGTCATTTGTGTCATTGAATAGCTTAAATTGCCTGAATATATCATGTCATAAATATTGTATATACAATTTTATATACTATATAGTATGTGGGCTACTTTCAGCCCAGTTGTGAGGACACAGACACTTTGCAGGCAATTTCTGTCGATACGAGACATGCAACAAGAGTTTAACACCATTTTTCTTGGCAGTTTAGTACGTACAAAAAGCGCCATAAATATAACACACAAAAAAAATTACAAGCACAAAGCAACAACATTAACTTACAAATCGCTTCGGGAAAAAATCGAGTGGCGTTCAACCAAAGGCAAACGGTCAATTGTGAGGCAGCAAATAGGCAATAGACATGCGATTTCGGTTTGCTGGCTATTTTTAACTGCTTGCTATCTGATTTTTCTGCTTTTACTTTTATTAAGTTGTTGTTGCGGCCAAAACACAATTTCCGCCAAACCGATCGTTGAGAACACATGCAAAAACGTCAAATATTCAAATGCTTTTGCCACTGCCTTTGCTCTATGGTCTTTTTTGTTTCCGTTTCCGTTTGGCAAAGCAAATGAGTGTGATTTTCTGTTGTGCATGAAGTGTCTAGTGTCTAGTTTCATGTGTATATATGTATGTGTGGGCTTTGATGTTTCTTTTGTCTTGTCAATTTTGGTGTTTCAGAAGCAGAAGTTGAGTGCGTTTGTGTTAGTTGAACCGAGTTTGAATAGGAGCTTCTTGAAACTATAGTTTTGGAAGTTGTAATAAGTAAATTTGGTGAAGGAATGTTAGTTGACAGACAAGCTAAAATATTTTTCATGATCTCTGCAGAGTGTCAGATTAAAAAAGCATTATAGACTGTACTAGTATTTTTTGGATTAGTTTCATTTCAGTCTAGAAATTACCAAAGTGCATTTCGTTTCTACGAGAGGTCGCCACTAGAATTGAGAGCATATGGTTGACAGTTTGACCTAAGGGTACCTTTAAGGTTTTAGAATCTCGGTTGCCATACTTTCTACGAACCCAGCAAATTTGCTGGTATTGGTATTAGCGGTCTCAACAAGCAAAAAAATTTGTGGCAGGACTGGATGCTTTGCTGATATGCGCCGGTCTTTTTGAACCAAATCTAGGAGTTCTGAGCTTCACAACGCACAAGTATTTCTAGATGCCCAAGTGGAGTTATTCGTGGTCTCAAGAAGCAACAGTCTTTACTTAAACCTAACATAAGCTAACCTATCTTGAAAAGGGAAACTATATCAAAGAGTACTGGAACGTTTGCAGAATGAAATTGAGAAAAAATAGTCCGATTTGCAAAAGAGGAAAGTACGGTGGTACCACCTGGTCTTTCCAACGAAGTCGTGATCTTTCTCTTCCTCTGCTCCCATGGCGAATATTGCGTCGAATACTCTCAGAGGTGGAGTGATTTCATCCATTCGGACGACATGGCAAGCGTAGCCGCTGTGTCTTAACTCGCCGTATAATGTCAATATCGTCTTATATCATCGTTCCATCGATTGCGGTCTTTGCCGTCGCCAATGTCTAAAGTTTCTTCCGCAGAACCTTTTTCTCGAAAACTCGTGATGTCGACACATCAGATGTTGTCATCGTTCATGCCTATGCTCCATATAGCAGGACGGGGATATGAGAGATTTGTAGAGTTTGGTCTCTCTTCATCGAGAGAGGACTTTACTACTCCATTGCCAACTCAGTCCGGAGTAGCGCCTGCTGGGAAGAGTTATTCTGCGTTGGATTTCGAGACTGACATTGTTATGACTGTCAGCAGTTACGTGGGTGCTAAGCCGCGAATGCGACAAAGACTCTAAGGGTCCTTCCCGATCCTGACGGGCCTTTTGGTTGTTGTCAATTTCCACAGCCATATTAGTTTCACGGGGATACCAAATTCAGACAAAGTGGCAAAAAGGCAACGCCTTTTGGTGCTATCAAAAGCAGCTTTTAAATTGACGAAGAGGTGGTGTGTCGATCCTCGGGCTAGAACATGAAAATTTTACGTTGTTTAGTGATTCCACAACATTTTTATACAATTTTCGAGTTTAAAAAATATTCCTCGCAGTAAATGTGTATTATAAATTACCACTGAAAGAAAGCAAGTCTATTTGCATCCTAACACGTGGCCCCAGCCTTATCAAAGAGTTTTAAGACTCTACAAAGAGCCCTAATCAAGTCAAATAGCTTTAATTTATGAAACATATTATTGTATGCTATTTATGATCCCTTAACTTTTTCAATAATTTCCAAAAAAACACGAAATAACGCACATACATACAGACATTTGTAGACTCGCACAAAAATGTGAAAGTGTGAAACTTCATTTCGTTATCATTATGGGCGCCTCTGGTGATTGCAAAGCAGTCAGCCATCTAGCCAGTCAGGCAGCCGACCAAGCCGTCTAGCCAACCATCGATCCAATCACTTATCCAACGAACCACCCGGACAGTCGTTCGCCCCAGCTTCGCCCGCTCATATTATCTCTCGCTCGTCTATGTCGTTCCCGTTATGTGCTTAATGCCGGCGTCGTCTGCTGCCGTTTGACGCTGTTGAAAGCAATTAAAATGATTTCGACACTTTGCCGTCTGCGCTTAGCACAGGAGCATGCAACAAGCTACAACAACAATAACAAAGTGCAAAAGAGCATTAGAGTTGCCAGGATAGCTGAGTAGATAGACAGCTCGATGTGCATCTAAGGGTGCGGCCATACGTCGAGGCAAGCAGCAAGACTGACTTGTAACGTGTCTGGTGACATTTTGTTTCTCACAGTGCTAACAAAAGCCTCGAGGCACACATATACACACACGTGCACTTGTATTCAAGTGTGTCTGTATGTCTGTTGGGCACTTCAGTGTTATCCACAATCAGCGCCGTAGTTTGAAGTGTTTGGTGCTTTGGCTACAGTTTGTGCGCCAGTCAGTGCCAGCAGCAGTCTTTGCGTTGGCGGACCGTTAGGTCTCGTTAGCTCGCCATGGGTACTCGTATACGCGCATATTTTGAAGTCTCAAATTCAACTCTCAGCGCCGCCAATTCTCCGCTATGTTTGTGTGTATCCACTACTTTTGCTCCAATTGTAGTCAATAAGTGTATATTTTCTATAGCAGCGCTTGTTGGCGCTGTTCTTGTTTTGTCTTATTTGTTGGTTTTTTTGTCTTACTTCCAGCTTCGGCGCCAAACATCACTTGGCACACCACTTCAATCTGCTTTTGTTTGCTTTCGCCATTAGCAAATGCATTTCAAATGGCACAATGTGGCAGCAGACAATTTAAATAAAACACAGCAATACGGCAACATCAGTAACACCAAGTGGTCACACAAAATATATAAAAAACAAAAAAGCACATGAAGTAAATACCGACTGTTTACATTCAACTCATGCCACTGGAGCGGTAGTTTTGTCCATTTTCTGACCGTCTGTCAACATTTGAAAAGTCAGAATTAAGTTTTTTTGGACAGTTTCACAGCATCATACGAGTTTCCCTCTCATTTTCCAAACTATCTGTGGATTTTTCCTCACACCCTATTTCCTCTCTACTTGAATACTTTAAGGTTGTAGCAAAAAATCGGTAAGTACTTCCATATCTTAAAAAAAGGAATTAAAAATTTACTACTATTCCGAAGATTACTGCTGTTATGATTGGATCATTAATTTTCTTCGAGGTCACTATATATGTAGATTATATTAGGTTTATGAGAACTTCAATGGTTTATACACAAGTTGTGAATTGAACTTGAACTACTATGGTATATATTTGTATAGAATCCTTTGTGAAACCAGAAAACAATTCTTGAAATCAGTTGTAAGTTGACTAAACGCCTTGTGGCAACAGATGCTGTTTAGGCATCTTTTTTTATAAATGTAGATATAAAGATCATTCATCATCCATTTCCCATTTCCATCAGCTCAGTCTTGAGACAACATATACTGTTCATGCATCTTTTTTTTATTATCCACCATCCCTAATTATTATCCCCATCAGCTCAGTTGAATATCTGAAAGCTTGAGCTCTCAGGTGTTAAGTCAATCAAGAGGAAGTATTGAGATATTTCTACCTCGCCTTCTTCCAAACAGATTGTGCATTGTCCGGCAAGATTCTCAACCTTAGCGCATAGTAACCGACATTTTTTTGCATTTTCGTTAAGTGTGATATCTCAAAAAATTTCATGTTGATCCGATAATTAGTTTTTGAGTTATTCGAGAAATAAGAAAGAGATCTCGGGCACTTCCAAGCGCTATTGTGAATCTTTAAACGCGTTTTTCTTAAAACTATGTTTTTTGAACTGGTGACAATTGTAACTCGGAAACCGCTCAGTAGATTTTAATGAAATTTATACAGCTTTTAGAATACATAATAAACTCGGGCTTGATCTAAGGATTTTTTTTCAAAATTTCGATTTTTTAAAACCAACTAACTGTTGATTTTTTCCAAAAAATTTAGAAAAGTTTCCTGAGGCAGCCATTTTGTTAATTAAAAAAAAATCCTTCGATCAGGCCCGAGTTACCCATTTATAAAACTATTTTTTTTTTCTCCGATTGATTTTAGATGAATCTCCGAAGACTTATGCTGGTCACTGCCAGTACCTCTTTTTGGAAAAGGGCCAACAAAAACAACTATAACTTTGGAAATTAAATTTTTTTAATTTTTTTTTTTTTGAAATTTGCGTGACTTCAAGTCAACACATCCTGTAATAATGCCATATTACTACTTTTGTAAAATACACTAGGTTCGAGACAATAGATTGTGAATGAGTTTTCCTGGTCTTTGACGAGTTTAAGGCACTATTAGAAGTTACAAGGAGTATAATAAATTGCTTTTCATATTGGTAATAAATAAAATGTTGCCTTATATAGAGTGGCATGCCGAGGTTGCTGATATTAATGTGGCGTTAGACCTACTATTCCTTCAAAAAAATTACAATCGACCCTGACACTAGGCCTGGGATCGCTATCCATGCATTCAGGCGTAGTTACGACTTGATTTCAATGGCATAGAGTCACGCTGTAATACAATTAGTATGGGTGCCAGACCACAACCTAATCGCAAGCAATGCTCGATGAGTAGATAAGCCGACGAATCCCAAACCAGCCGTTTGCCTGTTACCGGACTTGACCTAGATTTTATCCGGCCAAACTGTGATCTAGTCGATCTAACCATATTTGGTAAGTTATAGGTTTTAACTGACAAGAAAAAGCATATTAGTTGGCTTTCAATAGAATGGAAACGGTTCGGAGCTCCGCTTTCTTCATGCAGTCTACTACTGAATTCCTGAATTTGAACGATCGATTTGGCTTAAAATGGATCTCAATACATCTAGTGAGCTTCTCATCAGTAAGGCTTCCTTTTAGATAAAGGGTGTCAGAGCGGTGTTAACAGAGCGGAAAAACAACTTCTTTATTGCGAAATAAGAGGTAAAAAATATGGTCTTTTAATTATAAATGGTAAAGAGGTAAGGTGAGGTTTGATCGTAATAATTTTTAGTTAATCGCAAAGATCTAGATATATAAACAAAATTAATGCCGCTAATAACAATTTGGAGGGAAGCAGAAGCCTGGCAAAGCTTTTAAGTTAATGAAAAGATTGCAGCTTTAACCAAAAAAGGATAAGTAAAGGAATTAGTGTTTGAGAATCAACGACTACAAGCCAGAGATTTTAGTGGCGTCGTTGGAATATCGGAAGGATCAGTGAAAATCATTTCGAAAGATCATTTGAGCCTAAGAAAAGTGGAAGAACGATTGTGAAATAATGTTTTCCGTGTGCCAGTAGTCTTGAAACGTATTATTAATGACGACAAGTGTTACACTTACGACCAGGAGACAGACGATCAATTGGTTGAATATCGTGGCAGGTAAGTCGAAGCCGAAAAACCCAAATCAAAGCAGGTAAAAAATTAAGGTTATGTTGACAGTTTTCTACGATTATCGAGGTGTGGTGCACTCCGAATTCCTACCGACCGGCCAAACTATCAACAAGGAATACTACATATTTGAGTGTTATGCTTCGTTTGCGCAAAGCTATTCTTAAGAAGAAAGCAAATTTGCTACAAATATCGTGAATATTTTGAAGAATAAGCTAATACTTATGAAATCATGAGGAATGTCTTACTATTTTTTGCTCATATTAGTAGCTCTCCATAATTCAAAATTTCACTGAACTCATTAAGGTAAGTTTGTGTTAAGTTTGTGTTGGCTTTACAGTTGTAAACGATTTTCGAAAAAATAATTTTAATTGTTACATTATTACTGCTTTTTACGTGCATATTTTAGCAACCAAAAAATTAAAAAAAAAATCTGTATTCCAGTAATTTTATCATTGCAGAGCAGAGCAGTTGCGGGAATCAAAGCTATTCAATAAGCATTTTATTTGTTTATTTATAATTTATTAAACGCTATTCACATTTTCCAAAGCTTTATCAACAGCGTATTGCAGCAAGACCATGAAATGTCATGCAAATCCCAAGACAATTAACGGTAACAATTAATATTAATTGCATTGCCGCATTGCAGGCATTGCAATGGTTGCTAAATTAAATTATAAATAAATTGGCTGCTTACATTAATTATTCAATTACAATGCTTTAAAGTCATGGCCAGCGCAAAAATAATGCCAATATGGAGTATATGTGGATGTGTGTGTGTTTGATTTCCTGTTTAAAAATGCATATTGTGTGAATTTACAGAAGCTTTTGATTATCTAGCTAATGGAAAATGAATATTAAATTAACGGCAGTAATTAGTTGATAGTAAAGAGTAAACAGCGGCTTAATTTAAAGCCGACAGCCGGGAAAGCGTGCAGATTTTTAATAAATTAGGACTTAATAAAGCAAAAAATTATATATAAAAAATATATAATAATATAAAAAATATTAAAAAAATCTTAAAAAAATATTTAAAAAAAACCATTTAAAAAACCTAAAAAATAGTTCAACTGAAAATCCAACTGCATTTTTCAGGTTATTTTACTTAAGCCATAGATACACCAGGTCGGCGGCTAAAGCTCTAATAAGAGAAAAAGCGCGCTTTCAAATCCCTTTAGAGTGACCGGATTCCATCAATCAAACAGCATGTTTTCAATAAACAATTTGTTGTTTTTTTTCTGTTTATTACAAGCTATCGCCTTTATGCAACTTTCTCGTGCAACGTTAAATAAATCCAAATTGATTTTTATATTTATTTGGCCAACTGCGAAAATAAATGCTATCAATGTGTTTTTTGCCAATAAATACAGCTGTTGAAAACACACATACGTGCACACATATACATGCAAAGAAACATCAACACATGCTGATAAAAATTTAGCGAAAATTTGCAAAGAGTTGACTTTGGTTCAACTTCAAATTGACTGGTCTGAATGTTTCCAAACCCCCACACACCCACACATACATTTATTTTTTTCAAATTCCATTTTTTTACTTTGCTGGAATTCAGCATCGATAAAAGCCGCACATAACAATTGCATTGCAACGAAACAAAAGAGCACAACTGCATAAGATGGCATTAAGTTCGAATGGACGAGAACACTAGACGACTTTGTACAATTATTAAAGAGAGGACAGCTTTGGCAAAGCTTTTCGTCGATTCAAATCGCCTCTCATTATTTTCAATATATTCTATAAATTCTATTCCGTCGAAATGAAGGCTTCATATGGACCCGTTTCGAGATATCTGGTTAGAAACACCACCCTTTTTCGAACTAGTACTTCATAGATTCTGAACTAAAATCATCGTTAATGTATTAAAAAATGTTTCTAAAGGTGAAACCTTAAAGGCAGGTACCCAGTGATCACTCCTACACTATTATTAGGTTCTTTTTTAACTATAAGTAGAAGTTTTTTGGTCTGTCCATCATCAACATTGCCTCAGAGTAGCTTTGTGGTATGTTCTGTGTTGCTACTAAACAAAAAGTTCATTGACTTTACAAAATATAAACAAAAGTTTCATTGACCTCAAATGTAAGGAAAGGTTGTTCTCGTGGCTAAATGTAAACAACGGTTGTGGACTTTGCTAAATGTAAACAAAAAGATCATTGAAATCCTAAAATGTAAACAAAGGGGTTATTTATCGCGGAAAATGTAAACAAAAGGTTTATTGACCTCAAATATAAAGAAAGGTTGTTGACTTGGCTAAATGTAAAAAGGTTGTAGTCTTGGATAAATGTAAGCAAAAAGTCATTGACCTCCTAAAATATGAACTGAAGGTGGGATCTTAAGAGTATATGCCCTGTGATGATCCCTACAATAATACTAAGTTCCTTTTTCTCTAGAAATAGAAGCATTTCACTCTGTCCGTAATCAACATTGCCCCAGAGTAACTTTGTGATATGCTACTGTTCCAAGACTTGAAGCTCCTCTAAGATCCATTTCTTCAAACAACCCTAGAAGAAGCTGAATGGTCTGGCGCACCTTAGGGGAATCGTGTTTACAACTGCCTGCTATGCGAGACCAACCCGTCTGGCTTTTCATTTCCTTCTATTTCTATATCACCCGGTACCATGATGATGTTAACCAAATGACCTATTCAGGGTCTAGATATTACCAGTTTGCATAACCTAACGCAGTGCGACTTAGTATTGGCGCTACGAAGTGCTTTAATTGCCACATGGCTATCACTAGGAGATTTAGGGATTTACCGGTTGGAGTAGAAGCCCATTTAGCCCACAATTTCGATCTGAACTGACAACTTAATTGTAGTCATTTACTTTGAGTTTACTTTCTGTGTATGGAATACTATAGAAGAATCCCGCTCAAGTTCCATTCCCCTCTTTGATCCGTCGGATGTATGTAGACTTCGCCGTTGGAACTGACGATCACAGAACCATTGGTCGATTTTTCTCTACTGGGAATTGAAAACATTGTGGTTAATACCTCATGGATCCACTTTTCATGATCGAATTCATTAACAAGATTTGATGCCACTACCCGAGTCATATTTCACTTGTATGCTTCTATGTTGGATCGATGTCAAGGAAAGTTTTCATAAAGAAAGGTATTTTTGTAAGGAACTAAATTGAACAATTTATGTCATTAAATAGATATTATATGGGCTCGACTATAATTCTCACTGTAAAAATACCTTTTTCACAAAAACCATTGGTTACATTACCGAAATACCCTTAAAGATTGCACCTAGTAAAAAATCCGTTTTCATTCAACAAACAATGAAGCAAACAGTAAAGAAATAAACAATATATAAAATGCAAAAACAATAAAACGCATTGGCAAACCGAACCAAAAATAAAAGAGTAAAATAAAGAACAAAGAAAACAATCACTAAAACAACAATGCGAGACGTCATCAGCAGCTACATACATCACAGCGGCAATTTCTCACAGGCATTGTGATGAATAGAGATTTCCGGTTGACTGGTTGCCTCACTAAGTGGCAATGCTGGTCAGTGTGTTCGGTTGATCGGTCGATTGGTTGAAAGGATTGATGCATTTATCGGTCGGGTGGTCAGTCGGCGCGTAGATTGGTTGTTTGTTCATTTGCTTGGTTAGCTGCATATTTTTTAATGTTTTTTCTTTAATTTTGTGTTGCTTTGCAGCCGCATGTGAATTGATGTACCGAGCAAATTCACTGTACACACTGTATTTGCCTTTCATTTGAAAGCGGTAGCTTATGAGTGTGTCTGAAAATGCGCTGTGGGAGTAGATTTTGATGAGCACACGGTGGCGGCGAAAATAGTAATTATTTATTGAAGAATTAAAATTTTAGCGATCTCATTTTTACTTCCATTTATGGTGTCTAAATAGTATTTAAAATGATGCCTACCATTGATATATAGTCAAGATTTTTCGATGAGCTCATTCCTGTTTCATATTTTTGGCTTCAAAATGGCTTAGAATTAATGAACCCATTTTAGACACCCAATTTTCGTAAAAGCTATTTAAATCGCATCAAGGAATGTAATAATGTGAATACAATAATTCAAGAATACGAAAAGCAAACATTGAATAAACTGCCAAAATGTTACGCATACGCCCCGTGCAACAAATTTTAAGTGACAGCGACCTATCTACAAGTGCTAAGCAAACAACGGAATAGTCACATCTATGCACAGAAAATGATTGTCGACAAGTTATCATAGCCTCAGATAGTAATTTGCTAATAATTTCGGTGCGATGGTTTTTGTGAAACATTTTTTCAGCTTCGAGGAGAAGCAAATCGCTCTATATGTGCCAAAAAGGGAAGATATAAAGCTTTGCTTTCACCAGATCCGCACACCGCATCACACAGCCCGACGAACAACCAATCGTCCATTCGACTCAGGTTCAGTAACGATCGATTCGTTAGTCGCCTCAATATCACTAGTTGGTTATATCCACTAGAAAGTCAGAAAAATAAATTCCTTGTTATTTTTTTGAGGAGGGATTTTATTTAATAAATAAAACAAAAAATCTTAATATATCGAATAAATATTAATTTTTAAAAATTTTAGTTCCATTTTTTACCCCATGAAATGTACGATGTCATTGACAAATAAAAGGTTCTGGGCCTGGATAAAGTAAACAAGATGGGTCGTTGTCCCCATAAAAGGTAATCGAAAAGTTCACTGACTTCAATTGTTAATAAAGGGTTTTGAATTGGCTAAATGTAAATAAAGGTTGTTGACTTGACTAAAAATAAACAAAAAGTTTATTGACCTCATAAAATGTAAACAAAGAGGTCAAACAAGAGGTAAACAATAAGGTCATTGACCTCAAATGTAAACAAAGGTTGTGGTCTTGGCTAAATGTAAACAAAAAGTTCATTAACCTTGGAAAATCTAAAGAACAAGATCATTGACCTAATAATGTAAACAAAGCGGTCGCACGAAAGGTAAACAAAAGTTTCACTGACCTCAAATGTAAAAAAAGGTTGTGATCTTGGCTAAATGTAATCAAAAGGTAATTGACCTCGTAATGTCAACAAAGGCGTCATTGACCCCATAAAAGGGGAAAAAATGGTTAAAAAGAGGTCATTCACCCCAAACGTAAACATAGGTTGTCGACTTGACTTAACATAAACAAAGGTTGTGGACTCGGCTAAATGTGAACAAAAGGGTAATTCACCCATTAAGTGTAAACAAAGTTGGACACGTTCTTTCTTTTTCAATAAAGTGCTCATTTTCGAAACCGTCAATAATGAAGCCATTGTATGTACTTCTTCACTTGACAAGACATCAACACGAAATTTTGCATGGATTATTATCTTCAGCAAGACTACAATATTAGAATGTATTGCTCTTATCAGCATTTGGCTGCTATACAAATTGATCGCAATATTTCAATATAGAGATATCGTTCTATAAAGGATATAAGAACTTCGGTACAACAAGGTAAACGGGTTTGCTTTAAGTTAACTATACAATTTTGCTAAGCCTGAATCTTTGCAAGTAGCAAGGATATAAAATCTTAGCTCACACCCGAATTTAGGCCTTCCTTACTTGTTATAATTTAATTATGTAACCAGCTACCAAGCAATTATATGTATAAAGTATGATTAAATACTGGCAACAACAATACCATCCTACACCCCTCAGCCGTTACCTATAACTACGCAGTGAGCAACAACAAGAAACCGAGTCGAGTCATAGCAACTCATCTACAGCAGTGCGTTCATTTTACGCTTGGTTGCACAACGCCCCAGCGAGCAGCGAGGCGCTGCGAGTAGTTGCCACCAGAGCAGCGCTAACATCAAATTAGTTATATTAATTTTATAGCCAACGCACGCGGGGGGCAACGTGAGCAAGGTATTAAAAGAAAACCAGTCAAGAATAAAAAACAACAGCAACAACAACAACAGAAAATGCATGTGAGTAAATACGGCAACACTTTAACACATCGCGATTATTTTCGCTTAAACTACACTTACCCTGTGTTGCAAATGGCTTGCACCAGCACTTGCAGTTGTTGCTGTTGCAAGTTGCATGAACACCTACACATTACTAACTATGCACTTAGCCAACTTAGTGTGCAACGCATTGCTATTTTTCAATTACTTTTCGTGTAGCACACTCCTCCCTCCCTCCTACACGGCGACCCCACCAGAGAGCAAGATAGTGATTACCTTAAGGTGACGGAGCAGTGTGTGGCAAGTTAACACGCCCGCCGGTGTTGTGACGTCTGTGTGTCGTCGTGACCATTGCCACAAAAGGATGCCTGTTGAGTTAGTGTTAGTGTTGTTAGCCCACCTTTTCACCTTGTTACGCGCCGTGTTCGCGCGCCGTTATGTGTGTGTGTGTGTTGTGTGTATCCCCAGCGGCTTTTACAGCCTGACGGCTTTTAATTCAACTGGGTTAGTGGCTGAACGCAACAGGTTTACTAGCATGCCGTTTCATCACGATAACTTGCCCAGCGCTTGTGTGCACATCTACAACAACAGCACACACACACCATTTGCACACCGGCAGACGAAACGACAGCAACGCGCAACAAGCATTGATGCTTAGCCGTAGCGCCGGCAGGCAGACGTTTACTTAGCGGGTCACTTTGCTGCACAAATACTCATAGTGTGGCATAACATCAGGCGCACGCAGGCGCTCATGTACACACACACCCACACAAACACTGTCAAAGGCGTCAAAGATGTGTGCGCTGTGTACGCCTAAAGGATTAGTGTTGCTGGCGGATGCTTTTTGTGTCACTTGCAACGTGCGCCGCACCAGGCCCGGGTAGGCAGGCTGCTCATTTTTACAGTTACTTTTTACATTACATTTGACACGCAACACATTTTTCCTGACCCCAACGTCAGCGGTAGCATTTTTTCGCAGCCACCACTGCTTTTACAAATCTTAGCCCGGCACTTTGCTCTCACGCCAACTTTAGTCATGTTTTTACGAATTTCTGCTTTTTTAGCCCATTTCCTAGCACTCAGCATGACATCGCGGTAATGCTTTGCGCTTACTCCACTTTGCAGCTACTCTCTCTGCGGCGTCTACTTTTCTTTTGCCGTTCGCTGTTCGCTGTTTTAAGCCCTTTTGATTAGCTTTTAAGTCGCAACGCAGCCGCAGCCACGAGCGGAGTAGGCAGCAGCGGTGACCGCGACAGCGTTGTCACGCAAAACCCGACATACCAATGCGACCGCAAGCCGACACGGTAGCCACGGCTACAGCTGCTACTCGTACAAGCTCAAAATATACATAAACACATTCTATTATATACACATACTTCAGTCTAAAAGTTGTGTAAAGAGAGTTGGTTGTATGTATGTACATGTTATTATATTATATTATACATCAGCAGCGTTTGCCAGAAAAAAAAAACTACACGGAAGCAACCTGCATGCAAATACATATATGTGAAAAATATAAATATAAGTCACAGCAAAAATTATAATCCCGAAATACCGTTATTTACAATTCAGGATTTTAAAATAGTTAAGCTAACAAATCGATTATCACATTCACTTTCATGTACAATTTTTTAATCCCGAAACACCTTAAGTTAAATTTCGGGATTTCGGGATTTTGAAAGATTAAAATAACAAGCAAGTAAAAACACATGAAAAATATAAATCCCTGCAAAAATTATAATACCGAAATACCGTAAGTCAAATTTCGGGACTTAAAAAGGGTAAAATAACATCCATGCAGACCATGTGGAAAATATTAATATCCAAAAAATAAAACTCAGCAAAATTTTAATCCCGAAATAGCGTTATTTAAATTTCGGGATTTCAAAATAGGAAAGCTAATAAACCAACAATTTACCGAAACATCCAAACACTTCCATTCCAATATTTTTAATTCCGAAATACCGTTATTTAAATTTCGGGATTTCGGTAATTGAAAAAAGTAAAATAATCTACATGCCAAAATATAAAAAAATACAAGCCCCTAAAAAAATTCCTGCAGAAATTTTAATCCCGAAATACCGTTATTCAAAATTTCGGGATTTGAAAAAAGAGAAACAATCTGCATGTAAAAACATATGAAAAGCTAATAGG